>RCFS01000007.1:1200000-1800000 GCA_004296355.1 Lepiota venenata
CCTTTCCATATTTCTCCAAATCTTCCTTCCGTAACTGGGAGGCCATTTCGTTGAATTCCTCGTAGAATCAAGCACACGGGATAGGCACCCGACGATACGCAGAGACGTAACGTAGCAGCGAGTATTGAGCGTCTGAGATTGGCTTCCATGTTGCTCCGGCTATCCAGTAGCTACTGAGCTCAGAGAGGGCGGAAAAAGGAGGGTGAGAAGATACTACAACTCACTTTTTGCATGAGGTCAAGAAACCGTTGAGCTTTCTCCCCTCGGCTGCTGAGCAATGCCCTATAAGAGGGTTGGCTGTTCAAAACATCTTCCATGAATTTTAATACGCCTTTCGCGACATCGTCATAGGACTCAGAGTACCACATCAAGTCTCCCGAGTGTTGTTGTTGATCAAAAGCATTGGGCGAGTTGGGTATCTTGCTTGGTGGTGATGGCGCCGGTGGCCAACTCGAAGCAGGCAGCCTATTCTCTGGCCATTGCGAGGAGGCCATTCGTTCTACACGATAATGGTTGGTTAGGTTTAGGGAACTCTCGGAGGTGGAGCTCAAGCAAGTTACGTCCAGAGCATAGCACTCCAGTGCCCCCGCGGCAGCAGGGAGGTTGGACAGTCAATTCAGTCACTAAGTTCCCACGAGCCATGTCTCGAGCTCCGACCTGAATGGCTCATGTGACCGTGGGAACGGGCGCTTATACGCCACAGCAGCCATTTTTTGTGTGTGAATTGCAACAATTGTACTAGGGTATTAGTCATTTGGCGCTTCGATCACTCGCGCGTGAATTTTTGAAGCATGGAGTTCTCGTCTACCGTACTGGAGATGCACAGATAAGATACTAAACACAAACTAGGGAAGGATTTGTGGTACGAATGGAATGAAACATTGTACCTGTGACATATAGTATCATTCGCAAAGCTAGACGGGCTATCACCTTATCATTTTCGAGAACACTATATCGACGTGGAATTTCAATTGAAGCAGCTCAAAATTGGCCTCAATTTACGAAATACCTCCCTCTGCATTGCAGCGTCCACATCTAACTTTGTTGTCGCATTGAACACACTCACACTCGCGAAACACCCAGCCTCCACCACCGCCAATTCGGGTGGCAGATTTTTCGATCCACACAACTTTGTATCGGTTCCTGCGTCGGTAGCCAGCAATCTCGTCGCGACAAACTTGAAATCGTCTGCACCATTCGTGCAATTCATTGTTGCGCCGAAGTTGACATTGATGCTTACGCCTGCGGGGGTGAGTAGTCCATGCCGACTGTTGCTGAGATATGTTGAGAGGAATTTGAGGATAAGAGAGGTGTAGATGTGTGCAGCAATTGAATCCTCCGAGTCGGGGTCAGTTGTTAGTGTTGTATAGGAGACCTGTGAGCCTGTCGAGCCAGAGAAGGCGATTGCAGGAATGCCTTCCCGAGTGGCTTCGCAGGCAGCCCCACTTAATATTTGTGCTGAGTGTAGGGATTGATGGTAGGACAAACTTAGCCCGCTTACATGGTACCTGATCCTTCAAGTATGACTATATTATCTTATGAGCAGAAGTATTAGCACTGCGATTCTTTACTTGGCAGGACATGTATTGGACTCACTCCCAATATTTGAACCACTGATAACGAGATCGGGAGCGCTCCTAAACGCTAAAGGGGAGAATAGCTGGATCCCAAATTCAGCAGCGTCGGCACTAGCAGGAGAGTCACTTCAATGTACAGTAAATCCTAGGCATGATAATCACGAACGGGAACGCATTCACGTAGTGTATATTAGCTATTTACAGTGAAGTCCTGATGTTAGTGATTCAATCGCAACCAATAAAAGTTGTAGGGCTGCTTACGATCATTGAGGTCTGTGCCAAGGGCTGGGGACCCAGTGGGGCAGGTATCGAATTCGCAAGGCTGTTCCAGTGGTACGGGATCCGCAGTCGACGAGCCAGTCCCTGAACGGTTTATCGCAGGCGCAGATAAAACAACCTTGACATACCGGGTAGGCATGAATATCTCACCAGCGAAGTTATCAGAAGGCGTACCTGGTAGCCTGCAGCTCTTAGCGCGTCGTATTCCGCACGGATTTGTGCAGTAGCCCAACCATCATCATTTGTAAGTAGAATTTTTTGAGCCCCTATACCCGCTACGAGAGCGACCGGAGCGAGAATCCTCGAGAACACAAATTTCATATTGTAAGGGCGGCCTGGTCAAGGATCGGATCCACCCACCTTCTCAGCACAGTATCTTTATGTGTCAGGACGATGAACGTGGGTTGAAATTATTCACAGCACTGGGAAAATCAATCACCAAGTACCCCTGGTGAAGAAGTTTGTTTAGAGAGATGGGGCCTTCTATGCCTTCGCACACATTTTACAACTTCTCGCGGCAGGCCGGGGACAAGCACGTGGATACAAAACGCCTTCTGGTGAGATTCCAGGTACCAATCGAGCTTGACAAGTTCATCATTGGAAGGTAGTGACCTTGGATCGAGTCTCGTTCTGAGAAATTATGTACCGCGGAAAGCGAAGATCAAGGGCGGCCGCCCGTCGAGTGGTTCTAAGGTTCCAAAAATGTCAAATTCCCGATACAATGATCGGGTCCAGAGAAATACGAAGTGGACGCACATACTCTAACAGCTGACGTCCTGATCAAAATACATTCAGAAATCGGGTTTTCCTAGGACTACGAAAGTAGAGAGCTCGCAGCTGAAGCTGACTAGTGTTAGCTGCAATTGGCTTGATTGGAAAGCAGAGAGGGGGGGCATTAGCTATGTTGATGAGGGTCCATTAACTCGGAATCGTTGCTTGGTTGACTGTATAAAATCCCAATTATTCAAGGACTTTCGTTGTGCAGAGTCGGCTTCCTTCTTAGTCGAAATTCATGCAGATCTATTTGCCCTGCGGCACTAAGTATACTCTACGAAATCCAGAAATGAGCTCAAGTCATCCCCAACTATAATCTGTTCCTAGTGCTACAAGGGTGGCTGGAAGATTTAATGCTCTACCATGAGTATACGAGAGTATGATGAATACAACTTAGTATCCATGCAAAAATTTTGGTTGAAGCCAAAGCGTGAGCGGCGATGGTAATTGGCAATCCCATCTGGGGGTAGCGCTGAGCACATTGGGCACTTATTAGACGTTGGATAATAAATAAACCTCTTTTCCCAATATCGAGGGAAGGCGAAATACAGGCTTATCTATTGAGCACCTTCAGCGTACTGTCTGTACTTTTTTTGTTGTGGCTCAGACCTTGGTCTGCAATGTTATGATCGGAAGCCTAAATTATGCTTTTCCTCACGAAACATAACGGCCTGATTTAATCCTTGATAAATGCAACTTCATTCAAGTACGAGGCAGCATGTACTGCAAATTATGTAGCGTGGGTAAGCTATCGATGGAGCTGCGGTGATGGAGAAGGGAAATGCATTCCGAGAGAGGGACCAAGTTCTGTGTGGGGTTAGTCTCGATTGTTCTGTTTGTGGGCAGGCTCAAGGATTCCGCGTGCTTGCCTATCGTTAACTTAATCTTGGCACGTCTTCTCATAAACGCTACCTTCATCACGATCTCACACCAGCGCTGAAGCTTCTGGATGTTGCGAAATAGTTAGCGCCTGATAAACTTTGACAAAATCATCTCAGCCCAGTCATGATTTGAAAACTCGGCATTCTTCAGCAGACATGGCCATATCATGGCTTCTGTGTTCTGGGAAGATTCTCATAACTCACACTTCCACCCATCCGTCTCGAGAAGAAGAGCTTCCATAGAAGAAGTGTGCCTCCAAATTTCCGAGGGCCTCACCTCAGACACGAGGTAGACGTCTGGCTATCACTTGGCGCATAAAATCTAGCAGAGATCGGTTCTTGATCGGGCACTAGATAATCAAGTACTCTTCCAATGGACTTCGTCAAATGCAGCTCTACATGTGCAAGGATCTTGCCGCTCAAATGGCTTCACTGAAGTCAGACAGGAGGATAGCTGGTGGTTGTCTTGTTTTCGCTGAAACTGGTCGCGCCGCTGATCCGTGTTCGTAGACCCTCCACCTACCGCGTTCTCAGCAAAAGCATTCATGCAAACAGTTCGGACTGATAATGGTTAATTCAATGCATTGATATATATCTTGATATATATATCCTCATGCAGGCGTTATTCTAGAACTCCTCCATTCTTCACTCCTGCAATCCGCACCTGGACTCACTCCAGCCATGCAGCTGCCCCAAGTCTCCATAGTGTATGTCATATTTCTGCCAGGCTTCTAAATTCGAAACTCACCCACTTTGTTTCGTAGTCTGATGGGCGGGACGGGGACGGGGAAGACGACGGTCAGCATCCATTCGTCCCCTGTTCCTGACTCTGTGCCGTTTACCAGAGTTTCCACTCCCAGTTCCTCAACCTTATCAGCGGCTCAAAATACCTCGCATTGAACAGCTTAGAGTCTTGCACAGATCATGTCCAACCTCATCAGTTCATTTTCGAAAATCACGATGTTACCCTTGTTGATATGCCGGGCTTCGATGACACCTCCAAAAGTGATACAGATATCCTCACCATGATCGCAGAGTTCCTCGTTAAAGAGTGAGGACTCTGGTCCTGCTGATAGCGACTTTGTTCCTGACGTTCTAACGATCTCCCTAGATATCGAGGGGGCCGATTGTTAAATGGGGTCATGTATTTCCATCGCATTTCCGACGTCAGGATGAGCGGTACTTCCAGGCGTAATTTCACGATGTTCCAGAAACTTTGTGGCACGGAGATATACGAGAACGTCGCCCTTGTGACGACCCGATGGGACCAGGAAGACGAGGTGGTTGGAATGACACGACTGGAGGAGCTCAAGAACAAGCCTCAGCTTTTCAAGCCTATTATCGACGGCGGGGGCAGTGTATTTAAACACGACCGCAGCTACGACTCTGCCTGTGCGATCCTTCGTCACCTCATCAGCAAGACCCCCAAGCCATTCCTTATACAGAGAGAGATCGTCGTTGAGGGCAAAGAGGTGGTAGAGACGGCGGCTGGAGAGGTGGTCCAACGTGAAGTTACAGAACAAGTGGAGAAGCACGAGAAAGAAATGGCGGAGCTCATGGAGGAGATGGCGAATAGTCGTGATGAGTCTACGCTCAGGGAGATGGAGGAAGAGTGTCGGGTTCTTCGGGAGAGGACGACGCATTTGCATGGTGAAGCCAAAAAGCTGGCCAAGGCCTCGACGGCAGGCAAACCCGTAATACTTACGGAACAATCAGCAAACCGCCCTCTGGAAACGTTTACCAACACGGTTGGCGGGGATTCACAGGTATCTAGCGGGCCCCCTAGGGCCCAAACTAGGAGGGAGAGTGTTGTAACGGGTATAGATGTGACGAAGAAGAAGCCAGTAACCAAAGAAGGACATGGAGCGGAGCGAGCAACAGCCCTACGGGAGAGGGGTGAACAGAAAGAAGCCGATGTTGGAAGGAAGTCCCCGGAGCGATTGGTCACGGAGGAGGAGCATGAGACATGGCGTAAAGAACAGGAACGCAAGTGGTTTTCTAGGTTCGAGTCTTTGGCAAATACGTATCAAGCGAAATTGAGCGCTCTCAGGCGTCAACTTGATGAAGAAAAGGACGCAAGGGCCCGTGAGCAGTGTCGGATGCACCTGGAGGCAGAGAGGAGGGCTTGGGAGGCAGAGCAAAGAGCGATATCCGCAGAGATGGCTCTTGAGTCGGCCAACCAGGCCAAGGCTAGAAGACATACCTTGATGGAACTGGGTAGCCACTTCACTAAATGGTGTTTTGATCGTTTGGGCTTCAATCAAAGGGAGGAGGCGGTAAATTGAATACACGCCGTATTTCTATCAGCATCGTATAACAGCATTCCAAGTCTCATGGATATGTTAAGACTTCAATTCCATGGGTACGTTTGGCAGAGCTCAGTTGATCCCGGGGATACCAAGAAACAGATCGGACTATGACTATAGAGAAGCCATAAGTTAGCATGGGTTGTCAAGCCCATATCGTTCCTACCAGCAGAATATAGATGAGAGTAACCTTCAGGGTGCCCAGCCGTGCCCAGACATGTCGGCTCAACTCGGCTAGAAACCGAGCTCGGCCCCGAGTTGCCGAACGGACCGTTTACATAATATGAGGCTTTTTTCGTGCTTTGGGTTTTTGCAAACGACACAGAGTGTTCCCAGAGTGATCCGCACACTGGCGCTGGCAATCCACCAGGACCATAACTCGCGGGCACACCCGGCTGGCTGAAGCCGCTGACATCGATGGTGTTCTTGGACCGACTGATGAGGGTTACAACTCCTTTTCTACAATGTCTCCGCCCGGCCTGATCGTACCATCAGAGTTTGTTGTACCCTCTTCATATCGCCCGGCTTGAGCTGAACTCGGATATTCCTTTCTAGTTCTTTCTTTCCCGATAATCATGCAAGGTTTTATTTAGGACGGGGCTCGAGTCGCATATGCGGAAGGTATGTATTCTATACAGTACAATCGGGGAAACCGAAAACAAGTGTTGGTTCAGCTAAGAAGTACTTCAACATACGTCGACGGAAGAGTTGTTAAAACGAGGCTGGGCCCAAGAAATGGCAAATATCAACAAATTATGCAGTCGCCCCGGTTGGCTTCCGCATCTGCCCGAGCTCTCTCCGCGGCCATGGCTTGTTGTTGGGCCTCCCATGTCCTTTTGTTCGCCTCTATAAGCTCCTGCCACTGCCAGCGCGCGTGGTCGTCCTTCTCCTGACGAAGCTGATCCTGTAGTTCCGCCATTACCTTCTGCTGCTCCTTCGCTTGAGACTCAAATCGTGAAGACCAGTCAGCCTCTTGTTCTTGACGCCATCTATCATACCTCTCTCGATCTGCTGCGGCCTCTGCCTGGAATCGCTCGCGGGCTTCCCTCTCGTGGCCCAGCCCCTGCGCTAACTCCAATCGTTCCTCCTCCCATCGCGCTATCTTCTCCTGCAAATTCGCCCGCTCTACCGCCAGCTCTTGCATCAACTCCAAGGTTCCTTTTTGATGTCGCATCCATTTCCGCCTTAAGTTCAGCGACCTCCTGTTGGTGTTTGGTGATGATTTGATCCAGTTCTTCTCGACGCACGGACCCTGCTGCAGTGTCCTCGACGCGTTTACCTTCGACGCGGATTTCCTCTTGAATCTGAACGGTAGCGGGCACCAACGTGAAAATGTGCTGGAGTACCGCATGGGCGCTTTCTAAGGTACAATTGTGTCGCATGAAGCGCGCGCCTCCTCCAACAAGGTCCTTGAAGAACTTTGATTTGAGTTGCTCTTCTCGCTCTTCCCCCTCTTCTCTTGCTTTGTCCCAGAACGTGGTCAGGACGACAACATTCTTGTATGTTTTTTCACCGCAGAGATTCCGAAACATCCTCAAATTACGGCCAGACTGTCCACCAAACCTAATATCCGATACCCGCTGGACATATATGAGACCGTTCAACTTTCGTTCTTTGTCATACCTGATGTCTACTGTCAGCACCGGGCCGTGCGCAGAGATTTTGGGAATCAACCCACTCCTGTACTAAGAAATTGGCAATCTTCTTCAAGACGTCTGTGTCGGTCATGTCATCGCGCGAGTCATCAAATCCGGGCGTGTCAACGAGTACCACGTTACGACCGCTGGCGTTATCGTAAAATCGCACGACTTGTATCTCACTGGTCTCGGAGTCTAAGCCGCCGCTCGTCCTAACGCTAGAGTCATCGGTGAGAAGCCTGATGAACTGCGATTTAACACGATTTTAGTATTAGATTTGTCTCCAAGGTACCAATCTCACCGATGATTTTCCCGATCCAGGTGGTGCCCATTACGCTGGTGGGTTTGGGTTGAGAGATATTGCTGTCAGTAAAGGTAGAAGTGGCACCTACGCTATCACGACGTCTTGTTGTCCACCAGTCTGATCGGGAAATGGGACGGAACCAGTGTTGTAACGTTGAACGGGCATCTCGTTGGATAGAGAGCGAGTCCCTGTGGTACTGTGTCAAAGGAACCATGACTTATACTCATTCTGCAAAGCCTCGCGCAAGCACAATGTAGACACGCAGCTCCCATACTGTCTGCAATAGCAGTCCAGACATCCGGGCGTCTATGTGACTGCAACCTGGCCCCACCTCAAATATCAATGCTTCTGGCCTATTCTAGATGAGAACGCAGCCACAAGAGCACTTGAAACTACAGAACACGAGGGCACTGATGATAATCTAATGATCGAGAAGTGTGACCATGCACATCCAGCGAGGAGAACCGAACGCGGCGTCAGATAAGGTTGATCAGAAGAGTGGACTTCGGGCAAAGGGTGTATTTAGGCGCTCTATGCTAGCCTCTCAGGCGGTCAGAAGGGTGGGGACGTTGCGGTGTGTTCTGATGCTCCCTCGTCAGTAAGAATCCATATGCATACATAGCCATGTATCATCTACATTTCTCGTTGCACACGATTAAATGAAAACCGTATACAAATAAAGATCACTGTCAATGGGCGCAGTTGTAGTCTTGCATAATCCGGAGGCCAGTGCACGTAGCACCCTACAAGCATCTGATATTTCCTGCGCTTGCCTGCCACTCCCTTTGATTGTATGCATGTTCCTGCCGGTCAGACTCTTGCTAGTAGTGTACAGGCATGGTGATGATTAAACGAATTGTCAACATTTTGAGGCGGCATGGCAGACTTGGTTTATCAGATATTTATTTCGCGCGTACAGTATATTGGAGGGCAGCAGCTCAGGACCACATGCTACTGTCAGATTAGTCGCAGCACGGGGTTCAAACCGTTCCCCCTTATGAGTAAAGGGAACGGTTCGAACCCCGTGCTGCGGTCCCTGACTGTCACGATCCGAGCGTACAAGATGGAAGACGTGATTCTGGTGCATGATTGACAAATTGACATTTTAGCGGCTCCACACATGTAAACCAATGTTCGAGTCTGATCAAACGTAGGAATGATAGGAATGATAGTTTCTACTCTCCAATGTGAGTCATCCTATTTCGGAAGGATGAATACGGTTAGTCCCGATCCAAAGGGCATACACGAACAAAGCACAACTGCAATGTTGAGGAAAGATGAATAAGAAACCCAGAACACGTGATGGTATGTACCAGAAATCGTTCATCTCTTATGCTCGAGAAAAAATTAAATATCTAATCCATGTTTAAATGGTTGTTCCTCCCAAATTTGAATACATCTTCCATCTGGATAACTTTCAAACACAAATTAAAAGCCTCTTCCATGCCAAATTTGTCATGTGCCAGCAGTGACTACAGTCGATATCATAGGTGCCGTAGGAACACAAGGATCGGTTGAGAGCAGCCGTTCTGGATTATCACCTGTTAAATCATTCCATCAGTGAACCCCCGTGCCTTGTGAGTCTATCAAAATTCAGCGGGACTTTCAGGGATGTAACTACCGGTCCACTTGCCTCAATCCCTGAAGGAGACTTAAGGGTCTCTGTATGTACATTGACCCGGAGACAGTCATCGGCTGCCCCAGTCCCAAAGCCGTGATGAGATACGTGGTCTCTTGTTGACAGTGGTATAGAATGCCAGTGGCCTGACCCAGATGTAGAAGCCTTGACAATATGCTGACGGCTATTCAATCTACAGATAGGATTCATCAGGAGAGATAATTTAAGTAATGAAAGGATAAACTTGCGTCGCAATTGCACTGTTCATGTAAACTGGCCAGATATGTATCAGTTGTCTAGCACCATCAGGTCAAAGGAGGAACTTGCTTACGTTTGCTACTCAAGATGAGGCCATAGTTGAAATATAATGTACCAGGCTTCGCGAAGAACTAGAAAACCCCACAAAGATTGGAATGGGACTCTGCTTCCGATTCAAGACATACTAATATCAGGTTTACGGCTGCTGCAACCGCTGTCAATACCCCACGATTCACGGCATAAATCATGAGCCTGTTCAGTATGGAATTGGTACTGGAGGGAAGTTCAATGCTTCAACGTTGGCTGAATTCGGTCATTATGGGTGATTCACTTACGCCTTTATGCCAGATTTACGGGCGCTTAGTGTCCGCAGAAGGGATATCGTGATTGCAATGTCACAGCAAAGTGTTGCAGCCCCCTGGATCGCAGTGGTATTCTTTGTACAAGTAAGGATAAGTCTAGATCTTAGCTGAATCAAATGCGATATACCTTCGTGTGCTCGAGATTCTTGAAGGAGTGGAATTTAGTCCTGGAGGTACGTGGCCGTCACTCGATGCTCCTTCAATAAGGGTTAAAATGATGACGAACGATAATATCGTCTGGGCTATATTTGAGGTTGGTATAAGCATCCAGTCGAATTCGCATAGTCAAGGAAATCGTACCAATTCCCGCCCCTAAAGGTGCGAAACCCACATAAGGATCAAAGACTATATCAGATGACAAGGTAATCTTACCGATTTGAGTCATTGCCAACAGCGCCTAATAGCTTTCAGTTAGCACGCGGAGCGACATCCATTAATCACGAGCGAAGTTACAATGATAATGGGTGCCAGGGGATTCTTCCTGTTCACTGGATTGAGATGCAATAAGCTCAGCAATTTTGGGAGCGAAAGGGGGTGATACCGACAGACGTAGACACAGTGCGCGAAGTACCTGGGGGCAGGTGTCGGCGGCATGTACACGGTGAGGATGGGACTTGGTGGTGGAGCAACTCACATCTGGACAGTAAATGCGGAAAGGAACTGTAGCGGAGGGTAAGAAGTGTTGCATCTGAGAGGATAAAATATTGCCAAACATACTCCAGTCAACAGCATAATCTGCCGTCGCGTGATGAGACGCAGGAAGAGCTAAAAGGCTATGAAGCACTCACTGTATCCACCCTGGCGTGAATGAGTTAGTCATTCTGAGAAGTGGTGTGGATCTCCAAGCTTCAAGCCTTACCAGTAGAGAACAAGGAGTGCGTCAAAATTCCCAAAATTCGTTATCACATAGTTATAAAGCGCTGCGAGGTAACATATAGATTGGATAGTTTCGAAGACACTAATCGCTTCCATTAGTTTTCTCTAGTAGTTCAAAACTTTTGCCCGCGGAACGAGACGCTCACAGCACACTGATGACCTGTCCAATCAATGTTTTAAGAACGAAGAGACTCCCCCAGCTGACCTAACCTACTCACCATTGACTTGATGCCCCAGTGATCTTCCGCGTACCAGTGAAAGTACAACCATGCTTGAAGGAGCCCACAGCCATAGAGTCTTCAAAGGTAAAACACAACGGTTAGTCTGTCGGAACGAAGGACGGATATGTAGCGCTCACATCGACTGGAGGAACAGGGTAATAAGCCAGGTACCAAAAGTCGGGTCGAGGGGGCTACTCATCACCCTTGCGAGGCCGAGAAAAAGGATGTCAACTTCTTTACTCCATCCGTTTTTAAAACATCTGCCACATACTGACTTCTGATCATCAGACCAAGTTGAGAATTTTCGGGAGTCGGGGTGCCTTCTAAATGCATCATAAGGTAACAGCTATCACTGACCTGTTTTTGTCTTGGACTGGGGTTAAAATACCGTGCGGCGTGCGATAGGCGGTGGCAATGCGTGACTCCCAAATAAGGATCCTGGTGTGAGTTAATAATATTACTGGCTTCGAGTCTCCACTCGCTACTCGGCGTAAAGCAAAATGTAACGCTTGATCACATCGTCGAATCTCGATATTATATATATCTATGCAAAGCCCGGAGGTTACGGTTAGCGGCGGTGATGGATTATTTGATAAGGCTCAAGGGCTCCAGCTAAGCAAAGTAGAATACCATACTAAGATATTTGGTGAAACTGCAGGGGAGTGTTGACGGGGTTTCGAGGAGCCTGAGACTTTTTGATGACATTTGGATCAGCCTAGCCATTCTCTATAGTGGCCCGTATTGTAGTGTAGGCACACGGTCGCTATTAGAATATTCCAACATAATTATTGTCTGAGTCTCGTCACTCGGTATCACTATCTACGAAACGAAACGATTCCACGGCTTCCCCTTTGAGCTACTTTTTCTCTGTTACATTATGCCCTTGAAAATGGCAATAAGAGGGTAGATGCAATATTCTCGCTTATTCCCAAAGTCCTAATCAACTCGACAGTGCATGTGTGAATACCATGGAAACAGCCGAATGCCGGGTCCCATGGGTACTCTATGATATATGATAGCTCGTGCACTACTTCAGCATCGCAACAGAACCTGACCACTTTCAGGTGTCATGAGGGCTTTTCCCAACAAACTCTATCAGGAGCGAGAAGGATTGGCGTCTGTCAGTGCTCACGCCCACGCCTGATGCAGTATGATAGGGGCTCAAGATATAAGTGGCAAAGTGGAGCAATTTGAATTGGACTCGTTCCAACATCGATCATATATAGGACAGATTGTCAATAATGCCTACACGAAGAGAGATACAATTAGTCTCCTTCAGTCCCTTATGTTACTAGCATGGTTCATTCGGACATATTGCCAGGTAATTCCAATTCCAAAAGCTGACAGAGTTGGCACATTATGTCGTGCCGAGGTCGGGCAATGAATCAATGACAGCGTGTGGATCGGCACACGCTGGCTGGGCTAGTTCTGGTGGGGTCCGGCGGTTCGGCACGCTGTGATGACACTAGCTGCGATCATCATCGCATACGTCAATGCATCACGGTTGCTGTTTCGTTCTATATCTGAGTCCGTGATGGGCCATTTGTCATGATTCTATGAGGGTAATTTTATTCTCCCCTGGTCGCACCGCTAGGTCCTTGGAATTTAGTGACTATATGTTGTACTTTGTCAGCAGAGGCCAAGCAAGTAGCCGAATTTGACGAGGCCAGTGGTATCGGAGCCAAGAGTTCATCAGTGTACATACATTTCGCGTCCCTGAGTTCCCGCCGAACATGGTCTTGATGCGGAAGAAATAGAGCTACGATAGATAAGCGGCAACCGTCCCGACGGATTTTGGACATCATAAGACCAGAACCAAAGTATACCCTTGAGGTGTGTATGTATAGTTGAGGACCTAATGTCACATGTCAATTTGGTATTCATATTCGCCACTGGGCTTTGAAGTCGTGTGGACTGGCATGATAACAGAGGCAAATGTTGCAGGCTTGGCGGGCACAGATCTATAGGCTCGATCGCTATTCTCGAGGTGAAGCTGATAAAGCCCTTGCAGCATGGTTAACCCCCTCCGAGTAGCACGATGAGACGACAGACAACGACGCAACCAATTCCTGGATTATCTCCAGTTGATCATTTGCGGGACATTGGGACAAAGGTGCATCCCCGAACCTGCCAATTTCTGTGTTGAATGTATGCCATGTGGTGATCATTCAGTCACTCAACAAAATGTTTGAAAACCTACACGGTAGCACGCATAGATTTAGCGCCGCCGCGGCACCCGCGTGAAAAAGACATATCAGCTCGTCTTCCCGCAGACTATAGTTGTTGATGTCCGCTCAATAGGCACGAGCGTTATAAAGCAGTGAAGACCCCAGACACTGAAACAAAATTACTATTCAACTAGCCATGTGCACCGAAGAGCCCTGTTTACTCACAGCTCTATTTCCGAAGCAGTTGTGAAATGATTATGTATTCCGAGGGTGGCGCTACACCGATAAAAGTACAACTCGATTAGATCTGAACGGTCTGTGCGGTGAAAAGCGTACATCAAGAAGATGCAACGTCAGTGTTAATGTCTAGTGAGGACTAGCCTCGCGTCAATCTGTGTAAGTACCACATGTAAGGTGTGTAATTAAACAAGGAAATGAGTTACAGGGTGTCACTCTGGATTTTGGTGATTGAAGGTAGCGGGTGTTTGAGGAGTCCATGGAGTTATGTAGGCCGGCGGCTACCGAAAGGGATATGTTGGTCTCATACTCTCGCCGAGGTAGTAATCGTTGTGCCAGGTCCCCACTGTGGAATGGATGCGTCTGCGCGGGGCCGCACTGACTCTTGCCCTGCTTTGGGTCGTCATCACCCTTATGCAAGTCTCCACTACCTCACGAGTGAACTATTAGGAAGTGACACCTCCGCCGACGTGCTTGACCGCTCGCAGTTACGTTGGGTCTCTGGTACAGGGGGTGTATTACGCCACGACTTTTTAAAATGGAACGTCAATACTGTCTCCCTTTTTTCGTTAGAATTTACAAGACAGGGGCTTTCCAATGGGTAACCATGTTACAGCCCTTTGTCCCCATTCCACGGGCAGCAGAAAGTTTCCAATCAGTTTTAGAAGGCTCAGCTGGTGAAAGCCCAACCTTCCATAAGGTGAGTTATCGCTTGTATCATATAGGTAACTTCGTAATTTCAGAAGCTGGACAGGCCAGGAAGAAGATCGTTCCCACTGGAAAACATCATCTAGTCTTGTCAACCTAGTATCAGCGTCCACCAACAGATTCATGTCATTCGCCACGTGTCATATGTTTCGATTCCAATGACTTTATGAATGTGATGCCTTAATTCCAAAATCGTTCCTCGGTTGAGTTCGTTTCACCCTTACGCATTGACCTTGGCCTTCGCTCCCTATATTACCGTCTGCAAGAGATCATCTCTGGAAACATTCGTAAGCCCTCCCGGAGGGCGAAATTCCCTGGCTCCGATTTTTCCATGGCGCCGGGGAGCACCGGTTGAGTCCCAATTTCTGCGGGTCATGTTATGGATCTCGCACGGCACAGCCCAGCATTTGCCTCGATGAGCCTATCGGCGCCAGCTGATTTTCTATGTTTCCAGTTGGTGTCCATCTTGTGTGAGAAAAAGGGCAACGTCAACGATATCACATTGAAGCCTTCCTGTAACGATGAGACAATCATTCGCTTCTTCTGTTTTACCGTCCCGATATGCGTAGCTGAGTCATCCATGTCGTCAGAGGGTTTGTGAATTAGTGTCACCCCGGATGTAGTGTCCCCCGGATGGGGGCCCATAGAGATACATGGGTACTGCCATCGTACTTTTGCAGATAAAAATGTTTACCCCACAATGGGGTATAGACAGAGCCATCCATGTATAGTACGGGTTGGTGAAGGTTATTGGGCGACTTGTCTTTGAAGCGAATCAGTACCTGCGTCTCAAGCCTACTCGCTTATCATTGCAAATCTGAGGGACAAGATGAATGACTGAGTAACGTAAAGAGGGGAAGCCGCGATCCCCTTCGCGGATAACCCATCATGTCGTTTTGTTGTCCCTGGTAATCTCTCGTATCGTTCAGACATTAAGGAAATCTGGTGCCTCTTTGTTAAGATTCAATCAGCCTCACTAGTTGCCAAGAATCAGTTCTTAGCCACAGGTGATATTTGAAAGGGTATAGCGAAACATAGTTTTTTTGTGTTGGGTTTACGGATGATAGGGTGTACTACAAGAGGAAAACTAGGACTGCGCACATATATTAATTCAATTCTCTCCCGAACATGGGTATTGCCGCGGTGATCGGGGCTATTGCCGTGCCACAGGCGCCTGCCTCTCTTTCTTTCGCTCCCCATTCTCTGCCACTTGCCACGCTAAATTTACTACTTCCACAACTGCAATGACATCCGGTGGGCATGTGGGAACCTCCAGTAACCAACATCATGGCTTGGCAACCAATCACTTAGGAGGGGCCCGGCTGCATAGTTTTCCCTGATGCTTCGTGTAGTGATCTCCTCCCATGTGTCTTCGACTGGCGTAGGACGAATGTGCGCGATCGTAGCCACTCGTACCCCTCAACTCGGAAGTTTATTCTCTTCCACCTAAGGTACGAGGCTCTGATTCTCCCTATATATAGTCTGAGGCAGCTAACTGTAGCGCCGCCCTGTTTCGACACACCGATTATTAGGCCTTCTCTTGCCCCATCATGTCTATCGAGGAAGATACTAGGGAAAAGCAAGAACACGAGCCCTCGAGGTCTACAAGCGATGTCTCAGAAATTGATCTTCTCTCATTCCATGAACAACGAGCGGGTCGTCTCATCGTTGATCCGGAGTACGCTACTCTTACTTATGCTCATTGGTGGACGATTTCAACGTTGGTATGACCTAGGGAGGCGAAGATCGAGCTGGGCGAAGCAGTGGCAGCACGTCTGAAGCTAACTCAGGACGGGACAAAGGTGCTCTGGCCTCAGCCAACGGATTCACCCGAAGACCCTCAGAACTGGAGCGACCGCCGCAAGAATGTTCAGCTTTTCATTATCACCCTGGCGGCGATTGTGCCAGATTTCACGGGGGGTATTGGTGAGCACCAGTGGTGTTTCATCACAGGTTCTGCACTAACGGGCGCTTAAAAGGTATCGCCTCTCTTTTCCCATTGGCTAAACAATATCACACAACCACGGGGGTGATCAACAACTTGACCTCAAAGTAAGCCTAACGAAGGTCAAGTATTAACGGAAACTAACGATAACCTAGTTGGAGTATTTTCCTCATAGGTCTGAATGCCTTTTTGCAATGTTCAAGCGTAGTAAAATCTGACCCTGCCCTATCGGATAGGCTGGGGAACACTTTTTGCAGTAATGATAATTCGTAGATATGGTCGACTTCCCGTTCTGTTCTGGTCCCAGGTGAGATTGCTTTCGCTTTCACCGACATAACAAAGAATACTAATAGTACGATTGCAGTTGTTTGGATTGGGGTTCCAAATTGGTGCTACATTTGCTCCAAATCTTAACACCTTCGCCGGTAATTTTCCGTAGGCTTTTCTCTTACCATCCTCATCAAACTATTTCTTTAGCAATGCGGTGTCTGAATGCATTCTTTGCGTACGTTTCTTCCACACATCCTGATCAGCTATGTTTATATTCTAGAACAGGACAGCTCCACAAGCAACAGTAAGGACTATATTTGCCACCCACTGCTCTAGGCCAGAGTCGCCTAAATATTACGGGTTTGAAGGGCCTCTACGTGGTCACAGATTTATTTCCTTTTCACCTACAAGCTCGGAAGGTAAGCATTGAAGGTTGCCTCGGTACTGATACGTATTAAATAAGGGTGATTAGCTGAACATATGGACAATGGGGTTCATCATTTCCCCATTTTTGTCCCCGTTTGCTTTCGGATTTCTCGTGGCACGGACGACATGGAGGTGGGCGTATGGAATTGGGGCCTTATACAACCTTGTTGTAGTGCTGCTAATTGCTTTCTTCGGCGAGGAAACGTGAGTCTCACTCATCCATTAGAGTACACTGACTACACAAGTTTCAGAATATATGATCGCACCGTGAAACCAATCCCTAGGCCTACGACGACGGGCTTCCAATATAAAATTGAAACTCTTATTGGCATGACTGGCGTGAAAATGTCGAAATATCGTATTTCTTGGGCGACATCTATTCTTTCACCTCTAAACGTTGTCTGGAGGCCCCATCTTCTCCTAATCCTTGTATTTGAGGTGGGTCCGACTGTCTCATTGTGAGTTGCGAAGCGAGGTCATGAACACATTTATAGGCAATGGCTTTCGGCTTCAGTATTGGCGTTAATGTCTGTTTTTTTCTTAGCCTAGTTGATTGATTGGATTGACCGATGTCCTAGTACAGGTCACAAATGTCGTCTTCCTTGGGACACCTGTGGAGGAAGGAGGGTATGGTTTTAGCCAATTTGCAATTGCGGGCAGCTATGGGACGCCTATTGTGAGAAGAACTTCACCACGGTTTTACCCTTTTTTCTGATCTACCTCAAGGTCGCTATCCTCATGGGGGAACTCATTGGTAGATATCTGAACGATCTTATTATGAACGTCAGTATTCGACGGAATCACGGAGTTTTTGAGGCAGAGAGTCGTCTATGGTGCGGATGTCTTTTCTCTGCTCTAAAGGTAAAGGCTGATGATAGGATCCTAAGGGCGTGTTATGTTGCGATGCCGCTGTATATCTGTGGGTTTGTGACGCTTGGAGCTGCGATCCAGAAACATTTGACCATCGGCGCTCTCATTATGGGGTGGGGGATTGCTGAACTCGCAGTCATGATTGTGACGGTGGCCGTATATGCGTACTGTAATGATTGCTTCCCAAAGCACCAGGTGCGTTACCCTACGCATCGTTCAGAATATGGAATGGGTTGAGAATTTTGGCCTCATCACAGGGGGAGGTCAGTGCCTTGATCAACCTAGCTAGGACACTGGGAGGTAGGCTCCGAGATTGTGTTATAAGCTGGCCACAACATTTGACCTCAATCAGGTTTTGCTGTTGCATACTTCCAAGTTCCATGGGCGTTAAAACGGGGAGCGATTCAGCCTTTCGGAGTAGAAGCCGCGTAGGAATTATTCAACATTCTATTCCGGAGAGGAGTGCTTACCCTAGACTTAGTATTGTCGTTGGACTGTTTTTATTGGTTGTCCCGTTCCTTCAAATCAAGGGTAGCAAGCTGAGGGCATGTGGCACAACAGTTGACCAAAAAAATGGGTTGCTAATGATTTATAACAGGATCGATATTCTCTGCACTGATTCACAGGAGTTATAATATTGTGATGGTATAGCGGTGGTACTTGCCGAAAGTCGGAGGAACAGTGCGCCTTTTCCTTGATGTTTATTGTACCCCCCTTTTTTTAGCTCCGACCTTGAGATGCCTGATTTGATTAGGTTACTTACAAGATAAAAAACATATATACTTCCCAAACACATTATAATACGTTGGGAGGGAAGGAAAGGGGAACTTCAGGACCACTCTTTTCTTCTTTCTTCAGCAAACTCGATGCATCCAACGAACGTAGTATCCTGTACGAGTCCCGAGTGTTAGATGTATATATATGATGACACCAGGTATATGTGTGCCGACAGCCGTCGGTGCATACCAGCTAGTACGCCTTGAGCTGGTCATCGGTGACCGGTGAGCTTTCACTGGAATCGCAAACACCCGGTCGATTGAATAGAACCACATGACAACAACAAAGATGCACACGGGACGGATCACGAGTATTTGTAATCTCGGCAGGCCATTGCCGAGTTTGTCGACCAGGACCCCGAGGACCTCCATGCCGAGAGTGCTGAAGTGTAACGCATCTCTTTCATCAATCTTTCGAGCCACATGTGGCGCCCGCCTGATTCCCCGCCCAACGGCCAAGGACTGGCCTCCATTATAAAAATACATCGTCTTAATTTGAGAATACATATTCTCAGGTTCCACCAGAGGTTTCAGTGGCTGCGTCTTTGCGTATCGTTATCTCTGTCTACTACTGATGACGACTCTCACTGGATCGCCTGTCCTCCCGTCCGATTCGATTAGGCTCGACCATGTGCTGATCTGGGATGTCTACCATCAACTCGGAATCAACTATGGTGACAGAGTATTTGCCCGCATAATGGATGCCGATAACGAAGACGCGCCACTGAAGAACATCACCTTCAGACAACTTCTCATTGATGCAAACAAGGTCGCAGCGACGCTCAAGAAAAAGCTGGGAAACCCCACCGAGGCAATCACGTACGGAATATTGGCTACTAGTAGCTACACCTACTTTGTCAACATCGTAGCCGGGTGGATGAACAAATGGGCGGTGAGCGTCTTGCATTACCAGTGATCAGTCACTTAACCAACTTACCGACTTCCGTCTAACTAGGTCATGCTGCTCTCGACTCGTAATAGTATCGCTGGAATTGATAGTCTCCTCCGGAAGATCGAGGCCAAAGCCCTAATTACTGACTCCAAGAATAGGAGGACTGCCGAGGCGGTTCTACAGGAGCTCCCAATCACACTTCTTGATATTCAGGACCCAGACCAACTCGATATCGTCGTTGAAATTCCAGACGGACCAATTGAAGTTTGTTCTGTTTCCCCGGAAGAGTTCAAGAAGATAATTCTGTACCTCCATAGTAGTGGCACGTCTGGTGAGCATGCTATTTCGCGTAAACCTAAGGTCATATCTCATTTTTATTTGAAGGTCACCCTAAACCAATTGCGCGCAGCCACGAATATATTTTGACTGATATGATGGCCGTGAAGCTCAACGTCAACTATGTTGGCGCACCGGGCTATGCTCCTCTTCCCTTATTCCATGCAAGTCCTGCTACCATCCTCCTAAAGCTCAAAAATAACCTTTCCATCAGGGTATTGGTCTATACTGCTTTACTCATTGGCCAGTCGTCGCAGGACATATTCCGACGTTTATCCACACCAAGTTTCCGTTAACAAGTACCTCAATGCTCCGTCATCTCAAGCGCCTCCCTGGCGCTGTGGCTTTTGTCGCTCCCATGCTCCTTGAAGATTGCCTTCGCGAACTACCTTCCGAGTGTGAAGTCCTGAAGACCGCATGCCGCATCCTTTACGGTGGTGCTCCTTTGGACAAGGAAGCTGGTAGGAAGCTGGTTGAGATGGGTGTTCCTCTCGTTTGTGCCTACGGAACGTAGGTGTCTATCTTGTATTTTAAGGGAAACATGGCGTGCAGTTCTAATCTTTCAATAGAACCGAAGTTAGCATGCTGTCCGTTACAGACTTCCCTGGGCCTCCCGAGACCAGAGTCGCTGATACACCATACGTACGCTTCTGCGATTACCAGTATATTTTGCACTGGATTCCATTCGATGGCAAGATTAGTGAGCTTGTTGTTTGTGTGAGTCTGTCAGATCTCCTATTAAACTTGGAGTGATTAACCAAAAACCTTTTCAGCCCGGAAAAATTGCGGTTCCTGCCGTTTTAAATCATCAGAACCCCGTTGGATTCGCTACAAATGATCTATGGGAACCCCATCCGACCATCGAAGGTCCGCGATCTAGGCTGTCACCTTGAAGTGTTTTCAATGACATATTCCAGGTTTATTCAGACACTGTGGCCGCAAGGATAGCGTCGTAGGTCTACTTTTTGCATGTTCTCACCTTCTTCTGAGCGCTTTATCCAAGACTGTCCTGAGCAACGGCGAGAAGACTGATAATAGACAAATTGGTGAGCTTCGACCCCTTTTGTGTGATTTCGATCATCCTATTGAGGTGGGAGAACAGAGCTCTTGTTAATGGATGATCCATCGATCAACGGTATTGTCGTCTTCGGCGCCGGAAGGCCACTCAATGGTATCCTCATCCGCCCGGAATCTTCTGCTCGATCACTTTCCACTGAAGAATTCAAAGACGCAATTTGGCCGTCCATTGAACATGTTAATACCATTGTGCCACACCACTCCCGTATCATTCGACAAATGGTTGTTGTTGGTGATGTTCAGAAGAAGCCGTTCGTTAGTTCTGACAAGGGCTCGATCAAGACCAAGGATACATTAAGCTTGTATGCTGATGAAATCAATGCTGCGTACGATGGGCTTGAAGCTGAAACTGGTAATGAAGCCGTGGAGACTATAAACACCCCGGAGGAGATCGCAAAATTTATTAAAGACATTGTTGGGAGAGCTGCGAAGCGCCCACTAAAGGATACTGACGACTTCTTCGAGAATGGTACGTCTAAGGCCCTGAACCTTGAACGATCTTCAAACGTGCTCACGTAACGCTCGTTAGGTTTGGACTCCCTTCACGCTATGCAAATCCGTACGGAAGTCAAACCTCTCTTCGCAAAGTTTGCCAAAGGAGAGGAACTCTCATTTAACATCGCTTACATATATCCGACTATTTCGCGCCTCACGGCCTATATCGTCGCCCAATTCGAGGGTAAAAGTATCGCCCTTGATGGTCCTGCTACATTGGCTGCTCGGGTTCTGACTTACACCGAGCGCTGGAGCGCTAACCTCCCCACTCGCCAACCCGTCAGCATCCCGGAACCCGAAAGGAAGATTTTTGCTCTCACTGGAAGTACTGGTAGCTTGGGAGTCCACCTCTTGCGACACGTGCTAGAGAGAGAGGATGTTGTGAGGGTTTATTGCCTCCACCGTGACGCTCCTGGAGTAGCAGTCCAGAGGCATAAGAAGTTGTTCCAGGATAGAGCCTTGCCGGTCGAATTACTGGATTCCAATAAGATCACGTTCGCCCAAGTCGATTTATCTAAACACGATCTGGGCTTATCCGCTCAAACATATAATGAGGTATGCAGTGATTTTGTACCCGAGATCTGTTTCAAATGTGTTGACAGCTACGTGGGAGCTTAACTCATATCATTCACGCTGCTTGGGAATTAAATTTCAACTGGGGTATTGAGCGCTTTGAGAAGGTTCACATCGCCGGTGTTCGTCACTTTATCGATCTTTCGCTTGCTTCAATACTCCCTGCTCCGCCCAGGGTTGTATTCATTTCTTCCATTGGCGTGGTTTCCCGACACGGTCCTGATAGACTTGTTCCCGAGGAGCCCCTTGATGATCCTAGCCTTATCGGGGGCCGAGGGTATGCTGAAGCTAAATTCGTATCCGAGCGGCTCCTCGACAAGGCAGCCAGAATATCCGGCATTCCTGTCACGGTCATCCGTTCTGGTCAGATCGCCGGGTCTGCCATCGATGGCTACTGGGCACCGACCGAGTATATGCCCACTCTTTTTAGGTCGAGCAAAGCCCTTGGGAAGGTACCTAACAAGTTACCTGTACGTCGAATGCCAATTCTCTCCTCTCCACATGCCAACAAACACTTGATAGGATACCCGTTGGCTGCCCGCCGATTATTCTGGTAAGGCGGTCCTTGAGCTCTCACTCCAGAATAAGGACACCTTGCAATACTATCACCTCGAGAACACTACGAGTACACCCTGGAGCACGATTGTCTCGTTATTTATCAAAGCCTCAAGCTCCAAGATTGAGGCAATTGACACGAAGCAATGGCTTGCCTCCGTTGAGCAGGCTCATAAGGATGGAGGGAATATCCCGGCTGCTGCCTTGCTACAATTCTATTTGGAATACTCTTCCTCAGACTCCTGTGTACAACTTGGAACGGATAAGGCACAAGAGGCTTCAGAAGCCATTGGTTTTGGCCCTATTACCCTGGACCTAATGAAAAAATACGTATCTTGGTTATGAAACAGATTGGTATATATAGTGAATAGGTTAGAGATATAAGCTACCTCAGCTATATACCATATTAGAGGGAGTCAGAGTGAACGATCAAGAGTCCGGTGAAGGGTGCCCAAGACATTTCAAAATCGGGCCAAGATCGAATTTTGCTCTGACTACCCCCTAGTAAAATCCGGTCCGCCTTCCAGTCTTCACCTCACCTCTCCTTCCACAGATATGTAGATATTCTTATCATTTCTATATTTCTAAACCATAAATCAGTGTCATTTCGTAGGAAAGCCAACTCTTATCCATTATTCCATCACTACCAACAAGCTCATTTGCGATCCCATGCCTCGCTATTCCAAATGTCAATAACAAGCCAGAGAGCTTGTACACGTATTTTTGCAGCTCCACAAAACTCGCTCCAAACAAAAGGCAGCACGCGAGAAACGAAATTTTAGTGCGCTGCTCGCCGAGTGCCAATCTCCTGATGTCGTTATTCCTGGACTAGTATGCGCATGCAACGAATGTTATGTGCAAGGAGTTGATGTTCTGAGCAATGATCGTAGCCTTTTGAACGTGCGTCTTGAAATGTTCTGGTTAAATAATTTTCACTCAGAGCTGATCACCCTGTTTTGTGGTTACAAAGAGCAAGTACAATGAAAGTGAGGTTATGAAAAGAACTTCACAAAGTGTAGTAGTAGTGGATACATTTTTAGCTGAAGCGGTGGTGCAATGTCAGAGTGAGCAGGGATTTCGCTACTTATGCCAGTTATATAGCACAATGCACAGCTAGAGGACATGGCCCTCAGGTCGGAGACAAGAATCAAACATAGACATTTGACTTACCAAATCATTCGTAATGAGTATTATCCTTGTAAACATGATGAGTAGTGACATGTTTGCCATCCTTGTCCTTGAAGATCACTGTGATATGACCCGTTTCCTGATCATTGCTCGTTCCACCTTCACCATGCCAGGAGGTGGGCCGGTCAGTTAGGCAGGTTACAGCAGTCAGAACTCGCCTAGCAGAAGGTAAAGGCTAAGTACCTGACTTCTGCAGTCTCGATGCCACGATGCTCGAGATTCTTGAGAGCGAAGTGTGCGTGGATACGAGCACTAGCAAACGTTTGAGATGCAGCATCCACAAAAGGGCTAGGGCTAGTAAACGTGATCTGCTTGAGAGCTTGAAGAATAGAGGTGAAGTGCATATTGCTCAGTCGAGACCTGAGGATCAGAGGACATCGCTTTTTTGTACAGGGATTGTCCCCACTGAGTTAGTTAGAACTTATATGTGGGCAATCAACGCTCAGCTTGAGCTTGAGCACTTGTCCTCATCGGGTACACCACGAGACCAAAGCTGCAAAATTAGTTCGATAGCAAAGAAGTTGCCAGACTTGTAAGCTGATTGGTCAATCATAGCAGCGCAAGGAAGCGCCAATCCCTGACTCTGGTTGAGCAGAGTAGCTCATGGTAACCATACTGTTGTTGTGATACTGTACTAAAGCTGAGTACTGAGTTCCCGCTGCCTCAATTGTCATGCCAAAATAGAAACAGTGTATTTGGAACAAGAGGAGAAAGGAGTCCAGCAAGAAACATTATACTATTCATCCTGAGCGGGCATGATAACCCTCAATCATATGTGGCTTGTCGATGCAGCTTCCTTAATGGGAGAAGGGTATGGCGTGGGCCATTCGGAATACAGGCGTACAAATAATCCACATGTATTTGACAGAATGCTCAGACGCATTGCCTGAGGACCTAATTGGGGGGAGGCAGATAGCGATGTCATTTATCAGGACCTCACAATAGTAAACAAAATTCCTTATTTAGAAGCTTAGACTGATTGGTACGCTTAGTCAGCACATTTCTTTGCGTCCTACAGAACCCTCCCTGCTTCACAGAGTCGGGGATACTTGAACATAACATTCACTTTAGCCTGCGGCTCTTATGACCAATCTACCATCACCTACCCGGGCTCAACCACCCATGTTTCGTGTCTTTAGCTCTGCATGCAACGCCATATTCAAGTGCTCCATCCGCAACGCATTGCAATCCATGTTGACAATTTCAGTCACTTGTGCCCCTCCCTCCCTTCCATCCAGCCTGGACCAGGCCAAATTTCATCTGGTGACAGAGGGTGATGTTTTTAGCAGACGATATCAGGCTTTGAGGAACTTCAGACATGGTGTCTATTCTACAGTTTGGTTAGTCTGCGATGTTAGGCTTGTCTCTCATACTCTGTTATAACTTTACCATCATGCATTGACATCAATTAGAACGCAGCAAGAGGCTGCCATGAAGGTGATGGTATCTTCTCTCACAAACAATGCTCACGGTCCCAATGAACTGGGTATGATGTCAATCCTATGCAATGGTAATTCTCAGTCACCTGTGAGAAATCACATCTGCCAGCTGCTGGATTCCTTCATCCACAAGGGACCAAATGGAAAGCACATTTGTCTTATCCTTGAACCATTGGGTATGAGCATCCTTGATGTCTATAAAAGCTTCCCTAGCTCGTTACCTCTGGTTCTGGTGCAGCGGGTGGCAAAGCACATTCTCGAAGGCTTGCAATATGTGCATGCATGTGGCATCATTCACACAGGTCCATTTCGCTCTATAATGATAATGTTATCATGCTCATGGAATATCTACAGACATCAAAGGCAACAACATATTGATGACCAACATCACTTTTGCTGAGGACCAGCCAACAACAGATGTCAACCCCCTAGAACTCTTCAGAACTACCTATAAACTCACCAATTTTGGCTCTGGTATATCCTTTCTTTGATATACTGGGCTAAATTGTTCATGACTATGTATACAGCAAACAAAGTGTTGGACCGCTGGGCAGCATTAATCCAGCCTCTGGCTCTTCGTTCACCTGAAGTTCTCATTGACGCCCCATGGGATACCAAGACCAATATATGGAATTTTGGCTGCTTGGTGTGTCCTACTCTACGAAATCTTTGTCTTCACTAAAACTGTTGAGCAGGTGTATGAGTTTGCATGAGGAGCTGCCCTTTTCGACCCTGCCTGGCAGAACGAGCAGACTGGAATGAACCATACTCAAACTCACCTGGTGCAGATAGTTGGTCTCCTGGGTGAATTTCCAGGCAACTTCTTGGTGAAGGGAGCCAAGAGCAGAGATTTTTTTGATGAAAGTGGTAAGAGATCATCTTATTGTCTTTATTTAGGGCTAAAAGAGGTTTTCCAGGACGTCTTTTTCAGATGGGAGCATATAATATCATGCTGACTGATCTCCTCTCCCGAGGTGGACATCCTCTGGAGGAGCTTTCACCTGTAGTGGACTTCCTCTCACATATGCTGGTTATCAATCCTGAGGAAAGATGGTCTGCAGCTGAACTGTTAATGTATCCTTGGATGCAGAATGTCCTAGAGGTATAAATGTACAGTAGCTGCATGCAATATTCCTGTCCCATTTATATGCACACCAATGAAGGGAAGGTGGGGTGGTTGGTGTTGAATGCAAGCACAACTGCATCTGTCAGTCACTGAGGCTGTGACCTGGGTTGGTGGAGGAGACAAGGTTAGTGAGATCACAGTGAAGGATAATACATAGCCCAAGAACTACCAAACGTGGTGACTAGCAATGTCGGAGTTTGGTTCTAGAGGTCCCTAGGAAGCGCCAATATATGCTGTTTGTTGAGGCATTGAGAAATGAGGTCTAGAGGAGGAGAGAGAGAGAGTGTGTGTGTATGTGTGTGTAGGAGAGAAAAAGAGGGGAAATAGCAATGAGTGTCAATTCACTGGCTACCTATGTTTACAGGCAGCTGTATTTAAGGTAAAAGGAGTGAATTATAGTCCTAGAGAGGTAGGATAAAATTTTCTTAAGGGAAGGGACCAGTGGACAACAAAGTAGACAGCAGGATTCAGAAAACAGGAGTGAGCATAGTTAGATAGGGCAGATAATGTATTTTAAAGTGGGGAGAGTGGGAACTATGTAGGGGATCTGAATAGTAAAGAAAAGAGGAGAGAAGAGTGTACAGAAGGAGAGCTGGAGGGTGAGGGAACCCATTCCAAGGCATTCAAGCAAACAGCAGGATCCTCAATTTTGGGTGCTTCAGCTGTTGCCAATCTGAACTGATACGTGTCAGGCTCCCATGCAAGACTGATCCGAGGTGGGGTGCAACACAAGAGGTTGAGAGCAAGGGGGATACAAGGGGAGGGGAACCAATTGAGTGAAGAGTGATGGCAGTGACTGGATTAGTGGGAAAAGGGGAACAGTTGCATGCAACTGTTTCCTGTTCTCCACACCAACCTTCTTGTTTTGGTTAAATGTTGCACTTTGTAGCCCAAACTCTTCTCATGAAGATGGTTTTTGTTATTTTGTATAGTGCATGGTAGTTAGTCTCCAAAATGAACTTCAGTTCTCATAATGAGATACTAAAGTGAGTACTATCTATTTACCTTCTTACAAGCACTTGTTAATAGTTACTCTAGTCTATTTGTGTTTCTTATAATATGAGTATGGATTAATCTTAGGTATTTATATGTATAAAAATAGTATGTGACACAGATAACCTCTGGGTATAATCATTTTTATCTGTATTTATATCAAGAACAAATGATTTTGGCCATAGTTTATGATAGCTGCTGTGTATTCATTTATATGTACAGTATGCCTGTTACCCGGGTTAGGGGTCCGCTTTTGAGTCGCAAGGTTGGGATCACAAGGATGTCTATACAGACTTGGTCCAAGTGTCTTACTACTTGACTTAGAGGCGGGCTGGATAAATCTCTGAAGCCCTTTCAGGCGAACTGGGGATTTAAACAGAACAGTGTATAACACTAAGCTAAAGGTACAGGTGGTTGTAGCTAGGTTTATATACATGTTGGTTGTCTGCTATTTATAAGCACCCTGGGTAAGTACTTATCAAGGCGAGTCATAAGAAGGTGGACCCAGGTAAAAGAAGGCTTCCTGTGTGAAATAGAAGTTTGTGTGTGAGAGAAAGGAAGCGGGAGTGTGAGAGTGTCAGTATTAAAAGGGGAAAAAGAAGTATACTACTGTCCATCAGGAAGGTGGCTAAGACCTATGTATAGTCCTTCTTAGGGTTCTGATAACATTACCCCGTTTTTACGATCATACTCCGTTATGATCTTGTGGTTCGTCGTCGCTTGGGTAAGCGGCTAGGAAGTCGACATCTTCGATGTAAATTGCTGCCGGTATAACCGGAGAAAAAGGTGGAGTCGGAGTTCGATGAATATTGAGTTCACGTGCGGTTTGGGGAGATGGTGGGTCTGGAAAGAAAGCATTCCAGAATCGTCGGTTTTGTTCGGGACTAAAGGTAGTTGGGTCCGGCAGGTTCACCGGTGTTGTTGGCGTCGGCGGCATCGTCGATATAATCGTCGTAGTAGGTTCCCATGTTTGGTGTGTAGGGTCCGGGGAACTGGTAGTCGGGGACGGGTGTATGTGGTTTGGCAACCCGAGGTTTGGGTTGATTCTTGGTAAAGTAGGCCGTGATGTTCTTGGTGGGTTTGGTGCCTCGTTTGGGGCAGGCCTGTCGTGGGTGTTTGGGCTCCCAGTTCTTGCAGTAGGGGCATCGATATTTGATGCAGTTGTATGAGTAGTGTCCAGGAGCGTATAGTTTGCATCCCATACACTGGAAGTTGGGGCAGTCTGATGCCCAATGTCCATGTCGTTTGCATTCAGGACAGATGTACTTGGGGTCGGCTGGTTTGGTGGGGTTGGAGTCGGTTCGTGGGTGAACGGTTCGGGTGGGGTAAGGCTTGGGTCGACCCAAAGGGCCGGGTTTAGTGTTGTGAGCCAAGGGCTTGGCCACGTGTCGTTTAGATTGCTCCTCGTCGAGGGCCTTGAAGGCGGCCATGGCGGAGTTACTGGCAAAGGGGTTTTGGCTCTTGGGGCCGGGGGTAGAATTGGGATTGGGCCCGGAGGGCTTGGTGGAGGACTGGGGTTGGATGACGGAGTCATCGATGGTGATGGGGTCCTGAAGGTTTGAGCCCGGGGGACCGTAGGATAGGTGCGCATACAGCGCGGACATGAGAGTCGGTCGATCTCGGCATGAGATCTCGAGTGACTCTGTCCATTTTCGTTGTTGTTCGAACGCTCTATTGAGAGCCTGAGTTTGTCGAACCATGTCGGCATAGTGGTTCCAGAAAGCTCTGTCGGAGCTTTGAATTGTAGGGTCGTGTAGTCGATCTCCAAAGGAGATGTCGGTTGCAATCTTCCGGAGATCGCTATTGCTAATTCGATCCGATCCCAGTGGTCCAGTGCTAGTTGCTGTTGGTCCGGGATGTATGGTAATTGTTGCCTTAGGAAAGGCAGAGAGTGGGGCAGGGGTTCCTGCAGGGGTGTCGTTGGGGTCGGGGGTTTCGTCCCTGTCGGAGACGTTGGCAAAGGCGTCAGAGGGAGTGTAGGGAGACGGGGGCGGAATGGAAGCTCCCGAAAGTGAACTCTTCGGAGATGGTGTGAATCCATCTATGATAACAATTGAGCTCGTAGTGTTGGAAGTGGAATGAGAGGAAATGGAGGTAAGAGCTGATTGGGGGCGGATGATGGAAGACATTGTTGAGAGGTGGTTATAAACGTTTGAGAGGCTGTTTGGCTTCTGCGTTTGGTAGGTTCTCGAAAGTTCCTGAGGTTTCTTTCACATTTTGTGAGTTCTTTTATATTCTTGGAGGATCTCCTTGGCATTCTTTAGGAGTTCCTTTTCTGGTAGCCACTGGTTCTCGGTATGTGGGTATCCTTTCCACTTGATGTAGAAGTGGAGTTGATTGTGGCGTCGGCGGTGATTGATAATCGCTTCTATTTCATATTCTTCTTCATCATTGATGATTATCGGCGGAGGCGGAGTTTGGGTTGCTCCATACGCTTCTGTTTCCTCGTATGGGGTTAGAAGGTTTCGATGGAAAACCGGATGTATTTTCCAATGTGTTGGGAGTGTCAATTTGTAATTGATCGGTGATAGGACTTTCTTGATTTGGAAAGGTCCTAAACGTTTCAGGGATATCTTGTTTGATAAGAACGGGAGTTTGAGGTTCTTGGCTTCTAGCCAGACACGTTGTTCCGTTGTGAATGGTTTGATTGATTTGTTGTTTCGTTGTCGCACGATATCAGCGGATAGTTGATGTGCTGCTTGTGCTTCTCTTCTGGCGTGATCTAGAGTTCGAATTCTTTCATCGACTGATGGAAAGTCTGATGTTTCCATGATTGTGGGAATAGAGGGTGGGTTATAACCCATGATGAGTTCGAATGGAGATTTTTGCCTTGAGGCATGAGTTCTTGAGTTGTGTGAGAACTCGGCAAGGGGTAGGGAGTCAACCCAGTGGAGGGGATTTCGGGTGCAATAGATGGAGAGGTATGTTTCAATCTCTTGGTTGTATCGTTCTGTGGATCCATCTGTTTGAGGGTGGTAGGCTGTAGAGAAGGCCTGTTTGATGTCGAGGCATTTAGCCAATTCTCGAAGGGATTTTGCGGCGAATCTAGGGTCGCGGTTGGATATGATTTTGTCAGGAAGACCAAATCTAGTGAATACTTTTTCGATGAGTAATCTTGCGATGTCATCGGCGGTTGATTTGTCGGAAGTAGGGATGAAAATTACCCCCTTCGTAAGGCCGTGGTCCACCACGGACAATATGGCATTAAAGCCACCGGAGTTAGGGAGACCCGTGATGAGATCCCATGAAATCTGGGAGAAGGGGCGAAGCGTTTCCGAAGCCGATATCGGCTGAGGAGGGATTTTATCCGGTCGTCGGATAATTTTGTATTGTTGACATTCGGGGCAGCCTTTGACGTAATTCTTGACGAATGTTGACATGCCAGGCCAGTAAACGTCTTTTTTGGCCAGTCGGTATGTTTCCTGCTCACCAGGGTGACCTCTGGTGGGGTGGTCGTGATATTTCGCTATTATTTCACGGTGAAGCTCGAGGTCTTCAGGAATGATAACCCGATTTTGGAAGGTGACAAGGTTGCCATTATCGGTGGAGACGAGTCCGAAATCGGAGTCGGCGGATTTCGGGAGGTGATCCTTGATCTGTTGGATAGCCTCGGCAGTTTTGGGGTCGTATTTTGGAGAATTGATGACCCGGTTACGCAGTGCCACATCAATGGCGGAAATAAACAGTTCTTCTGGAAGAACTGTGACGTCGGTATTATCCTGATCATCATCCAGATCATAATCAGGTCGGCGGGATAAGGCGTCCGGCGCCGGAATTTTAACTCCAGGCACGTGTTCCAGCTTGAAGTTGTAGTCGGCCATAAGCTGGACCCAGTGAGCTTGGCGGCGGCTGATCTTTTGGGGTTTCCTCCAATAGGTCAGATTTTGATGATCAGTTTTAATGATCACCGGGTGAGGAGATCCGAGGAGATAATGTCTCCACTCCTCTAATGCGCGGACGATGGCGAGGAGTTCGCGATCGTATATGTCGTAATTTCTTTCGGCTGGTGCGAAAGTTTTGGAGAAGAATGATACCGGTCTACGGTTACCATTTATGTCGTATTGATAGAGCACAGCTCCACTTGCCACCTTTGAGGCATCGGTTTCGATTTCGAAGGGTTTTTCTTGGTCAGGCATGAGGAGTACCGGCTCCTTGAGGAATTCATTTTTGAGAGTCTCGAATGATTCCTGCTGTTCGGACTTCCATTCGAATTTGTTTTTCTTTGATAGAAGGTTGTTGAGGGGTTTAGTGAGGTCCGAGTATTTGCGGATGAACTTCCGGTAGAAGTTACAAAAACCGATGAATTTCCGTACTTGACGGACGGTCTTGGGAATAGGCCAATCTTTGATGCCTTTGAGTTTCCCGGGGTCCATTTTGATATTGTCAGGCGTGATTATCATGCCTAGGTATTCGAGTCGTTGTTTGTTGAACTCGCATTTTTCTCCTTTGAGGAAAAGGTCGTTTTCTTCGAGTATCTTCAATACTTGTTCGGTGATTCGATCGGTTTCCTCCTGGGTTTTACCGAAGATGAGTATATCATCCATATAGATGATAATTCCGCCTTTGTCGAGTTGTTCGGCAAAGATTGTATCCATCATATGTTGGAATGTGGCAGGGGAATTGCACAATCCAAAGAACATTACCGTGGGTTCGAATAGACCCTGCGGCGTTTTGAATGCGGCCTTCCATTGGTCGCCTTCTTTGATTCGGATGTTGTTGTATCCGAGTCGGACGTCGAGTTTGGTGAAGTATTTGGCTCCTTTGAGTTTGTCCATGATAGCGGAAATCATGGGGATTGGGTAAGCGTTCTTTACCATGTGTTCGTTGATGTAACGGTAGTCTTGGCAAGGTCGGAGATCTCCTCCTTTCTTTGCCACAAAGAAAAATGGTGATGCCATCGGTGATTTTGAGGGTCGGATGTACCCTTTTCGCAAATTTTCGTCTATGAATTCTTTTAGCGCTTTGTTTTCGGCGGGCGCTAGGTGGTATGGTTTCATCGACTTTGGTTTGAAAGTCGGTTTTGTTTCGATGGCGTGATCGAAAGATCGTGATGGCGGGAATCGTTCGGATGCTTTCTTATCGAATAATTTTGCCCATCGAGCGAAGCGTCGAGGGATCTTGTTTTCTTCTTGTTTTTCGGGGAGTTTTCCGCGGAGTTTGGATGTAAGTTTGGCGGCGGTATTATGGAGTTGAGTAGCGAAAGTCGCTTTTGCGTTTATTTCCATTGGTGTGAACAACATAGGGTTCATTTCGTTCTCCATGGAGAATTCATCGAGATTTACATTATCGATATCGAAGTACTCCGTTGGTGCTTCGTCGGTGGTAGTGGTATGTCCGGCCATATAATCCATGGATATGGAGTTGGCTTCTATTGGTCGGCGGAGAGTTTTAAGAAGTTGAGGAAAAGCCGAATGTTCGATTTGTGGTTTCCAAGAGAATGTCTTGGTTTTCCAGTTGATATCAGGGTTGTGTTGTTCCAACCAGGGAAAACCCATTATGAAATCCTTTGCTCCAGTATTGGTGACAAAGGCTTGCAATTTGCAATCTCGACTATCGATGATGGCGTCGATTGTGACATAATCTCGGATCATGCCATGTTGATTATTTGATCCATCCACATTGGTTAAGGCAATGGGATTGTCCAGGGATTGGCGTTGATATCCGAGTCGTTCTACGACTTTGTTGGATATGAAATTTCCTTGAGCTCCTGAGTCAATCAGGGCAGTGATGGCCACGGGTTTAGACGATCGTTCGCTCCAGATCTCAATGGGGAGGAAAAGAGATCTTTTATTCGAGGATGTAGTTAATTGTACAGAATCGATCGTAAGAGGAGAATTTGTTTGTCCATTTTGGGAGTGTGCAGGGGCACATCGTTCAACATCACTCCGTTTTAAAAATCCTGGAAAGGACGCATTTGGGGGTCCTCAGCCAGTGCTGAATGTAATTCTTCTTGGAGTTCCGGCTCCAAGGTGTCCACAAGTTGCTGCATTTGTGCGGCAACATCGGCAACCGCAAGTGAGTACTTGCGAGGGGTGGAAGTGGAAGGTTTAGGCCTGTTTGGGTTTCGAACCGGTCGAACCGGTTGAGTTCGGGCGCTGGGGAAGCGGCGAGTTGGTGCGGGCATGGGGCATTCCGCAATAAAATGTTTCTCAGATCCGCATCTGAAACATTTGCGGTTCTGGTATTGTTTCATTTGCTGGCCGGTAAGGACAGCGTCGATTTCAAGGGATCCGTCGCAATTATCTTCGCAAGGGATGTTGATTTCGTTGATTTCGTGAGGAATTATAGGGTATGGGTCCTCGTATTCTTCGGTTTGGAGATTGTCTATCTCCATGGCATAGGGGTCTCTAGGTGTGAACCTAGGGGCTGATCGGGAGTAATAGTTTGCGTAAGGAACTGTATTACTGGATTTCGATTGTTTCGATTGGAAGCGGTTGTTATTGTTGAAGGAACGTGGTGTTCCGTAAAGAGCGTTTACTCGGCGGAAGTTGTCGTCGAGTCAGTTGGCCATTGTGTACCATCCTTGAATGGTTTGTGGCGGGTTCTCGGAAGTGTCGATTTTGATCGCGATTCGGCGATCGATAGCTTTTCGGTAGAGGTCAATAAGAGTTCGATCTTCGCAGATGTCCGCGAGTCGGACCATGTCTTTGAACTTCGAATTGAAGTCAGTCATGGGTTTACCTGCTTGCTTCATAGTTTGCAAGCAAGTGTGGGCGTAGGCAGATTCATCTGCCGGTCGGAAGTCTTGTCGAAGACGAGTCTTCATGGCGGCCCATGTTTCATTGTAGAATCCATGGTATGGGGGCGTTTGCGCAAGTCCTGCTGCGTATCGTTCTGCGATATATTGAGATGCCCATGTTCGAGCTTCTCCTCTTTGCATAGAGGTAAGTGCAAAGAGGCACTTATCGTAGTTTCGGGGGTAGACGAGGTCATTTCCGATAAGGTAGACGTCAACGGCGAAGAGCCAGTCGTCGAATTTGGTTCGGTCTCCATCAAAGATAGGAGGTTTGATGAATCCGATTTCTCGGGGTGCTGGTGCTGCTGGAGCTGCTGGAGCTGGAGCGGCGGCTTGTGAACCCATAGTTGTTTGTGGGTTGATGGTAGGGGCGTGTGTGGGAGAAGTTTGAATAGGTGATGCTGGGGGTAGCGTTACCAGTTGTGGTATTTGAGGGGTAAGGGAACGAGGAGAAGGCTGAATTGAGAGAGGAGGCCTTCTTGGGTCTTGGGGTCGAGAGGGTCCTGGTCCGCTAATTCGAGTCGGACGAGGTGGAATGTTGGTTCTTTCGTAAGGATTACGAAAGGGTGAATCTTCTACTGGGGTAGAAGAAGTTGTCGGAGTTTGGAATTGTTGACGGGGTCGAGGTAAGAAGGGGTATTCTTCGATTGCTTGTTGACAGAGTTGTTCTTCTTCGTCTGGTTGGAGAGGTTGTTCGTCTGAGAAGTATTCTTCTTCAGACTGGGGATTGGGAGGAGGTGGTTCGGCGGTAATAGATTCTTCTTCTTCAGATGAAGAAGGGGGATGGAGTCGGGGTGGTATTGTGGTAATGGATAAGGCGAGTGATTGATTTGTAAATCACGTAGCCCAAGGTGAGGATAAGGATGTATTTGAGGAGTTTTATGAACTCCAGTTTTGTCGGGTTAATTTGTGGTTATGAAATACAAATGTATTTCGAGGCGGATGAAGGGTTGATGGGGGAAAGGAGGCGGATTGGGAAAAGGAGGGAAGGGTCGATGGATTATGTACCACACGATGATTCTTCCAATCGCGTAGCCGGCGGCGCAGATGACAATGTTAAGAAGGAGTCCTTTGAACTCCAGGATGTCGGCGAGGAGGGGAACACGTCGCAATTGGTGACACACGTAGCAATGGCTACAACACGCGCTTTGAAAGCACTACACGTAGCAAGCGGCTACAACACGCGCCTAAAGAGGCACAAGAGGGAACAGAGATAGCTTAGTGTTTTGTTACCCGGGTTAGGGGTCCGCTTTTGAGTCGCAAGGTTGGGATCACAAGGATGTCTATACAGACTTGGTCCAAGTGTCTTACTACTTGACTTAGAGGCGGGCTGGATAAATCTCTGAAGCCCTTTCAGGCGAACTGGGGATTTAAACAGAACAGTGTATAACACTAAGCTAAAGGTACAGGTGGTTGTAGCTAGGTTTATATACATGTTGGTTGTCTGCTATTTATAAGCACCCTGGGTAAGTACTTATCAAGGCGAGTCATAAGAAGGTGGACCCAGGTAAAAGAAGGCTTCCTGTGTGAAATAGAAGTTTGTGTGTGAGAGAAAGGAAGCGGGAGTGTGAGAGTGTCAGTATTAAAAGGGGAAAAAGAAGTATACTACTGTCCATCAGGAAGGTGGCTAAGACCTATGTATAGTCCTTCTTAGGGTTCTGATAACAATGCCTGCCATACTCTACAGTACTTCCTGAGGTGGGCTGGGTGCCTAGGCTTCAGCCTGGCCTTGTCTTACCTTCTGTGATTCTATGATTTGTGAACCCAGTTTTAGTCTATTTAAGTAGTCTCCTGTTCTGTGTAAATAGACTGCTGGGGACTGCTATCACATACTGCATAATGAATTGTTGAGAAAAAAAATGGAGCTGGGAGAGCAGAAGCTACCCAGCAACCAATCTGCTAATCAATCCCAGACTGTTACTTCCATGTGAGATGTCATTGGGACTCAGATACAATATATACAGATATATACAGCTGAGGCTTAATTGTGCCACACTACATAAGCATAGCTTGTCCCAAAATAGCAACTCCCTCTCACAAAAAAAATCCCATTATTATTAAAGTATGATCAAGTCCAATCTGGATAACATGCACTACTAATTTGCAAAAATACCAACAATCTTGAATGCCGGGACCCCTTTTCCTTCCTCTCCCTGAAGTTGGCACTCTACAAAGTGTGATCCTCGCGAGACGCGGTGATCAATCAGTGTCAGCCTTAATAATAATAATAATAATGAGGATCGGGGTCAATTTTAAGCAACAAGTGTTGAACTCACGTAGCGCGTACTCCATTGCCTTCTTCAAGTTCGTTGCTCAACACTTTATGCCCTGGAAAGTTGTCATCTACCCAACAATGAACCTCGCTGCCACCATCATGCAGTAAGTTCTTGCCCTCTTTGAGATAATATATACCAACGTCGCCATGGGCGACCACGATGGGTATGCGAATCCGACTGAGCGGGAGGGTGCTGTAAAAGTAGTGGGCGGCCGTCGCACCGCCTTCCACGTCCTGGTTGTCATAAGAGGAAGCGGAGGAAGGGTGATGGGCGGACCAGCCGGAGCCATAAAACAAAGAAGGGGGAAGGGGGTTAATGAGATCGTTGGCGGAGACGCAGTACGGTAGCATCTCCTCGAATGGGTGTTTGGCCGTCGGAGGGCTTGACATGAAGGCCGAGGGTACCTTGAGGTGAACATCGGTAGACTTGCGACGCTTAGAGTCGGTCCACTCATTTTGATGGGCTCCAGGTTCGGGCACGCCCTTTCGCAGACCGATACCACCGAAAAGACCGGGAGAGTCGTTGGATGTGTCGGGTTGGGCTGGATTGCCTTCGGTGCCGGTAGCGGCGTTCCAGGTCTGGCAGGTCATGAACTGCATGTATGCAACGAGGACATCGGCCAAGAGGGTATGACCCAAAGGGTTAGCAAGAATTTTATCCGCATAGTACTTGGATATCTTCGAGGGGGCCTCCATGTGGTCGTTGAGTAGCAGGGATTTTGTGGTGATGTGGGGAACATCGTAGAATTGGGCCACGGTACTGTGCCAGTAGTCAGGGCCACTGTAGCTGTGGGCGTCGAAGATCTGAGGGGAGAAATGGCCAAGGATGAGGACAGCAGGTTGGTCAGGACGGATGAGGAGAGAGCGGATGAGGTATTCAAAGGTTGCCACTTTGTCTTGACCCCTGAAGAAATGTCAAGAGTGAGAGAGACACAGGGGGGGCTGAGCAAGCAAAAGGGACGCACGGAGAGTCATCCGAATCCAGTTCAACAATGATAAGGTCTGTTGCATCGGGGAGGTGGTGACCACTGCAAAAGCCAAAGTAGTCCGAGGTGGTACGACGCATGGCGCCGTTTGTCAATTCGCTGGCTGGGTGTGGAAAAACGGTGTTCCACCAGTCAAAAAACTTGGAGGGGTAGCATTTTGGGGAAATAGGGTCATCGCCAGCGCCGTGACAGGCCGATACTAGAAGAAAGAGAAACGTTATGGAGTGTAATAAAAAAGGAGGGGGACAAGACGCACTGGAACCGCCGATGATGCTGATTGTGACTGGTTGTCCGGCGAGTGCTTTGTTCAGAACGCGCTGGATGCGGTAGCCAGTGCCTGGGTGGGCGCGGGTGAGGGGGAGTGCTGTGCCATACTTGGCAGCGAGAGGACCGGTGAGGCCGGCAGAGGAGCAGAAGGGAAAGGGGTTTGTGGGTGGGGAAGAGGCATTGAAATAGTTTTTGGGCTTGAGGTCTGCGGTGGCATAGGACGGGAGGGGGGCAGGGGCACGTGAGGGGAGCAGGCGGTGAACGAGACCGATGGTGGCGAGGAGGGCGACGAGGACGAGACAGAGGCGGCGCGGACTTGAGCGGGAGGTGGACGTGTGAGAGTCGTCCTGGTGGTGCTGCGGGGGGAAGGGGAAGAGGGGCGAGGCTGGCGAGGAGATGTACGGATTCCGTCTGCGCTGCATGGGTTGTGCAAAGAGGAGGCCGTGGGAAAGCAGCCTGCTTGTTCTCTCTGACATGAACTGGAAGCTGACCCGCCGTGAACTGCCCGCCATCGCCATCGGCGTTCTCCTCGGTCTCTTCTTTGCACGCCTCGTTCCCTGGTCATCCGTAACGTCCCCTTTCCCTGTGCACACCGTCCCCTGCTCACCCCCGCCCTTTCTTTTCCTTAGTCCTCCTCACCCGCCTGGCGCAGCGGTCATCTGCCCTCGAGGTCACACCAGAGATCTCGTCAGAACATCCCTCTCCCCTCTCCTGACCAGCGCAAGCGCGTCCTCCAGCTCCTCACCACCCTCAGCCCCCACTACACAAAGGAGTGCACCCGCAGCTCCCAGCCCCTCTACTTGCAGCAGGTCCTTGACCGCTATGCTCCCCTCATCGGCTACACCCCTCCCTCCCACCGCTCCTGGATCGGCTCTCTCCTCGGCCTCTCCCCAGACGACGACCGTCCCCGCATCCGTCGCTCAGACCTCTCTCCCAACAAGGAACACAAGTATTTCTTTGCCATCAACCTCTACAACTCTTTCGACGTCATTCCGGACCTCTTTGCAACGCTCTTCCGCGTCGCTTCTATTCTGGGCTATCACAACGTCTTTGTCGCCATCTATGAAAACGGCTCCAACGACCAGACCAAGGCTCTCCTCCGCATCTTCGACGCCCTCACACGCAGCGTCGGCATGCGTGTCATGATCCGCACCTCCCAGCGCACAAGGGGTCAGTTCAACCACCGCATCGAGTATCTCGCAGAGGTTCGCAATTCAGCCTTTGTTCCCCTCTACGAACTCCGCGACACCGAGGGCGAGCACTTTGACACCGTCATCTTCATGAATGACATCCTTCCCTGCGTCGACGACCTCCTCGAGCTTATTTGGCAGTCTAGGAAAAACAACGCTGGGATCACCTGTGCTGCAGACTACATGTATCACGACGAAATCGGCGCTCCCGTTTTCTACGACAACTGGGTTGCCCGCGACATCAATGGCACCGCCCTCGAAAACGCCCCTTTTGAGAGAATATTCCACCACCCACAGTCCTCTCTGCGTTTCCAACGCCACCTCCCTATCCAGGTCCAGAGCTGCTGGAATGGCATTGCTGTCCTGGACCCTGCTCCTCTATACCGTCCTCCCCATATCCGCTTCCGCATGGCCAGAATCACCGAAGGCGAATGCAGTGCCAGCGAATGCAGTCTCATCTGTAACGATTACTGGGAGGCCGGTTACGGTAGGATCATGATGGTCCCCCGAGTTAAACTTGCATATGACAGGGTACCGTTCCTCCCTCCTTTCCCCCTACATCTCAGTCTCTCAATTTTTACCCCTAGCGTGTGTTTGACATCCTCCATCCATCCCGAAGGAACCTCACTGCTATCCGTGGCTATCTACGTCTCGGTGGTCTACCAGACGATCCACGAACGGACCCTCAAGACCGATCATGGTTTGGACCCCACGACCGCCTGTTCACCGAGGAAGAAAGCGAGCCACTTTCATTTATCCCCGGTCCTGAATACGGTCAGTCCACTATAGTTTACTTCATTGGCAATCCGTGTATTCAAAAGTCTTCTGTTACACAAGTCTGGTGTTGGGGTTGGGATGGTGCGGGAGATCTTGATGGCCCAGATGTGGATCCTGTCTGGGAAAAAATGTCTAACAAGTCTACTCGGGCGAATACAGTTGTTGTTCGTCATGATCGTAGTATGTTGTAGATACCCCCTTTCTTATTTTTATGTCGGGAAGTTCACGCCAGGTCACGGCCACCTGATGTGTGACGCAAACTCATTTGCTTTGGTACCCCTTCGAGGGGTTTGACTGCACAAAAAAAAAAACAAAACTCTTCATGAATACTCATCTTGCTCTCTCCTCTGCAGAGCCTAGTCATCGTGCTCAAGCAAACAATTGTCTCGACACTGCCGATAAGTCAAGTACACCTCAGGTTAACAAAACCTTTCTCTTTTTTGGATCCGAGGGCTAGCAAAAAGTCGACTTACACACAACTTCTTATTTAGCGCCCTAGACAAGGTCCCATACAAACGCATCCGTTTCCTCGGACTCCTCCTACCAAACCTATTCGTTCCTCTTCCCCGATCGCTGGATCTCAAGGGGGTCAGTTTGAAATTCACCACGCCACGGTCCCAACACAGATCCCCCGCCGCCCCGAAACACCCGCGAAAAAGCGTCGTCAGGGGTCTTATTCGCCTATATCCTTGAATAACTACGCGCAGCAGAGTCTGAACGCTAAATCACATTATCGTGTCGAACGGTTAAAGTGGGTTCAACATGATGAGAGAGTGGTGGAGAGTGAGAACAGTGTGGCAGTGGATTCTGCTGTTCTTCCTGGTTGGACGGTTCTTTCTACTCCTGAGGACGATGATGATGTGCCTTTTGGGAAGCGGAAGATTCGAGGAGAGGTATCTGGATTGGAGATGAGGAAGAAACCGAGGCTTCCTACGCGGATGGGGTTTGAAGTATGCAGTTATATGCACATGGATTTGAATAACGAAAGTAACGCCACAATAGCAGAGCACTACTCCACAGCCGCGAACAATGTTATCCTCGGCTGAGATGGAGCTTGCGCGCCCACAAAGCAAGCACAAAGAACAACCACATACATCTCCTACCCCCACTTGGACACAAAGACCCCAAGACATTTTCCCGACGACGAGGAGGAAACGGAGTTCCCGTTGGAATACGTACCACCACAGTCGAAGAGCAGACATTATTGAAATTTTGTCAGACGACGAACAGGGCGTTCGTTGCTCATCAGGTAACTGATATCACCTCCCCTCTATTAATTGCATCTTTTTGATTGAACAAATGAACAAAAAAAAGTCCCCTGGACATGGACTAAAAACGCAAGTGTGTATATCCCATTGGACGACAGCTACACAACCACTAGGATATCCCCACCCTTGTTGCCTTCCATCTTGGATGTCAAGAGGCCTGTCCTGATATACGACCCAGTCCAAGCATATGTTGTTCGGCACCACATAAGAAATTACCTCTCCCAAGCTAATATACCAAATACGGGTCTTCCAGCGACGACGCCAGCAATTGTACCCGCCCATTTTGTTGAATCATACCCTTGCAATAGCTGAGTTTTCATTTTACAAGGTGGCGCGGGAAATATCAAGTACGTAGATGAAGTTGGACTGCATTTTGTTATATCTTGGCCCGATCCCAACATTGTTCAAATGAACTAGTAGGAACCCCCTCCTCAGCGAGGCTATGCCCATCTTTCTTGGTCTCCCTTCCATATTGCTACAAATTCTGATGATGCTCGACAGCTGACTCACAGAACTGCGAGTGTCTGAACTACTATACCCTTTGCTTATGTTCTTGGTCTACTACTTTCTTGCATTTCTTCTTGGCGCTTGTATGGGTGTAAAGTTGACATCTCACCGTTTCATCTAAAATGCATGACTCGAGTTGATCAGCTGAAGCACGGGCTTTGTCTCGTTCTTGCGTTTGAACTAGACGTATCCTCGCCTATCCTACAAGGTCGGAAGCCGCACATGGTTTCTTTGGGAACAAACGGCCGCCTTGACGAAACCAACTCAAGCTTCATCCTGTAGAATGCGAACGAGCTGGAATTGATACTTTGCCTCCAAGTATAACTCGCGAGTTGAGCGGCTGTGACGTAGGTGGCATATTGAATGCACCGCCCTTCCGTGGAACCGAACTTAGTCTTTGAACACCCCCATTTTAACCGCAGCCCAATTTGCGTCGAGGCTTCCCCCTTCGCACCTGGATTTACTGGTTTAATGTGAAATCTGAGCGCATGGGTTCCACTTAGCTACTGTATACTTTCCCGCAGTAAATTCTGTGTGGAATGTCTTGTGGGATATGTTAGCTCTCGAGCTGTGACGGACGTTAGCGTCTGCCGAGGGGCCGGAAAGGGCCGCTACTCCTCTCATTAGATCCTTCTCAAAATCAAATGCTCAAGTTCTCGGACGAGGTATCTTAACTATGAATTATAGTATCCTCCCAGCCATGCCCTACTCACTGGGGACCACTAACAGGAACACCACGCTGCGCAAGAACGCCCCGGCGCTGCTCGACAATTGTCCACGACCACGGACAATATCAGAGCCATTCAGCCCGTCTTACCGGGAACGCATAATCTCCCTGATTGATAGGGTGAAACGCTGCTCTATCATAGTATAGCACCAATTATTTTTAACACCCAATAGTACGCCCGTATGATACATACCCACGCCTTCCGCTGAAATGAATACAATCTCGTTGTTCTTCGGCCCGTGATCTGATCCGTGAAAAGCCAGCACCTGGTCTATCTCGTCTGCCGGTATAGCTTTTTCAGATCCAGATCATCACTTTTCTCCTGAGCTCAGTGTATTAGTGTGCAGGGGTGGCAACACCCATTCGTTCTATTTTTTCACGAGTGCGGACATAGGGATATTTAAGGACGGCCTCAGAAGTATGCTGTTGCTTTCTTTAAACCCCTTTCGATGAGTCCGGGCTTGCAAGTTGGTGATGTTGGGATCACTCCCACAATCGGGTCATGGTTAATCGGCTCCATGGTGTCTATCGGGTAGCTCTATGACATACGATGCAGCTCCAGCGATTCTCATTCCCCGTATACAGGCTCTTCGGCATTACGACGTTGCAATGTTGGATATATTATTCCCGGTTTCCGAAAGACAGTATTTACTTGAGGGCTATTGTACGTCATCCTCTCGCTTCACTTTGGTTTATACACTGACAATTTCAATCAGGTATTACTACTCTGGTATGCTGGTGACTTGACTTGACATTTAAATTGATATCAAAGTTGGTTGTAAGGTGTCTAGAGTTTTCTCGTGCCACCGTCTGTGCGTATGGAGGGTACTACTACGCCATTCGTCATTGGGGAGATACCTTATCTCTTGCATCGCGGCCCAACTGGTAAGTTTGACCCATTGGGCCTCCAAACTAGGTACTGATCTGAGCGGCACAGGAGCCTTCTGGTAAATAAGACATCTTTATCCATGTCCATCATAGTTTTTAACCACTAGCGCCCATCGCTCTCAAGACAATGGTGCCCCTCACAGTAAGCTCTTTGATTGTGAGCGCAGCTTTCAGGAAGCTGATAGAGTCACAATCTAGGCCTTGGTAGGACTACTAGTCCACTCGTTTTTCGCCCGCCAAATATGGAAGAGTAAGTTGACTTGCATCACTCATTTCTGTTTAGAGCAAGTTCATCAGTTGCACATCCAGTAACCAAGGGGTCATATCGTATTCTGTTCTATATCGTCGTAGGTCCAGATTTTCCGATTCTGCAAGTCGTGCTGCAACCGATGATTCTTGAATTAGGTTATCTTCTCCCTAGGTGACTTTGGTGAGTGAATTTTACTTTTTTTTTTTTTCTTGTTCTGATGGGATTGTGATCATTGATTTCAAGGTTGCTGTATTGGTGAGCTATCACGGTACAAATCGGACTCCGGCTAACCATGAGATCGATCATATTTCAGCATCATTCGTTACCGCGTGAGTCCCTTCGTCATTATCATTCTACTGATACAAGATCACATCTCACTGAGAAAAAAAAAAACTCAACTATAGCGTGCTACAGAAATCCTTCATCGCAGTTGTATCCGGAACCCCGACTGTACGTCCATGAATCCCCCCCACACACGCAACCCCGTTCCTGATTTACAACTGTTTTATTAGCGCATAGCGACCGTTGCATTGGGATGCGCTATCATCACAGATTGGACCATTACAGGATCACTAGTCCATTTCCTTCAGAAAAACAAAACTGAGAGGTACGGGAAAATTGCATTGATTCACGACTGTAAAAAGGGTGGTTTTTTTTTTTTTCTTAATCATATTGGGTTTTGCCCACCTCAGGACCCGTTCGTTTGTGCAAATCTGGATGCGATATTGCGTCAATTTTGGCCTCTTGATAAGGCAAGTTGGCGATTTTGCCATAGATTAAAAACTCTACCATTGTGACTGACCTAGTTTGGAATTGATTCCATCTCCAGCCTCACTGATCTGGCTGTGCTAATCATTGTGAGTGGGAAAAGATTTTTATCATTAACAAACGCAACCCCATATCATCTTCAAAGACTAATGCACCATGGGCTAAACTCAATCTTTATCAACTCAGTTTATATCAAGTGATTGGAAATTGTAAGTGCATCATTTGAATAAACTTCTTGGCCTCGTCTTGATGATAAACCCAAAAACCCAAAACCACCTAACAGTTTACGCCAACTCTATGCTCGCATCGTATGTTCCCTCTCTTTCCACCCATATTTCCCCTTACCTTTCATTTACCCTTCTAATATCCGCCATCTCTCTCTCTCTCTCTCCCAGTCTCAACGCCCGCAATCTCGCCATCGAACAGCCTCAAATCAGCCATTTTTGTCCCACTTCGATCAACGCGGCACTCACCATCTTCCATTCGGTTGAGGGCGGCGGCGGCCAACAGGTAACTAATCCGATTGATCCCCTTCCCTTTGGTTTTGTGCGCCAAGGTTTACATATAGGCGTGTTTGTTTCAGACCTACACATCAGATGATCATGTTTCGAGCGCCTTGAATCTTCACAATCTGTGATGGCGCTAAGCGATTTTTGTCTCTCTCTCCCCCGGTAAAAAGCCACACGCACACACACACACACGCAAGTTCTACCCGCGAAAAAGGACCATGGTAGCATCTTCAAATACGCATATATATAGAATACGTGACTGTGCTAATGTTGTAATTAATAGTGACGATTAGTTAGTGCCTGCTAAAGAAACGAATTGTAACGACTACTGATATCTAAAAGGGTGTACATCATGTTAAAAAGGATATGCGTGCGCTGGAATGTGGATGGCAGGATGATGGGAGAATGGTTAATACAAATGGGATGAAATAATAAGTAAAAAAAAATCCTGGTTTTTGCCAAACAGGTTAGCACATGTTCGGGCCTTTACTAGTAGAGAAGCGAATGACAGGGGATTAACGAAAGGGGATCAAAGGGTACGAGAAGGTGGGGCAACGTGGCAGGAAGAAGTGATGGGCCACTGGGAGGCAACTGAAGAGAGAACAAAGAGAAAATACGTTATCCCTCGAAGCAGCTCACAGCCTGCCTACTGGTGTTTCAGGTCGAGAAGCCATTCGTCGCCACCACTCTTTTACGCGGCCACCTCCAGCGTTCATCGGTTCCGAGCTGTTCTGCGATTGTTGAGAATGCTGAGAGTGCGCACTTTGCGACATGGCTCCTGATCCTGAGCTACCACTGCTGCTCTCTGAACTATAAACTGAAGCGACTTCTTCCTGCTTCGCAAATGCCGAACGCGCATCCAAATTGGTACGCAAGCTCAAGTCCACGCCTCTATCTCCGCTTCTGGCCCTGGATGGTGGCACCGATGGCACAAAGACGGTAAAGGGACTCTCGCATCTCTTTTCGTTGGTCCTGACAGGGTTGAATATTGCCTCGATCAGGGTCTCGGTTGTCTTTGTTCCGTACGCTAATGGGAGGCGCTCAACATCAAAGGCGGGCGCTTCGCTATCCGAGTCGCTGCCGTCACCATCGCTATCATAGTCGTCACGCGGTTGTTGGGTCGACCAGGAACGTTTGCTGGGACGCCTGACGCCAAACAAATCCAATTCGAGTTCCTCTTGATCACGATAGGGTCCGTACATGTCGACGCCGTGGGCGACCTGGCCCCGGGTTCGATTTAGGCCTTCCTCCAAGTAGCCTGCTAGCCCATTGAGGATCTCCCCCTTGGGCAGCGGCGGTGCGGTATATTTTGTTTCGCCGGAAATATAGTCCAATTCAATGGTCAGCTGAGGAGAGTTGAGTTGAGTTGAACAAGATGGGGCGGAAAGAGGCCAAAGGAGACATACCCTGAGTGTGGCATTTGTCCTGCTCTCCTTGAGGAGGTAACGCCTATCAACGGGTCCCCGTCCTACGTATTCTGAGAGATTGAGATAGATAGCACCCAGACGGGGGTTTTGGGGGTTGCCCATGGAGTCATCGGGCTTGACGCGTTGCATAACGACGAGTTTTAAGGGACAGGGTAGTAGATGGCCCGTATCACGCTCGACGTCAAAGCGAATGACGGTCGAGAGGGACTGGTTCCAATGAACCGAATGGTCTTTGAGCTCCAAGTAGGATGTGCTGCCGCGGGAAGGGGTGTTGGAGGCCAAGAGGGCAGTAGCTGGCAGAGCGTCTTGGTGTGGAGGCGTTGGGGTGGTATCTGCGTTCACGGCGGGGAGGTGGAGGGTTGCGCTAGAAGCATTTGCACTGTTGGAAGAGAATGGAGGTGGGAAACAAGACGAGACGGGCTCGGAGTGGGTGCTTTGGTTGAAAGTTGTATAGCTTGCGACCTGCAAAGTGGGTATGCCGGAAGAGCTAGAGGAGGAGCTGGAGAAGGAGGGGATGCGGGAGCTGCTCGAAGAGTCCCGCTCAGAGGTAGAGACGAATACGGAAGGGGGTGGGGCAGCGGTGGTGGTGGGGCCGTCGTCAGGATGGTCTTTTGAGTGGTGGTGGTGGTGGTGGTGGTCGCCAGGCTTTGATCTCGTCCTGACGATACCCAGGAGCCCGTGACGAGCACCAGGCGGTGCGCGGGTATTTTTGAACTTCCAGCGAACAGCGAAGTCGCCGCTGACGAGGGGGATGTTGTGTATTTGGTGGATGTGTACACGGGCACGGAAATAGGAGTGTCTGGGGATGAGCTGGTTTATCTGAGCGCGGAAGCCATGGGGACTGGAGGGCGTGGGGGGATCGTGGACGTTGGGTGCGCTGGGCTTGTGCTTGAGGAGGAGGGGATGGGGCGGGGGCATGGGTGTGGGGGCGGGTTAAGGGGGGAATGCATATATCACAAAAACATAACCCACGGCATTTGCCACGACCACTCACTCACTCACCCCAAATGAGCTACAAGTCCCACAGAGTCGCGTTTGTCTCTGGAACAACTGGCTCGTCCGTCCACCACGTCAATGCCATCTCCCTCGGAGCACTGGTGAGTCGCACACACACACACCACATACAACTATCCAACAACCCTCCCAGGTCTCTGTCGCGCTCTACGTGGCGCTGGCCACCCGTCTGCCGCCCAAGAGGACCCGTGGCTTTCATTGCACAATGGGCTCTCCTCGTCCTGCCCCTACTGCTCTCCATGACCCTCTTTGCCAACGCACCCTTTGCCCTCTCCGCTCTCCTGGCCACGCCGGCTGCTCTCGCCCTGCTCTTGCCCCGCCGAGACGTCGCTTCCCCGCTTCCGTCCAGACGCCCACCGCCAAGTGCTGGGAGGAACCGCTTCCCGCGTCTGACGTCACTCACCACCTACCGGGCTCACATGATGCTCATGACCATACTCGCCATCCTTGCCGTCGATTTTCCTGCATTCCCGCGTGCCCTCGCTAAATGCGAATCCTTCGGGGCATCCCTCGTATGTCCTTTTGCGTTTCACGCTTATTGACCACGCGCCCCTCAGCCATTCCCTCCTACCAGATGGATCTAGGCGTGGGCTCCTTCGTGTTTTCTCAAGGCCTGGTTTCCGCTATCCCCTTTGTGTCCCAACCCTCATACCTCCTTGAACCCACACCTCCGAAATTGCTCAACTCCATCCGCAAGTCTTTGCCTATCCTCGTCTTGGGCCTGATCCGCGTCTTGCTTGTAAAGGGAACCGACTACCCTGTAAGCAAACACTCCCAAAAACATTCAGCACTCACCAACTGCCAGGCAGGAGCATGTTACCGAATATGGTGTCCACTGGAATTTCTTTCTCACCCTTGGTCTGGTTCCGATTCTCCAAGTCACACTCCATCCAATCTTGGCCAGATACCCTGTTTCTCTTGTTGCCATTCTCGCCGCTATAGGTATACTCTTAACCCCCCCCCCCCCCCCCCCCTCAAACTCTCCGATCTGAGAACCTCTTCAGGCCAACAAGCACTGCTAACCCAATTCGGCCTTCAATCTTATGTCTTGACCGGGTCCAGAAGCAATATCATTGGTGCAAACAGAGAAGGAATCGTCTCTCTTCCAGGCTATTTTGTCATCCATCTGCTCGGTCTATCCGTGGGAACGATTGTTCTACCTCATTCACCGTCCTACTTTCGTCGACACCAGCACGCCATCTCTCTGTACAAGAAGACTGGAGTAAAGCCCCAAGATTTCGACAAGCCACCTGGTGCAAACTATCGCCAAGTCGACAAGACCGCTGCAGAGTTATTCTCCTACTCTTTCCTATGGTGGATTCTCCTCTTTTGCGTCAAAACTCTCGAAATTGGCGGAAAGTGGGGCCCTGACGGCGGGATATCACGACGGATGGTATGTACTACGTCCACAACCTTTACGGTCTGTGACCCATGGCGTTTTCAGGTCAATTTGCCATACATACTTTGGACGGCGGCCTTTAATACGTCATTCCTCCTTGGATACCTCGTTCTTCTCGATATACTCTTCTACCCTCAGCCGAAACAGCACAAGAAAGAGTTGAACTCGCCTCAGTTGGCTGAGACCGACAATACCCCTTCCTTGTTCTCGGCCATCAATAATCACGGCTTGACCGTATTCCTCGCGGTGAGGTGTCAACGTGTTAATAGAAATACACCACAGTGCTGATATACATATACACCTACTAGGCAAACTTGCTAACCGGAGCCGTGAATTTTAGTATTTCTACTCTCTACACCTCCGATTTCTGGGCCATGTGCATTCTTGCTCTTTATAGTATGATTGTATGTGGTATTGCTTGGAAGCTGGAACGGAAGAATGATAAATAACTAGTCCATCCCCCTGTTAAACTGCTTTTCCGATCGAATCACTAGCGGGTTCTTCTGCCTTTCCAGGTAAGCATTGGGCTGAAACCTTATAACAAACAAACAGTGAGATCATCGTAAAGCTATAAAAAAAAGCTGATAATCAAAAAGTACCTGACATGTCCAAGCAGGTCCTGAGATGTGTGTTGTCTGATCGCTCTGCGATTGGGGCCCCCCCATCCGTCAAACTGTCGAGTTTGGGGCATTATTACTGTTCGTTCGGCCACGTACCTGTGCTACGACACTCCGTTGCGTTTCACTGCCTGCAACCACACTTGGTGTAACATAGGGATGTGTTGGGACTGTCCGTGGACCTCCTAGTTCTTCTGACACCATGTTTCTTGCGTTTAGACTTCAAGTTTAAATTGAGACCCTGAGTTGCTTTACGTTTTGGTTTTCCCACTTACCATGCAAGGAAAGAGTTGGCGTATACTACAAGAGGGGGGTTAAACAAAATTAGAAATGGCATGCTTCCTGGTTGCCAGTTGCAAGAACCCAACATACGGTTGCCTACTACGTTGAAAACGGCGAGCTGGTAAAAGTTGACTATTGTCCAAGGAATATTTGCCTTTTGGACAACGGTCAGATGATACATTTTGATAATTTGATAAATTGCTGGGGTTGGCTTACCAATATCAAGACCACGACATCTGCAAGGCTGTATATGGTTTGGTGTGTTGGGAACAAAGCGCAGGGGCGCATATAGGTGTATTAACCCTTACCTGGTTAGCAACCCCAAGTTCACAGCGTAGAATATCAGTTTTTTGATGAGACTGTTTGTCCTGGTTGCAGCACAAGTGAGGATCCAAGTTAGGACTGATCCGCTTCAAAAAAAAAAAAAACGTACCGAGGAAAATCAGACTTGTTTTCTTTGAAGAATTTCACGAGCTGCTGCAGTGATTAGCCAGTCGGCACCAACGGCACAGCCAAGAGCGGCGGTTGCAAAGTGCTAAAGAGGAGGGGGGGGGAGGCGGGGGAATTTAGGCATAAATCCCCTAAACGCTAACTGATCCAATCTGACATGCCTCAGGTATCCCATAGAGAATTTTGTCATAGTCTGATTCCAACGAGCTTTATTTGCCATAATCAATCAGATCGTTTTTTCCTGGGAAAGTGGTATTCTTTCCCTAACTCACGCAGTCACATAGGCGCCTTCCGGTAAAAGATACATATAAGAGTTCGCTCGCACGGCCAAGTGATTGTTCTCGTACCTGTGCCCATTGCGAAATCCCCAAGTGCAAAAATAGCCTAAATTCAAAAAAAAAAAAAAGAAAAAGGCGATGTCAGAGCGGGTTCGTCGTCGGCATGGTTTGTACTTGCGATAGCTATGCAGAGGAAGTTTGCGCGCTGATGTGTTACTAAGAGCCATACGGACATTTAGGGAAAGCATAAGAAATGTGTTAAAAAACCTACTTCTCCAGACTTTGTGGATGAAGAATCCGTGAACAATCAGCTCGATCACATTCTAGAAGGAATGATGAGTTAAGGGCGGAGATGTGATGATAAGAGGAACGAACAGTCAACATGATCATGAGCTTCATACTCCTGTCGACTATGGTTTCAAGTCAACAGATCTGCCAATGATACCATTAATGCGTACCTACCAGATGGGCTGGAGAAGAGCAAGGATGCTCCCCCAGTGTTTTACAGCATAGTAGTATCCCGCGTGTATTGAGATAGCTGACCGGAGGAGTTCGAGGATCCTACGCGAAGAGCTTAGTAACGCGACGCACTAAAGTGCCGCAGGCATGACCTACCATACTGAGGCAACCTGGGCGCGAGATGTTCAGTCCGAAGAATGGGTCAAGGGTCAAAGTAAACGAACCATCAGTTTGAGGGCGAGTGAGTCTTGAGGGTACTTGAGGAAATATAACCATGCCTGTAGGGTAGTGATACCCGATAGCCTATTTTCAAGGGCTCGAAGACTTTACGATTTCGGAAGACAGAAGAGACAAACCCTATTGATGCTATGGCGCCGATAAAGAAGGCGCCAACCGTAGGCTCGAGGTCAATGGGCGGATTTAGGGGGGAAGGGCTTGGGATTCTGAACGGGATCGGCATAGGAAATGGGGGATGGCAGGTCTGGCGGGGACGAGGTCGGACGACAGGTCTTAAGGCTTCGCATGATCAATGATGGGGCCCGTAGCATGGTTTGTATCAAAGGATCAATTTGCTGTGTTATTTATGAGTGTTGAATGGGGGTTATACAAGGCGGGAAGCGATGACAAGCAGTCGCGGGTACCATGGAGTTGCGATGGACAAAGGAGATTGGCATCTTATCTGATAAAGCGAATGGAACACGTGTTTGGTAAGTAGCATTGGACCCGCGACCTTGCGTTTCTGCCAGCTTCCCAGTTCTCACCATTCATACGGCTCGGCCAGGAACAACGATGGAGGACAGTATAAGCACCAGTGCATCGACATTGAATGCTAGCATTCATACACGTATTGCGGAACACTCTGCTGAGGCGACACCTCCATCAGCTTCTGTCTCGGTTGCTAACTCACCGCGCTCCAGTGCTTTGCCTTCACCTCCCGATAGCCCCTCGACTGATTCGGTCTCATCCTTTCCGTCCGTCTCCTCCTCGTTTTTCTTTAGTTCTGCAGCCGCAAGTCCACCTCATTCGCATCCACCGTCAGACCACCTTCCCGAATTGACTGAAGGTCTCATCATCCCTTCCCTCACCCTTCCATCACCCTTGAGGCGCCCTACACGCTATGGTCAAACAATTGGAGGCTTGAGACTACTTGTTTTAGGTAGCAAAACAGCTAATAAAGGCTTCCTCACGAACATGTTACTCGAGGACAACGAAGCTGTGGTGGATACTGGCAATTGGGAGGACACAGCATGCGGCAGAGCCTTGTACGCTTCTACGAACTGGATTGAGCATAAAGACGGCCATGGTTTGGACAGGCATGAACCTACCCGTAATATCGAGATTATTGAACTCCCAGGCTATGACCATGCCAGCGACGTAGGTACATACCATTATTTTTAGACCCGTTGCTGATCGGCCTCTCGGGTCGCAGGGTGTCGAACTCGTCAGAAACGTTCAAGAAATCATATTCTCCCCTTTCCGCGCTCTCTCGGAGGCGTTACATCCCGAGCGGCAACCCTCATCTCTCGTCGCTAATCTGCTCTCATCATCCTCTACCCCACTATTCACTGCTTTAGTATTTTTGTTGCCATCCGGTGCGCGTGTACTAACTCATGTTTAAATTACCATGATTGACTCAGATACCTACACAGCTCCAACCACCATTGATCAACTTCTGATACATGAGCTCGGTAGTCAGATACCTTTGATCGTCCTTCCGCGTTTGCATCCACATCCCCAAGATTCGTCACTTCTGGGGAAACTTTCTTCATTTCGACCGTCAACGGCAGTGGCATTACGCTCTGGTCTCTTCAACTCTCCGGAAACTCTTTCACTCTTGCGTAGTGAGGCCGCAGACCGCTACCTCAAATGGCGAGAGGTGGAGCGCGCAATACTTTGCGTCCAGTCATCATCTAGGCTTGCACAGCCCATGGCATCCTCGTGGGATAAAGAGAAATGGGAATCCGAGTACCTCACTTTTTTCTCCCATGATGTCGCGAAGCGAACGCGGAATGTTACATCAAAACGGATAACGCAGCTTGGGTTGAATAAATCTGATGAATCAAAGCCACCGTCACATGATTCCTGCGCTTCTCTCGACCCCCTCCACCTACCATCCCTGTTCTTGTTCTCAATATCCCTCCTTAATCCTCTTCATATGCGCCTGCGCAACTCTATTCACGAATTCCTTGAGTCCTTTAGCTCAGAACGAAGCATTAGAGCTGCACTTCTCGGCGGATTCTGCATTGGACTGGGTATCGGGCTACTGGCTAGACCATAGCGTCTTCATGTCTGGCTGTCTATAGTGTTTATTCCATACTGTCCACCGTCCTCACCTGGTTACCTAATGGTGCTTGATCGTCGAAGCTCCAGTTACATTGCATATTATTGTCCCCCCACGCATTCATTGATGTATGTACTAACACACTTGTTCGCTTGGGTGCTCGCCGCCGCCGCCTGCTAATACATCACCTTCCTCGGTATCGAAAATCTGTTAGATGAGTTGAAATAGCCTCCTGGGGGGATATAACCCGCATCAATTTCTACTTTCCCCAAGTACGAGGCCACCCACCGCCACCGGTTATGCTGTATCGTACTCAATGCCCTCATAATGAACTCGCGTCAATATGCTCATCCTTAGTGTAATTGAGTTTTGGAGGAGTGCTTTCTTTCTCATTCTTGTCTAGGTCCTCATGGACAACGGCTTTATATTCGTGTAGTGGCGTTAGCATCGTGCTTTTGCTCCTAGCTTCGCTCTACTCCCTACTTTACACCATATATCACAATGGTCATCCAGATGCGGTTAGATGTTGCCGCTGAGAATATCTTCCTTCTTCCCTAGATAGAATACAGGAATTTGATCCAACGGGGCGTTGATATTGATGAGGTCCCCTCCCTTTCCGAAATCACGATCGGTCCACCTGGTTGTGGTATTATTATTTCCATCTTGGTGCATCAAATTAATGTCTGCATACCAGTGCTTCCACGTCATATGCGCTTCGAGTTGTAGCTTATTTAGCTTTGGTAAGTATACCATTCGGTTTGTGGCGCCCAACACTCCAACGGGTGCTACTAAGAGTCGGGGACCTGATCAATGCCAAAGATGTCGCATGAGCCATGCCGTTCAGCCATTAGTGCATTTTACGAACCAAACATAAACTGATGGACGATGGCTGGGTCATTGCTGCGTGTTCCCTCTAGTACAAAACCGTCGGAGCCCGAAAAATCAAAATAAAGGGGCCTCATGATAACCCGCCCGGTCTTTTGTAGTTTTCGGAAGAGCTCCCGGACGTAGGGTATCAACGAATAGCGTAGTGCGATGTACTAATAATGATGGTCAGCGCACTCGGAGATTCAGATACTTTTAAGCCCAACCTTCTTGAGAATGACAAAATTTTCCTCTCCATATGACCACGGCTACATTCCATTCCATTACAATGAACATCATTGATCAACTAGATTAGATCGTAAATCGCTTACCTCGTTCGGACAAGGGTTAGCATGTGGGAGGTCGGACGTCGCTGGTATGTTGCATGACCGAGTTCTAATAAGTGCTGAGTGATCAAAGCCTAAGGGATATTCATAGAGAGCGGGATATACCCATGTACACGGGTCTTGCGGCCATTACGTGGTCAATTCTCTGATTTGATGCAGATCCTAGTAAGACTCACGTATGGGAGAAAAACACCCATTGAAAACCATCGAACGAACAATTCCTTTCCCTAAGAGGAATGTTATGAGCTGGACTGGGTAACTCAAAGCGGCTTGCCTCATCTGTATCAATGTTTAATCCAGCAAAACCGCCGATGTCGAGAGTCCAAGAAGATATTCCCGAAGCGGCGACAGAGACACCGGATGTAATTTGCTGCAGCAACACATCAAACCTTGAATCTGTGTCCCCACTCCACAAGTATGAGCAGAAGCGCTGTCCCCCAACAAAAGTGCTCCTCGTCAAGGACATAAATTCACAGGAAGTCTTTGATGAATCTGTGCTGGTCAGGTTATGAAGACCTTCTTCGATGGCTTGCTGATGCAACCAGGGATACATCTTCCCTGCCCCTTCTTGCGATCCAACAAAGTACTGCGTAAATGCTCGAGAGAAAGGGATAGGAGAAATAATTTGCCCGTTATTTTCAGCTGCTTCTCCAAGCGTACCCCCTACGAATTGTCAGCGAAAAACAAATATAGGGGCTCTAGTGATGATGGCCGAACCATCTGCTTGGTCAATCCAGAAATTGTGGATCCCCTTGGAAAAATAACTATCATTTAGTCGTTTCCCTAGTGGTGATCGCAGGTGAGGTTGAAAAATCAAGGCGCCAAACCACGTTAACATACAAAGGAATTCTCTGGCAGCAGGGTTTGTTGAGTCGACTGATGCGAATTAGCGCAAAGCACCCCATAGATGCCATTTCGATGTACCTAGTCTTGTATAGACGCCTTGGAAGGAATCTTGGACACCGGTTCCATCCCGCGTGATGGCTAGCAACCCTTGTTGCTGGAGAGCGAGATAGTTTACCGACAAATCTTCCACGCTCGGCCATAAGGAGACCATGAGCTCTGCTCCCGTAAGTCGCTTCACCTCCGATGCCATTCCAGCCGGATCAGGCCAGACGTCAGAATTGAATGACCTTTTCATCATGAGACCGACTGACCTTCGGAAGGAGAAAGAGCTTACCAATCGCCTTGGAACCGCCATGCAAAAAAGTCTGAGAGGACCGATTCAAATTCAATCGGAACGGGCTCAAAGATAATGTAATACCAATAACAATGAGCGAAACAGGTACTTGTTCATCATGGAATCGCTGAGCTAGATCCATGATTTGAGTCTGATTGTAATATCTAAGTTTAGATTGCTGATAGCCCAAGATGAAGTCGGGCGGGGTTGGCTGGCGACCTGTAGGAGTGTTCGAGGCAATTACAGAGAGTGAGAACGCGTCTTACCAGTTACGCTAGTGAACTGTTCTTGCAAAGTATCGTAGTCCCCGGGCAGAGCTGTGGTACTATCAAATATCTCATCGAATCAGTTTGATGTTGGCCTTTGGCAGAGGTGTTCTTACATGTAATAATCAACAACAGTGGTTTCATCTGCAACGAACCGGGTCCGTAGGCGGTCGAATTCTAAGACTAGTGTCAGTTCCCTGTGATAGGCGTGTCAGTAGATGGTATCCTACCGACGCGACCTTGGCCAGGATGATTAAAAAACATCAGATACCCCTACGGTACGTGTTGAGTGTTCCGGCAAATCCTTGTGTGTGATGACAAAATTGCCTTGTTGGACATCCACACAGGGAGGGTAACATGAGAATTGTAGTTGATGAAATCCACCACTTGTCCCTTTTTATTTACAGAATGATCTTTGCAGCACGCCTGTTGCCCTGCACCGAAGAACATCTCATCTGGGTCTGCGGAAAATCCAAATCGCGCTTCAAAGGCTTGGCCACGAATGTCCTGAATGTAGGATCGAGGTTGGAACACTTTAGTGTCCATGAATTCACCGGTGAGGAGTGATAATGATTCATTGGCCTCCACTCGGAAGAAGCTGATAAAGCCTAATGATATATTTGCCACGAGATTCCCATTGCGAATGGCGCCGTTCCCTTGAAAGGGAAGGTTTATTGAGTGTTCGAGACCACGAGAGCTCGGACCTTCGAGGGGTGGATCGAGAAGTGCAGAAGGCTCATTCCCAGTTGGATCGCGGAGAAGGCTCGCACGAACGCGAAATCCATGGTTCCCGAATGGCTAGTTATCCTTAGAATGATTTCTCGCATGGTTAGTCAGTCAGATTACCTGTATATATACGCGCTCAAACCCATTCTGTAGTTTGATTCCAGTTGCATCGGGATTGGAGTCGCTCGAGGAGGCAAAAGAAACAGGTATCGGCAATAATGCCAAGCATACGAGTGTGTGACGGGGAAACAACATGGTTATCCGCTCCAGTCCGGTACCCAGTTCTGCCGTCTTATAGCAGAGGCAGCAGCGGCCAACGGGCCGCTCGAAGAACGAAGAGAAGAAGCTGGCAGTGAGAAGGAAAGCGCATGTGACAGCCAAAGACAGAGAACGAGTATTCAGTGAACAATTATTTCCATCTTTCAGCGATAGGAGCCTTGGAGCTAGAAGCTCAGAACTCTTGTCAACTTGTCGAGTAAAGATTGTCGAGTTGAGACTCAATAGTCCAACATTGTATTTGGTTCAGGGGATGTTTCCAAACATCTCCAAAACCAAGAGCCGGCTTGGTTGGTGACCAGCGGAACGATGGGAAATGTCGCTGGAACACCTCTTCGCTACCTCAGTTCTCTCTCTCGCGATACCCGATACATCTATCAGTTTACCTCCCACAGACCCCGCAGATGAGTGGCTCCAAGCTCTCGCATCGAGCACGCATGAACGAAAACAGGCTTTCTTTGGTGAGTATTTATCGCTGTGCTGGTCACCTGGCTAATTATCAGGCAGACGAGCAGCTGCATTCGCTTTTGACGTTGCGGGTTGAACATCCGATTTCAGATGAACAGCCAGATTCTAGCCATCCCCCAGCGGCTTTGCTAGCCTTCTTGGCACACGTTCAGATCTCTCTCGAGGCTAGTTATATATCCTCTGCCCCCGCCCCTATCGACTCTCCGCAGACCTCTCGTCTTTCCGCGCCCCCACGTACGGCTTCCCTCGCTTTGAAGCCCTCCGGTCGAGGAGGCTCACATCACCCTTCTATCTTACCTCCGAACACACCTAATCCCACCCCAGCTACTGCGGACCAGGACAAAAAATATGTCTCTGCGCAGGGAACAATACTTCTGACAAGTATATGGGGTCAAAACCCTTCAGATGATTCTCCCGAAGAGTTTGCGCTCGTATGGTCCGAAGAAGAAAAGCTCTGGGTTGCTGTTTATCGCTTGGCCCTGACTGTCTGTACGATACCCTGGCCGCTCCCTTCGCTATGGTATTGACGTAGATTTCAGCTTTCCTTCGACTTAATTTTGCGGATCCTCTGCTATGCCTAACGATCTCAGTGACGTTGCGAGAGAAGCCAGTTGCGAAAGCATCATCTCAGCATCCATTCATCCGCTTTCTGAGGTCCTTTGGTGAAATCTCCTCTACAATCGTCCCGGAATCACCCACGGTGACAGATACGACCCAAGTACAACAAGATATAGACCAGCTAGTTGGATTTGAAGAAGTTAATCTTCTCGAGGGACTACTGGCAGGTGGGCGTTCACTAATATCGCATGCTTCATGTTTTAATGGCCTACCAGGACCTACGTTTTCTAAAATGGGCCCTTCTGAGCTCAACCTTCCTTCCACTAGACTCGGTGTGGTCTCTCGGCAAAAGCTTTTCGCTCTCCCGCCTGTGAACATTCCTACTCCAAATGCACCTTCTCCATCTCCGCTAAGTGCAGCCCGAAAAGCACATCCAACTCTGCGCAAATCATACAGAAAAACCCTTGAAACCGTCTCCGGGTTTCGCGTTCGTATGAGGACGGTCTTCGTCCCCAGTGTCGTCCTTCATGCTACGCAAGAGCACGACAGAATGACGGCCGGGAATGAGGAGAGGACGGTCGTGCTGTGTGTGGAAATCGAGAACTTTGCAGAATTCGGCCGAGCAACAGGTTTCGAGGTTGAGAAGGTTGATGTGAGCATCAGTGGAGACGAAGCCAAAGCTACTTTGATCACTTGGGGGAACGAATTCTTGACAACTGACACCGCGACGTTTCCCTTGAAGATCGCTCAGGGAGCTCAGTATAATCTGCTATATGCTGTCACTTTCCTTCGCTCACCCGAGGAGCTGGACGCATTTTCATTTACCCGCACATCCGGTAACAACCCCCAGACCGACTTACAACGAGCTGTATCGATTAATATTCACGGCCGACCATATCAACATTCTCAAGAGGTGACGCTATATCCCACACAAATGTTTTCAGTCGAGGTGGAATTGTATACTTGATCTTGCCGCACATCAGTCCCAGGCCCTTCGTAATCTTGACACCTCCGACCCGTCCAATGCACATCCGAGCGTACTTCCAGAACCGCCTTCGCCTTTTCCGGTGTTTGGCCTGCAGCCCTCGAAGCTAAGTCCTATAACGGGAACAACTGCAGCGGCTGAAGGTGTTAAATCCCAATTGTTGGCTGGCCGCGTCATTAAGTCACCCACTCCGAGGAGAGCCTCCGTTCCGATGAAGCGCCAACCCTGCCCGGTTATCATACATTCAATCTGCACAATCTCAACTCCCTCGTTCGCCGACAACATATAGTGCTCCACCTCTACCGCCTGAACACGACCGCCCATACCCTGGGTTATCACCATCCGCCCAAACACCCGGATTTGACATACCCGCTACCCCTGCATATCCCGCTTTTCCGCCAAAATCAATGCCATCACCTGCCCCAGTCTCACAAGGACCCATTGCATCTCAATCTTCAGTAGGTGTTGTTGGTCCCAGTGTGGAGGTGAAGAGGGGTAGAACACCCATCTCAGGAGGCTGGGATCCGGTGACGCCGATGCAATATCATCCGAGTGGTGGTTCTTTTGAAGCAGCACAGAAGGCGTGGATGGGTGTTCCTCCCGGTGGTGATAGTGGCGATAAGATTGTCATCTCCGTAGGGTCTCTTGCCTGATATTCGGAGCGGCGGGGTCTGTTCACAGTTACGAGACGCACAACATGTTCTAGAGCTGGGGCCGGAAAGGATCTACCCCCTTGATACCTTCACCCTGGATATCTTTCGTGTTTAACCGGTCAGAGCGAACGCGGCGGTTTGAAATTAATTGCCTAGAACAGCGGAGGAGGAGACGGGAAGGCGAAAATACTGGAATTCTGGATAGCGTTAGCGGCGCAAGAAAGATGGGTTATCCAGGTATACTACCTATGGAGGGTCGCGTAAGGATAGGGTGAGCTTATCAGTTATCCATCTATTTAAGGGCTCTCTCTGACCCTATTGAATTCCTTTTTCAGCCCTTTGCTCCCGTCAACGTGTCAGTCCGTTCGCATGGAGTTTCTAGCGGTGTCGCCAGGAGTACACACCATCGAAGCGCTAACGCTCACCGACATCGAGTCTGGATTCTCGATCAACCTCAGGTATAGTGATAACTCTGTATCTACGCGGATCGTTTAAACCGAACCATCTTTTCCCCTCAGATCAGTGATGGACATCGTGGTCCACAAACCTGATAAGTGGAGCGACGGCAACAGCAATTATCTGACACCCTGAGAACCCGGTAGTTGTGGAGGAACTGATATCAGACCACACGCACATCTTTCACGAACAATTGGGAATCACCAACTATGATCTCCCGTGCGGGATGCCTGAACAGCATGAGCATCACAAAGCGTTGCTATGCTCCTGAGAGGAACACAATTGTTTGTCCTCGTGACCCAGGATTCCGTTGTGAGCTCATATCAAATATGGGGGAAATAAGTTTTCATGTCATCACGCATATCATATCGCTGCTTGTTAAAATGAACCGGGCTATCGGAAATTGGCTTAATCTTCATAAAGCACTACTGAGGGTGGGCTAGGCCTTTCCTTTGCCGCTGAGTAAACATCGCTATCTGCTCCGAGCAGAACCCCTGCAAACCAAACAGAAGCATGATTGATCAATTCTTTGAGGTGACAAGGGTTCTTGACTAGTTCTGCCCCATGTGGCAACAACCCTGACCATGCGTCCCATAAGGAATGCGCTTGCGTGGTCGAAGAGTTCTTCTCCGTTGCTGGTCTTTAGGAGGGTGGAATAAATATTAAATTCAAAGCAAAAAAAAAAAACCAAATAAAACAAAGACTACGCCAAACGGGAAGGTAACTAAAACAGTCCCGAAGAACTAAGGGATAAAGAGAAATAAGAAAGATACAAAAAATAACAAGTCCAAAGGATTAGGGCCTGAGGTTAAACAGGCTCAGGATGAAGGGAAGTGAAAATCACAATGGCGTGATAGCGTCATGGTGAAGCACATGGCGGGGGTCATCGTCGTTTTCCTTTAGGGTTCTTTCAGTGATTTCGTGAGGTAATATGGGCAGGGTTGCACGGGTACGGGATTGGAGTGGGAAGGGATATGCATGTCTACTGGGCTACACCATAGAGGCTGGCCGACGTGTGTATTGGACTTGGGAACCACCCCTCATGGACTTTGATGGGGGACGTATTGTTGGTTTCCGGTATGTCTGAAAGGTGTGGATGATTAGCCGCTGAAGGAAGCGAGGATGGGTGTGCAAGTACTAACATGTCTTGACATGATCATTTTTGCCATTGAGACAGGAACGTCGGTATCATACAGTGCAGGCACTAAGAGGCAGAATGGTAGGTGAGAGGGAGAGGGTGGATAGCAAAGCCATAAAAGACATACAAGGATGCTCAAAAGCGGGACCCCCTCTCCGACCCGGCTGCCAGGGTTGAGCTGTGGATTTATCGGGCACAACAAAACCTACGCCTCTCCCCTTCATGTCGTTTTCATTGACCTTGAGAGAGACTGGTAGTGTGGGCAGGTTATCCCATGTGAAGAAGCCCCAGCGCCAGGACGACGACGGGGAGGGGGGCGACTGCTGTTCAATGTTCTTCTGCTGCTGCTGTACTATGGCCTGTTTCTGCGACGAAGACGACGTCCGTGACCGTAGAAAGAGCAGGGCAGCCCGAATGACGGCGAGAAGGAGGATGGAGGCGAGGAACGATAAGAGTATCGATACGTGGCTTGAGAGGGGAAAGGAAACATTGGACATTTGTAGCCTGGTGGATAACCGGATAAACATGGCGGAAGACCGGGGGCTCAACGGCGGGAGCGTTGAGAAGAGCGGGGGCGACGACGACGACGGCAACGGAGGTGCGAACGTGGTCAGCGCAGCCAAAAGAAGTCAGGTGGGAGAACAGCCTTAAAGAGTTCGGCAAAGCCCGCAAATGGCGCACTGCATTCCCACGGCGAACTCCCACCGTACAACCTCGGCAGAAATGCGTAAATACCGTACAACCCCGTCATTCTACCGGCATCAACTGACCAATGCCATGCCGATTATTCCCCCAGATCAACTCCTTTCGCTTGAGTGGCACATCCCCCGTAACAACCCCGCTCTCTTTCATACCCCCCACACAACTGCCCATGCACCTTATATCTGGCCATGCATTCTGGCCCACTAATTACGCCCTTCCGCTCAAACACCTATTCCTCTTTTTCCGTCATATTCCCTCCTTGCTTCGACTGCAACGCCAAGAATAGCCCTGCCCATTCATTAACTCCTCCTAAACTTTCATCTATCAACCGTACCGGACCCTCAACGTCTTCACAAGAAACTCCTAGTCTAAATGCTCCATCCCAAACCCCTCATTGAACACTGCACACGTTCACCCCGGGGGGCGGGCGTACATATATATATGTATATATACATCAAGTCCCAGCGCACTGGCTGCTTCGCTGCCCCCAAAGGCGCGCAAAAGGCTTCATCATTACGGAACGCAAGTGGAGTTGATTGTTTAACCGGTAGGGATATTACACGGCTCCCGCAGCTCGAAAACATCCCCGACGTATTGGTTCGCAGAGGCTACCTACCGCATAACTGGCCCCTTTCCAAGTTGCTCCCATTAGAACCCAACTCGAGCTAATATGAAAGCCGCGAGGCTGTATGGTCCTCGAGACGTTCGCGTGGAAGACATCGAGGAGCCTGAGCCTGGTCTAGGAGAAGTCAAAATCAAGGTAGTCGCGCTTTATTCGATGCCTGAAGACTCGAGCTGACCCTTTGGCACGGTTCTGTTGCACCAGGTTGCGTGGTAAGTCTACCTGAACATCCCTAAACCCCGTCAATAACACATCGACATAATTTTTGAATGTGTTACAGGAATGCCTGTGAGTCATGTAACATGGTTCTTGTAGAGACCGGAGAGCTTACGCCGAAATCAATCACGTAGTGAGTACCAACGATGTACAGTCGTTTCTGTCTCCCACCGTCAGATTCAAGGCATGGCCAGCCCCTTTGGGGCACGAGTGCGTCCCTCTCCCTCTCGCGGCTTTCCTATTCACAAACGTCGGAACTAATGCCAATCAATCGTGTACCAGGTTCTCTGGACTATTGTCGCGTTGGGCAAGGGCGTCGATGCCAACGAGTGGCATGTCGGAAATAATGTGGTTGTGTACGTCAAATGTCTTCTGACCTCTGAGGGAGATGACTAGATGCACATCACAGAGAGCCGCTAGTATCTTGCATGATTACTACGAGATGCCACGCCTGCGCATCTGGCCACAGGAACCGGTGCCCCAAGATCAATTTTATAGTGCGTAACCATGCCTTGCCAAGTCCATCAACAACCTAAGACGCCTGTCCAGGGAAAATCAGCAGAGAGGAAGGGTGGTGGGCTCGCAGAATACGTGGCCATTGATATCCAACATGTGCACAAGCTCCCGGACAGCATATCCCGTGAGTTCGGTATAGCCCGTTATTTTGGGGAAAAAACAAAAACAGAATATTCACGCTTGCACACAGTGGAGGTAGCGGCTTGTATTGACCCTCTGGCTATCGCCTGGCACGCGGTGAAGCGCGCAGGATTTCGTGAAGGCGACACTGCTCTCATCCTGGGAGGGGGACCTGTAAGTTCGCCACGAACATCACTGAGAGAGAAAGTTGTTGACACGTCAATCAAGGTTTCTCTCTTCATTCTTCGTGTGCTTCGGTAAGTAGAGGTTATCTCGCATAATGAATGCATTTAACGCAAAATGTGCAGGTCGATGGCCCCAACGTCATTTATACTCGTCTCGGAAGCTTCTGCTCCTCTTAGATCTCTTGCGCTAAAACATGGTGCTTCGGATGTGCTGAACCCGCTACACACCTGATTTCGGTGCTAGTGGGATTATTCACAAAGCCACGGCGGGATTCGGTGTTCATGCCGTGTTTGACACAATTGGTGCACAAGTGACAGTTGACGCTGCACTCTTGTCGCTGCGTACAGGCGGGACGCTCGTGAATATGGTAGTATGGAAGAGGAACGCTACGATGAATATGAATTTCCTCTTCAAGGAAATTACAGTAACAGGTAAGGGCTCGGATGTGGATCATGAGTTGAGTATTGATATTGATTCATCTGCACAGGGGCCATGGCCTACAACAATATTCACCCGGAAGTTATAGAAGCCCTTGCCGAGGGCAGAATACAAGGCATTGAAGAATTGATAACCGACAAGATACAAATTGAAGATGTTGTACAGAAAGGTTTCCTGAGGTTAATGAGTCATGGCGACGAACATGGTACGTCTCTCTCTTCCCTTGGACTACCTCATCTCATTTTTTCTATAGTGAAGATTCTTGTGAGGCCATTTGAGCCACCAACAGAGCCAAGCACTACGGACGAAGACTTTGAAGATGAGAAAGAAACTTCAGGGTCCCAAGAAGAACAAGGAACGACCCAAACACAGTCCGCACACGATGAACCGGTGATCAAGGATGGGAGGAACGGAATAAGTGATGTTAAAGTACACGACAGAATTGATGCCACAAGCACCTATGAACCCTTAGGAAAATACCAGGCCAGGCCTAGGAAATTGTCAACAAGGTCCAGGTTCATAGAGGTCGTAGACTAGAATATCTCTTCACATACAGATCCGAACCAACCACCTGCATGCCCATTGTCGTGTTTCGCACTCATTCAGACCTGGGCCCAATCATACGATTGGATCCCATATGCTCAGTGTATAATTATGATAATTTTACCGACCAATCATGCCTGAAAATGCCCCAGCAACCTTCGTACGTGAGTATGGTGTGTAAGATTCGCAACCTTTCTCATTACCATTCGTCACATGTCCAGCTTATTAGACGGTAGGGATTAGTAAGTAGCACTTTAGCGCTGGAGACCTCCTCTTCTCTAGCCTATAGCCAGGATGAAAGCTGCTCGGTTCTATGGGGTAAAAGACGTGCGAGTTGAAGACATACCCGAACCAGTACCTAAAGAAGGTCAGGTTAAGGTCAAGGTAAGCAACTCTCCTTACAATCGGACCTCACTGAACGGGGTGATCTATACTACAAGATCGCATGGTACGTCTGGTTGGCGGTTTTTCGTGAAAGTCGTAAATTCTCATCATACATTCGGGATCACTGATGTCAGGAACGGAAGTGAGCTTTTGACATTCCAAATGACATACGGGTCGTCTGATCTGTTATCGCATCCTAGTATGTGGAAGTGACCTTCACGCATACACAGAGCCGGCTCTAGCCAATAGTTACGGAAGGGTAGATAAACCTAATGACGTTACAGGGGAAACTCTCCCCACCACACTTGGCCATGAGTAAGGCAACTAGCTCCATCCCGTAGCAATTAGCCGGCCTAAACTATCTTTTTACTAGGTTTGCCGGGACCATCGTCGAATTAGGACCAGGAGTCGACACAGACAAGTGGTCCTTGCGGAACACAGGTCGTGATGTACGCAGGCTGTATCCGCACCCCTGCCTATTCGATAGTACTTGACCGTGCTCTAGTGAACCGATACTCTCATGCATGAGATCCGGCTGTTTGCCTTGTACCAGTGGTTCTCGGAACGTGTGCCCCAGTGTTACATTCATTGTAAGCATGTTAGCGGCATAGTAATGATTACGACCGAGCTTATAGTATTTGCAGGGGATCGGCGGTTGGGGTGGAGGACTCGCGGAGTTTATCGCGGTCGATGTGCGATATCTGCATGTTCTTCCCAAGGGAATTTCGTGTCAGTGTCTGGCTCTTCCACCTTCGCTATCTCTTCCGCTCACGAGATATACAGTAGAAATAGGGGCATGCATGGAACCCCTTGCCGTCGCATACCATGCCGTGAAGAGATCCGGCTACGCTTCGTGGCCAAACCGCTTTGATTACCGGTGCAGGTCCTGTGAGTAGGAGATTGATCTGAAGCAATTTAACATATGTCCTAAGTTGGGTTTAAGATCGGCCTCTTCCTGCTCAAAGTACTTCGGTAACGTAGGTCCAGTCACTCGGAAATAATGACTTTCTTACGCTTACTTAGGTCGATTGACGACACGTCTCCCATTTTCGTGTCGGAACCAGCAGAGATCCGGCGAATGTTCGCTCTTGAACACGGCGCAACCCAGACGTTCAATCCTACTCAAGAAAACGTGCCCGGCTTCCATCAGAGCCATCGTCCCTCCTGGAGTCGATGTAGCTTATGATGCCGCTGGCATTCAACAGGCCCTTGACACCTCTCTCTTCAGTCTACGTCCCAGAGGCACTCTAGTCAATGTTGCCATCTGGGAGAAGACCGCAACCATCAATATAAACTTTGTGTTAATGAGGGAAATAAATGTTACCGGTGAGATTGTGAACACTCAAGTTTTGGAACTAGCGCCAAATCATGACTTTTGAAGGTACTATTGGTTACGATCGTGTCCATGAGGAAGTGCTGGCACTCGTCGCTGCGGGAAAAATCCCCAATATCGAAAGCTTGATTACCAAACGAATAACCCTGGACCGTGTAGTCCAAGATGGGCTCGAGAGCCTGCTGAGGGAGAAGGATAAACATGGTTTGTTTCGTCCTTTTAAGAAAAGCAATCATTCGTGCTTACCTTTCCGGTGATAATAGTGAAGATTCTGGTTCAACCAACATAATACAAAACGCCCAAACGCTATATTTATCTAGCGCTGAAATTCCATGGATCCAATGGTTTTCGGGCTAATGCTTCTTGTAATCAGGATACAAAAATAAAGGATTTGGAGGATGAATCTCTGGATACCTGTGGATCATTTTGGTCACTCCGAAATCTTGTGGTAAATTTCTAAAAGAAAGAGCGCATTTCAATATATTCGAACTGCTGAGTCTGAGCCTGGAGTTATTTTGAGCCTAAAATTTCATGATATATCAAATTTGCCGTGTTTGATTGCTCGATTATCTGCAACTGCAGAACACGAACCGGACAGAACGCAACCCCACCCCCAATCGGGAGACCTATGCACTAATCCCTCTGGTATTAATGAAAGGAATATTTGTTGCTGTACCACAACACAATGACAATGTCTACTAAATTTTGTGTATAAGTATATGCGTCGTCTAAAGAGCGCTGGCGCCTAAGAAAAAGACGTGAACACTAGTACACGACGAAAGGAGGAGAAGACACTACCAGTAATGATATCGACCAATTCGTTGGTAATGGCAGCTTGGCGACCACGGTTATACTGCATGGTTAGAGTAGAAATCATATCACTAGCGTTCTTGGAAGCATTATCCATGGCATTGCGACTGAGCCGAAGAATTAAGAGATCGGGAATAACAAGTCATGGGAAGAACGTACCGAGCACTCTGCTCACAGGCATGACCTTCGACAAGAGCAGCATAGATAGCGTTAGCCAGGGAGAATTCAACCAAGTCCTTGGTCGCGTCCTTCCTCATTCTCATACGCGTTGAACCCAGCTATTTGGGGGGTGAGCAAGAATATCTGAGGGAGTGGTTTCTGAACATACCGCTCTCCTTCAATGCCTCCTCCCCCTTCACCTCCATAACAGCAGCTTCATATGAGATAGCGGAGACGAATTTGTTGTAGATGATCACAACCGAGTCAAATTTGACGCCACTCTTCACGATGAGGTCGGCAACACCAGCAGCATCAGCGAAGGTTGGAATATCCCTGCCAATCTGGTTAAAGGTCATGCTGTAATTGGGCGCGAGCTGGCGTAGCAGTTGACCCTTGGACTTGTCACCAATGACAGCAACGGGAGAATCCTTGTTGACTTCAGTGTCAGCGGGAAGAGGGGATTCGGGATCGCCTGCGAGGGCCTTTCGCGTCGCCTTTGAAACGGATGAATGAATACCACCACAAAGTCCCTTATCGGAGGAAACGACGATGAAGAGCTTTGAAGGTGTGGGCTTGTCGGATGGTGTGTTGGTAAACACCTCTGTTGATTTAGATGAAGAATAGGTAGAGCAGTAGACTGTATACCACACACATACCCGTGTTAGCGAGACCGTACTCCTTACCAGCCTGCATTGCCCTCTGGGCCTTGGCGAGTTTGGTGGAAGCAATCATTTTCATCGACTATATGTATGTTTAGCATAAAAGGCAGGCCATACAAGTGGGGTAAAGCAGACTTTTGTGATTTTCTCGATGTTCCTGACAGACTTGAGCCGCAGCTCGATTTCCCGAAGGGTAGCCATGTTGCGGGCTTGGGACGGAGCTGCAGCCGCCGGCTGCTGCATTGCCGCACGGAGGACGGTTCGACGGGCTAGCATCGACATGGAGGACGGCGAGGAGGAGGAATGGGAATGTGTTTCTGTTCGTTGGCACCGACCTCGGGCACGAACGGACGCGTTTGGTCAGATTCCCACGTGTTTGCTTTGGGTATGTTACTCCCACGGTAAGTGATAGATTGATCGTGTTTGCGAGTCAAGTCCTTTTCGTTGCCCAGGAGACTTTACAATGACAGAAGAACCACTCTTCGATCCCTCGCTCAAGAAACGCAAGAAGAAGACCGTCGCTTTTACAGAAGACCCCCTCGGTCCAGATGCAGATCCCACCGCACCAGCACCAGACACCATCGATGGCACCACCCTCAACGGCGATGCAGTCGATCTCGGCCCAACAACCGCACACGAGGCGATGAAGGCGGACGAAGAGAAAAAGAAGGATGAGGGTGACGAGTTCAAGTCGATGTTTGGCGATCTCAAGAAAAAGAAAAAGAAGATTCCGCTCGACCTTGTGCGTGCAACGATCCGCTTTGTCCATCCATCTACAACTCATATGTTTACACCAGGGCGAAGACTCGGGAACAGTCTACACCAACTGCCGCTGCTCCCTCCACGGATGCACCCCAAATCACAACCGATGATCTTGACTTCTCTGACATAAAGAAGAAAAAGAAGTCAAGCAAGAAGAAGGCCGCATTCGATCTCGAGGCTTTCGAGAAAGAGCTCAACGAGTCCAAGAAGGAGTCTGGAGAGGCCAAAGTGAAATCAAAACCGGACGATGAAGATGATGACGAGGAGGTACAGCCAGATACATCACACCTCGACAACCTGGATGAAGCGGAGCTCGGTGACAATCCCTTCTCAAGGCCAGATGCACCTGTGGGTATCGATGCGGGAACGGAGCCATGGCTGGCCAGCGATCGGGACTATGCATACCCAGAGGTGCGCTGTCGTCGCCCTTGAAATATTCCTAGCAAGCACTAACTTCGACCAGCTGCTCACCCGATTTTATGCATCCCTCCATGCAGCCAACCCCGCCCTCCTATCCGCCTCTTCAAAACGATACACGATTGCACCTCCCTCTATTCACAAAGAAGGAAATAAAAAGACCATTTTCGCCAATGTCACTGATATCTGCAAAAAAATGCATCGTCAGGTTTGGGTGTTGTTGATTATCATCATTTGACCCTATATCTTACAACAACTATCCCCCTTCGTAGCCGGAACACGTTATTCAATTCCTGTTCTCTGAGATGGGTACGACAGGAAGTGTTGATGGTGCCGGTCGGCTGGTTATCAAAGGTCGCTTCCAGCAGAAACAAGTAGAGAACGTTCTGAGGCGCTATATCGGTCGGTTCAATTTTGGAGATTATCTGAGCCATTTACTAACAATCTAGCGCAGTGGAATACGTTACTTGTAAAACATGCAAATCGCTCGACACACTACTTACGAAGGAGAACCGTATTTTCTTCATGGCATGCGAGTCCTGCGGTAGTAGACGATCCGTCAACGCCATCAAGAGCGGCTTCCAGGCCCAAGTTGGCAAGCGGAGCAAGAACAAGACTGGTTGATTGATCCTGCCTTCCCCTCCATTGCAGTTGTCGTAGTAGTTTAGTACATTATCTCATCGCGCCCCTCTTGCCCCTGGTTCAAACGCGACTCATAGGGTTGGGAAGTCTAAGTACGACGGGCTGAATATATACAGGTACGGGCCACCGGCTCGACGATAGATAAGGGAACGTCAGAATTCTGTGTACAACCCCGCGTCCTTTCTGATTTTGGTCATAGCTGGAAGCAGCAAATGAATCAGTTGCAGTTCATATATCAACAAAGCTAGAAACAAATGACTCACCTGCGATGATAGCACTTCCAACGCCACTTCCGTCTTCAGCGTGGTGTGTGACTATGTTCCTGTGGATACAAGTATCCCATCAACACGACACACTAGAAGATACTTCCAGGCAGGGAGCATCACATAATACTTACCGGCCCTTGTCACCGAAGATGTCCACGAGACCCTCATGAATTCTGTCCGCGAAGCCCGGATATTTCTATCATGAAGGCGAACACGTCAAGGCAGCGAGGAAACAGTAGAGTGATCAAGACCAAAGTGATAAAAGGGACCAATAAGATCACGTACGTTGTATAAACTACCATCAGCACCGACGGAACACCCTTCCTCAAGGTACCCCATCTTGCCCACAATGGCTGCAATGCCACAAGCACTGAGCCTCGCAGCCCGTCTACCGATAAGCTTGGCCAACGCTCGGAAAAATTGTCGCTCGGCAAGGGTGGTCTCGACAGCGAAGAAGTGTGTAAAGATCCCGATGATCATGAGAAGTTCATCTGTTGGGTCGCTGGGATAGTGAATATATTGCAAGGAGAACACAGATCAGTATCATACCTTTCCATCAACGAGAGAAATGCAGTATCAAATGAATAGGGGACTTCGAGCTTGTATGTATTCTGACCCAAGAAAAGGACACCCTCATCTATGAGTTCGCAAATAATCAAACGAAGGACCTCTCCCAAGTATCGGCCCGAGATAAGTTTCTACTCCGAATCGGATATATGTGTCTTACCCATGTGTCATGAATCACCCACCTCGAAGGATTGTTCACTTGGTTTGTTGGATGTCTCGTCAACAAAGATGTCATATTTCGTCCTTGGAAGGTGCTCGTGTATAAAAGAATCAAAGGCACCCTATCACGACAGTTACATGAACGCCTCACTGCTGATAAACTACTACTCACCCACTCGCAATTAATTGCCATGTCAGCAGCTGGGTCTATTCCCAGGCTGCTCATCTTGGGAATATCTTTGATGTGTTCCATGTATGCGGCGTTGCAACCAGTACCGAATATGCAAGCAATTTTAGTTTTGGGGTTCACGTAATGAGAAGCGATGAGTGTCCCGGTCGTATCATTGATCAGTGCTGTAAGCGTCACAGGTACTTTCTATGTCAATCGGAAAGAGAGTAGAGTTAGGCTAGGGGGCGCTGACAGGAGACCATATACTGACATATTTTTCCAGGGATTTGCGGAACATTTCGGCAACGTCATGACCTTCTGTATTGAGTGCGCCAAACCCTTTGGTCCAGCGAATGAGGACTCCATGATCGATCTTAGCTTGCCTGTTGGTAAAATCAGTCAATATCATTGATGAAGGCGGAGTCACACGTACGAACAAGGGTACGAAAACTTCATTTTTTGTTAGCATTGCTGACCAGAGTAAAAGGAGTACCATGACGCACAGTAAATCCGAGGGGAAGAGTATCTCCATCCTTGAGACTAAATCCTCCGCCTTCCTGGGCGAGACTGGTATCAATGAATGTCTTAAGACACTCTGCACAGAAATCAAAGAGCTTCTGGCCATCGTCTTGCTTTTGATCTTCGGTAAGGCGATACTTGGACTGTGTAATCTCGAATTTGCCCTCTCCCTGGAGGGTCACAAGACAAACACGGAGGTTTGTTCCACCTATAGAATACGAAATCAAAAATGGGATACATAGTTCAGCTAACGGATTAAGAAGATACGACTGAAGCGCACCGAGATCAACTGCAAGATAGTCTCCTTGTTCACGAGCAGTCGGCCACCCGAACACGAAAGTCGGAATCATTGGCTGGTGTGTGAATTCAGTCGGAGAGGGGAATAATCGATAGTTCGAGAATCGTTACGTACCACAACCTGATCAGGCTTTTCAAGGCCAGTCTCGAGTGCTTCTTTGAAAGCGTCGGTGATCATGCGCATCCGCTGGGGAGTCAGTGTAAAGCTATACGTAGATGGCTCGTCCAAATTGAGTGGAGACTACAGCCGAAAAAAAGCTTACAGGCTCTCAAGTCTTCGGAGGTGATCTGCCATTGTTCTGGAAGATATCAGCAACATCTGGACTGCAATGCTGAGAATCCGGCGCACTTCTTGGTTGCGTGGGGGAGATCCTCCTCATCGTGTGTCCTAGTGTGTATCGCGAGGGTCTGCCCACTGGGCAGGGTGACACTGCCGCTTCCCCGGCGTGAAACAACCATGGTGTGAGCTTGGTGCGCCGCTGGATGGTGGTGGTTTGAGGGCAGAGTTGGTGGAGCGTCCGTCCAATCTTAATCGCATATGCCCCCTTTTGGTAACTCATCCGTGGGAGTTTCTGTTTTATGTGTTGTCCCGGCTTTGCTGGCTTTCCTCTCTCTACCTCTCCTCCCTATGATTGGCCTCAAAAGCACCCTTAATGTGTGTGTACTTGCGCATCTCTCCGACACTGATGTTCATCTTCCTTCTAGGTCATAGATAATTCCGGGGCGCTCCTTGTCGAGTGCGTGAACATTCTCAAGCAAAAAGTCAATAACGGGTGGGGCTCTGTGGGTGATGAAATCGTCTGTGTCGTGAAAAAGGCCCGTCCGATTTCTGCCGCGTCACAGGCGTCAGTGAATGCTGTTAAAGTTCGACGTGGTGATGTTCGACGCGCTGTTATTGTCCGAACACGGAAATCTGTACGCCGTCCGGATGGCAGAATCATCCGCTTTGACGACAACGCTGCTGTCCTGTTAAACAACAAACGCGAAATGCTTGGTACGCGTATTGGTGGTCTTGTCAGCGCCGACCTTAGAATGAAGGGCTGGGGGAAGATTGTTAGCCTCGCACCCAAAGTACGTATTCAGCGATGTTTCCGAGCTGGTCTTTTGAACAACAATTGTCAGGTCCTTTGATCGCTGTATACTGTTATACTCGCTTAATGCATTCACTTTTAATGGGTTGCGGCAATATATCAGCTCGGGATGCGTCCAATTCCTGAAGAGGAACAGTATCCTACAGTACCCCCATTCGTCCCCGTCGAAGACCTCGTCTTGTCCCCCGTTCTCGTCTCACCCTAGTCCCGTGAGGGCCTCGTGACACCAATTCATGACACCTCGCGATTGGGGTATTCCGAGTGGGAGATTACAAATGTGATGGGCGCAGTATCTATGAATACATGAACCTCTTTCCCTGTGTCCTAAGATACTGTGACAAAGACGCATTTTTCACACACAGAATATAGTCGGGCCCGATGGTGTGCTCATTCCGATGATCCAACGCTAGGGTTGGCTTGTGATTTACGATTTAACAGCTTTCAGTGACAGCGATCAGATGCTGGTATAACCACTCTGGCACCTCTCGTGCCGCCCCGGGGTTTTGTGTTTTCATGGATATCTCCACTCGTATCTTATACTTGGTATTACGCTGCCATTTGGGAGGTGTTTTGAGACAGCTGGCTATGGTACATTGTCTTTTTGCCCCATCACCACGCTCACTGAATCGAGTCATCAAACGGCTCACGTCAGCACCGCGTGATAACGCGATACCCCAGAAGTGGGTGTGCCACTTGTGATGTTCTTCAGGTCACAAATCAAAGCCTCATGGAAAACACGTTGCGCGTCTCGGGAAGGCGCGCTTATACAGCCTACGGAATGGAGGCGGTTTTTGGTCATACCGTCACCTCTTAAACCTGATATATAATAGATCCTCTTCTATCAGCCCCCGCCTTTGCGTCGAGTTTGGGTGCCTCCACAGACTCTGTGGAGCCATTGAATCGCTGCATCGTCATTCATTCGGGTTATTGCCTAAATGAAAGACCCTCGTCGTTCAGGCGGGGCACGTGGGTCTGGATCGTATGTTCAACAAGCATGCTCCGTTTGCCGTCAGAAGTATGTCTCATGTCCTCGTTCCAACGTTCCGTCTCCACTCACATCACTCGCCACAGGAAGACAAAATGTGATGGCAACAAACCGAGTTGTGATGCCTGCGTCGGTAGTGGGCGAGGTGGCGAGGTATGTTGTTAGCCACCTAGGCACACCTCATATACAAACCCACCCCGCATATAGTGTTCATATGGGAAAGAACCTGGACGTCGTCCCCGTACCGAAGCCCATTTCGAGGCCATGCGCAAACAGATCGTCGCTTACCAAGAATATATCAAATATCTTGAGTCCGAACTGCACGTTTGTCAGAAGGAGCATGGCGGTTCCACCGCCTATACTTTCCAGCAATTTGGACCTCTGGACTGGGAGTTACCTGACTCCCCGGAAGAAATGCTGGAAGAGTTGGAGGAGTTGGAGGACGAGCTTAGAGGTGGTCACGGCAGTGTCGCAAACGAGCTGTGCCTACCAACGCAAAATCTAACAGTTAGTGCGATATATATAGTGTTTTACTCGGGTATTAATGGTGCTGCTATTCGCTAGCTTGTTGAGGAAGGTGGACTCCCGCTTCTTCATGGTGCCACAGCTCCGTTCCGTTATATTGCCGAGCCCGTGAGGACTCGATCGACGGGGTTGCGTTTGTCCAAAATCTCGGAAAATCCGGACGATTGCTATACCCTGATGATCGAAGGAGCTGACGAATCACATTTCAATCCGAATTTCGATTGGTCGAGGCACCTTCCTTCCGAGGTTCCTCTCGATCGGAGAGAGCACGACAAGTTGGTTGATCTTCATTCAGTTCGATATGTTGCTTATCATGAGCCAGGATTGTCGACCTCTTCTTCAAGTTTTTCACCAGCTGGTGTTTGCGGATAGTCCCTCCTCTTTTCCTACGTGACATGTGCCGTGCCCTTAACATGCCCAAGAATCAGCCTCCATTGGTCACCTCTCACTATTCTGCAATGCTCCACAATGCATTAATCGCAGTGGCGAGCGCGTTTTCCGATGATCCACGCATTCGTGATTTTAAATCGCGCCAATACTATGCACGAAAGGCCAAAGACTACATTGAGGATGAATGCTCGAGGCCGAACTTGTGCGTTGTTCAAGCTCTCAGTCTGATTGGGAGTTTCCATTCCAGCCAGGGCGACCAAACACTAGGTTACTTGTACTTTGGTGAGCACCACACTGTATTGTACTTTACCAGCCTGAACGAACCGTGTCTCTCAGGTATGAGCGCCCGAATGAGCCAATTATGTGAGCAGCCCCTCCTGGGTTAGGGTTAGCTACTGAACGATCGCCTTCAGTGGGCTTGGGTGTTGATTGTAGCACATGGGTCGATATCACCGAGGAAGACCAGATGGACCGCAACTGGGTCTACTGGACAACATTCGCTCAGGTGTGTTTCATTCTCATCGGCACTTGTTTTCCGCTTAACACTTCTGTAGGATGTTTGTTGGTCGTTCTTCGTTGGTCGTGAACTTTCTTTCCCGACCATCTCAGAACAGGTTCCCATTCCCTTCGTCGATGCTGATTTTGACACGATGGATTGGGTCCATCGGCCTGCTGGTACTCAACCCCAGCCTGGCTACCTGTCTAGGGTTTTTCAAGCCTCGTGTAGCTTGCTCCATATTGGAAGGCGTATTATGGAAGTTGTGTCAGTAGTATTTTTCTTCTTGACTCGGTTTAGCTAATTCAAATCTGATAGCAATACCCTCGACCACCCGGCTGGAAATCGACAAGTCATTCGCGATAAGATCATTAACGATATTGAGTATATCCCTTTATTATCTCCGATTTATTTATCTTTTAAATAGTTTTCAGCGTTGAATTGCATACTTGGCACAACAACCTACCCGAGGAAATCAACAATTCGATTCGAAGCCGTGCATCTTCCACTCCTCATCGCTTACAGTTGCACCTGACCTATCACTGGTCCTTTATCTTATTGCACCGGCCATTCTTTAACCGTCGCTCGAAATCGGTCGTTGTCCGCGAAAAAGACATCGATCATGTCAAGGTTTGCCTGCCCTTAGTACACTCCAACTACGACTGAGAACTTTTGATAGATTTGCACGCGCGCTGCCGACTCCATTATGGATTTACTTAGTATCTGGCGCAAGTTGTATACGCTCCGGTATGCTCCTATCACCCTCGTGCAAGTTGTATTCTCTGCGGGGACCATCTATCTCCTTTCTGCACTCCAGGCAACGAGCGGAGTAAGAGTCGCCGTAAAGGAGCTTAAGAGCTCTCTCGACAAGGCCCGATTCTGCGTTGACTATCTTAAGGAAGTTGGAGTCTCGTGGCAATGTGCAACCAACATCTCAGCAATCTTATTGCACTGGATGCAGTCGCAAGTTAAGCCAATCGTTGAACGCCGCACTATTTCGCCCTCGACCTCGGGATTCTTACCTCCGAAGAAGATAGAGGACAGGGCCACTCCCAACGATGGTGGCAGCACAAAGCGGAAGAGAACATCCGTTTCGCGAAAGCGTCAGAGATCTACTAGCTCCAATGGAGATACTCAGGGCCCGGGCACGGACCGCTGCCAGCCCAGTGGGAACGCCGCACTACCCACCCCTCCCCTGTCGCAGCCTCCGCTGTCTACGCCCTCCTCGTCCGCCAGCGAGGGTACGGTTGCCCATGTCCCGACACCACCGACGCCGACGTCTATTACCTATTCCCCTCAGCCGCTTGTCGCGCAGTCTTCATTCCAGACAACGCCGAGCCATCCTCGCCCTTCTCATCCCCCTCCGCATAACGGTATCCCCCCTCATCCGTGGAATCAGTTAGAGAGGGATACCCCCATGTTCGACGCGACGACCTTGCCCCCCGCGCCTCATCTATCACAACCGGAGCCACAGCCTCCAGTACAACCGCGTCAAATCCAACCTAGCCCTGTCAACGTCAACACTCTCAACCTGGCCACCTTCCAACCCCAAATGGTCCTCCCCAACTACCGTATCTGGGCGCCTGCGTCACTGCCACCTGGGAGCGCCTTGGGCGAGCGCCCGCTGAGCCCACTGAGTCGGCAAATGGCGATGCCAAATGGGCAGCGGTTGTGGGAAATGCCTTTTTTGCCGTTTAGTACTGATCCTGAGGATGACCCTGCTGCAGTTGCAGCTGTGAATGAGCTTGGGTTCGAGTTTGTGCGGCATCAAGATATGGATTGGCGAGGGCGGGAAGGGTGGGAGGACATTGCATCCGAGATGCTAGAGGAAAATTTTACAAATTGGTTTGGATGAATATTTTTTCTCCCTTGGGGGGGAGGTTCCGCTTTTCTATGCTTGTTCTGTCGATTGGTTCAAGTTTTTTTTTTCTCACTGGCTAGGTCTCCCAGTTTCCTCGTCTGGACGTTTCGTCGATAGTGATGGCAAATCCCTCCACGGGGCGGCACCTCTTATTGACAACATTATGCTCTCCCATTCTCCTCTCTCGTCTCCCATCGTCCCTCTAATGCTCTCCTTGTACTATATCACCCCCCGTGTTCAGGGTGAGTTCCCATCTGTTTCTGTGCGCGTGCCTTGCATCCTCTCTGTTCACCGCCTCTTGGATTGGACAATGCTTCTTTCCTTCCTTCCTTCTCCCCCTCCTCCCCCCTACTTTGGCTTTCTTTGTTTCCCGCAGATATCTTGTATCTGCGTTGATTCGGTCTGGAATCGCGTCTCTTGGGCTTGGCGTGGTTAAATAGGTTCTAGAATTTAGATAGGTAAGTAGTTGATATCTCAGTGTAAGTAGTCTTAATCTTGTATATGTGAGTATAGTGCACGAGTTGATTAGTTATAATACAATCAAATTTAATGTGTAACATCGGTCCTCTGAGAGGTGCGGATTGCTGGTCCAGTAGTCCAGCTCACCGTTTGAAGGCCGTTAATGTATTTCGTCTGGGACGTTAAAATGATTTTTTTTTTAAAAAAAAAAAGTATTTCGGATCATCACCATATTGACTTCGTGATAGGCGCCGTCATCTGCATCACAAGTAGGCTGTGCCGCGCACTGCGTTATATAGTTCTTTGGTTGAACTATCATCTTTCTATCCAACCTTCACTGTCAACTCAATGCTAGAAGGAATACACCACTCTGTGCTCCAGGGGAAGTTTGTAGATCGATCCCAAACAAATAATATCTATAACCAAGACAGTGAGCACACTCTAATAGTACTTCTGGAACACAAAGTTTAAAGACTATTGCCAGACTCGGCTATCGAAATTCTACGCGCTGCTTCGACGCTGCAGGCTACCCGGGATTCTTCCGCACGGGATCCGTACCAGAACTGCCTTCCAGGAACCCGTGAGCGGTACATTGATGACATCACCGAGTGGGCACTCGCCGACCAGGCATTTGCTAACTCGGGCGCTCATCGTTCCCGTATCCTCTGGTTAGAAGGCCCAGCCGGAGTGGGCAAGTCTGCCCTTGCCCAGACATGCGCGCAGAGCATTCACGACAAATTCGGAGCTGCATTCTTCTTTTCTCGGCCCAATGGATGGGATAAACCTATCACTTTCTTCCCGACGATCGCATATCAGCTCACCAAGAACCTGCATCCTCGATATGGCGAGGTTCTAGAAACCAAAATCCGTCGTGATCCCGATATACTCGACAACTCACTTGCGACCCAATTTCTAGAACTCATTGTAAAACCCATCCAGGAGCTAGAATCTCAAAACATCGCGCTTGGTGAATCCGTCATTTTCATCGATGGTCTCGATGAGTGCGACAGCAGTGACGCCCAACGTATCATCATTGAGATCATCGCTTCCTCCGTTCGAAAGCATACGACGCCATTCCTTTGGGCGTTTTTCAGCCGTCCCGAAACTCACATTGCTGCGGCATTCTCGTCTGACTTGTTGAAGGGATGTCTGTTGGTGCCTCACTCTACCTGTGTCTCGTGATGCCGATAAGGATATTGAACTATATCTCAGGCACGAGTTTGCAAAGATCCGGTCCAAGTATGATCTACCTTCCTCAATCTCGTGGCCGTCTGAGGCAGATATAAATCGACTCGTCGAACAATCGGCTGGATTGTTTAATTACGCCGCCGTCGTCATTAGATATATCAACGAAGGTGAACTCGAGGAGCGCCTGCGCGCAGTGCTGGCCTCAACGCCCAAAGTCGACACCAAAAACCCGCTATCGAATTTAGACGCTTTTTATGTCCTGATTATGAAGCAAATACCAAAGGATATTCTGCACATCACATTGCTTCTACTCTTTGCACACGATCGAAGCACTCTGATCTTTGGGTACACAATCGAGGAAATGAAACCCGTGATTTATTGCACAATCATCGGCATCTCTTTAACAACCTTCTATGTTGCTCTTAACAACCTTCACTCGGTCCTTCGCATAGACAAATCAGAGAACGGAACGCCTCGCGCCATATCCTTTTATCATGCATCATTCACTGACTTTCTACGAGATCCTATGAGATCGACCACGGAGTTCTGCACTGGGACCAAGGATCAATATAATAAACTCTTTGTTAATTGTGTCCAGCTCCTACATAAGATAAGTGGCTCTAATTCCGGTAACTCAGGTGAGTATATACGACTCAATCCGATACCTGGGTTTTTTTATTTTGAACACAGATTATGAGCCTCCTGTGTCCTTAATATCTTGGAGTGATGGAGACCCAGGTCTACAGGCAACACAGTTGTTGTACAATTACACCTTCGTCATGTTATTTCGCACGGCTTGGAATGCGGATATGGATCCTGTTACGCTGGGTCAGCTTGCTGGCATCAATTGGGCCAAAGTGACCTCGCAGTATCATAATATTTTGAGGATGATTATATTCGAGATTTCATCCGAAAGGTACGGTCCATCTGATATGTTTCTCCGCCTATTTGACACCCAAATCACTATTTTTATAGATACCCACCCACCGGCGTTTCAGGATAATACGTCCGCATCTCCTTCTTAGGTTCTGGCGGATCATCTCCCGGCCCTTTGGTAACCAGTACGACCTCAGATACACCCTAGGGAAGGGCAAAACAGAAGTGGAACTGGTATGGGCGAAGCGTGTTCAAACAGATGGATTCGTTTACTACGCGCTGACGGTACTACGAGATTAGTCGTGTCACTGAGTAGAATTGAAGTAATGAGTGCATTTCGATATGATATGTGACCAGTGTTGGTAGAAGCTCTAAATTAATACATGCAAAAAAACACATGCGGGGTATTCAAGTTTTGAGTTTCTACGAACGTTCTCTATGGCCATACGTCTCCAAGCACACCTCAGACCCTCAAAATAATAGCTATCTTGTGTAACTTTATTCACCTGGATATGCCTCTGCATTTCAATAACACTAATACTTTTTAATTTATTATTTTGATTGTTTTTTTTGCCCTCTCTCCTAGCCCATACTCTGTGGTAACCCATAGCAAAAACTGGGCACGAACTGCTATGGGTTAAGAGAGAGACAACTGTGATGGCACGTACTACGTAATGTTGCAAACTTTAAATAAAGTGGGTTGCATACATCCAAAGGACCGAGACTCTGGAATGACCTCATTGCGTCGATCCGGGAATAAGTGAGAGGAAAGGGTATCATCACCCGAGGTATCTGTTTGATTATAGTTTTGTGCTACCTATGCCCATGTCGCCTATATTGGAAGCAGAGGAACTATTCTAGTATTGGCGAACGACAGGAGCATCGCTGATCTATGCCTCACTGTCTCGTCGAAGGTCTAGTCGAACAGTGGACGTAGACAAATTAGGTGGATTTGGACCAAGTCTACGGTGATTTGGCTTGCAAAATGAATTATACTAATCGAATCGACTGCAAGTATACACTCTACGACATCCACTTGACCACTTGAAGGTCATCAAAGTACTCCCTGGGATCTTCATCCATCTTGGGTGCCTTTCCACTAATCGTTAGCGACTCGATCGAACCCAACGCTGCAGTCTGCGACTGATTCCGGACCTCAACCAGCTGCCTAACGCCCTCCGCGGTGTAGCTCTCACAGTCAGCCAGATAAAGCATAGATAGGTTTGGGCAGCCAAAGCCAGGTATAAGCGGATCATGTGGGAGATCGCAGTTGGGCAAAGGGGACCGCATCATGGCGAGGACAGAGTCGTCAAAAGCCCGGGCAGGAGCCGATGTTGAGCCTGTGGCCACCCCAGAAGCGGAGGAGGGAGATGAGAGGGGCAGGGTGAGTGAAGTGTTTGAGGGTGAGAGAGAAGGTGTTTGGGATGGAGACAGAGTTAGGGTCGATGCCTTCTGGTGGAAAGGGGCAAGAGTCAATGCGAATGGAGTAGAGATCGCCGAGGAAGGTATATCGGAAGAAATGAGATATAAGGGTGAGGGGTATCTGGGAGAGGTGGAGCATCTGGAGAGCGAATGGGAAAGTCGGGGGTAACGATGCGGTAGTCGAGGTTGATGTTATTAAGACATAGTGTGTGGAGATCGTGTAGCGTATGTAAGTTGAAAGCAGCGATGGCAGTGGCAAAGGGGAGCGGGGGGCTGGAGGAGAGATTGTGGATGATAAGGAGTTTCAGGGTCGAAAAAGTGGAAGCCCACCAGGAATGGTGGCTGAGAGCGATCTCACGAAAGTTGGGGCCATCGATGAGGAGGGTGTAGAGTGCAGGGCAGCGAAAGGGCGTTTTGGGGACTGGCTGGGTGTAGGCAGCAGTGTTTGGGCCATCGTCGGTCTGACATTCGAGCTTGAGCTGGGTGAGGTACGGCGCGGTGCCGGCAAAGTCGTGGCGGAGGGAGGGGAGCGAGGAGGAGCGAGAGAGACGGATAAAGATGTGCTGGCAGCGGGGGAGGTGGGGTTTGAGGACCTCGATTGCTGCGCGCACGTGTTCCTGCTCGTCTTCACTCTCCGAGGCGGGGCGGGCGACGATGTAGAGCTCGATGGGCAGCGAGCGGGAACAGCGCAGGGTGTCGTGGAACTCGGCAGGAGACGTCGGTGCATCGTCCACAAAGACGACGGGGCGTGTCCAGTACTCCGGCACAGTGGCAAGGACGGCACGCCACGACGGCGAGACGGCAGCGAGGGCGGCGGGGAAGAGGGCGGGATCGGCGGGGTCAAAAGACTCGGTGGGGCCCCAGGCGACGTGGTGGGTGCCGATGCGGCGGCATGTCATGCATTTGGCGGAGCTTGGGGAGCAGATGGCGTACTGGCTGAGAAAGACTTGGCGGAAGACGGCGAGGAGCAACTCCGCGGGGAGGTCGTGGACAGTGGCGGCCATTTTTTTTTTTTTTTCTTGCATGGAATGGGAAACAACAAGAACGGAAGTTGGTCACCCTCTCCCATGATCCATCCCAGGTCGGTCCCGACAGAGCTCCTCCTCATTATCTTTTCATACGTCTTCGACGACCTTGCCAGCTACTGTTCCGACGCTCATGAGGCCCACAGGGAGTGTGCGGTCTGCAACAGCCCTGTCCTATCCAATCTCAGCCCTAATCGTGGTCGGAAGCATGTCGTGTGGGACTGGCGGGACGATGTCTCCTCGTACGCCCTCTTTCCCTACTCTCTGGCCTCGGTCTGCAAGCGCTGGCGGAACATCATGGCTCGCGTCCCTCATTTCTGGACTCGGCTCATCATCTTTCTCGACGGCCCACTCGTCGACTTCCGCTCCCACCTCAGCTGGTCCGGCCAGCTCCCTATAGAAGTTTATGTTCTCCGCCGCCGCCACAACACTTCCCTCGGCATCGACAGATCAGAGCGCACACGCAGTAGATTGGTTTTTGAAGCGATCAAGCCCCATTTACATCGCTGCCATATTCTTAGGTTCTCCCTCCTCCAAAGCACCTCCCTGCCCTCCCTCGTATTCGACTTTGCGGGTGTGAGCGCACACGTTCTCACGGACCTACGCTTGGAATGTGAAGTCGACGACCAGAGAGATCATAGCAATGTACGCATACCCCCTCGCGAACGGCCGCAGCCGAACATGGAATTCAACTCTCCTATCCTCACCGCCCTCTCACTCAATGGTCGTAATTTTAGAGATCTTGCACTCGCCATCCACTACGGCTATGATTTTTGGCTCCCCACCATACACCATATCGAAAAGCTCACTGTCGCTCACTATTCCGCTGCTTCTCCGCAAAAGTTCGAATTCATACTATTCCATATGCTCCAGGTCATCCGACGGGAACGCATGCCTCATCTTACCTTTTTCAAACTCGTCGATGTCGATGTCCGACTCCCCGATCCACCCGTTATCGCTCAGTTCGAAATCACAGCACTCAACATCCACCTCGAGGAGCTAGACTCGGAGGTTATCAGACAGTTTAGCGCGTCCATCAACGCTGTGCACGATCTCGAGTCCTTTCATGTCATCAGATCCCCTATTCCTGATAAATGGGATATCCCGGAAACTTGTGATCTCATTTTAGAAGAGGTCAATGACATGCGGGGTATCGATTCGCCGGTAAAGGATTGGATTGGAAATAGGCTAGTGTCCACGGGGTGCAATGGATTTAACGACGAGGTCCTGAGGATGCTCCGGAGCTCGGGAGGTGTCCCATTTCCGACGCACACGATCCCGAACGGGAATACGATAGACACGGTCAGCGTTGGGAGTTTATTGCCGCATAGTCTACCCCCTCCCCCCGTGCCCGTTGGGGTGTTCAACTTTAACTGTTCGAACCTCCAAGAGATATACCTGAACGACTGCATAAATTATTCGATACCAGCATTGAAGATGGTGATTGCGGCGAGGAATTCGGGACTGATGCCACTTGGGAGAAAGGCAACTGTCAGTGATGGGCCGCCGTGTATTTTGGAGTTGTATGTGACGGGGATTGGACCGGAACTTTCTCGGCAGGATAAGGAGTGGTTTGAGCAGCGGTTACCGATTTTCTATTGGGAAACAAAGGCAAGGGAGGGTTAAGCGTGATAGATATCTTGGGGGGGGGGTGGATCTTGGCGACATTTTTGATCATTTGATCTGGCCTGTTATGGAGGAAGCGCAGAATGGATGTAATATAGCCTGATAAGCGTAATGTTTCACTTTTGGGTATATATATATGATCATTCTGGGTGTCATACTGACGTGTAGTGCGAAGGTATCCTGCCGGAATAATTGACGGTGAATCTTGTGGGGTGATCATGGCTTTTCGAGGCATTGCGATGACAGCCAGGAAACTCGAATACCTATGTACAAAATCAACAGGGACTCGTACATACATACCTGGGGGCAAATAAAAAGTGGACCTTGTGAATCTTGTGCGAGGATATATCGACATTTATTTCTAAGTGCATTCTTGACTCCAACTCTAGTCGGCGATACAGCTAACATCATAGTACCTGCAGTATGTAGAAGGGTGCATTCACTTTAGTAACCCTCGACCATACCAGTCGCACCTTCGTTTTGCCACTCCCCAGGGTGTATCTGAGATGGGGCAAGTGATGAAGGGGCGAGGAGAAGATGCTCCGAAGCACAAAACAGAGTTGTGGGCGTATAATCCTGAAACGCCAGCGAATAGGTATCTACAAAATGGTGACTCGTGAGTCAAATAAATAGAAAAAAAATTTAAATGTGCCGTACTTTTTGAATAAAACTTTGAATATCACTCCGCACAAAAATATATTGGTCACCATGATAGTGCGAGGTCACTTTGGTCCAGTTCATACTGGCGAGCTGACCCAGCGTAACGGGATCCAAGTCCACATTCCAAGCCGTGCAAATCAACTGAGCGAAGGCGTAATCGCACAGATGTCTCGCTTGTGGATCTGGATCTCCATCATTCCAAGATAGTAAGGACATCGGCGGCTTAGAGTCTGTATTCAAAATTAGAGATCTGGGTATGAGATTGAGTTGGTTATACTCACCCGAGTTGCTAGAACTAGAGCCACTTATCTTATATAGGAGTCGGACACAGTTAACAAAAAATTTATTATATTGATCCTTGGTTTCGATGCAGAATTCCGTAGTCGATATCATAGGATCCCGTAGGAAGTCGGTGAAAGATGTATGATAGAAGGATATGGCACGCGGTATTCCATCCTCTGATTTATCTACGCGGAGGACAGAGTGAAGCTTGTTAAGAGCAACATAGAAGGTTGTTAAAGAGATGCCCATGATCGTGCAGTAAATCAGAGGATCTATCTTCGTAGGTGAATACAAAAAGGCGTAGTTCCTCCGAGAGTCTGCGAAGAGTAGAAGCAATGTGGTAGGTAGGATATCCTTTGGGATTTGCTTCATAATCAACATATAAAAGGCGTGCAAGTTCGACAAGGGGTTCTTGGTGTCAATTTTGGATGCTAAGGCCAGCACAGCCCGCAGGCGCTCCTCGAGTTCACCCTCACTGATATATCTGGTGACGGCAACGGCATAGTTAAACAATCCAGCCGATTGGTTGACGAGTCGATTTATATCTGCCTCGGACGGCCATGAGGTTGAAGGGGGTAGATTATACTTGGCCCGGATCTTTGCAAACTCGTGCCTGAGATACTGTTCAATATCTTTATCAGCATCACGAGATATAGGTAAAGGGAGGCGCCAATAGATATCTTTCAACAAATCAGACGAGAATGTCGCGGTAATATGTGTTTCGGGACGGCTGAAAAATGCCCAGAGGAATGGTGTCGTCTGATTTCGAACGGAGGAAGCGATGACCTCGATAATAGTACGTTGAGCGTCATCACTGTCGCACTCATCGAGCCCATCAATGAAAATGACAGGTTCGCCAAGTACGATGTTCTGAGCTTCTAGTTCCTGGATAGGTTTTACGATGAGTTCTAGAAACTGGGTGGCAATTGAGTTGTTGACTACGTCAGGGTCACGGCAGATCCCTGGCTTCCAGGACCTCAGCATATCGAGGGTGCAAGTTCTTGGTGAGCTGATATGCGATTGTCGGGAAGAAAGTGATGGGTTTATCCCACCCATTGTGCCGGGAAAAGAAGAATGCGGCTCCGAATTTGTCCTGAACGCTCTGTGCGCATGTCTGGGCAAGGGCAGATTTCCCAACCCCAGCAGGGCCTTCCAACCAGAGGATACGAGAAACGAGTGCCCCGACCGGCAAGTGCCCACTCGGTGATGTTACGAATGTATTGATCGCGGGTTCCCGGAAGACAACTCTGGTGCGGGTCTCGTGCGGAAGAATCACGGGTAGCTTGCAGTGTCGATGCGGCTCGTAGAATCTCGATAGCCGAGCCTGACAATGGTCATGAAGCCTTGTCCCTTAGAGGTACTAGAGTGTACTTACTGCCTTGATTGTAGATAGTAGTTGTTTGGGATTGATCTACAAACGTCCCCTTAAACACAGAGTGATGCACTCCTCTAAACATTAAGTTGACGGTAGAGGATGGACGAAGAGACGATAGTATAACCAAAGAGTCGTGTAACCCACGGCGTACATGTGATGTGCACCTTGAATCATGGCAGCTATCATGATGCTGGTCCAATGACCGAGAGTTCTGTTCCCACATCGAAGCTATCCAAAACTTTTCGGCGACTGGTCACCCTCCTGTGGTTTCTCGGTAGCAGGACTCAGACAACTGTACTACATTCCCTGTAATTTCTGCGCTCGATCAGCGAATTTGTTCCGTCTCGTTGTCTGTAAATTTATCTACGAGCTATTCGTGGTCTCCCTGATTAATGAATTCAAGTACTCGTGTATGAACTTGGCGTCGGGGAGGACAAGCTCAATAAGCCCGAAAATTTCCAGTAAACATTAATTTTGGATGGATGACATTGGTGACCGATTGAAGGGACAAAGTGTATCACTCGCACGAGTCGCAAGCCTCTCAATACTGTCTTTTCGAAACGGCCGTTTGGGACACTGGCTAGGGCCAATAGAGGTAGATGGTATAAGAGACACAAGTATTAGATTCAGTGTCTCGACGCGAGAACTATATTAATACCTATAAGAGACACAAGTATTAGACTACATAGATATTAGCAAAAGGTCGTAGGTAGGCAATGATGAAATACTCACTTCAGTGTCTCGACGCGAGAACTGAAGTGTGGACTATAGTACGGTGGTTACTATATACCTTAGATACGCGCTTCAGAGGACAATAAGCCTCTAGTACATATGGTATAGATTATAGACATGATATCATGGCTCTACAGCGTGACTATGGAGACGCGCAGGAAATACATATCGAGGCACAGCGAGCGGAAGCGAGTACAGTAGCTATAGAGAAAAGGGGTAGCTGAATCTGAAGAACGGAGAGCGGGGACCTGAATGCTCGAGAGCGCGGGGGCTCGGCGCGAGCTTGCGTCGCAACAGATGGTGCACGAAGATTGATTGAAGAAATACAATACAGCTTGGAAACATAATGATGAAATGCTTTTTAACATGATACTTTGTGATGCGAACCCTCTTCCAACATCATATGTCCATCAAAACCTCTCGGCGACTGAACACCCCCTCGATAGCTGTGCCAGACTTCCTGTAAATTCCGCATTTAAGTGAGCTTATTCCATTTCATTGCTCGTGGATTTATCTACAGTTTTTTGTGATGCCCCCGATTGCGTTCAAGTATTCCCGTATGTGTTTGGCATTGGATACTTTTGAGTACATGATGGGCATGTCGGGTGGCAATATTCCCCACATATGTACCTAAGAGCCAAACAAAGAAATGCACCTCGCGAACCTTGCGCGAGGACGCGTATACTTTTATACAATATATTTGCGCGTATCATTCTAGAATCTCTACTAACAGTGGTCGCACATCATGTCAAAGTGCACTCATGACTCCAACCCTATTCAGTGACACAGTTAACGTCGTGGTACTTTTAGCGCATAAAGGAATGTATCCGACGGTCCAACAAGCCTCGCCCATACCAACCGCACTTTTGTTTTGCCATACCCTAGAGTGTATTTGGGATGATGCATGTCGTGAAGGGGCGGAGAGATAATGTTCCGGAGCATTAAAAGGAGCCGTGGGCGTATAATCCTGAAACGCCAGCGGGTAGGTATCTATAAAATGGTAATTTGTCAGTCAAGTAGGCAAAGAACTATATCATATATACCTTCTGAATAAAACTTTTGATGCTATTCTCCCGAAATAAATAGATATCATAGTAATAAAAGGTGACTCTGGCCCAGTTCATGCTAGCAAGCTGATGCAGCATAGCAGGATCCAGGTCCGCGTTCTGAGCAGTGCAAATTAACTGAGTGAAGGCGCAATTGCACAAGTCCCCCGCTCGTGGATACGGATTTCCATCACTCCAAGATAATAAGGGCACAGGAGGCTCATAATCTGTATTCAAATCAGCAATCCAGATAAGGAATCGAGTTGCATATACTCACCTGAGGTACCAGGACCAGAGACACTTATCTTATGTAGGAGTTGGATACAACAAGTAAAGAATTTATTATAATGATCCTTGGTTTCGATGTAGAACTCCATAGTCGATCTCACAGGATCCAGTAGAAATTCGGTGAACGATGCATGATAAAAGGATATGGCACGGGGCGTTCCGTTTTCTGATTGATCTATGCAAAGAACGGAGCGAAGCTTATTAAAGGCAACATAGAAGGCCGTTGAAGAGATGCCAATGATTGTGCAATAAACCACAGGATCCATCTTCGCGGCTGAATGTCGAGAGATAGTAGGCGTGCTTCGAGAGTCCGCGAAGAGGAGAAGTAATGTAGTGGGAAGAATATGTTTTGGGATTTGCTTCATAATGAGAATATAGAAGGCGTCCAAGTTCGATAACGGATTATCGGTGTCAATTTTGGGCGCTGAAGCCAGCACTGCGCGCAGGCGCGCCTCTGGTTCACCCTCGCTGATATATTTCGTGACGGTAGCGGCATAGATGAACAATCCAGCAGATTGATCGACGAGTTGATTTATATCTGCCTCGGACGGCCATGAAGTTGAAGGGGGTAGATCGTACTTGGACCGAACCTTCTCAAACTTATGCCTGAGATACAATTCGATATCTCTATCAGCATCGCGAGATACAGGTAGAGTGAAGCGCCAATGAATATCCTTCAGCAAGTTGGACGAGAATGTAGCGGCAATCTGAGTCTCGGGGCGGCTGAAAAATGCCCAGAGGAATGGCGCCGTGTGCTCTCGAACGGAGGAAGCGATGGCCTCGATGATGGTACGTTGAGCGTCATCGCCGTCGCACTCATCGAGGCCGTCAATGAAAATGATAGGTTCGCCGACCACAATGCTTTGGGCTTCTAGCTCCCGGATAGGCTTTACAATCAGTTCCAGAAATTGGGTCGTAATTGATTTGTTGACTATCTCGGGGTCACGACGGATCCTGGCTTCCAGGACCTCGGCATATCGAGGATGCAAGTTCTTGGCGAGCTGATATGCGATTGTCGGGAAGAAAGTGATGGGATTATCCCAGCCGTTGGGCCGAGAAAAGAAGAATGCGGCTCCAAATTTCTCCTGAGCGCTCTCTGCACATGTCTGGGCAAGGGCAGACTTTCCAACCCCGGCGGGGCCTTCCAGCCAGAGGATACGAGAACGACGAGCATCCTGGTCAGCGAGTACCCATTCGGTGATGTCGTCGATGTATCGCTCGCGGGTTCCAGGAAGGCAGGTCTGGTGTGGGTCTCGTGCGGAAGAATCATGGGTGGCCTGCAGTGTCGATGCGGCTCGTAAAATCTCGATGGCCGAGACTGACAACAGTATTCAAGCCTCGTATCCTATAGGCACTGGAGTGTACTCACAACCTTGGTTGTATATGTTCGTTCGGGATTGATCTACAAAATTCCCCTTGAGCACGGAGTGGTGTGTCCCTTCGAACATTGAGTTGACGGTGAAGGTTGGATTGGGAGATGGTAATTTGACTAAAGAGCTGTGGGACACAATTTGCACGCGGTGCATGTGACGGCGCCTATCACACCATCAAAACTTTTCGGCGACTAGACGCCCCCGCTGCAGCCTGCGCCAGACTCCCTGTAAATTCTGCGTTTGGGTAGTGAACTTGTTCCGTTGCGTCACCCATAAATTTATCTACGAGTCTTTTTTTGGTGCCTTTGATTAGTTCCAGCACTCTTAGATGAGTTTCTTCCCCTGCATGACCTTGGCGTTGGAGAGGAAGGGAAGGTTCGCTCACAAGCCTCTTGGTGCCATCTTGAAACCGGATGCCTGGGACACTGGCTATAGTCAAAAGAGGCGGATGATGAGTGGAAATTTATTGAAGGAATGCGACGTACCACTCAGAGGTATAGTGAAATGCTTTTTGACATGATATCTTGTTGCACATACCATTATGGGGGTAGGGGCAGAACCGAATATGGCGGCAGGGAGATGTTGCAGTTCTACGAGGCCGGGGGCTAATTGGAGCCGTAATCTGGTGAACAGATAAAGGGTGCTGGGGAGAGACAACCCAGAATCGACGGTATATTCTGGAGCGGCATTCCAGCCGAGGAGGTCGAGGAGGAGAGAAATAAACATACGAGAATCGCTTTCGATGGCCGTTGGAATGGAGAAGGCGGGATAGGGAGTATTTCGGTAGAGGGAGAATTAGTCTAACGGTAGTGGGGGGGGGGGGGGGGGCGAAGAGAATACTGTAAGATGGGTGAGGGTGGCTGAGAGCCATCGGGGGCAGCATGGTCTGCGCGTGATGTAGGCATTTAAATTTGTAACCCCTCAGGTCGCAGGGATCCCCGGATCGGAGCTGGCGATGCCGTCAACATCAACTCTCGTGTTCATGGCGCCGGGCACAACCAGACACAACACGGGTGACAGAGACGCTCGTAGAGCTCCGAGCGGGTCACATGACAGTCACACTTTCTCATCCTAGGCTATGTGCGAAAAGTGCCCTCTGAACTCTCAACGTCAACGCCTGCACAACTCTCACCTATGTAACCATTCTGCTTGTTGAGTGTTCTAACCCCCTCCTCATTGCACGCATTGCCTGCCACACACACACACCCTCGCATCCCTCCCCGGTGACGACTACGATGAGGATGACATGGCTGGAAATGCTGCCAGACCTCCCCTCGACATCGCCTCCGCATGCATGCTACGCAGCCAGTCTCCCCTAGCCAGACTCCTAAGTGTGTCTTTTTGTGATGTGTGATGGCAACACACTACGACAAACCAGTGTATCTCAATGACCTTGCACATTTCCTCGAAGGTCGATATCGGCACACAGGCTCAGCGACCTTGAGAAGACCATTTATTACCAACGGCAAGAAGTGTCGCTCACTCCGAATGGTCACGCCGACAAACCACAGTATCTCAGTAATCTTGGACTTTCCTTCGATAGTCAGTTTCGGTGCACAAGGGGTGCTCAGTGACCCTGAGGAGGCCATTGGCAAGCCGTGTTGCCTAGTCCGAAGGGTCATGCCGACAAACCACGGTATCTCAATGATCTTGGAGTTTCCTTCAGTAGTCGATTTCAGCGCGTAGGAATACTTAGTGACCTCGAGGATGCCATCAATTACCTTCAGTGTCGCTCACTCCGGGTGACCTTGTCAGCAAACTACGGTATCTCAACGATCTTGGACATTCTCTCAGGCGTCGGTTTCAGCGCACAGGGACGCTTAGTGACCTCAAGGATGCCATCAATCACCTTCAACAAGCCATGTCCTTCGGATGGTCATGCAGATAAACCACGGTATCTCAGTAATCTTGGACTTTCCTTCGATAGTCGATCTCAATGCACAGGGATGCTTAATGACCTTGGCGACGCCATCAATCACCGTCAGCGAGCCGTGCCACTCACCCGGGATGGTCATGCCAGCAAACCACAGTATCTCAACAATCTTAGACATTCCTTCGAGAGTCAACATTGGCACACTGGATTGCTGAACCATTTGGATCAGGCAATTTTACATTTTCGATTAGCTGCTACTTCCACTATTGGCCCCATGTCACTCCAATGCCATGTACCCTGCTGCTGGGCTCGCCTAGAAGATAAACGGGATCCACCTTCTGCTTTAGTTGCATACCGCCAAGCTATCGGTCTCCTTTCACAAGTTGTTTGGATTGGTGACCTCTTTGTTACACGCCATTTGCACCCTGTTGGCCTTGCCGATATTCCGAAGGAAGCTGCTACATTCGCCCTGGATCGTGGCCATCCGGACCTTACACTCGAGTGGCTCGAGCAAGGACGTTCGGTTGTCTGGAATCAGCTACTTCTCCGGACTTCAGTCGACCACCTCAGTCAAGCCCACCCAGATCTTTACACCGAATTCACGCAAATCTCTCACGAATGTCGAAGCACTACCACTCGAGGGCATACTCTAATCACGCTTCGTAACAATGACAATCCTATTTCGCTTGAGGAAGAAGCTCAGCGCTGCCATCGTCTCGCAGAGAAGTGGGATGCGCTTGCGCAGGAGATTAGGTCTCTTTCGACCATTCATGACTTCCTTCTTCCAAAGAAGGTCTCCGCTCTCATAGAAACTGCTGGCTCAGGTCCCGTGGTTGTCATCAATGTCCATGAGCACCGTTGCGATACATTGGTGCTTGACTGAGGGATCAAGTGCTACGTACTCCATTAAACAGGCTTAACTACAGTGATCTAGTGAAGATGGGCAGCTTACTGCGGCAATATCTTGCAGGCCCCCATCAGGCTCGGAAATGAGAGAACCAGGTCGGCTGACTGGTCCAGGCAGTGGACAGGTCGCTCTCAATAGTGGAGACTCTCGAGCAATTATATTCAAGGTCGTCTATCCCATCCTACAAGGTTTGGACATAATGGTAACAGACACTTACTCTTGTGAGATATGTGCGCTGATATATGGGTATAGACAGCTAGATCCAAATCATCTCACCCTCCCTTCATTTGGTGGTGTCCAATTGGTTCTCACACTTTCTTTCCACTTCATGCTACCTGCTGTAGGTCCGGAACCAAGATAGACGGGACATTTGACTACGTTGTCTCGTCATACACATCGACAATCAATGCCTTGCTCGAGGCCAGATCGACGAACCATCAGCCATTCAACCACCAAGTTATCGGTATCACCATGACCAACACACCTGGTCAAAAGTCGCTTCCAGGTGCTGGGACGGAAATCGCGAAGATACAAGAGCTGTTTTCTACCAACCCTCGGTGGAGCTTCGAGATACTTCGAAATGAGCAAGCGACGGGAGAACAGGTGCTGACGCGCATGGCGCACAAAAGCTGGGTTCGCCTTGCATGTCATGCTATCCGGGGTGGGAATGAGCCTATACGGAGCGGTTTTTGTCTTCATGGCCGCCGTCTGACCATCATAGACATTCTCGCCAAACCATCTAAGTCACGCTGATTTCACATTCTTGTCTGCTTGTCAAACGGCAGTTGGAGGTGAGAATGTATTGGATGAGGTGGTGTATATCACTGGTGCAATACTGGGTGCAGCATATTGTAATGTGATTGGGACAATGTGGTCAATACCTGATGAGGCGGCTTTGAGGGCTGCCACAAGGGTGTATGAGGTGCTTCTGTCTGGAGGAGAGACGGACAGCAGTCGAGCGGCGCAAGCGCTGCATGAAGCTGTGAGAGCGATGCAAGAATCAGACCACAATTCACATACTTTCTGGGTGCCTCTATGGTGTATGATGTATGTACAGCATCAGCTTTTGTGATATAATTAAATACGTGTAGAAAGCAGGCAAGTTCGACGGCGGCTGGAGGGAGAAAGGGACCAAATCATGGACTATGGTATCTACATGTCAGGACTGTCAGGTTTGAGCATGTAGACTATTGAGGTCCGGATGCTATGGGGCTCCGAAACTAAAGCATGCATGGAAGGAGGACAGCTCACTGTCCCGATCAAATAGTCAACCCACATTTTGTCAATTGATATGCTTCACCGAAGGCAGACATTTGATTCACCTTCAAGCGCATTTGTGACTCTAGCTCTACTTAGTGAGTGATGCAACTAACATCATATTCATAGTATGATTCATAACATGTCCAAGGGTTCATTTGTTTCCAAAACCCTCATCCATTCCAGCCACACTTTCGCGCCACCACTCTCTAGGGTATATGTAAGCTGGCGCAGGGAGATGAGGCTCTGGAGTGTAGAGCGGAGCCATGGGCGTATAATCCTGAAATGCCAATGAATAGATATCTACAAAATGATGATTTATGAGTCAAATAGACAAAGGAGCATATTGGATGTATTGAACATTTTTAATGAAACATTGAATATCATTTGCCCTATAATATTAGAGTTTGCAGGATCAATGATTGTACTCTGGGGGACGTTCCGGTCGAGGAGGTCGAGGAGAAAACTACACCACGATATTACTCCGGGTGATACTGATAGTTCAAGATAAGCGAGGAGGGAGGGCTGTAGAGAGAGCCGGAAAAAATACAGGAATCGCTTTTGATGATCGTTGGTGTGTGGGAGGGTGAGGTCGGAAGTCTTTCGGTAGAATGAGAATCTGCCTGGGCATGTCGAGGGGGAGAATACTGCAGGATGGGCAAGGGTGCATATAAAATATATTTGCAGGTATGAATTATAGATTCCACTGACAGTGGTCACACATCATGTCGAAGTACATTTGCGACTCCGGCTCTACCCAGTGATGCAACTATCATTGTATACTCATCACGTATTTACCGTATAAGCTTCCATACCCTCTTTCCTTTGAGAATACCAACCGCACTTTTCTGTCTCCACTTCCTAGGGTGTATTCAAGACGGCGCCATTCATGCAAGGGTAGAGAGATGCTCTGAAGCACAAAACGGAGCCGTGGGCGTATAATTCTGAAGCGCCAGTGAATAGGTATCTACAAAAGGGTGACTTGTGAGTCAGATAGACAGAAAGAAATAAAGAAATATCAAATATACTGTGCCTCTCGAATGAAGTTCCCGAATATTGTGTCTCCAAACAGCATATTTGGCGTTAGGGAACCTGTGAGGTCACTTTGGTCCAGTTCATGCCAGCCAGCTGACTCAGCATAACAGAATCCATATCTGTCAAAAATCCATAAAATAAGTAAAAAAAGGCACAATGGCACACATCCATTGTTTCTGTATATGAATCTTTAACAATCCAGGATAACAAGGACGCAGGGAGCTCATAATCTGTATTGAAAATCAGAAATCCGGGTATGGGGCTGAGTTGTATATACTCACCCGAGTCACTGGCAGAATCAGAGTTACTTACAGTATGTAGGAATTGAACACAACAAAGATATAATTTGCGACTGATAATCCGGGTCTAGGATCCAGAATGAATCGTTCGATCTCGCGGGATCCCATAGAAAGTCTGTGAACGATGCATGATAATAGGATATAGCGCGGGGCATTCCGTTCTCTGACTTATCTATGCAAACGACAGAGTGAAGCTTGTTAAGAGCAACATAGAAAGTTCGTCAAGGAGATGCCAAGGATTGGGAAATAGCTGACAGGATCCTATATACCTGGCCCAGGCAGTGATTCGGTCGTGTGCGGAGAGTAGAAGCGCTGTGGTGGGAAGAATATCTTTCGGAATTTGCTTCAGAATCAAGATATAAAACGCATCCAAGTTCGACAACGGATTGTCAGTGCCAATTTTGCGTGCTGAAGCTAGCACCGTGCGCAAGCGCTCCTCGAGAGCGCCCTCGCTGATATATCTCGTGACAACGGCGGCATAGGTAAACAATCCAGCAGATTGTTCCACGAGTTGATTTATATCTGCCTCGGACGGCCACGAGGTTGAAGGGGGTAGATTGTGCTTGGACCGGATCCTGGCAAACTTATGCCTGAGATACAGTTCGATATCTTTATCAGCGTCGCGAGATACGGGGAGAGTGAGGTGCCAATGAATATCCTTCAACAAGTCGGACGAGAATGTCCCGGCAATGTGAGTCTCGGGGCGACTGAAGAATGCCCAGAGGAACGGTGTCGTGTGCTTTCGAACAGAGGAAGCGATGACTTCGATGATAGTACGTTGAGCGTCATCGCCGTTGCACTCATCGAGGCCATCAATGAAAATGATAGTTTCGCCAAGCGTAATGCCCTGAGTTTCTAGCTCCTGGATAGGTTCTACGATGAGTTCTTGAAATTGGATCGCAATCAATTTGGTGACTATCTCGGGGTTACGACGAATCTTGGCTTCCAGGACCTCGCCATATCGGGGATGTAGGTTCTTAGTGAGCTGATATGCAATCGTCGGGAACAAACTTGTGGGATTATTCCAGCCATTGGGCCGAGAAAAGAAGAATGCTGCTCCAAATGTCTTCTGAGCCCTCTCTGTGCATGTCTGGGCAAGGGCCGACTTGCCAACCCCGGCGGGGCCTTCCAACCAGAGAATACGAGACTGACGAGCGTTCTGGTCGGCGAGCGCCCACTCGGTGATGTTGTCAATGTATCGCTCGCGGGTTCCCGGAAGGCAGCTCTGGTCCGGGTCCCGTGCAGATGAATCATGGGTAGCCTCCAACGTCGATGCGGCTCGTAGAATATCGATACCCGAGGCTGGCAATGGTCATGAAGCCTCGTGTCCTAGAGGCGCTGGAGTGGACTCACTACCTTGGTTGTAGTTGTTCGTTTGGGATCGATCTACAACCTTCCCCTTGAAATTGAGTACGGAGTGGTGTATCCCCTTCTAACATATTGAGTTGGTGGTGAAAGGTTGGACGGGGAGATGGTAGTTGACCAAAGAGCTGTGGGGCACACAGCTTCTCTGCGGTGCACATGGCGGCGCCTATCACGGTGTTAGCGCATATGCACAGTATTGTATGTATGTACTGTACATACGTACAACGGTCTGACAGCCCCCTTCCCATATCGATGCCCGCCAGAACTTTTTGGCGACTGGACGCCCCTCCTGTTCACGATAGGACTCACGTAGCTGCGCCAAATTTCCTGTAAATTCTGCGTTCGAGCCGTGGACTTGTTCTATTTCATTGCCCTTAGATTTATCCTCGTGCTGCCCTTGATTACGTTCAAGTATTGTTGTGTGACCCTGTGGTGGGAGAGGAATTTTTAAGACACTGACTAGGGTTAATAGAGGTGGATGATGCATGCAAATTGATTGGAGGAATACGATATAGCTTAGAGACATAATGAATTGCTTTTTAACATGATATCTTGTTGTACATACAATTATGAGAGTGAGGGCAAAATCGAGTACGGAGGCAGGGGCACATTGGCAGATTGTGCGCGCTCGACGAGACCGGGGGTCAATCGGAGCCGTAGCCTGGCGAACAGGTAGAGGATACCGGGGAGGGAGAATCCGGAGTCGACGATATATTCTGGGGGGACGTCCCAGCCGAGGAGATCGAGGAGGAGAGAAATACACCGCGACATTGCTTCGGGTGACACTAGTGGTTCAAGATAAGCGAGGAGAAGGGCTGTGGAAAGAGAGAAAAAGGACATACAAGAGTTGCTTTCAATGGTTGTTGGTGTGTGAGAGGGTGAAGTAGGGAGTGTTTCGGTAGAGGGAGAATCAGCCTGAGGGTGGCGGGGGGAAGAGTGTCGTAGAATGGGCGAGGGTGGCTGGGACTCATGGGGAGACTGCGTGGTCTGCGAGCGACGTGGGCGTTTGGATCTATGGCCCTTCAGGTCGCAGGAGGGGCTGGCGATGCCGTCGGAGTCATTTGCATCGAGGCGGCGGGTAGGGCGCTTCCGCCTGAGTGTGCGCCGTCGCTTGCGCTTAGCCTTGACGGGCTTGGCGAGGCTCTGCCCATCGTCGTCGGCTGCGGTGGGCTCGTCTGTGTCTGGCGGAGCGCGGGCAGCAGGGACGGGGTCGAGCTGGAAGGCCTTGAGCTTGCGTTTCCGTGGCGGGAGCATGAGAGGGGATGGGATGGAAGATATTAGAGCGAGTGGGGACTTCTCACGGGCGTCACCTCCTCACTTGACCTCCACAACGACCGCCGCCAATGCGATTCCGCACGCTCGAGATCCGATGGCACGACAGCAAGCCCATCTCCACCTGCGACTTCCAGCCAATGTCCTTCAAGCGCGCACGCCCCCCCGCCGGCCAGGAGGACAGGTTCACCGGCCACTCCTATCGATTGGCCACCGGCGGCGAGGATAACCACGTCCGCGTCAGTAGCTCGTTTTTCTCTCTGCCGTGCATCCCTCCTTATCGCGACCGACACACAGGTCTGGATGGTCCATCCCAACATCAGACCCGCCGAGCTCGTCAAGGGCGGCTCAAACCCCGCCGCGCCGCGTCCACCCCGGATAGAGTACCTCTCTACCCTCAGCCGCCACTCTGCCGCTGTCAACGTCGTTCGATTCTCCCCCAATGGTCCGTTGTCTTTATTTCCACCATTATTGGTATTATTTTTTTTTCGTTAAAATTGATTTCCAACCAGGAGAGTTTATTGCTTCAGCCGGCGATGGTTCGTCTTTTCTCCTGTTTTCGCGACGCGACTTTCTCATCGGAACGCCGTTGCAGATGGCATGGTTATTATCTGGGCACAGTCCACCAACCCTCACGCCGGCGCCTACGGCAGCGACATCCCACCCGACGAACTTCAACTCGACAAGGAGTTTTGGAAGCCACGAACAACTTTCCGGTCGGTGGCCCCCCCTTTTTTTTTGTTCGCCTACGCAGGGGAGAACTGGAACTGAGACCTTGTCTAGTTGCACTACAATGCAGGTCTACGACCTCGCGTGGAGCCCGACTGGAGAATACATCATCGCCGGAAGCACAGACAATACTGCACGCGTCTTTGCCTCGGCAGATGGTTGGTGTTCACCTTCCTGTAAGGTGAACCTTGAGCTCATCTCTGTTCAGGCAAATGTGTTTGCGAAATTGCCGAACATTCTCATTTCGTCCAAGGCGTCGCCTGGGACCCTCTCAACGAGTACATCGCGACCCAGAGCAGCGATCGCTCCATGCATGTCTACCGCATCTCAACCAAAAACGGAACCTTTGAGGCCCACGCTGTCGGTCGCAACGCCCGTATGCCCACCAGGCACACCCGGACCCCAAGTGCCCATGGCGCGGGCTCAGGCCGTCCCAAGATGTTCAGAAGCGAATCCAGCGTCAGTGACGCAGAATCGGCCGTCAGCGAACACCCCCATTCCGCAAAGGAAAAGGACGATACACCTCTCACTCCAGCAACTTCCGTTGCTAGCACCCCTTCCCTCGCCATGTTCCCCCCTCCCCCTATCGTTGACAAGGGTCCCTCGTCCAGGCGGTCATCTTTCAGCGCCAGCTCCAATGCACCTGGGTCTCCCCATTCATCTTTTCGTTATGGCCGCTCGCCTTCGCCCATGCCACCCCTGCCTGCCATCAGAAGCCTTCCTACTCCCTCGGCCTGGGCCAGTGTTAAGCTATATGGGGATGAGAGCTTTACCAACTTCTTCAGGCGTCTAACATTCAGTCCTGATGGCGGGTTGCTATTGACACCAGCAGGGCAATTTGAAGATCCAAGCGTTATTCCCTCCAGCTTGTCACACAAGACGAGCAAAGAAGAGGGAGGAACAACTCCTGGTAGGGGGAGAAAGGGAAAACCAAGCGTAATCACAGAGGCTTCATCGCCCTCGTCCGTTTACATTTACTCGCGTGCCAACTTTGCACGGCCACCCATTGCTCAGCTACCTGGCCATAAAAAAGCCAGCGTCGCTGTCAGGTTCTCTCCTATCTTGTACGATCTGAGGCCGAGCGTGGAAGCAGGGGATCACGAGCCTTCGGAAACTACCAAGACCGCTGCCTTGGAAAAGGGCATGGAGGGTAATCTGGATGTGGATGTGCTCGGACCCGTCGTTGCTACGAACCCTGCGATCGAAACGCCCACCAATACTACCCTATTGACCCCTCAGCGCCCGACTTCCCTGAGCCAGTCACAGGGATTCATCGCGTCACCCTCCCCTCGGCTTGCACTCTCCACATCTCAATTGGAGAGTGGAAATATGATACCAGCGTCGCCCGCATTGTCCCCTATGGAGTTACGGCCACCCACACCGGCTGCTTCCAAGCCTTCGACGCCCAGTGTTCATCATCAGACGTCCACCCTGGCTCAGGTGCATGCTTACAGCCAGCCATCAGCAACGGCACCTGTGAATACTGCTTCGGTGTTTGCACTTCCTTATAGGATGCTGTATGCGGTGGTCACGATGGATTCTGTTGCTATCTACGATACGCAACAAGCAGGTCCAGTTTGCCTCTTGACCAAGCTACATTATGATGAATTTACCGATATGACATGGTAAATTTTTGCCTCTTGACATCAGGAAACAATCAGCGATACTGATGTCGCGCATTTAGGTCACCCGATGGTCAGACACTCTTACTCTCTTCACGCGACGGGTACTGCACCATCGTCATATTTGACGAAATCCTCCCCGCGCATCATACACAGCAACATGCGCTCCAGCTCCAATCGATTGCACATCATAATTCAGTTCCGCTTGTGAGCAGCTCCGCAACGAGCACACCTGCCACTTCTACGATTGGTCTACCGCATCATACACCGACGGTGACGGTGACTATACCCAAGAAGCGTAGTGAGCCACCGTTGACGCCTGCTGCGAGTGTGGATGGGGAGAGTACTTCGTATTTTGCTGCACCAAGTGGTAGTGGTGGTTCTGTTACCCCTGTTGCTGCCGTTGCTGCAACTTCAGCCACTGAACTGGAGAAGGATGGGAGTGCGGGACAGCAGCCGCCTAAGAAGAAGAGGCGCGTCGCACTTACGCTTGTAGGTGATTTGGACTCGTAAATTCCTTTCTTGATATCTCTTGTCTTTTTTTTGGGTGTATATAATTGTCGTTAGTTATCCTCGTGATCTTCACATTTATTGTTTTTCTCTTTTTTTTTTGTTATTTTCTTTTCGTTTATTTTGACGGACTCTCCTCACCCGTTCATCTCATATCGAATAGCCTATCATCAGATAATTTGCGTCTCGTTCGCCCCGACCCCCTAGCTCTTTTTGTACGATAAATGCATGTAGCTTCCAAATAGTATCAAACAAGAAATACGAGCTTTCCAGACAATATAACTAAGTGTTACCGTAGAGAACTAGCGCGTAGGGTATGAGTAGAACTAAGGAGGCTTTCCACCTCGTAGTCAGATTGAGCGGTGTCAATGTCGGTGCCCATGATGACGCCCACATCCTTGAGCGCTTTTTTCAGGATCTTGGTTAAATGCGCCAGGCCTGATTGTTGCTCGGATAGAATCTATGGTAACCTCAGTAAATAAATAGAAAAAAGGAGTTTCAGAAAACATACTTGTGTAAGCTGCGCCAACCCATCTTCATCCACCACCGCCCATTCCCCGGTCCCAGACCTAGCCCTCTCCTTAGCCGCATTCACAGCCCCGAGCAATGCCCACAACTCATTCAACTTCCCCTTCATCCTCCCTCTCCTCAACTCATCCTCCACCTCCTCCAAAGCACTCCTCAACCTCTCCTCCTCAGGTCGTATCGCCGACGACCTCACCGACGGAATCAGCAAATGCAAATGCTGCACAAACTTGAGCAACCGCTGTATCAGCTGCGTCTGCGCAGCCGTCGCACGGAGTAATCGTGACGAATTGGATAAGGCGTGTTGGGATGTGAGTCCTTCGAGTCGTGATTTGAGTTCTTGGAGGTGTTGTTGGTGTTCTTCGGATTTTTTGTTTTGGGCTTCGACGCGGGTGCGGAGGTCGTCGAATCCGATGGCGAGGACGGGGACATGGCATGTCGGGTCTGGGTTCTCCCGTACGGCTTTTTCCCAGAGTGCTTCATTCCTCGAGTTCATTGGGCGAGCATACATGCTAATAAGATTGGGGTTGACGAGGTTGTAAAAGTAATGCTGAAGCTCAGGGTTAGTTGTTTCCTCTAAATCGGAACGTTAAAAATATCGTACCTGGAATCGGCATTGAGGCGAGTTGGGATCCCACGCGTTGTAGATGGACTCGATCTGTTGCTGGAGCTGGAGAGTCTGCACTTGAGCATCGGCCTGCTGTTGTGCTGGTGTCAGCGCAACTCTTGATCCCAGCAGACTGCTTGAAGGTAGCATCGAGGTGCCCAAGCCATTGGCAGTGCCACCGGTACTACCAAAAAGACCCCCACCGACTGGCTGTTGCGGTTTAGTACCAAAGAGGCTGCCGGTGGTCATAGTCTGGGGAGCACTCCCAAATTGACCGGCTGAGGGCTGAGCCTGTGCCGTGCTTCCAAACAAGCCACCAGTGTTCGGAATCTGCTGCTGGGTTGGATTGGGGTTGCTCCCGAAAAGTCCCTGATTAGGAGTGGCGGGCTTTGAACCAAATAGGCCCCCAGGCTTGTTTCCGAATAGACCATTCGTGGTATTTGTCCCCGGCGTATTGCCAAATAGTCCGCCTGTTGTTATTGATGGCTGCTGCTGAGTGGTGTTTGTTGTGGTACTGCCAAATAAGCCGCCGGTCGGTTGTTGAGTAACTGTGGACGTATTTCCGAATAGGCCGCCACCTGTTGCTGCGGGCTGGGCATTTGTAGACGTGTTCCCAAACAAACCTCCTGTGGTAGGTTGAGTAGTAGATGTGGTTCCAAACAGACCCCCTCCAGTCGCAGGTTGAGTAGCCGCAGACGTGTTGCCAAATAGACCCGTCGATCCTGTTGCAGGCTGGGTTGTCGTATTCGACGTATTTCCAAATAACCCCCCACCCGTAGGCTGGGTCGTATTCGGTGTGTTTCCAAATAACCCTCCACCCGTCTGCTGGGTCGTATTTGTATTCCCAAATAGGCCTCCACCAGTCGTCGGTTGCGTCGCAGTCTGCGTATTGCCGAACAAACCCCCAGCCGTAGTTGGCTGTGGTGTAGATGTGTTCCCGAACAGACCACCCCCGGTAGTGGTTTGTTGTTGGTTTTGGGCACCTCCACCGAAAAGACTACTACCACCTGCAGCGGCCGGCGTCGTCGCTGTACTCCCAAACAATCCCCCTCCTGTACCCGTCGACTGCTGCTGCGCCTGATTCGTTGTGTTTCCGAAAAGCCCCCCGGGAGTTGCCCCTGTTGTCCCAGTGTTTCCCGTGCTCCCAAAGAGCCCTCCTATAGAGGTACCCGTTGACCCTGCTGGATTCGCCGCACCACCAAAAAGCCCCCCAGCCCCCGTCCCCCCTGCACCTTGGTTTCCAAACAACGAAGTGGCAGGCTGCTGCTGGGTGTTACCTCCAAAGAGGGATGTCGATGGTTGTGTTGTGTTGCCAAATACATTGCCCGCTGCAGGTTGTTGCTGCTGCGCCTGCTGCTGCTGTTGTTGTTGGGATTGAGGTTGTTGCTGGGCACTTGCGCCAAAGATGCTGCCCGTCGCAGGCGCCGTGTTGTGTGCAGCACCAAAGCCACCAAAGAGCGCCATGGACGCGTAGAGAAAGACAAATGTGTTCGTATCACGTGAGCTTATGTTTCTCATTTGCACTCTCAGATCAAATATCAGACTATCCTAATAACGCATTTGCGCTCCTCGACATGGCAGTATGGTCATATTACATACAATGTTTTGGGTAGGGCAATGATAGAACAAGACGATACACTCAGAACTAAGAATGACGTGGTAATGAGTAAATATACGAGACACAAACAAACGAGTTGAGAGCGTACCCTTAGTGGCTGGAAGAACCACTTGTTCTTTCCAGTCAAGTAACGGTCCTCTAGGAGCTTCTTGATGTTCTTCTTAGTCTCCTCTCGCTGTGTAGGCTCCTTGAAAGTGTCTGCTTCCACACAGTTCTTCAGACCCTCCAGTTCAAGAGCATATCGCGTAGGGGAACAGGTGCGAATAGTTGACGACCTTGCCGCAAATTAGAGATGCGATTCTCTCGACACAACCCCCCTACCCTCCGGAACGCACCTTGATGAACGGCTTCACTTTGCTTCTCAGTGCCAACTTCTTTTGACCCATACGCCGTGTCACCTTGCGGGGGTAGCGTTCAATACCAGCAACAATAGCATGGGGGTACGGCCTCGCTTTGGTGCCCTCATCAAGCTGTCGGATAATAACGACTTTTTTGCCAGCCTGACGACCTTGGAGGACGATTGCGACCTGATCATCTGCATAAGCCACACGCGTCCATTAAAACCAGTCCTAGTGCATACCTTGCCGGGTTTATATACTGGCAGAAATCCATTAGGACTCGGTCTCTACACAAAGACACAGACTCACATACCTTTGACCATCTTGACGAGCTCTTGATTTGCGCCCTCTTGCAAACAACAAGTCGGTGAGGATTCGTGCGTGCGGGAATCGCCGTGGTGGCTTGCTAGTTTATAGGATAAGATTTCGGCATCGGCGAATGCCGAATTTGATAATTACGGACACAACATTTTAGCCCCTGAACGCCCCTCATTTCATTGCAACTTGAAACACATCCTCATTTTTCATTGATTCCTAAACAATAGGCAAGCAACCATTTATTTCATGTTGGCTAGCAAACCATTCCCGCCGATGCAGCCCAAAAGAGTAACGTGATAACACAAAATTAGAAGCCACTAACCAGAAAGAGTATCATGAACGCGCATTACACGTCAGCCACATCACACACTAGAGCGACCTAGCGCTGCCTCACCACGCGGCTGAATCACACCATTGGGGCTCTAGAGAATATTCACAAGAAATCAAATTGTCCAACAACGCGTTCCAAACACGCGACAGTACGAATCTGGCATTACGTTGGTAGAAATTACATCTAGCAAAAGACCCGTGACAAAAGAGTGAATCACAGGTGGTATCTGGCAAAAGAGTGGAGCACTGGAACAGAACAGAGGGTAGTGTATGTATGCGGGAGGTGTCGACCAATCGTCAGCAGGGTAGTTAAGCCATAAAAAAGCGGAAACAGCATCAAAGATCCCAACGTGTATAGATAGGCCCCAAATGCATTTTCATTCGATGGTGAGTCGAGCTCACAAGTTGACGTTGACTATTCGGATACCGTTAGCTTCAACTATTGGCCAAGAACGTCATCACTCACTCGGGGAGCAACCAACAACGATGAGACCGTTGAAATGATTATCCGTGCAGCAGACGGGTTGAGCATTGCTGTTGATATGATGTTGGCCTAAAGCATTGATGCGAACACACGAACTGGACACTTACCAGCTGGTGCCACCAATTCCGGCAACAGACAAGGGGCTGCAGTTGACACCCAGAAGGAGGGTAGGATCAGCAACGATACCCAAGAGACTCTTAAGAAGATTTCCATGCTGGCCCGAAGCATCGGATACACTCTCGCAGCAGTGCATTTTATCAACATTGCACTGGCCGCCACTAGGAGGTGTGCTAGAGGGACGTCCCCGGTATGCAGCTGGCAAATAGACATTTAGAGTGGCTAGTCACGAAAAGCAAAACTAAGCGTACTGTCAGTACGGTATCCGCGGCGGACGGGGGGTTTGGGCGGGAGACCACGGGCAAGGCGAGCCGCGTTGGTTTCGGCATGAGCGCTGGCCGAGACAGAGGCAACGGCAACGGCAAGGACAGAAACGACTGTGGAGAACTTCATGGCTGCTGAAGGTTTGTAAAAGAGAGACTGCGACGAAAGGTCGAGGTGGCAAGGGGGAATGGAACAAGTTGGGAGACTAGAAAAACAGACGTGCCGAGCCTTTTAAACGGTACGATCGGAATGGCTCGAGTCTATTACGGGAAATGCTCGGCTTCTTTGATACGTAATTCCGCTTTCCCCGTTTTGTGCTTCTTTTTTTTCCATGTACGGCAGTTCACCTCGCTCTTCCCCTCCCCTCGGTTGCTAAGCTAGCTTTATCAGTGCGCTCACTGCTCACAAAACTTGCAGCAGTTTTGCTATACCGCAGCAGCACACATGAGCCAGCCACGATAAGAGGCATAACTCACGTTCTGACGGTCATCAATGTCAGCATAAAAATAAATTGCAATCAAGTATTTCAAATCACCCCTGTTAGACCCTTATATACAACCCTGAATCCCAACACCTAATGCTGGCTCGTTGTCGAGATCATGTTGAACGACGAGTTCACCAGCAACTGGCCCAGACATGCAACGATACACAAACCCAATCCACGCGTCTCTACTTTAAGCTCTGGAACTAGTAGCGCGAATTAGACAAGAAAAATTTGTGTCTTTTTCGTCAGGAGAAGCGCCTGCATAACGTGTTGCCAGCGCGCTCCACTCCATGATGCGGATACGGGCAAATACGGTGGAAGCCGCCCACCGCAAACGACTCTCAGGGTTCAATACGTTCCAAATGAACAACCAGTCCCTTATTTCGTCAGCTGCCAGCACACCGTTGTTGAGCAGCTGTCCTTCCAAGTACCCACAAGGCGTTCTCGATCATCAAGGTCCTGCCTGGCCCAACGATGACTTCAAATTAACGAGGAATGAATTCAGAAGTTTTCATAGGGCGTGTACCTCGCTCTGTCATGACAATAGTCCAACGTCAGGAGGGATCGGCGCACCCATCAAAGACGCTGATGGTAGGTGCTCGGGAATGAATTGCAGCTGCCAAAGAACCTGATAGCGAAGAGATACACTCTGTTGGATAATAATCTAAGTACCTTCCCATGACTCAGCCACTCACTGGTGAACCTAGCCACAGGCCCCAAGCTTCGGCGCAAGAACGAGGGACAGTCGTCCAAATAGTGGTCAAGCCTGCAGGTGACACGCTAGCATTTTGTCATCTGGGAAATCCGCGGCCTGTCAGTCACCGATAGGCGATATACTATTAGCATCACTCGAGCCCGGATCGGACGCCACCCCACAAGTTCTGCCGCATATTTCACTCGCTTTCAAGGCTGAGGTACTAACGTGTGGTAGTCTGGGCTATCAGGACCCCCTTCACAATCAAAACCAGGACCCAGAGGTGGAAAAGCAACGCCAGCCCTGCAACTTTGGAGAACAGCGGCATAGAAGTAAGGCAGCTCAAATGACAATGCCGAATGGAAGGAGAGCTGGCCACTGGAAGAGAAATATGTTGAGGAGAAAGAGCGGCGGTAGAGACGAGATCAAGAATAGTAATAACGTTGGTATATCACGATTAACAACCCAACGAGCCTCAGTGTTTTCTTACCCGCGCGGCCTTGCGCTAAATATCAGCTAGAAGCAAGGTGACCTTCTGAATCCGAGTAGTTTTAAACTTGTGAATGCCAGAATACCGGGGATAGCTGGCTGAGAAATGTCCGATCCTGGTGCAAAGCAGGTGAAATGCTAGCATAGATCAGAGGAGGCTGCTGGATATGTAGGAATGTTAAATGAGGAGTGGAGGGGTCACCGGTGATCACGTGATTACGTGACTAAACCTGACGCTGCTCACCAAATCACTACCCTCAATCACATACTCTCAACTTCCAGGATTCTACACCTTGGATATCATGGTATTCAGATTCCCGTCTCTGTTACATTCTTTGACCAAATATTATAGGCCTCTCTACAATTTTGCTCAGAATGCAACAATCTTTTGTATCCCAAGGCAGACCAACAACGCAGAATCATGGTCTACGCATGTCGGATATGCAACTACGATGAGATTGGAGACAACAAATGCGTATATAGGAACGATCACCTAACGGTCACAAAGTGCGCACTTCATCCGCTTTACTGAGTTTGGCGAATGCACACACCCTTACACAACTCCAGAGAGCAAGTCGGCATAACGACAGATCTGGGTGGGGACCCTACCCTTGTGAGCCAACTCGCTTGCTTGCTACCTTGTGTGTTCTTATACTCCTCTAGGCACACTCGAATGTTCCATGTCCACGCTGCGGCAACGAAGAGTCCGTTGATATCGATACTTAAACCTCCGTCTCCATATTGACGATTGTTACCAGTGCCGTCTTCTTCCAGGATCAGTCCAAACGAAAGGAAACCCGAATGATTCTATTTTTTGTCTGCACCAAATGCGATCATGCATTTGGTGATCCTTCATTAGAAACCAGACCGGAAACGGAGGAAACATAGCCTCAGTGTTGCCCATGTTTTTGGCTTTGCGATTGTGACTTTACCACAGCTCCTACACAACAACTTCAGAAAGTGCCCCACATACAACGCACCGGAGCGATGCACAGATCCTTTCTTATCAAATGTGCTTAGTCTTACCGCATTTTTCCGAACGACCTCTACATAGTACTTGGGGTCGAGGCCGCCCAATTCTTTTCTCCCTACTTAGTTTATTTCTCCCCACCCATTAGCACCTGACACTTATGAGTTATATGTACAGTAACCCAACTTATTTAACCGAAGTGAACGGATTCTTCGTGAGAAGACCTAGTCAGGGACACAATGTTCTGGAACCTTGGCTCGCACCAGGGTTGGTATGTGAGGGTCTATATAATCAAACAGCTAAAAAGCGAAATGGGTGAGTCAACGGTTTATGGCTTAGCTCGCTGTTTGAATACGAGATACCCACGCAAAAAATAAATAGCAGGTCAGCGGGGGAGCCCAGGAGTCACGGCGATCCTGCCCAGAGGATACCTACCATCCTCAAAAAAAATAAACCCCATCCGAGAACCCGGGGTAGAGAACACCTGCATGGCCCTGTAACAAAACTGGACTTGTTTCTTCACCGCCCACATGGTAACGCTTGCAGTAAAGCTGGCATGAGTTACACTGGGACTAGTACATCGTAAATATAACGAGCTCTTTGAGACAATCGATATCCCACGATCTGTTATTCGCTCACTGAATCATTAGCTGGGAAATATCACCGAGTGAGGAATGGAGATTTGCTTACGTTTGAGCTCAGGTCAGTTGAAAGGAGGTCGAGTGTAACTCGAATTCAATGCTTCTCGGGCGTAGCCCTGCCCGATATGCGGAGCGTCGTTCGAGACGGCGACGGGCCTATGCTTCTTTGATAATCCCGAGAAGACAAGGAAAACTGCGGGCCGCCCTTGGTTTGAAGTGGGTCAGGATACCCTCCGAGTATGGGTAGTTTATATTCAACGGCCTTTCCAAAGACTGGTGATACGATCATCATTGGGGCGCTGTGTACGTCTCACTTGTGTTCTCTCCCCTTTATTCCCCTCTATCGTAAATGGGAGGAGCTATTGATGGCCCGAAATTGTCCGGACGGCTAGAGTAACAGTGTCAGAGAATGAGGAGAAGATTCAGTCCGAGATCTTCACATGGATGGCGTCTACTAGCTATAGCAAAATAGCGTTTAAATGCATGCCATCATCGTTTCCTCGATTATCAGAAATTCTGATTGTATTGCAAGACATTTAGTCCAGTACAGGGTAGGGTATTGATCAGCGTATGATTGACTCTGAAACTTGGATTTTATATTGGTCGTTAGGAGCCGACATTTAGTCTAAAAAAGTACGAGTAAAGGTTTAACAGTCTCGTCTAGATTTGACCTCTAGTCAATACGCAAGCTGTGAGCCTGCTCCACCCGTTCCAGGGCACAATGTCCATGGTGGAAATCGGTACTGACGACGTTACTATATAAACCTTTCACGATAATTCTACCGAGTCAAAGGAATGACCTTGCCCCTGAGGATAGCAGAGTTTAACCATGACAGTACACGGAACAAGTCCAGTGTCTTGGGTCTCGAATGGGAGAATTCCGTTTTTTTCCAAGAGCAGGGTCACTGAACTTTAAAAGCACTAGAGATCAGAGATCAGGTCGTCACGACCTATCAGGAGCGAGAGAAACAGTTCACCTAAAAGCAGCCGATGTTTGACGACTGATAATCCATTTATGGTGATCCCTACCGGGTCTGATTAGACAGTGAGCGACTCAGGCGTGATTTGCATCCGACAAAGATCCTGATGTAGGACCCGAATATACCACTTTCGGATGGATGTCTGTTCTATAGCGGAGGTAAGATGGTCATCTTTGTCACTAATAGAATTCTTCACCTCCTTGTGAGAGAAGTCTCGTTTACCACATACATATCGGTCCGACCGTCTCGTGAAATAGTGTCTCGAACATGAAATAAGTTTATTATAATTATGTAAAGTGCGAACGGTGTAATGCGTCCAGAAACCTATGAGAATGCGAATGATGCGATGCGAATGTGGATGCTAATGTGGAAAACCGATGGTAATGTTGTGTCGCATGGACTATACACGCTGAGAGCCCGTTTTTCGTACCACAAAATGCCGGGCAGTGACAATACAAACTGCACTGGCCATCAAAGAAATCTGGGAATGGGGGTTAAACTCAAGAATGGAGACGCAGGTATGGAAACACCGACCCCAGCGAATAAAACAGGCCGCCTAAAGTAAGTATAAACGTTAAGTGGTTGCCATTAGCATTAAAACAATAGTTTACTCGCCCCCAGTAATAATTTTTTGTCAAGAGTGCGCCCGCAATTGGAGTACCTACGAGTCAAGCGTGAGAAACGAACAAGACATATGCTTCTCATGGGTTTGACATACCGAAGAGCGCGATAATACCTGGAGCGGATATATTCTTAATGTTAAGATCTTTGAAAATGAAGTAGGACCATACCAGAAGCTGCAAACGCAATTCCCATTCGTGCACCTATTTCGTCAACGGATTCTGCAAGCGAGGCTATAGTATCGTCAATGCTCAAATCAGCATGAAAAAACAAACGAGACGGGAAATACACACCAATCATTGGAGGGAAAAGGGCGACGTCTAAAAACATGATAAGCATAGAGGAAGGAGGTGTCGATCCACGAGACGCACATCCTCCAGAGATGAATCCGAATGACACAGCGAATAAGATGTACCCCGCCGGGGTATGTACCACGTAGAGACAGAACACAGTAATGCTCATAACAAATGCAGAGATGATAGTGAGGTTAATGACTCCGACTTTGGGGCAAAGCAGTGGGACCAAAGCTCGCCCAAAGACGGACGACCCACTCAGAATGGATAACTTTGAAATATGTCAGCGCAAAATGAGAGATCTATACCTGTACTCACGTAGTAGAATGCTGTGTTCCGGTCTATCCCATGCAAGACCGCACTTAGCTGGATGAAAAAGTTGGGGAAGAACATGCCGAAATTTGACATCATTGTACTGGCGATTCAATCCGTTGAGGTTGGACTGGCAATATATTTGGAAAATACCCACGCGATGACCATGAGCCCGTATGCGGGATCGCGAAACAGTTTCATCAAGGGTATGTGGGCGGTGGGAGGTTTGGATACTTGGCGTGTACGCATCATGAAGTTTGCTAACACAAAGCATATACTGTTGATACCCGCACTGATACGAACCCCGTTGTGAAAACCGATACTTGTGTGGAAGAGGTGGTTGAGTAGAATTGTGTGTATAGCTGTGCCTAGGGGCGAACGAAATTGAGTGATACCCGGGGTGGTTCTTCCAAGGGTAGAACGAACCTGATGATGTCCCTGCAGCGACAATTCCCATCGCCAGGGCACGGCGACGCTTGAAGTGATGGGATACGACTGCGAGACCTGACAAAGAATTAATGAGCAGGCGGGGATCAAGATTGAGGGTTAAGATACACACATGGAATGTACACAATTCCTGAAGCAAGTCCACCGCCAACACCATGAGACAAGAAGACCTAGAAGGCGGTATGTTCGAGCGATCCGTCTGAACCAACAATGGGATCGTACCTGGTACCATTGGTTTTCCTTGCTCAATGAAAGCATGAAGACTGACGAACTCTAAGTCTAGACTTAGGCTGAGATGAGTAGACTCACATGAAAAGGCATGCAGCAGGGTTCCTCCGACCATCATATGTCGGCTGGATCAAAGAGGTCAATCAAAGGAGGTCCAAGAAGAGAATAGGACTCACAAATAACCTCGATCGAACAGTCCTCCCTGTTATAATGCCCACCGAAAACACAAGGCATACCTGCACGCCGCCAATCCAGCTAGCTACCTGTGAGGCATAGCTTAGGACGAAAAAAAAAAAGAAAACATACCCAATTTGGGTGGGAGAAAATTTTGTAAGGTAGTAACGGGTGTAGTAGTCTAAGCATAGTTCAGAGACGTGTCGGGCTTGAAGGACGTCTGCTGATTACTGCGAGGAGCGGTCAGAGGGCTGGTTTGATACGGTGCATCAGGTGCTTACCCTTGGTAGGCTCCAAAAGCGAGTGTGTAGCTTAAGCTTATGAGTAGTGGTATCTCGGGAGTTGGAAAGTAGCAGCATACCCGAATGTAGACACTTGTATCAGGAAGCTAAAGTCTCCGTTTGAAACGCCGAGGGGTGGACGAAGAGTAAATGGGTGCTCACGCGCCAGCCAAGGTCAGCCAAGCTTGCCATCCACCTTCCTCAGGCACTTCGTCATCTGGGCTCACGGTGCTGTCTATGGGTGATGCTTTCTCCATCTGATCTTCTGTTATTGTATCGTCTGAACTGCTGGAGGAAAATGATTTGACTGGCATGTTGCACGGGCGGTAGGATCAACTCGACGGAGGCTGTCCTACGCGGGATGAGGGAGGCTTAGATGCAGCATTTGAGTTCTGCTTGGCGCTATAAGTACGGATTCCAGGATTGTTGCTGCAGGGATAGTCTGGATGAACAGCGGTGGGGTGATGCATTGATGGGAGTACATCTCAATCCAAGATTGGGTTGGCCCTGAGATCGCCACAAGTTCCGCGACGGCAAATTACGCGCACAAATCCACAACGAGAGTCCCGATATCGCATCGCATCTGATCTTGGTATTATATTCTCCCCTCCAGTCATCATTATATACCTACGTTGCGTCGTACGTCCAGCATATTCGTATTCTCGTCCAGGCTGGGGAACTGCCCGTGGTAAGCCTGGCTCGGCACGGAAGCACCTCTAAAAGGACGGTCATCAAATTACTATCCCCGTTCGGCGTCGCCATTCGTTCCCCACAGGTCTATGACACAATTTGCGAGTCGGACGCAGCAAATTGCATTTGTGGGTCCCTCGGGACCACTTTTGGTCCATCTCCTGTCCTCAGTGTTTGCCAGTTCACCGACCAGCACTGCGTCGTACTTCGAGCACCATAGCTGGTCATCGAAACCCACGCTGCCATAGTCTGCCGCCGGCTTCGCCTTACTCATCCTTATATATATGTCCAATGACATGTCAGCTCTCCAAAATCTCTTGAGTCAGCTGCCAGAGCCTGACGGCAGACAACACTCGACCCATTATTGAGGCTTGTCCTTACACTAGCACTACGCGGCTTCTCTAGATCGTCACCTGCCAGGTCTTAAAACCTTAGGGTTCGTTCGCCATTTAGTCCTAACCTGGCCATTCCCACAACAACCCTGTTCCTCATTGGGTTCACTGTGTGTAGTCGACAACAAATGGCAAACGAATCCAAAAGCGCCGGCTCCATCGATAACCGCGAAGCAAATACCAGGGTGACCCATACAGACAAAAGCCCCATAAACACAAGTACCGGCCTCGAGTCGGTGCCTGTGTACCTTGATGGTGGATGGCGAGCATGGCTCGTAGTTCTTGGGGTGTCAGCATTTCCTTGCAATTTGATTTATCTCCGCAACTCACTGGGACCATCACTTAGGTGGATTGTACAATTTAGTACTTTTGGGTCAGTGCCACGAAGTTCCCAGAGATCCTCAACTCATTCGCTTAAGGTATACCAATGCATTTGGCGTTTACAATGGTGGGAGGATTCTCGCTTCATCTTTCATCAGTCCTTGCTGATGAGTGATAGACTTTTACGTTCGTGAATACCTCCGCAACTACGATTCGTCTCAGATCAGGTATAAGTTTCGTTACGGGATTAGTGCCCTCGTTCACCCTTCTTTCCCCACGATAGTTGGATAGGCAGTATTCAATTATTCTTTCTGCTATCCGCTGGCCTCTTCACGGGCAGGGCGTTTGATGCAGGGTACTTGTGAGTATGCAGGTGCAGGGAGCCAATTGAATTATCTCGTAACAGAGCCATAGTTTCCATGTGATGTTAGGAGGGACGGTCCTGTTTGTTTTCTGTCTTTTCATGCTGTCACTCACTCAGCCTGAACAATATTACCAGGTAAGCCCCTACAATATATACCTGAGCGTCCTTGGCACTTGTCTCCTCTGTGATTTTCTTAGGTTTTTCTCGCCCATGGCCTTGGTGTTGGAGCCGCAGCGGGTGTGACGTACGTGCCAGGGCTAGCAGTCATCTCCCACTGGTTCCAAAAAAGACGATCGCTAGCTATTGGGATTGCGACCTCTGTTCGTTGATATCCTTTTTCAGCGAGTATACAACTAACGGGACGCCTGGTTAGGGCTCAGCCGTTGGTGGATTACTTCACCCAATCATGCTCAATAAATGGTTTTATGGCCCCCTAGGCTTTCGGGCGGGCGTCCGCGTGAGTGCTGGCCTTAATGGCGGCCTTCTCGCCATAGCCTTGCTTCTCATGAAAACGAGATTACCACCATCCGGCGCAGCGCGGAACACTGTTACAAGTATGAAAGCATTTTTGACAGACCCCGCTTATGCCATCATGGTTGTAGGGTGGGTTGAACTCTAATTGATAGATTTTGCGTTGAAAGATTCCCTCTTCCAGAACAACAGTAGTCTTGGCGGGGTTGTACTACCCCTTTTTCTTCGTCCAGCTTGAGGCGATTAAAAATGGGGCCGCGCCAACGCTGGCATTCTACACGGTAGTTTACTGTTCTTGTACAAACTCTGTCACTTATGCTTTCACAAAGGTCGCGATCTTGAATGGCGCTAGCGTTTTCGGAAGAACATTGCCCAATCTTCTTGTACCTACGTTAGGCGTATTCAACGTGGTGATACCATGCGTATTCTTGTGCGCTCTGCTGGTGTTTTGCACCTTTGCTATCCAGAACCTCGCCGGGACCCTGATTTTCACAGCCCTTTTTGGATTTTTCTCTGGTGCTTGTGAGCTATATGGCTAAATTCCTTCCAGGCCTTCTGAGCGTGCATACTATTTTAGATGTCGGCATGTTGGCACCCATGGTGAGTTCCCTCGCCGAAACGGACAGTGAAATAGGCGTGCGCCTGGGTGTTTGTTTCACGTTCACTGGTATGCATTGCCATCTTAGTGAACCCGCATATAAACCAACATATGTCATGCATACGTCTAGGACTTGGAGGACTTGTGGGCACCCCGATCGCCGGTGCTCTCCTCTCCTCCCACTTGCTGTGGTGGCGGCCAGTTCTCTTTTCGGGCCTATGTATTCTCTTCGGAGCACTGTGCTTCTGCACAACTCGCATTTTAAAGGCTCGAAGAAAGGGGACGCAACGAGTGTGATTTGACCAGATATCGTGGCCCTTCTGGAGAGAGCTGGGGTCTATGTTGAAAGACGTCGCTGAGCTGAGTTGATATCCGTGGCGGTCTTGCGGGCCGAGGAAACCAATCCAAACAGTTATCTATGTATCATCTATGTATCTAGTGCCCTTCTTGCATATCATGTCCTCAGGTACACCAATTTGGTAGCACAATGAAAACAAATGATGACAAATCTTATTCTATTTATATGGCAACTGAAAACATATAGCCTCTTTTTCATACGACCCTTGCTCTAGCTTATTCTCCCAGCGTCGAGATCCTATGTGACCTGCAGGAATCTGGCTATATTGCCTCTGTTGCAACATAGCCTCCTCCCAGTACTGAAATTCAACAGCCAACCTCTACTATACCTGAGCTCAATAAGGTTCTGATGATGATATCGATTTGCTGTTGACGGAATCGATGGCATTTTCTTCTTGCTCATGTCGTTCATCGAGGGAATAAAGATGGTCCGAGGTGAATACTTGAATCTTGGTAGGTATTTGAATTACATGGACAAGCCCTGCGAATACGACTCGACCCCTTTCTGTCGGCCGCACTTCCCCCGCGCCATGGAGCAGAACGAACGCTCTGGTGTTCGCAATCGGACGTTTCCGAACTGGTCTCCATCCCCTCGTCTTCGCTCGTCCAAATAGTCTCATTTTTTGCAGTGGCTGCACTGCGATCGTGCCAGCATATAGCGGTGGACATCCTTCTATGCTGGCCCTCGTTTCTCATAAGTTTAATATAAACCCATGGTTGATGTAGGTCTATTGGTTCCCAGGGTGGCAGGAAGCGATAGCTAGCTGGGCTTATTGTCTCCGACGACGGGAAAACGAAAAGCCTAGATGTGTCCCGATGGGGTTGACAGAGCCGAGCGCTCAAGCGATATGCGGCTGGGGGCTTCAAGTGAGCTGTGATATACACTTGAGCATTTTGTTCGAAAGGTCTGACACTATGCAGCTGTGATGGGACCTACCTAAGCACATGAATTGACGGTAGACACTTGGAGACAAAAAGGAACGGTCGGTAAACCGCTCGGAAATCTATCTATCTCCAGCAAAAACATGTGCTTCAATTCATATCCGACGCAGCTGGAAGGACAAAGGTTGGGCGATTTACTAGAAGGTTTTAAGTTGCCCGAGTTCCCTGCAGTTCACTTCCGAATGTCGGCAGCGAATCATACCCCACGAAACCTTCCGGCTTTTCCATGCGCATGTGGAGCTGTAGCCTCTGTTCGCGAACTAGATATCCGTTAGATAATCAAAAATAGCTCTGATTGATTGGTTGAGTACTGGTGGAAGCTTGGAATGAACAGTGATAACATAACATCAAGTAAAGTGAGGGCCGCGCAGTGATTTTACCTGGTTGTATATACGTACAGGCGGGTGTTCCTTTTCGGTAGCCGTCCGTTCAGATGAATAATTGTACTTAATTGCAAATATTTTTGACTACATTGGCACCGATTTTTTCACAGTATGGGCTCGAATTTGAGTACTCTACTATAGCCCGAAGCCACATCGAGGCACCTGATGGGACCGTCGGGTGCCTTCACCAAAGCCGGACCTTGAGGGTGCTACGAGAAACTACGGCTTGAGGTAATGTCCTAACTAAGCGCACAATACCCTCCAAAAAGACGGCGTAAAGTGGAGGGGAAATGATCGACCTGAACCATCTTTCTTCCGTGCTACAGGAATGATGAGTGCTTCCACCTCGAAAAATGGTCCCGTGAGAATCGTCGGCAGAAGAGGATGGGATGCACTCCATTCTTTGGTACGTCTCAAGTGAGGTGACCTGTGCTGGGGCTCTCAGGCTGACAGGTTTATTATCGTCTAGAGCTCGACGACGCAGCAGGCAGCGTCGAATGCAGCATCCAACATTTCCTCGAGAAATTACTAGTGATGTCTCTGGAGTCTGGAGGAATAAAAGTACGCCGAGGTTTATAAGGCGTTTACATTATGGCCAAGAAAGGCTTGTCTCACGCTTACTGGGGAATCAGCAATTGGGTATGATGAAGCTCGAAAGCCATCATAAGCCGATCAAGAACGGGGTGAGCTGCGAGCCTGAATCTCGTCTAGGAGTGATAATAGAAGTGCTAGCATTGAATAAAAGAAGGCTAGTAGCACAACCTAGTCGCCAACTTCAGACTCCTGTCCATTCCTCCTCCTTCGGCCTAGGCCATTACTTCGCTCCTTATGAATTCTGTAACCTCGCTCGACACCGAGAAAAATGATCCATCCAAAAATGAAACAGCCGTTTCGGTGTCTTTGACCATAGCCCCCCTCCCTTCTACTATAATACCCGAATTCCCGGAAGGGGGTTTCAGGGGTTGGTGTACGGTCTTGGGTGCGTAAGTTCATTTTTTACCTTCTGTTATCCCTTGCAGTAATGGGTCTTATTCCAGTTGGCTCGTCCAATTTGTAATATTTGGGCATGTGCTTCTCGCGTTTGCCACCTGATTGTGGTCTTAATCATTGCTGCTCAAAAGTTATATTAATGGTTTCGGTGCATATCAGACCTTCTATGTACAAACGTACCTCGACCAATCGACTCCGAGTGAAATCGGGTCAGTTCTGTCCAACGGTGACATGACGTAGTAGTTCCTGAATCTTGTCCTAGGTGGATAGGTGGTATCCAAATATGCCTCACTTTTTCGTCGGGGATCTTCACTGGAAGATTATTTGACATGGGATATTTGTACGTTATTCCAGTAGTGGGATTCATGCTTATACGCTAATATAACCATCAAACCAGTTACTTGCTCCAAGCGAGCAGCCTCCTCCTTTATGCCATCTCCCGTGTGTGTTTTCAAAACTGGCTCTGTGGACATACACTCAGTTCTTTCGAGCTAGTGTTCATGCTTTCTCTTTCGAAACAGAATCACTACTACCAAGTGCTCCTCACTCATGGTGTGGGGTTTGGCCTTGCATCTGGACTGACCTTTGTCCCAAGCCTAAGCATCGTCGGTCACTATTTCAAGCGTAGGCGGCCCATCGCCATTGGTATTGTGGCGACTGGGGCAGCTCTTGGTAAGTGTGGGTTGGATGTGGTTCTTGCGTCGTGCTCAACCTTCTTAGGCGGAATTGTCCAACCTATGCTCCTTAACCACCTTTTCAACGGAAAAATCGGATTCCATAATGGCGTTCGCATCAGCGCAGGCGTCAATATTTTTTTATTGATAGTTGCGAATTGTCTCATCCGAACCCGTCTTCCTCCTCGTCGGGATGGACCGTTGCTCCCCCTAAAGCGATTCCTTTCGGATATACCGTATCTTTCTGCAGTGATTGGGTGAGCTATCCTCAGATTGATGGATAATTCAAAAATAAATATTTATGTCGATATCCAGCTCCATATGCACCTATCTGGGTCTCTTTTTTGCGGTGTTTTATCTGCAGCTATATGCTGCAACTCATAAGATCGATGGACACCTTGTATCCTATTCTGTAAGTCGCCTCTCAGATATCCTTTGATCAGGTAGTCATATATATATCAGATCTCAATGTTAAATGGGGTCAGCATCTTGGGTCGCATAATCTCGAGTCTTTTGGCACCCAAGTTTGGACCTCTCAACTTGATGGTATTTTTCACGGCAGCCACTGGAGTAATATCGATGTGCATGAGTGCTGTCACAAGCAACACCGGGTTAGTCGTCTTCGGAGCATGTTACGGTTTCGTCTCAGGGGGAGGTATGAAAACCCTCAAAATTACTATCATGTTTATCACTGAGTTCTGCTCCAGTTATTTCGCTGACACCAGCCATGATGGGTGAGCCAATATCCAAAAAAGGACATTAAAACGTGATTTTCATGATTCCTCAGTCTCTTTAATTGATGATCCAAATGAATATGGGGCCCGATTGGGTGTATATTTCTGTGCTGGAGGTGAGTGTTCCGAGTGTAACCTGAGATGTGGAGTACTGATGAGTATTATTAAAGGCTTCGTTGGCCTCGTTGGTGAGCAAGTTTAGGTCGAGAGTTGCGCGGGCCGTTCTGAATTCTATCAGCTACGCCCATTTCTGGGGCCCTTTTAACCTCCAGCTACCACTGGGCACCCGCAAGCCTGTTTGCTGGAGTACGTCATCGGCTATATTTTGATCAGCTGATTTAACATGTATTATAGGCTCTTGTGATTTCGGCGGCGTTGTTGCATCTCGTTAGCAGAGTTTTAATCGCCAGGAGGAGGCACATACGCATTCTTTAAGACATTTGGACTCATTAGCAAGATTTCAGAGTCGACACACACACTCTTTAAGACACTCTCATTCGTTAGTAGGATTTAGAGGGAATATACAGACACATTTAGACACATTCTTTAGGACACATTCGTTTGTTAGCAGGGTTTTGGAGGCCCAAACATTCTTTAAGACTAGCATACGGAGACACTTTTAAATTTAATTCCGAATGCGGAGCCGAATAATTGATTCCCCTTTGAGCAGCCAGCCAACTAATAGTCATACCACCCCCTTTTGAATTTAATTTAGGCACAAGAAGTGTGCGCTGTCGCTTGTAGATGTGCCTTAATTCCATTCGATTGAATCCTGATACAATTTCTCGATATAATACTTGTGCGTTCCGATTATTTCTGAGAATTGCCCACCTGTATGAATCGGGTAATTCAGGGACATGGCAGTGCGCGGTAACACCCACGCTTGTCGCCGGGTCATAACTATGAATCATATGATAGAGTGAGGTGAAGCTACATATCTGTGCGGCCACAATGTCGAAGTTGGTGCACCTCGTCTATATTCACGGGTTTCAAGGTATTCCGTTCTATGGTCCTCAGTAAAGTGCTTTGTGCTTATGGATGACCAGGGAACGACACAACTTTCCAGGTACGCAGTCCCAGGCAACGCTGGGGCCCTGGTTTGTGCCTCACCAGTCTCGCAGTCATTCCCATTGGATCTACAGAACCACCTCTCACGCATAATTCCTGGGCATCTCGACATCAAAATCCAGAGTAGCTTGTACCCGACATACAAGAGCGTAAAACCACTATCTTATGCTACGAAGAATTTCCTGGAGTGGTCAGTTATCTTATGCTGGTTTGGTCATTCCACCTGTCCTTACTCATAAGGCACTCAGGTTGCAAACTCAACCCCCGGGTCCTGTCATCCTACTAGGTCACTCCATGGGAGGGCTTCTTGCAGCAGAGGCAGCGACGGATCCATCCAACACAGCTGAAGAAGGGAGTGGGAAACCGCGCCGCATTGCAGGCGTCATCGCCTTTGACACCCCTTACCTCGGAATGCATCCACACGTTGTCATCAGCGGCATTGCTTCACTCTTTCCAAAGGGCGATGACTCGCAAAAGCAATCCGAACAGGAGATGAACGCCCATCCCGATATCAAGGTTGTCCCTGATCAGGTCACCAATGAATGGGAAGAGCTCAAACGGGATAGGGGTGAGTTGCCGTTGACCTGAAGTTGAAGGCCAATTTTAACCTTTTTCTCGTTCGAAGGTATGCAGCCACAGGTGTCGTCTGATGGATCATCGTCCCACTTGAGCGCAGGCAGTACCTCGTCTCCGACATCGTCCAAGTGCTCATCCTGGTCGCTCCGCCGGTCGTCTTCCCCTTTGCTCGAGCGGGCCCTAGATTTCGCGTCTTCACATTCTGACAACGCATTCGTCCGCTGGGCTATGAAGCACTCGGATGATCCTTTTGGAGCAGGAAAACGATGGATTGTGGAACGACTACAATTCGGCGGTGCAATGTTTGATCCGTCCGGCTTGAAGGAACGTTATATCCGACTGGTGAACTGGAGACATGGAACGTGGGTCAACTATTGGACACAGACGGTACCTAAGCGCTCTGATCATGCTCCCACACGCGAAGGAGACGAGCAAAGAAAGGAGCAAATAGCGTATAACAATTACGCTCTGGTAGAATCTGGTATTGTGAAGGCACCTGCCGAAGAACAGTCTTCAATCGAGAGGGAATGGGCCAAGGAAGTCGCGAGGTCTGGTGGGTCTGAAGGCAAAGTGAAAGAGAAGATCAAGGGTGCACGACATTTCATTGTGCTTCCGACGGGATTAGGGAAGGGATTGGGCGGAGGAGACAATTGGGAGAAAGTGGTTATCGGGGGAGCGGACGATGAGGTTGCAGCGCATCTTGGGCTTTTCATTAGAGGGCAGAACCTTGATTATGACGGACTAATAGAGAGAGTAGGAAAGCGAGTAATTGGATGGTGCGAGCGCTTGTGAGTACTGTTGCACGATACCATTATCTTCCTATCCGCGCAAGGTCGAGGGAGTGAGGTGGTTTGCAGCTTACTCCTTTCCTGACCAGACAGAGAGCGCCAGTGAGATAGCAATCCAAAGAACGACTGAAGGTACACCTTTCACATCATACTATGGGTTCGGAAACACGAACCGTTTGGATAGTTTGCCTTTTGATGCTTGGGAACCCAGGAATCAAAGCGCCGAGCAGGGGCGCGCGCGCCCTTGGAACACCTCGGACTACCTCCCTCGCACGGGCAAGTAAAAAGCGCCCGTTTATATCCTAACCTCATTGCTCTATGCTCCCCAAGGGGCGCCACTTTTTGATACAAGCCGTGTATTGAGGTAAATCATGCTCGTCCGCCAGGATGACGCAATAGACAGGATCGATGTAATTCGCCTAGACCATGGGCGACGAGATTTCTCTTCGACGTATTCCAGAAAAAGCTGTCGACCTACTTCTTTCTGAGAGCGAGTGAGTATTTGTCGGATGAACATAAACCTACTGACCACTACATGTATGGGTATCGACGCACAGCTCTGGTTCATAGAAATAGCTAAGCACACAAACTCTTTGTACTAAAATGCCCTCGGACAAGCGTATTGGTTTTATTTGGTGTCGCCTTTTGGTACGGTCTTCTTTGGAAGGTACGCAAGCGCAGTTTTTTCAAAAATGAACAATTTCGTCGAGAAAATACTGATGAATTTTGAAGAGCATGTCCTCAACCTACAAGAACCAAGGATTAGGATGCGGGCGGAGACCTAATTGCTAGGTTAATTACAAGAAACATAGTCACGTCGGCATGTATCAAAGGGAACCCACTGGGATTAATGTTGAAAACTTGACTTGCCTTTCCACTCATGAAAATAATTGAAGAAAATGTGAAACTCTTGCTCTACAAGATAAACCACCCAAGTATATCAACTGCTTTGGTCCTACCTTAGCTGGAGGGTACAGGAACACATCCTCAAGCTGATAGAGTTACATCAATGAATAAGGTGCCTTTCCACTTAAAATTCAACGCCGATGGATCTGGAGACAACAGTGACATTGAAACCTGATACATGGCGTGAAAACCGCCCAACAGTGGCAGTGGCCGGGGGGCTCCCGGGCACATCCTTGGCTACCATATTGGCTGATGCCGAAATTACATGGTGCTCCAATCCGGGACCAAGACCGCAAAAATCAACATAAGTATTTTATCATTCAGTTTGTAGTGTGACTGTTTCGGTAGTACTACATCATGTCGAGAAATACTTGACCACAAGGTCTTTAGAAGATCGTAGGACAAGGGGTGCCGAAATGATAGCAGCCCCCGGGCCTCTGTTTCGGCCCCTCTCTCTCTGTAATTCTGTATTAGTAGCTTCGAGGCGATCTTTGTACATATCCTCTCTGGCTTGAAGGAGGCGGACAACTCTCTGAGATCCCAGCACCTCTGCTTCATCCACGCTTAGGGGTTGCGTGCGGTCAACTATCTCCTCGTATGCAGAGAATAACCATTCATCAAGGTCGTATTTTTCTCCGAGATGGATCCTTTCGATTACAGGTATTTGACCAATCATTGGCCTTAATCGTTGGAGGCATAATTTGATGATATCGTCAAAGAGAAATCTGTGGGAAATGCTAAGCAGATCCAGATGAGGCTGTGGGCTTCGTGCAAGGCCTGCCGAACAGGTGCGGTGCCTACTCCAGGGGGGTTATGAATTAGCAGGGCCAGAGAACAAGATACTCTGAGACTGACTCTATATAGAAGTGACTTAAGAGTGCTTCGAATTCCTTGATGGTTACATTCGGCAGTGGGATTGGTTGCTCATCACTCATCCCATCGGTCGGAGCCGTGCCTTCCCCTGACGAGTGGGTGAACATGTCACGGAAGACCTCTGACCCTTCCATTAGGAAATAACGATGAACCTTGAAAAGTTGTTCTTCAATCTGTAATATAGTTTTTAACATGGAACACAGCACCAGAGAATAGGTGAGCCTACCAGGAAGATAGCCATAAGATCGTTGCTGAAGTAATACGTCCGGTTATGTTTAGGAATTTTCCTAAAAAAAATTGAGCCTTGGGAGTCGGGTAGTGGGTCGCAATACTTACTCTTCAGATACTTCTACAGGACCTGAAGGAACTCCGATTCTTCGACGGGAGCTCGCACTGGATGTTGCTACTTGAACCTCTGAAGGCCCGCAGTAGAGTTCAGTGAAAACACTTTCAGCCATGGCTCGGGGGATCAACCAGGATTCAATGGATGTGCCGCTAACGGCGTTTGATGCTGTTATAATGTATCGACAAACGAAAGCACAAGAGCTCACCAAAGAATATCTGTATTTAAATTCACTGCCACACAGGGACGAGAGTGAGCTCAGCGATCTACTTTGCGAGGAGAGAGAGGTATACGTATAGAATGAGAATGACAGAGTGATCGGAGCGATTGGAATGAAGCGAGATCTCTCGGTCCTCTATGTAGTCACTAAAACGATCAAGGCATATATACTATGTGTGACAATGTGAGTGGTTCGTGCTGTTAACAGTTTCCATCTTCCGCAGTTGTTCTATGTATAATTAATACCACAGAAGTTGTATGTTAGTAAATATATGTCATACGGGTGGGTCACGAAGCTTCGAGAAAGCCTCACTGCAACTCAGAAGGGTATAAAAATTCCGCTCGTTGTCCTTTTTGCTGGGACCCCCAGGTCATTGGTGGAGACATCCCGATAAGATAAACCTAATTAGGATTAGGGATCATCTCATTGCGACATGGAGCTCGACGTGTCAGTTCCCATACACGCTGCACTTTCCGCAGTCCGGGGGACATTTTTTCCAATGCCTCACGACGAAACAACTCGAAAAGTCGTTACTTTATGTAAAAGAGTACTACGAGGAACAACCAACTACTAGAAGGAAAATCCAGGCATTCAAGATGAGAAATACGCTTCTACCAAAACTTTGGAAGATCGCACAGGGTGCTGCGAATAAGATCCCGTTTTCTTGGCTTCCAAACGGTCTCTATGTGAAGCGTCTCTCGCCCTAAAGTAGCAAGTAACTCTCTCAAAGCCCAGCAACCTTGCTTCATCTATTGTCAAAGTTTTCTCGCGTTCGAGCAGTTCTTCATATGCAGAGAACAACCACTCATTGAACCCATACTTGTCCCCTAGAATGATCCTTTGGCAGATGGGAATTTGTCCTATCATAGGCTGCAGTCGCTGGCGCAAAAACGAAACGATTTCGTCAAAGAAGAATCGTTGAGAAATGCTTAGCAGATCCAAATATTGCTCGAGGCTCGGCCTCTGCAAATGAGGGCTGTGTTATAGTGATTACCGACGGTGATGCAGGATCAGTTAGGTGTAAGTTAGACGCAATGAACAAAATCGGCTGACGGAAGGTAGAAGTAGTCCAGAAGTGCCTCGAACTCTTTCACGGTTACCCCAGGCAACAGTATAGGTTTTTCGTCAGTTATTCCATCTGGCTGTTCGCCTTCCTCTGCTGGGGAAGCAAACATTCCACCAAAGATATCGGATTCTCGAACGAATTGATGGCGGTGAATTTTGAAGAGACGATCTTCGACCTTGTTTGGAACGCAAGTCAAGGAAAAGGGAACATATGTCGAAAATTGTACATTTCGATGTCTCGGAGCATGTATCGGAGCTCCGAAGGAGCTCCATTCCGTTGTCTTAGATACTATGTTATTGTCTCAAAGGTAGTATTTAGGTAGGATAATTTGTATGTAGTCAATAAGGCTCCTCATTCATCCCTTCCATCATGTAGCTTGCGTGCGCTATCGGCACCTGTCCGCTGCCCGCATATTTTATGCTGCGACAACATAGATGACATGCATACCAGAAAAATAGCCATAGGGTCACCCTCAAAATAATATATGGAACTGCGTTCAGGATGTTCTTTCCTGGGGAACAGTCAGTACGATTTAAACATGGTAGTTCAACTATTCATCATACAAAACGGCATCTTTTATGCTATTTTCTTGGGATTCCAGGATGGAGTTGATTGCTAGCAATGTTTCGGTCATGGCTGTTAACGAATAGATCCGACGGACGCTGGCCTGCCGTTCGTTCTCGAACTTTGCTTGCTGTGGTTATCATTGTTTGTACCCTGACGCAATCAGAAATTCTAGAATGGTCCATCCATGTGATCCTCCACGCGGTGAAGTTATAACCAAGATAATATCGTATATTAAGTAGAAGTTCCTCTTGGAACCCAAAGGCGTAGCAATATTTCAGCTTCTGGGATATATATACAATCCTAATAGCCCTGAGCAGCCGCATCCATACTCTGGCTCTGTTATCTCCTCACTGGTTTCTTAACCTTCGTGGGGTTTGATCCCAGCTGCTGTGCGAAGTGTTTGTCCCTGTCCGCTGCGAGCATGACTAGTCGCTCGTACCCAAGAGCCTCGGCTTCCTGTTCTGTTAGGCTCTCGCTGCGGCAGAGCATTTGAGCATAAGCGGAGGATATCCAGTCCTCGAGCTGGTACTTGTCACCCAAGAGAAGTCGATCTACTGGCTGGACGCCCGCTTTGAGGGTCTCCAATCCTTGAAGGGAAAACTGCATGACGTCGTCGAAGAGGTATTGACGGGAGACGCGTAACAAGTTCAAATAGACCTGCAGTGTCAGCCAAGTTGGTTGCAGAAGAAGACTATAATCGATAATGATGGGTTAGGGTCCGATTTCAGCCTGGGTAGAGGGGCAAACTAACGGCTGATAGAAATAATCCAAAAGAGATTCAAACTCCTCCGCAGTCACTTCTTGCAGTGGTATTGATAGCTGGTTGTTTGGCAAGTCCGACACTCCTTCTTCATCCTGGGAGCTAAATAGCTTGCGGAAGAACGGTGATCCCTGCATAAGGTAGTGGCGATGGACTTCGAACAGTTGACCCCCAACCTGTGTTTTCGGGTTAACATTTCTTTGAGCAATGTATTGAACTGCATTGCCAAGATAACAGCCATTGGGTCATTGTCAAAGTAATATTTGTGGTTTTGTTTCGTTTCCCTGCAAAGTTAAGTCAATAAACACGGTCCCCAAAACGAAGTAGAAAGCGTAGTACATGGATAGGGTTTTGGGTGGTGTTGTTGTCCGAATATATCACTATATGCAAGCTGCGTCTCCGTAATGGACAAGAAGTAGCATCCGTTTGACACAGAAGTCTAGTGACGGTTAGTTAAATACGAACAAACTCTGGGCCTAATCTAGCTGTTGTTGGGGTTCCGCAGCGCGCTGTATGAGCTTTCAGCCCAGAAGTTCTGGATACCGCGGATATCAGCTCATCGATCGATATGCATCATGGTGTCCATGAGGCAAGGTTACGAACCACGGATGGTAGACTAACTTCAGCAATATTGAATATTCTGTTTAACATGGTACAAGATTCAATTATGTATGACACAGAAAATGATACAAACTACAACGACTTTCAATTGTCTGCTTACTGGAAACTGCTCGACGCGCTTATTTCAAGACAACAACAATAAGTTAATCTATAGCGGAGTTGTCGATCGCTGACGGAATTTACCGAAACGAGAAACATACCACTAGACCGGGAGTTCGGTACGGCGGGTGATATTGACCGCTCTAGGGGGTCCAGATACCGCAGGGGAAGTGCGAGCGATCGCAGAAAGATCGAGCGCTATGGTCAAATGAGTAAACACACAGCTGGAGTGAGATGGGAAGGGACACGAACGACGATCACTGTTCTTGAACGCGTGCTTGCGGAGTTTCCTTGCCTTGTCTAACTCTTCGTCCGTGATGTGGTTGCTAGTGCTGCTGCTGTCGCTGTCATTTCGCTGCATTGGTGGCTTAGGAGATGTGCGCGATGGCTCTACTGTTATGCAAATATCAGGCATCTGAGTGTGAAACTGGGAGAAGGTACTCACATCCAGTTGCAAGATCCACAGGGCGCTCCATGCTCTCATCATCCAGGGCGTTAGCTTCGAGGTGCCGCTCATCAGCAATGCTCCCCCAGTTGTGACTACCTGCGCCGCCTTTGCGTAGGCTGGGATCAAGGCCAGTGCGGGACTCTGAGCGATCCCTGTTCAAGGCTCGGGGATATGCAGCACGCTCAGTGCGAGTCATGATGAGGATATATAAGGGCTCTCGTTTGGGATGGATATGGTTGTGGATGAAGAGAGGGGCGATGGGGTGGGGAGGGGTTATATATACCTCGGGATTATGCAGGGCGGATGGTGCTCGCACCAACACGTCTCGTGACCCGTAGTGCGGTCTTGTGAATGCTCGATTTCTAGGCTCTTCGACCAGCTAATACCCTGGTCCCTTCCGTCTCTGAATCTTCCAGCAGGATTATTGAATTTCTGATGTCCTATTCAGTCGGCCCGAGTGGATGAGGGCCAGGACCCAGAGCAGAGCCAGTTGCAAGAATGCGGGGAAATGTGGGAAATCAAACGTCATGGTCACCAGCCCTGGGTTCTGATCGAGATCCAAACTGGACGAGTCCAGCCCACGCCCTTGCTCAATCTCTACTGTTGAACAGACTCCATTCCGCAAGTCCGCTCACTTATAAAGCTATTGTCTGGAAAGTCAGCAAGTCAGGGCTGGTTGTATTGATTCATTGCATCATCTCTGATAAAAATGTGCCACTGGCATGTACATGTCGAGTTTCCTGGCCGACTTCCTGAAACGTTCTTCGCCAAAACTCTCACGGATGCTAGAGCGTTTTACACTGCCGACTTTTGACGGTTAGGACGCCACTCTATTGAAGACAGCTACCAGTTTTACTGCCGCTTGCGCCAACATTGAACCTGTATCCATGGCACCACCCAATTTATTCTTTTTCTCCCTCTGCTCTCTCCTCTCTCTCCTGTGAAGATCCGAACGCGGCACACGATCTCGAAGGAAAAAAGCCTCTTATTGACTCAAAGTGTATTCTTGTTTTAGCACCAATATACTATTCATTTTCACGTAGACATAGATGCTCATACCCCACTCGCTTCTGCGGACCAGCAATTTGTCTGATATTTAGCAAACCTACGGCGCACCTTAAAAGTCAATCTTCTGAAATTTTTGAGTATGACAAAGCTCCTTATACTCACTCAGGCCTCCGTTTGGGCAGGTAGTGCTAAGTCCATAAGGGAGAGTGGCGCATAAGAGCCAGTGGCGTAGGGCCGCACTTTGTCTCTTGGCTTATCGCCTGATCTACCCTATAGTCAGGACCATCTTCAACACATGAGCACAACTGTATCCTTACTTGGGACTACGGGCGCTTTGATTTTTAAACTTTCGAACGAAGTTGCCTTCAAGTGCCGTCGCCCGCGCTTCAAGGGCGAGGGGGACATGTTCACCTCCTCACCCCTTTCCTCAGCCCGTCTCCGCCTCATATACATACGCTTCTGAAAACGGCGACGAACCGTGGCAAAATGTGACTTAGCATCGCCTTGATGATGTTCGCCTTCGGGCTTGCTACAATAAGTAAATTACCCCAGATTCACGACCCAACGATAGGTCGTACTTACATAGCGGTAATTGTAAAGTGCTTTTGGTCTGTACGCAGGTCTTGCAAGAGTCCATTATCGTGTAAACCGCGAAAAATTCCAGAAGAGTTGTGAGACCTCTCCTTGTTACCCTCATGCCAAAATAATCTCTTGGCCCCAAGCAGGTCTGCATTTTGCTTTTCCCAAGCGGCCCGGGAATCCGTCGCCTTATGTGCTATTGGCAGACATGACCCATACGAGTCTTCGTGTTCATGGCTCCTCGAGCCTCTCTCGAGCAGGCGTAGATACTCAGTCACCTCCAGGATATTCCTTGTTTTGACGCAGGATGCAATGAGATCGGGACGAAGACAAGAATGAATCGTTAGTGCGTAGAAAAAGGCGTCCATTTCCGCTGGGGTCCACAATTTGGAATGTGGTGTAGATTGTAGTGAGAGTGACGCTGGTGATGATATAGTATCAGATGGAAAGCCTTGATGTTTCCGAGCTTCCTCAGGGTGTCGGTGAAACAGAATTGAAAAGCCTTCGACACGGTCTTTGTGTTGGTGAAGAAGCTCAATTTGTAGGGACATTTTTTATGAAACACGATACAGAAAATTCGCAACTAATATATACGACTGAACTCGATGTTTTCCGACTGCAAAAAAAGTTAAAAAAAGTTGTAAACTCCAATAATAACACCAGATCAGGGGCGGCTGGTCGCTTGTTCGGCCGTTTCCGAAGCCGAAAAGGAAGGTTGGTCCCACCAAGCGCCTTTGACGTCCACCTGCTTCCTCTCGGTCAAGCTCATGAGCTCGTTGTCCGACGTTATCAGATATTCGCTGCGGTCCACCGAGGCAGTCGTCGTCGCTGTAGATGTATTTATTGTCCCAGACGCATCCTCCGGTACCTCCACCGATCCTGAGCCATCGCCAGGTGCCTATGATCGACGATTCCTGGCCGTCGTGTCCCACAGAGACGACTGGGCTTTAACTGAGGAGGGCGCGTACGTTATATTCTCCTAGGAAACCGAGTCAACATAGTCAATTTAACTTTGACTCAGCGTCTTCGTATACAAAACGAATTCCCCCAGTCGTTCGCCTGTCTACGGCGATCTGGATGTCCAATCCATTTACCCGATATACGGCGACTTCTCGATCGCCATGAGTCAGATCCGTCGCAGCACACTTGACCTGCGCGTTATCGATACTAAAGCCGTCTTAGAACAGCCACGCTCTGGTTCGTACTTCCGCGCCCAACGGAATCTCTGTCCTTGAATACCATTCTTCTGTTCAGGGTTCAGTTTGACCATCAACCCCGCGGGAGGGCCATCCGAGGGGTCGGGCCCACCGACGTTTTATGCAAATGATGTGCAAAGTTTAGGTACACTGGTTTCGGAATGTAAGCGGCTAAAAGAGGCATCAGGTTTGTGTGTTTTACTCTTGGTTTGTCCATGTCGGAGGGGCGTACTATATTTTCTGCCCTATTCACAGATACCGAAACACCACATACGGAGGACGCTTCTCAATCTTCGTCTCGTTTTGATTGGTTGCGACCCTATTTCTCCAAGCGTATTCACCTATCTATTTGTGAGCTATAGCTAGAAAATAATCTGTCCCTCAATACTAATCATCCTTTCTAGTGTCTCCAACGCCACCCGATCTCCGAGTGTTCAACAAGCCACTTCTACAGCGTTTGTCACCTGCAAGTGCCGGTCTCCCCGGGAATGATGATGCAGATATTGAACTTATACGAGGCGAATGGATACGAAACAGAGCTCGTTCACTTGTCCGACACGGAAAGCGGAGATTATCACTTCGCCTGGGAACCTTCAATGTGAACGGGAAACTTCCATCTCAGGATCTTTCGTCTTGGATACAAGGAATTCGCACGTCGAACATTAAGACGTATGATACCACTTTGCCCTCCATACCACCCCTCAAGAATGCATCCCCACTGTCTCTAGGAAACATGATGACAAATCCACTAGAATGGTGTGAGTAGTACACACTTCAGGCACGAATGAACCTCTCACCCATGGTCAGTACGAAGACGATCAGATGCTCAGGGGACGAACTCAAGCGTTCCAAGCACTTACATACCCCAACCTGTCGATGACGACCCTGACCCAGATATGTTTGTCCTGGGATTCCAGGAACTTGATCTCTCAGCAGAAGCACTCATTTACTCGACAAGCACTGTGAGAGAAGATGCTTGGTGTATGGCCATTTTTGCTGCGCTTGGGGAAAAGGCCGTGCGCTACGAAAAGGTCATTCATGATAACGGCGAGGGTGCATTCTTTAGCTGATATTTTCTTGAATCAGCTAGCTTCGAAACAACTCGTTGGAATGTTAATAGTGGTCATTGTGAAAAAGGCTCTTAAACCTCATTTTGGAGATCTCAAGGCGTCTTCTGTTGGTTCTGGTATACTTGGCGTCATGGTAAGTATATACAGGGCTATTTTTCATATGCCCCCTTCAAGTATGTCCCCAGGGGAACAAGGGAGCGACAGCGATTCGCTTGACTTTTACGCCGTCGATTGAACTTGATGACAAAGCAGAAGTGTCTTCACCAACTAGCCCGGACCAGCAGTCCAGGGAGGATACGCCACCTGCGGGACCAGTCACCCTAACCTTCGTCAATGCTCATCTTGCAGCATTCGATGAAATGGTAGACAGACGTAACCAGGAGTTCCATGATCTATCAAAGCGGCTGGCATTCGGGAAAGATCTCGACGGGATAGAAGTCAACAACGAGTATTATGAACCAGAGACAGCTTCACCTACTAACGTTAGTATATATGAGAGTGATGCACTGTTTTGGATGGTGAGATCTCACCCTTTTTCCTAAAATTCCTTAGAATTGACAGATGGCTGGTTGCACAGGGAGGTTAGTCAAGTGCTTAACAAGTGTTCAGCGGCATCCCCTTATACGCTGGAACACAGACCTCAATTACCGCGTGGATATTCCAGACCCCGAATTTCGTAAGATGCTCGCTGATAAAGACTGGGAAGACAGGCTGCAAGTTCTACTTCGGCGCGACCAGGTAGCTATGTCCCATCAACCTCCATTTAAATGCACCACTTAAGGCTACATTTCAGCTGAAAGTGGCCATGACCTCCCAAAAAGCATTCGATGGCTTCACTGAACATCCTATTGAACATCTCCCGTGAGTTCGCCCATCCTAATGCAATCCCAAATACCGATGTTTCCCAGGACATATCGCTTCAGCCCAGGTCTTGGGATGGATGAGCTCGGTTATGATCAAAAGTAAGCTTTGAAATACAGACCCCCAGTCAGTCGCTATGACTGCGAAATAGGCGGAGACCAGCTTGGACAGACCGCGTGCTGTACATCCCAGGACCCTTTTGCGAAGTTACCCAACATTCGTACACCAGCTATCCCCAAATAACAATGAGTGACCATCGACCTGTTGCTGCAGAATTCACAGTCGACGTACGTACATTAGTTCCCCAAAGGCAGAAGGCTAACCCACCAATGAGCCAGTTCGACCTATATCACAAGTCGCAATATGACTCGGTTGTGAGGCAGATGTATCGTGATATTTATGCGTTGGACATGTCGCATGAACGGCCGAAGCTCAAAATTGATCAAGACTTCCTTGACTTCGGAGAAATTCGGTAAGAGAAATGAAATATACCCCTTATATACAGTAACCAAACTAGAGGCAGTTATCATACACGTTCAGCTAAAAAGATCATGATTAAGAACATAGGCAAGGTAACAGTATTCTTGGGCTGTCTCTGGCCCCTCTGATATTGTAAACCAGGTCCCATGCGCCTGGAGGCTCGTACCGGTGCAGTCCGATTTGCCAATACGTGAGTTTATTGGCCCTCCTTTATCTCGAATTAACGCGCTGCTCGCAGACCCAGAGTGGTTGTCCATCGAGCCTATGACGGTGAAAAACACGCATATTTTTGTATAGGTACGAATTATACTTACCGAGATACGCAGGGAATGATCCTTCCAGATGAAGGGACGGAGATAACTCTCACCGCTGAGGTCGATAATCACATCGCATCTTCACTTAATTTAGGTCCTCGGGATATCAGTGGAACGCTGATACTCCATATCATCCTCGGAAAGGACCACTTCATTTCAATATCTGGGGAATACCGTATGTCCCCTTTCCCTGCGAGGGCTTGCACACTCTGTTCTGATAGTTCCGCCAAAGTGCCATCATGTTTTGGAAACAAGCTAGCAACCCTAACTCGACTCCCAGGTCCTATACGTTCCTTGAGCTCGGCGAAGGATCTACGCCCGGAGAATCACCCCCTGAATGCTCCGCGAGAGATTATGCGATTAGTGAATCATCTTATGGGGAATCATACGCCACCGAAGGATCTCTTTCTCCTACCCCCTGACGAAGCAATGATTGACACCATCCGCGAGGTAATCACCAACAGATGCAACGTACGACGCGGTCTCCTGACCCCGTTTTATTTAGTGCCTTGACACAGGCGAGGAATTCCCCTGGTCACCTGGAGAGGGAGGACCGGAGGCAGAACCCCCGCACGCATTCGCTGGTGCACTAGTCCGCCTTCTAGATTCCTTGAATGAGCCAATTATACCCCCCATGTTGCACCCGCGATGTGTCCAGATGACGAGCCGTGATGAGGCATTTGAGGTTTGTCTTGATGAATTAACTACCCATCATTTGAACCCGTGTTGACTAACGGGGTGTAGCTTCTTGATGCACTCCAACCTGCGGCAGTCAATGTGTGTGCCTCTTTCCTACTTCTTTGATAAGAATTGTTAACGTGACGCCACAAGGTATGGATCACGATTACTGCATTTCTGCACTTCATTTGTCAGTCATCTGGCGATCCGAGTTATGCAGAGCAAATAGGTGAGTCCGTGTTCGGGCCCGCCGAAGGAACATATAGCTCATGCCTGCACGTCTATAGCTAGGATATTTGTGCCAGCCTTGATGCGGGACGACCATTCAACAACAATCCCAGTCTCACCTATTGGAAAGCGGAAATTCTTCCTCCATTTCATTACTTGAGGCTTGATAATTGCTCGAATAACCAAGTAATTGGTGCACCGGTACTGATACTCTGTTCTAATATGTTATTAAATTGGGGTATGCGTGATATACATTGCATCTAAACTTCCCGCCTCCTACCCTTGTTTGACGGGATCATGAGAAGAGCTTCTTGTATGCCTTTTTCTCTTTTTCCCGTGCTTCCTTCTTTCTCAGGTGAAGTTTGGCAAGCTCGCCGCTGATGAGCTTGTCCTCAGGTACAAGCTTGCTCGCTGCGACAAGATCGGCTTCCTGACGCTCTTCATTCTTCATAATCTGGTGGGCCATGGCCCGCCGATACATTGCCTTAGCTATTTACGGTAGAGGAGTGAGCAAAGAGCTTGGCACTGCACACGGTAAACGACCGGTACTGGCCTTTGTCCGCGGTGTCTAAATTGAGGTTGTCCAATGCACGTGTGGTATTTGATATGGCGACCGATGCATTGGACGTGGATGGAGGAACGGTCCGGATAGCAGCCAAAGATGAATTGAGCAATAAAGGAGTAAGAATGGCGTTATATGTCTCCCTTAACCCCGAAGATTCGTCCTTGGAAATTTCTCGATGTGTATCAAGGTAACGAATGGATTCTGGAGGCGGACAAGCGAAGAAACGTGACCTGTGAGTTTACGATGGGATATGTAACCCAGACACGTACTCTGATATTTCTCGAGTGCCTCCCCGATTTTCCCATCTTTATAGAGTTTGTTACCGACTTCCCTTACAACCTTGGCAATCTCAATTACAGTTTCAGGCTTGCTGAGATCACGATCCTCGTCGTCTGGGTAGTCTTCATAAGGATCTCCTTCAGCACTAACAGCTTCCTCGGTAAGAGAAGGATCATCGGGGGAGAGCTGGCCACAGTCAACGATGACAACTGGCGCAGTAGGTACATCTCCAGAGGAGGTTGGATTGTTCTCGATCTGTCGTACTGATAGCAGAGTTTAACGAAAAGATGTGAAGGTCAAAGACACTTGGCTCACCGACTGACTTTCCCTTGATGACCTCTCCGAAAACTACGTGTTTCCCATCTAGATGGGGAGTTTGAGCCACGGTAATGAAAAACTGAGAACCATTGGTATTGGGGCCTGCATTTGCCTACATTTTATTTATCTATTTCATAGGTTCTATGCCGAACCCATATGACAAAAACGTACCATTGAAAGTAGGAACGGTTTCGAATGCGTCATGGGAAATGCCTCGTCTTCGAATTTTTCTCCATAAATCGACTCGCCGCCGGTGCCTATCCAGCTCGATATATCATAACCACGGAAGTAAAACGGAGCAAGATGCATACCATTACCAGCAGTGAAGTCACCACCTTGACACATGAACCTGATGTGCCCGACGATGATGGTTCAAGACAAAACGCTCCGCTGAGATCTATTCCGAGCTTACGTACCCCTTAATGACACGATGGAAGGCCGACCCTTTGTAATGCAAGGGCTTGCCCAGTTTGCCAGCACCTTTCTCCCCCGTGCATAAAGCGCCTAAGCGGAGAATCAGTTGAAAAGATCAGATCCGGAATCGCACGGACCAACGCACGAAAATTTTCTGCCGTCTTTGGGACAAGATCGTTGAAGAGAGAGAAAGTGATACGAGCGGGAGCTTTGTCTCCGATTTTAACGTCAAAGTAGGTAATCGGGCGCTGCGAAGACATCGTGGCTGGCGTATGGAGTGGTGAACGGGAGGACTCTACAGATTTGATATATTTGGGGAGAGATAATTACGTAACCATGCAGAATGTCCTGGAACTTGCCCGAACCTCGAGACCATCATACATAGAACACCACTCGCGTGGTCGAAACAACAACACGAGTGTGCAGTACATCGGCAATCACCCCAGGTACCAAGACAGAAGAGGTCGGGGCGCTCGAAAGATGGACAATCGTTCTCTTAGAGCCATGGCTGGTGTATGATGGTTTCTGAGACGACTAAGCGTTGAGGAAGATACGAGCAACCGCTTCAATGCAAGCGGGGTCAGTTGTTTTTCCTGATTACGACTATTGAAACTCAGAAGGGTCCGAACATCGCTATTGTTACTGTTAGATAAACAAGTTTCAAGGTGACTCAAAAGCCAATAATAACAAACAGCTCCATGGCACACCCATTCCAACTCTCAGTTACTTAGCCCGGATGGGATCATTATTGTGATTCCTTTACGGCTAAGGCTGTTCTGCTCCGTTGTCCGACTGGATGAATTGAATCCAAGCCTCGAGGCGCCCAGCTTGATCTTCAACGGCAGATCAGAAGTGCGCTAGCTAAGTCGGGGGGCTATTCTTGGGCTATTCTCAAGGTGGCGTGTTATCTTCCAGAACCGCATGCGACGGCGTCGTCACACGATGCGGTACGTCAAAAGCTTCAAGCACGCCGGATACCATCTCATGGTGACCCCCCTATTTGACGTTCATAAAAAGTAAACCACCATATTTTACCTGACAACCGGCTCTAGTAGTCAGCCCCCTCGAGAAAGGGCTTCCCTCGGCTATGATTGGACGAGTCCGATGGTGTGATCTGTCATCATCGTTATGATAGAGCAGCGATTGTAAGCAGAATAATCTTCTTGCATTAGTAAAGGAAGGAACTCTTACCCCATGTTCATATCCGCGCGTGAGGCCTCGGGTTTCAACATGATCCCACTACACTTGTCAATGACCAGTGGAATACACTTGATGAGCCCCAAAGATTTTTGATTGGAGCACTCCCCCTTCAACCACCAATGAATAACAACCTGTTGCAATATGTCTACTAAAGTGCCCCACGACTAGTTCTCGATGAGGCCGGTTAAAACGCAAATGAGGGTCGGGCAGCTTACAAAGAACGTGACTAAATATAATATTTCAACATTACCTGGGTGGGGCGGCGAAAACATACACCAATTGAACAAGGAGGAGCGCCAAAGAAGCCTTCACATGAGGCCCATCGCTGACATGTCCGATGCCCCGTGCTATCCTAGCCGTATAGCGGACGGCACCGCTGGATCGGCACGGCAGTCAAACGCCTCCAGGATTCAGGGAAGCAAGGGATTGAATAGGTCAGGTACCGGTCGCTTTCGCGCCTGGCCATTCCTCCGAGGACTTAACTTACGCCGCGTCCAGTGTCTCGATTCCTTTTCTGTAGCTCAGGACGATGGGATGTGTACATTGTATATATATATACCTTCTCTTTATCGTAATACCCAATACCTATAGCCTTCTACAATCAGCCTTTATTCACCTTTATCTTTGCCACCAGACCCCTAGAGATGGAATTCTTGACAACTCTTGACTTTGGCCTTGCACTCGTTGGCCTGCTCCTCGTTCGTCAACTTTACCGCCGGAAATCCTCGACGCACCTGCCTCCTGGTCCCAGAGGGTGGCCCCTACTTGGCAACCTCCTCGACATGCCGACATCAAAGGAATGGCTTACTTTTGCCGACTGGGGTAACAAATGGGGTGAGCCATTCTCAACTAGGTGTTATAAGTCTATCCTGACAATAGACCAGGTGGTTTAATATCCATCTCTGTCTTTGGTCAACAAATGTTCATCATCAATTCTGCCAAAGTGGCAACAGAAATGCTCGACAAGAAAAGTTCTATGTACTCGGGCCGTCCTGTAATGCAGATGGGCGGTGAAATGGTCGGGTGGAAGGACACCCTCGTCTTAGTACCTTATGGATCTCGCTTCCGTAATTATCGCAGGCTCTTCCATCGGCTATTTGGCAATCATGTTGCCATGTCGAAATTTCACCCTGTCGAGGAGATTGAGGCTCATAAATTTCTTAAGCGTTTATTCTTCGCACCACAAGATTTGGCTGCACATATACGCGAGTACGTACATTGTAGACCCCGCTCTCTGAAGAAGTATTGCATTTATTCATATAACTTGTAGAACCGCTGGTGCAATCATCCTTCGCATCTCACATGGTTATGAGGTCAAGGGGAAGGATGACCGGTTCGTACAGCTGGCCGATCTTGCTACTGAGCAGTTTTCGCGGTCGACGGCACCAGGGGGTTTCTTGGTAAACTTGGTACCACCGTGTGAGTCCATTGGATAGCCCGGGATAGAATAGGGCTCACATCCCTTCTTGGAACCAGTGAGCCGACTTCCTGATTGGTTCCCTGGGACCAACTTTAAGAAAACTGCCCGAGAATGGGCTGATACTCTCAAGCAGATGATCGAAGAGCCTCATCAATATGTCAAAGATCATTTGGTAGGTTTGGCGGGGAGGGGAAGAACTCAGGCCAATGTTTAACTTTGACTCCGTATAGGCTTCTGGAACCGCAGAACCGTCATACACAAGCCAATTACTGGAAGAACCTAATCTGACGCCACAGAAGGAGTTCGACATCAAGTGGTCAGCAGGTTCTCTCTATTCTGGAGGCGCAGATACGGCAAGCGGCTTTCACCACTCGGCCCGAGCTCTTACTGAATCGCTGTGCAAATTAGACCGTCTCATCCATTTATTCGTTTTTCAAGGCGATGATACTTTTTCCAGAGGTTGCGGCCAAAGCTCAAGCAGAAATTGACGCTATTGTGGGCCAAGATAGACTCCCTTCGTTCGCCGACAGGGACTTATTACCGTTCACAAATGCGCTCGTTCTTGAAGTGTTGCGATGGCACTCGGTTGTGCCAACAGGTCCGCTTAATTATCTTTTTGCTTTTTAATTCACACACGGAACCAATCAATTTGAAAGGTGTTCCCCATCTTGTGACAGAGGATAACATCCACGATGGCTATCTCATTCCCAAGGGGTCCCTTGTTATCACGAACATCTGGTTCGATTTATTCTCTTTGATAAGCTCATGTCCCCAAATTAATTTCGTAACGCCACCCAACAGGCAAATGCTACACGATTCAAAAATATACTCGGACCCTATGGCATTCAATCCTGATCGCTTCCTTGGACCCAATCCCGAACCAGACCCTACCGAGATATGTTTCGGGTTTGGTAGGAGGTAAAGCCATTATCCCCCAGTATGTTCAAATATTCAGCTCATCGCTTTACCCTCTTTTTTGCTCAAAATATAGGATTTGCCCAGGTGAGACGCAGATCATAAACACCCATAATATTCTCGTATCCTGATGATGAGTTCCCAACTTAGGACGCGTTTTAGCCGGAGCATCTATTTTTATCTCCTGTGCCATGACTTTAGCTGTTTTCAACATTTCGAAGCCCATACAAGACGGAAAGGCAATTGAGCCAGATGTCGACCAAACCAGTGGGACTATTAGGTATGATAGTGAACACTTCGGCTCACGTTTAAAAAATAATGCATTGTCCTTTTTCACAAAAGCCACCCTGCACCGTTCCGGTGTTCAGTTGCACCACGATCGGAGCAGGCTCTCGCGCTCATCAATGCTGTTGAACTTTGATTTAAGTTCATGTGTGAAAAAAATATTGGTAGTGGGAGGGAGGTATATGTGGAGTTTCATAGGTTATGCCAGTGGCAAGTGTTCGTTATTCCCATGCCTCTTCGGGGATTTGGGAATAAATTGAGAGGTAGGTGGAGGTATGGATTAGTGTGAAAGGGGCATTGAAAAGCTCTCAGCCCTTTTACTATGTCTTCCGTGTAAATTTGGAGCATATGGGTGTACTTATACTTTGCATGTTTCGTTCCAACTAGGATTTCCTGTTATTATATATACATATATGTCAAGGATATCACGAAGCGGGTAACTGGAAACCCTTGATTGACGTCATTCACTGCTGTGTATAATGCAAAAGAGAGCCAAATCAGGAGAAAAAAACCCCCGATAAGCTGATTCTTCTTCAGAATGACATTCACTCATGGAATGCATTTCCCGAGGAGTGGAAGGAAGGATAGCCAAAGGGACCATGAATATCCGTAGGTCTCACCACCTCATACAGCAATTAACCCAAGCGTCCACGCAAGCCCTCTGTGTCGACTTTTGCCCGTGGGCCGGGGGGCAGGGGATGTGTGTATTGAAAATATATGCAACACCACGCAGTAATGCGGGTGGAAGCTACTGTAGTGAAGCTCTTACCTGTGTTGGTAGCTTGTAGGCTAGATACTCAGTAAGTCGTAGAACGGTGTAAAACAACTTGTATTTTCTATGTGCTAGAGGCCCAGTTTATATACTGTGAACTAATACTACGGATTGTTCTAGGGTATTCTAGACACATGTATAAAGCATTTATAATGCATGTTAATGCGTCATAATGAGTCATTAAAGCTCAACTTAATTAAGGAGCTGTTACTCGTAAGAGATTACATGTTTGTAATCATATTGGTGAGCGCTTATACAGCGCATCATGTTGATGACGTAATAGCACTTTTCAACATTCCCCTTGCTTAAGCGTCAGCAGCAGGAAGAAAGTCTAAGCCAAACATTGGACGAAAGTGCTCGAACTTTATTCGCCCAAGATTCTTGGTCAAGAGATCAGCGGGATTCTCAGTCCCATCTACATGAGAGATCTCAATTGATCCATTCTCTACACATTCCCTAACATAATGATATCGAATATCAATATGTTTGGAGCGTCTTTCTGTCGCTGGATTAACGCCAAGGAAGAGTGATCCGGTGTTATCACCACATAAGGGAAGTGGAGGAAGTTGATATCCAATTTCGGACATCACTGATCTAATCCACATCAGTTGGCGGCTACAATCTGAGAGCGCCATATATTCTGCTTCTGTGGAAGATAGGGCTACTGTTTTTTGCCGGCGGCTAAGCCAAGAAATGGCGCCTGAAGCAAGATTGATAAAATATCCAGTTATGGATTTCCGATTAGCCGGATCGGAAGCCCAATCGGAATCTGAATGCGCTATGATTCCTTCCCCTTTTTGACCATTGTAAATGATCCGATAGTGGGGTGTGGATAATAAGTAGCGACAAATATATTGCGCTTTCTCATAATGATCCTGTGATGGATTGGCGCAAAACTGTGATAATTTGATCACAGCGAATCCGATATCAGGTCTTGTACCTATCATAAGGTATAACAATGACCCAATAATTTGCTGGAATTTTGTACGAAGATCCGGATCTATTTCCCCTTCATTTGGTTTAGGGATATATCCGGTGGGAAGAGGAGTTGGAGTAGGGCGAGCTTTGATGGCGAAACGCTCAAGCACTTTTTCCAAATATGCAGTTTGATCAAGGAAAAGAAGTCTTCTCTTCCGATCTCTTCTGATCCTCATACCAAGAAATTCTACGGCTGTGCCGAGATCTCGGCATTCCCATTTCTTCATAAATTCTTCTTTTTTCTTTTTAAGAAGGGCAGAATTATTTCCCATAAAAAGCACATCATCGACGTATACTATGGCAATCACATAGTTGCCTTTTCCGTCATGATGTATATATACACCGGCATCAGATAAGAATCGCTTAAAACCTAATGTCTGCATAGATCTGGACATCTCGCGCCACCAAGCTAAGCCGGCTTGCTTAAGGCCGTACAATGCTCGTTGTAACCTCCATACCAGGTGTTCTTTTCCTGGAATCCGGAATCCTTCCGGTTGTTCCATATAGATTTCTTCATCCAGTTGCCCGTTTAGGAATGCCGTTTTGACATCCAGCGCTTCTATATCCCAGTCCTCAAGCGCTGCTAGCGCTAATAGGAGGCGGGTTGTCTCATAGCGCACAACCGGAGAAAATAATTCATCAAAGTCGACTCCTTCGACTTGAGAGAAACCTTTGGTGACTAATCGAGAGCGCTGTCTACCATCGGGTTTTCGCCAAAATACCCATCTATTTTTGATCGCTCTTCTACCTTTTGGGAGCTCGACCAATTTGTAGACTTGGTTCTTTTTGAGCGCTTCTAGCTCCTCTTGACACGCTTTTATCCACGTATCACATTCTTCTTTTGGAAGTTTTAGAAGCTCGTGCCAGGTGGTTGGTGTACCTTGTTGTGTCGCGGTTTTTAGCGCCAACAATCGGTTTATGAGGGCTAGACCTCCTTCTTTAACCAACTTATATAGATCCTCATCGGGATCTTGTGGTTCTTCTGCTGGATCGGCGGCTTGTTGAGGGTCGATCGGAGCAGGATCTTCAGGATTTCCTAAAGGATTCCAATTGATGCGATTTCTCGCTTCTTCTATGGGATCCCTTGGTTCCATTCCTTCGGGATGTTTACTCCATCTGGACCAGTCTTCTGGTTCTCCAACTCGTGGTTCTTTGCCTGTATCACTTCGCGTATAATCGCGAAATCGTGATGGCAATTTTGGAACTCTTTTGGTTCCGGCGTTATCTCGGGGATGTTGGTACCCACGTGGTTGACGGGGTGGTGTTTCCCTCGGAGGTCGCGGTGGAGCCCAAGGACGAGGTGGTAATGGATCCATAGGAGGACTCATTGGAGGAGTATCCCTTGGAGGAACACTAGGCGATTTGGGAGTCGCCGGAGTGGGAGGTCTAGGCGGAGCTGGACCATCATCCTGAAGATGAGGAGGTTTGATCGATAAGTCATCATCATCTAGAGGATCTAGATTAACTGTATCTGGAACTATAGATTTAGGAGGGTTTTGTATCTTTTGAAAGATATCTTCATTCCGAATGGAATCCTTACAATAAGGAAACCATGTTTCATTGAAAATCGCCGTTGGCGAATCGAATATGCTGTTATTTTTATTTTTCCTAATAAAGCGCCATGCTTTACTATTGGGCACATAGCCAAGGAAGACCATCAATTCGGCCTTGGGCGTTAATTTATTTGCCCTCATTTCCTTGGGTAGGAAAACATAAGCAGCACATCCAAACACTCTAAGATAGGAAACATCAGGCTTTTTGCCTAATGCTAGCTCTATTGGGGTTTTCCATTGTAAGCGGGACATAGGTGTCCTGTTATAGACATGCACAGCAGTGCTAAGTCCAAACTCCCACAAATAATGAGGTACACAGGCCTCGTGACTCATGGCCAATGCTTTATCGAGCAAAGTCCGATTAAGTCTTTCTGCGCGTCCATTTTGTTGGTGCGCATGTGGGGCGCTTGTTTGGTGATTGATGCCATTACGATGCAAATAAGAAAGGAAATCTTTGGAGACAAATTCCCCCCCTCGATCGGTACGGAGAGTTAAAATAGAACCCCCATAAAGCTTCTCCACGCCCGAGCGAAAGTCTCTAAAGGCTTGAAAAGCATCCGATTTATTGCGTAGTAAGACAATCCACGCAAAGGAGGAATAATCATCCAAAAAGGTAATCGCCCATTTGTAACGATGGTACGATAAAACCAGGAATTCCAAAAGATCCGAGTGTATTAACTCTAGGAACTTTGATGCACGTTTCGGAGAATCCTTGAATGTACCACGATGCTGCTTACCTAGAGCGCAACCGGGACAAACGGAATCTTTAACATCAAAAGGGGATAACCCATTTAGGTGTTCTTTGGCATTTCTCATTACGTCGTTAGATGGATGCCCAAATCGACGATGCCATGTTTCGAATGAAATTGAAGACGTCATAGAAGCAGGGTAATCGCGTGGGATCTGCCTGGTTCTAATCCAGAAAATTGTTTCCCCTGGCGCCTTTGGCGTGGCCTGGAGAACAATGACGTCTCTATTATCTCGGAATTGGAAGTATTCTTTCGTTGCTTCCATTTTCAATCCATCATGCAAAAATGCACCCATGGAGAAAAGTCGGGGAAACATCCCAGGACAGTAGTAAACCGGAGACAAACGGAGTACTATGTTACGTTCTTCTTTTGTGACAGGATCTGTCACAATATGTTTCAAGACTACTTTCCCTATACCCTGGATTTGTAGGGGCGCCTCGGAGTTGGTAGTTTTTACTTTACCAAAGTCGCCTTTTACCAGTTCATGGAAGTCGCCTTCATCAAAAGTAAAATGATGACTGGCGCCTGAGTCAAGAATCCAATCGGCTTGCGCATCTTGTGCTGCAGGTAATGCCGATTCCTTTCCCTTACATAATGTACATTGTGCCTTGTCACAATTCTTTCCGCAAGTGCGAGCAAAGATATTTTTATTTGTGATTATATAATTGCTACTATTTACAGTCCAAGCGCCTACATGGGCGCTGGTTCGTTGGATGGGAAGCGCTGTGGTGGGCGCGCCCAAAAGTCCGGATCGAACTGGGGACTGGAGCAAGTTAGTATGAGCGCTAATAGAGCGGCTAGGCACGTACACATATGTATCATTGTCTTCCTCCATCCCTTCTATCTCGGATTGATCTTCATCCGCATACATCTCGATAAGCTCCTCCTTCGTCGTAATATCCTCCACTTCCATTGGAGCTTGTGGCTGTGAAGTGGAGGCCACCTGCCTCTGATTCATCCTCTCATCATATGATGAGAGGGCGCGGGCCTTTGCAGCCGAATAGGTGCTAGGGGTAGCGGAGGTTGAGGGGCGGGGACGAGGATCGGTGGTGGAGCGCGAAGCAGCTCCATCGCCACCAGAGCGAGTGAAGCGAACGTCAAGAAGACGGCGAGGGGGAGGATCCACTCCACGGCAGTCATTGATGCGATCAACTAGAGATCGAGTAGAAGGGGGATGTGGGTGAGAAGGTGCTGCGAAAGCAGCAGAGGCGATGGCAAAGGGGGAAGAAGTCGCGTTAGCAAGCGCGTTATCCGCGGCTATTTTTATAGCGGCCTTCTTTTGTCCCCCACGGTTACCACGTTTCCTTCTCTGTTGAGAACCATTATTGTTCGCCTGCTGAGCCAGTTGCTCCTTGTCCGCAGCAGGCTTCTTTTGGTTGTTCCATTTTGGGTTAGGACCCTTTTTATGAACACCAGAAGAGCGCGCGGGATTGGCAGTCGGATTTTGCCGGCGGTTCCATTCATTTAGGATCTGTCCTTTGATCCCATTGAAGGTAAGGCCATCCAACTTAGTGGAGGCCAAGATCGAGGACTGGAGATTGTCCCACGGAATCGCGTGTAACAGGGTCATAGCCTGTAATAGATCGGGGACCTTCACATTAGCGCTAGCCAAGCGCTGGAAGGTGCTGGCAAGTTTGCCAATCTCCTCCGATGGATCACTCGAACCTTCGATATGGAAGGTGAGGGTTTCGCGATATAGCGCAAATGCTTGCGCTGGACCAGCTTCGCCATATGTAGATTTGAGCGCTTTCCAGTGCTCGGCAGAAGTGGTCTCTGATCCGGGGACAACAGAGAGGTGTTCGGCGGTTCGCAGGATTATTGCGCCCAACGCCTGTTGATCATTTAAGATCCATTCCTCTCGTTCCTTAGTTCGATCAACTAGAATGGTAGCTGCTGGGACCGAAGTAGAAGCTCCGGCAGCGCTAGTCTCGGCGGTAGTGGATAAGACCGGAACTGTCTCATCCTCAGGCTTGAGAATGGTCTCGTTAACATAACCCCACATGCCAGTCATTTGGAAGAAGGCCTGCATTTTGCGGGCCCATTCCGCATAGTTGGCTGTGCCGGAAAGCACGGGGACAGTGGCAAGAATGGAGTGAGACATTTGTAATGATAAGATCTGTTTATTGGCTCAATCAGCATCTTGTGAGACGAGCTCGAACAAGGAGAGAGCCAGATCGGGAAAGGATCTGGTTAGAACGTGATGGGAGTTCCTTGAGAACTTCACGTTTTCAGCAGGTTTCCACTTTCACTAGGAGAAGCAGCCATATAGGCGCTAGCATCCTTATGCGGCAAGCGGGGCCCATAACCTATTGAAAATATATGCAACACCACGCAGTAATGCGGGTGGAAGCTACTGTAGTGAAGCTCTTACCTGTGTTGGTAGCTTGTAGGCTAGATACTCAGTAAGTCGTAGAACGGTGTAAAACAACTTGTATTTTCTATGTGCTAGAGGCCCAGTTTATATACTGTGAACTAATACTACGGATTGTTCTAGGGTATTCTAGACACATGTATAAAGCATTTATAATGCATGGTAATGCGTCATAATGAGTCATTAAAGCTCAACTTAATTAAGGAGCTGTTACTCGTAAGAGATTACATGTTTGTAATCATATTGGTGAGCGCTTATACAGCGCATCATGTTGATGACGTAATAGCACTTTTCAACTACTCCCCAAAACCCAGGAAAAGAGAGAGATTCTTGTATACCTGAGAGATACGCCATTCTGCCGGGGGCGGTGTGCGAGGGGGAGGGACAAACTAAATATCGGACGTTGTATCATCACGACATCACAGCCAGGTATATAGATACGCTAGATGAGGGATTCCATGGAGGAGCACCTCGGAGTACAGTCAGGAAGGAGGGTGGTGCGGATGCTGTGTTAGCCAGCGCAACAAAAAAGGGTTTTGACGCTGGACTTACAAAGTATAATGGCCATGGACACACAGGCTGGGCAGGGCGGGGAAGGCAGCAATGACGTCAATATCCAAACTTTGACCAGCACCCCGTAACCGACCTGAAATGGACCCCCGCGCCCTGCGCAAAGCAGGAAGAGGAAAAAGGGTTCAAAACCCGAGGGGAACCCTGGCCAAGAAGAACGAAGCCTGTTGCCAAAGTACCGCGGCCTGAGCCCCCAGAATTCAAACAAGGCTACTGGTTAAAGGGGACCAGGGTCGAATTTGGTATATTTATGGGAAGATAATTACGTAACAAGGTAGAATGTCCTGGGACGTGCCCAAAAATCAAGACCATCACAGAATACCAGACCTCGTGTGGCCGAGTGCGTAGTATACCGGCAATTACCCCAGGTGCCAAGGCAGATGAGGTCTGGGCGTTTGAAAGTGAATATCAGAACCGCTTAATTCACCCATCTGCAAAATGCACTGGTAGTCTTCGGCAAAATTAAGGCGCGTTCCAACTTGAACCCGGGAGTTGCTCATCGATTATGTGGAACCACTAAATGGATATGGATAATCATTCTCTTGGAGCTAGGGATGATGTATGGTGGTTTCTGAGAAGATTAAGCACTGAGGAAGATACGAGCTACCCCTTTTTCAACTTGCATACATTAGTAACAGCGTAGGATAAACTCTGATGCCCACAAATAGACTACTAAACTAGCATGGGAATACAAGAGGGTCGGTTATTTTTCCCGATAACGACCACTCAGAAGGTTTCAATATCGCCATTGCTAGATAAGCAAGTTCCAAAGATGACTCTAGTAGCCAATAATAATAATAAAACTCCATGACGCAACCGTTTCGACATCCAGCCACGGATGGGATCATTACTAGGACTCCTTTACGGCTGCTGTTCTGCTCCGTTGTCCGACTAGATGAATTGGATCTAAGCCTCGAGGTGCTCTCGGACTTTAACGGCCGATCAGAAGCATGTTAGTCGGAGGCCTATTCTCGAGGTGGCGTGTTTTCTTCCAGAACCGCATGCGAAGGCACTGTCACACTGAATTGTGGTACATCAAAGGCTTCAAGCATATCGGGATACCATACCATGGCGGCCTTCCGCTCTTTGACGTTATTAAATTTTATCACTATATTTTATCTGACGACCCGCTCTGGTAGTCGAGAAAGGACTCCCCTCAGCCACGGTTGGGTGAGTCTGGTGGTGTGATCTGTCATCGCTCAGTGTTACGGTAGAGCGGCGATTTTAACAAAACAATTCCCGTAATCTTCTCGTATAAAGTAAAGAATTCTTAGTATCCCATGTTCATGCTCACACGTGCGGCTTTAAGTTTCACCACGATCCCACTGCTTACTGAGTAATGTACATTTGTCATTGGCGGGCCCCAGTAATTCTGAAACGGACTACCCCCCGCCTCTAACCACCAGTGAATAACGATCTGTAGGCTGTGGGATATATGTCTCTAACCAAGGATCGACTACGGTTCGAACCCCTGCTGCGACTCAAGATTGACTATGACGTGAGGGCTCTCAGCAGGTGGGCTAAAACGCAACTTGGGCGGCTTACAAAGCCTAAATATAATATTCCATTCCAACGTTACCTGTGGGGTGGGTATGGGGAAAAAATACACTTTTCAGCAAAGAACATCAAATAAACTTTCACAGGAGGCCCATCGCTGACACGTCTGATGTCCCATGCTATGCATTCGAGTGGACGGTACCGGTATCTCGATCGGCATTGTGGCAGTCAAGCGCCTCTAGAATCGAAGGAAATAGTGGATTGAATAGACCATGTACCGGTTGTTTTCGCTCCCGGCCATCCCTGGACTTAACCCATGCTGTGCTCAGTATCTCGATCCCTCCTGTGGTTTAAGACACTGGAATGTGTACATTGTGTATATATACCTTGCTCTTATTGCGATACCCAATACCTATAGCCTTCTACAATCGGTCTTTATTCACCTTGACCCCCACCACCAGACTCCTAGAGATGGGATTCCTGAAAGCTCTCGACTTTGGGCTCGCACTCATTGGCCTGCTTCTCGTTCGTCATATTTACCATCGGAAATCGACGCCCCTGCCTCCTGGTCCCAGAGGGTGGCCCCTGCTCGGCAACCTCTTCGACATGCCAACCTCAAAGGAATGGCTAACGTTTGCGGACTGGGGTGACAAGTGGGGTGAGTCATTCTCAATTAGATGTTAGAAGTCTATCCTGACGATAGATTAGGTGGTTTAATATCCATCTCTGTCTTTGGTCAACAAATTTTTATCATCAATTCTGCCAGGGTGGCAACAGAAATGCTCGACAAGAAAAGTTCAATGTACTCGGGCCGTCCTGTGATGCAGATGGGGGGCGAAATGGTCGGGTGGAAGAACACCCTTGTCCTGGTGCCTTATGGACCCCGTTTCCGTAACTATCGCAGGCTCTTCCATCGGCTAATTGGCAGCTATGGTGCCATATCAAAATTTCACCCTGTCGAGGAGATCGAAGCTCATAAATTTCTTAAGCGTTTACACTTCGCACCACAAGATTTGGATTCACACATACGCGAGTACGCACTTGTCTTCGGAAAGAAAATTGCACTTGTTCATATAACTTCTAGCACCGCTGGCGCTGTCATTCTTCGCATCTCGCATGGCTATGAGGTCAAGGGGAAGGATGACCGATTTGTACAGCTGGCCAATCTTGCTACTGATCAATTTTCGCGGTCGACAGCACCAGGGGGTTTCTTGGTAAACTTGGTACCACCGTGTGAGTCCATTAGATAGTCCGGGATAGAATAGGGCTCACATCCCCAGTGAGCCGACTTCCTGATTGGTTCCCTGGGACCAACTTTAAGAAAACAGCCCGGGAATGGGCTGGTACTCTCAAGCAGATGATTGAAGAACCTCATCAATATGTCAAGGATTGTTTGGTGGGTTCAGCAAGGATGGAAAGCCGCGATGCCGGTGTTTAACTTTGACTCCGCACAGGCTTCTGGAACCGCAGAACCGTCGTACACAAGCCAGCTACTGGAAGAACCCAATCTGACTCCACAGAAGGAGTTCGACATCAAGTGGTCAGCAGGTTCTCTCTACTCCGCAGGTGCAGATACGGCAAGCAGCTTTCGCCACAAGTTCCGAACTCATACTGAATCGCTCTACAAATAAGACTGTCGCAGCCATTTATTCATTTTTCAAGGCGATGACACTTTTTCCGGAAATTGCAGCCAAAGCACAGATAGAGATTGACGCTATTGTGGGCCAGAATAGACTCCCTTCGTTCGCCGACAGGGACTCATTACCATTCACAAACGCACTCGTTCTCGAGGTATTGCGATGGCACTCTGTAGGACCAACAGGTCTGTTTAAATCTGTTCTCCCTTTGATTTCACACAGAATTAGAACACCCGTATCGATGTATAAGGTGTTCCTCATCTTGTGACGGAAGACGACATCCACGATGGCTATCTCATTCCCGAGGGATCCCTCATTATCACGAACATCTGGTTCGTTTCGTCCCCTCCCCTGTCTGATAGGCTAGTGCCTTCCAAATCAATTTCGTAACACCACCCAACAGGCAAATGCTACACGATTCAAAAATATACTCGGACCCTATGGCATTCAATCCTGATCGCTTCCTTGGACCCAATCCCGAACCAGACCCCCGCGAAACATGTTTCGGCTTCGGTAGGAGGTAAAGCTGTTATTCCTCTCAGAAATGTTTAAGATTCAGCCCATTTACTTCGCCTTCTTTTCGCTTAAATTACAGAATTTGCCCAGGTGAAACACGGATCATAAACAACCAACAACATTCTTGTATTCTGATGAATTCCCAACTCAGGACGGGTTCTAGCTGAAGCTTCTATTTTTATCTCCTGTGCCATGACTTTGGCTGTCTTCGACATCTCGAAGTGCGTGAAGGACGGAAAAACAATCGAGCCAGATGTCGACCAAACCACTGGGACCATTAGGTACGCCAGAGAACACTTTGACCCACGTTTCGAAAAGTTTTTTAATGGCAAAAGCCACCCTACGCCGTTCGAGTGCTCGATTACACCACGATCAGAGCAGGCTCTCACACTTATCAATGCTGTGGATCTTTGATTCAAGTTCGTACAAAAAAAATCATCAGTTGTGGGAGGAGGGAGATATTTGTGGAGCTTTTTAGGTCATGAAGGATGTTCATTTGAACCCCGGCGCCCCCCCCCCCCCGGGACTCAGGAATGAATTGAGGGAGTGGAAGCATGATTAGTGGGAAAGGGGCGTCAAAAAACTCGCAGGTCTTCTACTATATCTTTCTTGTAAATTTGAAGCGTATGGGGTGTACTCGTCCTTTGCATGTTCTATTCTAACTAGGATTTTTCTGTTGTCGCGTCGAGGGTATTCATGAGGCGGGTCGCGATTGACACCACGCACTGTTACATAATGATGCAAACGGGGGCCAAATTAAGAAAAAAAAAAACCGACAAACTTGATTTTCGTTCAGAAGGACATTTCATCTATGGACCGAAATCTCGTCCCTGCCCAGGTGGGACCACCCTTCTCTCTTCTCTGTCCCTTTTTTTTTAAATATACGAACGCATTCCCCGAGGAGGGGAGGGGGGGAAGTTGGCAGAAGGAAACCACGAGTACACGTAGGTCCTGTAATCTCATGAAAACGATTCATCCGAGCGCTCAATGCAATCCCTCCGCGTCGGCTTTTTACCCGCGGGGGGAGGGAAAAGTGTTGGTCGGCGAGAATGCGGCCCCAAAACCCCCGAAAAGACAAACAAGGCCCTTGGATCCTGAAAGTGAGACGCCATTCCGCCGCGGGCGGCGGGCGAGCATAGATGGAGTTGGTGGGTGAGAACTTGGGGGGAAACAAGTTAAATATCAAACATTGTATCATCGCAACATCACAGCCTACGTACGCAGAAACATCAGATAAGAGGGGTCCCCACGGAAGGAGAGCTCCTCGGAGTCCAGCCAGAGAGTGCGCTAGCCAGCAGACAAATAGACTATCGGACTATCGGCACAAGGGGTCAAGGGACCCACAGGATACAATGGCCACGGACAAACAGGGTGGGAGGAAGCCAGCAATGACGCTCACATCTAAAACACCCCGTAGCCGACCTGAAAAGAACCCCCCCCCCCGTGCAAGGAAAAAAGGGTTCAAAAACCCCGAGAGAGAGACCCCTGACCAAGAAGAAACCAAGTCAACTGCCAAAGTACCGCGGGCTTGAATCCCCCCCAGAATTGACATAAAGGCCGCCGGTTCAAAGGGAAAATCAGGTTCCCGAGGAAGGAAGGGGTAGGCCAAGTACTACTTCCGCGGGAGGGACCGAAATGTCAATGAAGGGGCGGGCGCCGGAAGGGGGCAGTCCAAAAAAGGAATAACATGACCACGGAATGACCACGGAAGTGTGTGATGGATCCCGGGGGGGGGGGGTTATTATAGGGGGAACAGAGGGGTGATTGAGAGGTTTCGGAAAGGATATTAGATAACACCGCCAATGTTGTGTATGATCCATTTGAACCGGAGTTGAGGGGGGCGGGAGTGGGGGGGGAAACATATGGTATCTGTGTGCCAACCGGATCAATTGGGACGAAGGAATAAATTATCGATTTTCACCGCGGAGTGTTATGCCCCGGGAACTCAATAAAGGCGAGAATAGGGGCATGGCAAAAGTCATATGTTTAAAAAAGACGTCATAAGAAGTGCATGATCCGGGGTTCATCAGAAAAAGTCATTCATTACAGACTCCTCCATAGCTTGAGCGCCCCCCCCCCCCCCCTCGTGATTGAATATCTGATGGGGACCATGGAGTCGGATCCTCCTCCTCCAGACGACGATGATGATGCTTGTAGGTGCGCTTTGAACAGGTGATCAAGAACTCGGTTGAAAGGAACAGGTCAGGTCAGGTCAGGTGAGAGATCAGGTATTTGTGGATGATCAACAACAAGCAGAGCAATAGGGCCGCATTGATCGGTGAAAGGGGCAGCAAGCGGAGAGACCATCGGGCAAGTAAAAAGACGTGAAAGTAATTTGAATATATTGTTTTTTTTTTTATCTCGATAGCGGTGGGGGTCTTTTGATGACCAGGTACGTCCGTCGGGGGTTGCGGCGGCAGCGCGCTCCTACAACAAACTTGTGCGCACAAGTATATATCAGCGCACGTTTCTTCCCCCCGCAGTGGCGGTGCAGTCTTGTCCGCAATCAGTGATTGATTGATCTCCCATGGCTCGAAATAGTCAAACCCAGATCCGAGTCTTCTCAGGGGGTTTTGAACATCATCTATCAATGGGGCGGGGGGAGGAGGAGCAGTCTTTTCGCTTTGAACCGTTGCAACCAGACTAAGGTTTGAGACGAGTGGGGACTACATTTTGATGCGATGATGAGGAAATGTGCTATTAAACCCAGAATGGCAAGAGAATAACAGGTTGACGGAGAAGTTCTTTTCAGCTTGAGCGCTTGAGGGCCACCAAGGGTGCCTAAGAGGTAAATGACTAGAAGGAGGTAAAGCGAGTAACGGGGGAACGAAGAACGAGCCACCACCATCATTTCCGAGAGAATAGGACGGGCGGTTAAAAGTCAGAGCGCCTATGTTTTCTCAGGAGCTTGTAGTCATTATGGCTCACGCCACCAAGAAGCAAGTGGAGACCCGGCGGGGTATCAATGGAGCAGGGCCCGCGGAGGGGAGAGGGAAGCGAAGACTGAAAACGACACGAGATGGAATGGATCAACGTTGTTCCCAAAGGTTCAGTGTGTATGACGCGATTACGGAGGTTGAGGGGGGTTGGGAAAGAAGAAGAGAATCGAGGCGACTCGATGGATGGAGCTAAATTGCTGTTAAAAGTCTATGATTGAGAAGGCAGACTGAAGAGGCGAGGGGATGACTCGAGGGCCAGAGAAATATGAGACGAGTTTGAAATCAATGTGGGAAGGTACCTCGTGCTACATTGCCGGCCGACACGGGGTGGTTGAGTCGATGAGTCGATGCGGGGGAAAAGAAGGGGCGGGGGCGAGTTGAGAATTATAGATAGGCGCTGGCGAGAAGGTCAAAATTGCTGTTGTTGGCATATAGGGGGGTTACGGATTTGTCGCAAAGATGACGGCACTTGTGCATTCGCGCATCAGTGACTGGGGGGGGATCTGTGATGGGAAAAGTCAGCAGCGGGGAAATGTGGGAGCATGGAAATATTCGAGAAGGTGAAAAGAGAAAACGGGCACAGCATGGGACGGACACGACTGCGGCAAGGCTCCATTCCCTGACTCTCCATTCGAGGGGGGGGAGGAGAGGGAGGATTGGAAGTGAGGGGGGGGTGTACGGATGGAAATATGATGAGTTAAGTTGCAAAGACTATTATAGAGCGTGCGGCTATTGTTTGGGAGTGCTGTAATGACGTGGTGTTTTGGAGAGATGGTTAAATGATGAGATGGAGCGGTGAGTGGTGGAATTGAGAGAGGAAGGGGTGGGGGCGATGGTTGCGAGGAAAGGGGGATTGAAGAGGGAACAAAGAGCAGCCACGAGACGGGCCTTTGAGTTGAATCGAGTGTGAAAGGAACGACCGACGGGAGAACAAGGTTGCTGCCCGATTAGGAACCTCATTAAGCACCTGCCTGTTATGGCAACGGACAGCAAGCCCGTTTTATTATTATTATTTTTGTTTTAGAGTTGTTGTGTGCAGACGGCCTGTGGTTTTTGTGTGGGTGGGAAGGGACGGGGAGGGAGAGAATTAAGAAAAATACAAGGAGAGGGGTGACAGGGCTGACGGGATAACAAGGATGGCCAAGTGTGGGAGGGGGAGCGACAAAGGAATGACCGGAAAGGGCAGCTGGATCTTGTTCTCGATATGTTCCTCTTCCCAACATATAAGCGTCCTTGTGTGCACACAACTACTACCACTTCACCACTTCATCGCCATGTTCCAAGTCGCATCGCATCCCTCTGCCTTTGCGCTCCACTCGCACGGCCAGTACCCGGCCCACACCATCCAACAACAACAACAACACTCTGCCGCCGTACAGCTCCCCCGCACCCTTGCCCGCCCAAGATTTACCGACGTTGCTCGCGACGCCGTCCGTGCCGCGTCGCCAGAGCTTGCCGATGTCCCCTCCGAGTACATCCGCCGCGGTCTGCGCGCAAAACCACAGCCGATGCTGGCCGGCCTGGGTGCCCTCTCCAGCTCGCACCTGCCCTCCTCTCTCCCGCGCTCCCATATGTCGTCGGCAATGACCGTCCCTCTTCGCGCCGCTTCAGGCGAGACCTCGTACCCAACCCACATCCTCGCCATCTCCTCCTCAAAATCAGCCTCCTCGTCCGACCAGCTCTCTCTCTTCCCCGTCCACGCACTCACCCTCGCTGTAAACTGCGCCCTTCTCCCCCGTCTCTCGCCCTCGAATGCCGCACCCGCATCCAACGGCACCATCACGCTCCCCGTCCTGCCCCTCTCTCTTCCCTCCCCAGCCGCATTCGCCGTCATCCACTCTTACCTCTACACCCACCGCCTCGACGCAGTGATGAAGGCGCTCTTTCCCGTACCCGCGGGTTTCCTTCAGACCCTCTCTCCACACCACCGTCAGATCCACGCTCGAGTCACCAGACACCCTCCATCAACTTTCCCTCTTTCTCTGCTCGAGCGCCTCAGGCAACCTCAGAACACTCACCAACCATGCCGCGCATGTCAAGGAGCTCTGGCAAGACCTTGTCAGCTTGGGCCTCTATGAGCCCGAGCTCTGGGATACCCTCGATCTCGCATGGGAGATCGTACTCGGCGCACTCAACCTCGCTGCAGCTGCCAGCCAGTGATGCGTCGTCTCCCCCCACCAAAAACAAAAAGAAAACGATACCACCAATTCATCCCCAACGAACATGCGCATTTGGCTCGCGTTTCGTCTTTTTTCCCTTATGGTTGTCATGAAAGAACTGTTACGATGCACTGAACTTTTTTTGCTGTATCATAGGGTTACCCGGATAGATCAAACACACTGTATTCTTTTTTCTTGTTTTCTCCCCTTCTCTTCGTTCTGATCTATACCCGCCCCTACTATATATCTCTTACCATAATTACCTCCGCTTGTAGCCATATTATATCAAATATCAAATGACGTCAGACCCCCCCAACTTATCTCCAAACCATCATGAAGAACGCTCTCGTCCTTATCGCAGACGGCACAGAAGAGATGGAATTGTCAGTTCTCTCCTCAAAACTGGAGCTAATATCTTCTAACGGACTCTTCTCAAAAAGTACCATCACCTACGACACCCTCGTCCGCGCCGGCATTCACACCACATCCGCCTTGCTCACTGCCGTATCTCCAACAGCTACTACACCCACCACCACCACCGCCCTCGGCTCAACTTCCGCCCCACTCACGGTCATCAATACACCCCCACCAGCAGCCAAATGTTCTCGCGGTGTCAGGATCATACCAGATACCTACTTTGAGCCTTCAGGCGAAGGTTTCGGACCCGTTCGTTTCATTTTTTTGTTGTTTATATCGGATCCGCTCCCGGTGTTCGAGCTCAATCAAATGTTTTATGTTTTATGTTTTCCTTTAAAACAGGACAAATACGATCTTCTTGTTATCCCCGGGGGAGCTAAAGGCGCAGAGAGAATGGCCTCTGATCCGGGTGTGCAGAAGCTTGTGAGGAGGTATTTGGATGAGGGAAAGTATGTGGGTCTGATCTGTGCTGGTTCGTAGGTTGTGTCTTTTTTTGTTTTTTGTTTCGGTTGGATCCGTTGTTTTTTTATGGCTCGCGTGGCTTGAGGAACGGACGATTGATTCTCGTTGTTTTTGTAGGGAGCCTCGTGGCAAAAACATCGGGGTTGCCTTCTCAACCGCTTACTTCCCACCCGAGTGTTCAGGCTGAACTCGATCCCTGTGCGTTTTTTTCCTTTTTTTTTTTTACCTCGGAAACTTGTCCTTATTCTGTTTTTTTTTTTAAAAAAAAATGAATCACTTGTGATTTATAAAAGTGTTTGAATACTCTGACCAACCAGTCGTCGTCTCTGGTAATCTCATAACCAGGCAAGCGAATTATTTTTTATTTTTAATGCCGCGTAAATGTTAAATGTTTTCGATCAGCCGTGGTCCAGGTACGTGGGGGCTCTCTCCCATCTATTATGCGCTTTTTTTTTTTTGTTGTCCTCAATACATTCCACGTGTCCGACTCCAATCACAGGGACCGCATTCCCCTTTGCCCTCACCCTCGTCCAACTCCTCGTCGGAACAGAAAAGAGAAAGGAAATTACAGGGCCAATGATCTTCCCTGTCGGTACTCCCTGGTAAAGAAACAAAAAAGATATATATATATATATGTGTGTGTGTAACAACTACATGAACCCAACTTTACTTACATCCGAACAACCAAGAATTGCTCCGGTACATCCGGACTTTCATACGGCTCGAGATAAACCTCGCATTCCTTCTCTCCATCTTCGCGTACGATGATCTTTCTATGCACCTGCACAAAATTGAGTTTATTGGTAAAACCTCAAAAAAAAATTATTTTTTTTACGAACCTGCCATACACGCGCATTACACCCAAATTGCGTCAAAGTTGCGCTCTGACAACGTCGTATGAACCGAAGCGCGTCGTCAATCCGGAGTATGGCGGGCCCACCCCCCTCATCGGTATGTGCTTCAAGTGGGTAATTGACGTGTACTGTTCGAAGGCGTGGTGCGAGCCGTATACAATCCGCCAATTCGCCCTTGGAAGCAACCACAATTAAGACCTCCCACAAATAAAATAAAATTAAAAAGTTGTAAAAACCCACGAGACTCCCCGGCTCTATCACGACAAACAACTCTTCCATCGCTCTACACCCCACACACACATCCCTTACCACCTCCATACCCACCAACATCCGGTGCACGCTAATCCTCCGTAGCCGTTCCCCATGATCACGTACTAGCCCATGGAAAAGCGCCGACGTTGCCGCACAAGGTTCAAAAAATGTGTGGGGGGAGTAGATTTGAAAGGTCTCGAGGTGGGGAGAATGGGAGAGGAGATTGAGGAGGGTGTGCGTGTAACTTGAGAAATGGTCGGTTCTTGGATCTTGAGGTGTTCTGTTACTGCTGCTGCTGTTACCAGGTGCGGGTTCGGAGGGGAAATGAAATTGGGGCGGTGGAATTGAGAGCGTTATTGCGCGGAGGTTTTGGAGGATGTGTGTGGTAGCGGTGCCGGTGCTGGTGGTGGGGAGGAGATGCGTGAGGTCCTGCGTAAGAAGAAAGATTAAAACGAGGTGCGTTGTGTGAATGTGGAACCACACTGGCTTCCTTACGATTCGTGGAGAGACTCCTTCAAGTCTGAGATTCACTATTCCTCGTTCAGTTCTCTGCGAGAACGGCTCGGATACCTTTATGGGTAACCTTAGGGCACCCAGTTCAAATGAAAGGAATCTAGATTTCTCAGGGAGGGCGCGATGCGGATCAACATATCGTCTGTTATTAGTGGTGACATCTATGTCCAATAATTTAAGCCTTGATGAAACCGCACCGACAACGGAGGGGAGCTATTCGCACCTTGCATATCACACTCAAACTCTTCAACGTTCCCTGTACAGTTTCCACCCACTCTTCCAGAACCCGTACAACCTCCGTAGTGGGCATGATAACACTGATCCTTGTCAACCACCTAAACTGAAGCAGCAGCCTCGGTTCGTAGAAATGCGCATGGTGTCCATTAATCTCCAGTTCCCGCAGACTCGTTGGCTCGGATAAACCGTGGAGGCCCGGAGATAGGAGTGCAAGGAGGATATCGGATGTAAGCGAGCCATCGCGTGTCCACGTACACGAACGCAAGCCAGTGCAGTTCCTAAGGCCTTTGTGTATATACTCCGTGATCCCTTCTGTAAGCAAGGTCCTTGGAAAAGCGCGAATTTCTGAGGGAGGTTCGTTGAGGGAGAGAGTCCAGCAAAGTAGGAGTATAGGAGACACAACAGACCGAGTCTGCGGATGTATCGTGCAAGGCGCGGACATGTGGCTAGTGTCCGAAACAGCTGGATGACCTGCCCAACCATCGTTAGGTCCGTTGCTGCTCACTGTCTACTACACCTGGCATACCTTTGCTGTGGCATCTTTATGCCAGGAATATATCGATGCTCTCCCATACAACTGTGGTATCGTCGACTGATAGAACGCGTTGTTGACCAGTGCCGTCTTGGTCAGGTAATGCACCCTAGGAAGGTGCGCTAGAATCTCGGGCAAGAGCTCGAGTGGGAAGTTCAGGAGACATGAGTCCTTTGAGAGAAGAGATGACATATTATGTTTGTTATTGCCATCAAAACAATACACGAATACAATACCCCCCCCCTTTCACTCCTTCTCCTCATACAACGCCAACAACGCCGACCTCGACACCTCATACACGCTCGAATCACCCTTGGGCGACACCTCAACCATCGGCGAATCTGGGTTCGCACGCAACAGCACCGCACGTCCCTTCACCTCATTCGGTCCATCCATCGCCAGCGCCTCTTCTCCATTCCTCGACGCCTCAACAGGCTTGACATACTTGGCAGCCAACGTCTCCTCTTGCGTTCCATCATCAAATACAACCGTAACTTCTTGTGTGTATCCGCCCTGGGTCCGATGCGCAGATCGGATGAATCCTGCTTTGCCGTCCAGCACCCCTTCCTTGAAACCCTCCGTTTTTGTACCTTGCACTGTGACTCTAATACGGTTCAGGTAATTGGCTACAATGGACTCAAACATCCAATCTTCATCCAAAACTGCATCCCATCAAGTCAGTCCATGCACGGATATAAAAAATTGGTAGTTACGAACCATAACCGTCAGTATTAGGAACGCTTGCGTAGTTGTAGCTGGTGAACGGCGTAGGCGCTGAATTGCCAGGATAGTATGCGGGCGTGCGGGCATTACTAGGGCCAGGCGTGTGCATAGGTGCCGGTGTGGGCCCACTGCTGAACGCTGGTGTAGCAGCAACAGCAGGCGTAGGCGCTGCCGCTGGTGTCGGTGCTGCAGCTGGTGTCGGTGCACTCTGGAAGCCCATCAGCCACTGCTATCTCGCATTTGATCAAAATGACTCACCCATGGTGCTGCATCAACACTCCATCCCGTGTTCCGCTGGTGATGTCCATCCGTCACCCGTTCCCCAGCCAGAAGTCCTTCCAGGTGTAGCACCTCCCCACGAACTCGATCCAGCAGGTTGTCCAGGCGTAGCACCGCCCCAGCTGTTTGAGCCCCCACCCGCAGCATAAGGATTTGGCGTTCTTGAACCTGCATTCCACGCAGGGGTCTTTCCTCCATCTGCATAGGGATTAGGCGTTCTTGAACTCGCGTTCCACGCAGGTGTCTTTCCTCCGTCTGCGTAGGGATTGGGCGTCCGCGATGAGACATTCCAGGCTGGCGTGCGGCCCTCGTTGGATGCATAAGGGTTTGGTGTGCGGCCCACGCCGCTGAATGGTGTACGACCACCGCTGGCGCCAAAATTGGGAGTACCGGAATTATAGGGGTTTGCAGTTCGTCCACCACCACCATATCCTCCGCCACGGCCTCCGCCACCCCCTCCTCCAGGCCTGTCGAGCGGTTCGAGTTTTCCATCAGGTCTAGAAGATCTGTATTAGCAGGATCCTGATCTCATCATATATAGGGACTTACAATCGACGATAAAGTTTTTCCTTTTCAATCATGATAAGTTTGTTTCCCGTCCGCAGCTCCACTCTCGCGATGTTGCCATTTGTGTCTTTTATAGTACCAGCGTAGCCCTTGTGAGGACCTTTGACAACAACCACCGTCACACCAATATGTCTATCTCGAGGGCCACGTCCCATGTTTCCAGACCCAACCATGCCGCCTGTGGGCGCAACAAGTGCAGGATTCATTTTTGAGAGGTCGGCGCCGGGTTTGACGAGCGTGCCCTTGGGCGCCAATGATACTAGAGCCCGTGCCCGAGTGACAAAAACACCGCCATTTTCAACAATGTCGCGATTGTGCAAGAAGGCATAAAATGACTGATATATGTGCAAAACACGCCCTTTCCGTCCCTGTCGTCAAATTAGAGCCATTGTTCGGTTTGTTTTAGGAAACTGACGAACCTCTCCCTCGACCTCCTTCATATTATCATTGTTACGGATTTCATGGCCATCGCGGTCGGTGGCAACAGCCCTATTTGAATCGCGGCGCATGGAAATCTGATGGGGTTGTACTAGACGCACTTGGCCATTCTGATCCAACACACGGAAGGAGTCGCGTTCCGTTTTGAAGATGACACCAACAGTTTGTGCACTGCAAAATAAAAAATCAGCTGTCTACTGATGAAAAATAAGAATATCACGCGCTCGAGTTGAACCAAGTCATGTAGTTCATAGTTTCCAACGATGTTTGTCCCTGAACCAACCTCCGCAGCCTCACGTAAATCTTTTGAAAATACAGAAACCTGACGATTTAGAGATGAGCGCCCGAAGGAATTGCAACGAATGTAGCCTACCTCTTGCATTGACATATCCGATAAAAACGTTACAATATTTTCGGTAACCGAGACCACCAAACCCGTCTCATCCGCGTTTTGACCCGTCATGACTTTGACATGATCACCAGGCTTGAACCGCTTCCTCACGCTGCGTGCGGGAAGCTCAATCTTTTGCCCCTCAATGTCCACCCCAATGGCACTGATAGTCACCACATCCTGGGCAATTTCCTCTACAACACCGTGTACACCCGCTTGCTCGCCCTCGAATACTTCAACATGATCACCGGGTTGTAAAACAGAAACCGCGGCTTTACGAGAGGCTTCTGCAATGATTGAGAGGTCCACTAGATTTTCACCCTCCCCGTCCTGCCGCCGTGTGAACTGGGTAATTTCGTCCAAAGTAGGGTTCACGTCTTCCAGGACCAGTCCGCCCATCTTGAAGTCTTTTTCAATGAAGCCGTCACGGTATGTATCGTTCTGGAAAACATAGACATCATTTCGGCGAGTTACGGATTTCCGCCCATACACCTTTGCAACTTCTTCATAATTGAAGAGACGCTGGGGTGGGCGCATAGTCGCAGCCCCAGTAGCTGCCTTCTTCCTCTTCTTGGCACCGTCCAAGGCAGCGTCATCTCGAGGGTTGAGGTCAATACGCGGAATAAACTTGAGTCCAACATCTTCGCCGTTATCCGTGATATCCATGACCTGAGCGAGGTCTCCAGCATATTTTCCACGGCGAACACGCACCCAACTACCTGGCGTCACCGTCTGCTCTTGTTTTTTAATCTGTAAGAGGCTAGCCATTTCCTCGATAGGCACAAGGTGGACGCCACGGCTAGGATAGACGCCGACGAGCCCTGCACAGGCTTCGGTGACTTGTTTTGAGCTGCGAGCTTCCACGTAGATCATTCCGGGGAGGGAGTCTCGTTGGAACGCGGAGAGGATGTTAAGGGGCTTGGCAGTGAACTCGACGTCAATGGCTTTACGCATCAAGCTAAACACAATATCACGCTCTCGTCCTGGCTGAATAAACGTCAAGACCCACAGAAATGAGCAAGCTCAACATTGACTTACTTTGACACGGACTTGCCATAAGCTAGCATCTTGTACCGAGGGCATAAGCAAGCGTTGTGGGATCTCGTTCATGTCACCCGTATAGCGGACCGCGGCACGGTGAGCGTATCGCTCGCTCAAGTTTTTAGCGATCTCTTCTGGACTCTGCTCTTCATCAAAGTGCCGCTTGGCGTCCAACAAAGCGTGATGTCCTCTGGCCATATCTTCATCCATGTCTTCCCCGGTCTCAATGAACGGATCTAGGTACCACCTGTGAGCTTGATTGACCAGTAAGATTTGAGCATGGAAACACACCTGCTCCAGTATCCTCTTCTTCGTCCTCTTCTTCATCGTCGTCGCTGACCTCGGCTTCAATATCGAGGAAACGGCTAGCGGCAGAGCGTTTATGACGGTGCTAAGTTTCAGTGACTCAGTATAAACGACGTTGTTGGATGCACCACCAATCGCTCACTTTTGCCCTTTTCCGCTTCCTTCCCGAGTCCTCTTCCTCCTCTTCCTCCTCCTCGTCGTCATCATCGTCTTCCTCATCCTCCTCATCGTAGTCTCTATGTTTCGAGCTCTTTTGTGGCTCGTCGAAGGCCTCCTCCTCCACTTCTTCCTCCTCTTCGTGGTGCAAAGGATCCTGCGGATAGCCTTCTTCAGATGCCATGGTGGTGGTATTAGGGAAAGAACTGTAAGTATGTATTTACCACAACTGCAGCTTTGGTCAAGGTGATTCCTCTCACGTGATATACTTTCTCGATTACATAATAACATTCATGTCACTTTAGCTTCCTCCATCAATTTCAGGCCATCCAAACTCTCCAACATGGGCTCTAGTTGCGCTCGATTGCGACGCAAGGGTTGACCAAGTCGGCTCATCTGTCCAGACCTTCACCATAGGCAAACATACTCAGCGACTCCTAGCTATAAAGTATCATAATGCGTTACCTCGTAATCGTTGCTTCCCTGGCCCGGCTTCATAACCTGCCCCGAAAACCACTTTACCACTGCACCACACACTGGATATTTACAAGAGCTCACCTCCCAGTACATCCAAGGCACGCCAGTCTACGCCGTATATTAGTCGTGTCGAATCAGCACCAGTTGAACATCGCGCACCGCAATCAGGACATTCGTAACTGATTGTATCTGGCTCTGCTTGCTTGATCCAGTGGCACCAAATTCCTCGTATATCATTCGCTTTCCATTGGCCAGTGCAAGCGGTTTTGCGGCGTCGATATGTGAAGCGACATAATTCGTGTCCAGATTGTAATCATGCAGGGCTATGATTTGTAGATTCTTGCAACTGAAAGATTATAATATCTGTCAAGCATCTATTTCGGCGCGGGGAGCTGTGAAATAGTACCTCCAGAATTGGTTTTGCAACGATGTTGGAAGGTCGGTTCCCCCTCCTGTTGAAACTAAGATTCCTGTGCTCCCGAGGACAGAACGAATCGTGTTGGCGCGATCGCACCACCAATTAGGAGCAACTTGGTTCATATGTCCCATCCCTTCGTTCTGGACTTCAAAGGCAAATATTGCGTCTAACCAAAAATAAGGGGTTGGAAACGCGTGTGGACCCCAACGACCTTACCAGACAATTGATGCCATGGAACTCCAAAGTTGGGTGATTGGAAATTTAAGATATGTTTCAATCTGTTATCAAACTAGCGAATATTACTTTCCTGAAATATAGAGAAGGATAGCCCAAACTCACATCGGCTATGGCATTCGGATTTGTATAGAAAATCGACGAGTCTGGGACACCATTAACACAGCCTGTCGTAGGCAGGTTGTATTTGGCCACATAAGCATCGGTATCCCAGCAGCCAAGAGCATAGCTGCGGTGTGCGAATCAGCAGGACCTCAAAAAACAGCGAGATGTCACTGGCTTACCGGTCGTGCATAGCCACCACTAGTTTGATATCTGAAGCAGTTCGCAACATTGAAATAAATATCTTGACCAAAGACGAAAAATCGTGCTCGTACCCCTAGCATGGGCCTCAGCAGCAAGTTGATCAATCTTACGAAGAATAGTGTCATCGTAAGTCCCAACTAGACCCATTCAGTAACCCAGAGTCTCTCTTAGAGAACCCACAAAGAACTTACCGGCGGCTGTTTCCAGGTCGTTTGTCGTGGTCGCGCTAGTACCCTTGCTGCCACCTAAAAACTCTAGCTATAAAGATTCGAAGAACTATAGGGCTGTTAGTCAGAGAGGCTCGAGTAGTGATGAAGATACTTTCGCTTCATATTTGCACTCTGCATCGCATCGAGAACCGTAATACGATCGGCTTCCTATTACTCTATAATAAGAATGGGCATTCCTCGGGGGCTAATAACTTACGGACAGCGCCCATAGGAAATACGAGTTGGCTCCAGCAAAGTCATTTGCGGAAGCGAGGACGGAAAACCAAGAACAAAGGACAAGCAAAACATACGCCCACCTGGAAGAGGCCATCAGCAAGCCGGGCGTCTTGGCTGCCCTTCTCCGTGTTTATATGTTCTATTGAGAAAGCCATGTGCAAATATTATTCACCTGATCATAATTTGGTGAAGCACAGTGCTTCTTCACTTCCTGCATTCAGACCAGTCTTCCCATGAGAATAAGAGGACAACGAGGGATGATTGAGTTAATATTGGGACCTGGCATTTTATGACCACCTGTGAAGCACCGAGACACGAGCCCCTGTGAGGACCCTGACATATGGCGGTTGAGGATCGATCTGAGATAAATTCCTTCTAAAGATCCGCATTCGGATTACCCACCAGCTTTTTCGGTGCTTTGGCTCCGCAGCCCAAATTAAACCGCCCGCATAGATATGGGTAGTAGTAATAGTCTGGTCGCACTGTTTTGATATCAAAGACGAATCAGTTAAAAAACGAGTGCCTGTTGTTATTGGAGCTATTGGAGTGGGATCAGTCCTCTGCGTGCTGTATCGTGACCAGGCGAGCAGGGGGCAATGCGTCTTGTATGCCGGATATTGCGAGTATGCTTGTCTGACGCACACGTCCTTGTGCCAAGCGCCGTTGTATGAACGGTAAAAAAAAAAGCGAGCTTGACCGAACCTCCGGCGGTGAGCAGCAGGGACGCGGAAGTGCCGATAGGTCGTGAGTCGACCTGGCGGGAGAAGGCGTGAGGCCGAGAGGGTGATGCAGACGAGCCACCCCACTGTGCGCTCACCAATCGGCTTACTGCGTAGCCACAATAGACTACAATATTGTGTAGATAGTAGAGCAGTGTCCCTGGTAAGCGGTATAACTGAGTTGACAATGGACATCCAGATTGTCTGGTTTAAGTTATGTATTGAAAAATGAAAGGAACCAGGGGAGCAGCGAGTGGAGTATTTATATTTAAGCTACACATCGGCTGTAGGTAAGATGAATTGCCATGTCAGAGTCAGCTTGGTGTCTCATATGTTGGGCCTCTCCCTTTATTTGAGGCCATTTCACCCCAGTAGGGGATATTCCGGGAGCCTGCTGCGTGTCGGGCCCAGGTTCCCACGATTGAACACTTTCTGACGCTGGACCAGCACATCGACCATGGCATTCGTAGGGCCCGTCGCTGGTGCCCTCATGGCGGGAGGGGTACGCACACACACCTACGCACGCCTACACATGCACTCTCTAACAACGTCGTCCAGGTATACTACGGTTTCTCCAACCTTATCCAAACAAGGTACGTCTTTTTCATCTCCTAGCCTGGCCTCTCACCTCACGATCACAACAGAACGGATCTACTACGTCGCGAGTACGTTCATACATATCACACACAGAAAAAACCCAGAGTTTTTAATGTCCTCTAGCCTCCACACACTTAGCACACGCCTAACCGACTACCCCGCCCTTGTCACCGCCCCACCCTCTGCAGCAGCACGCATCACCTCCCATCCTTGGTCATCCTACTTTGAATCACGCTGGAACCAGGAAATCGCGTACCTCTTTACTGGTGTCCGAGAGTGGGATCGAAAAGCAACAGAGTGGGGCAGACGGGTGTTGTATGGTGAAAGAAGACGAGACATCCCGGGAGCTTCTTGAAACTTGAAGTTTAGAGGTCTGGGTTCCAGAAATAGGGGGTATGTAGGGCGCGTGTAGTTCCACAAAATATAGAGGATCAAACACCACTCTCCCTTCCTTGGGCAGAAGTAACGCGAGGAGGATGGTCGGATCTGGGTCGGAAGCCTTCTTGCTCTGATCACAAAATCGACACTAGGGGTTATCGTGGCTTCAGCACCGGGAATCCAGCTCGAATGCTCAAGCCAGAGATACATAATACGAGCGGAATAATGCCACATCGATAAACTGGCAATACGACGACTGCGACATCCTCACTTCAACTTGATGATAACTACCCAATGGATATTTGTTCTTCGCCCCCATGCCTGTGTTGAGTCTCGGAATTCTTTACATGATGAGTGGCATTTACACATACGTCTCTGGACAAATCATGCGACCATCGTTGCGTTCCTTAGCTGCTCTCTCTGTCTCGCGTTGCAATTATTCCATTTATCGTAGGTGACTTTTTCATCAGAAGGAAAGGCAGAGACGAATAAATGCTGTCCCATATTGCAAGTGCAATAATGATGAGGATGCGCTCGAATTCGCGACACTTCTTTAATCTTGATTCCCCTAGACCCGCGCTGGGCGTCTTAGAATATGCGCAACCTGCACCCTAATGACATCAAACCTCTTGTGGGTCATGATTTAGGTACAGGATGCTGGACATGGGATCAGACATGGGTAGGGGTTCTGATTGAGGCACCTGATGGTGCAGGTAGAAGCGAGGTGCAGGTAGAGGTGTCGGTGGAGAAATCTGTGGCTGTGGTGTTGGGCCATTACCGCCGCTATAGGAGCGGGATGTGGGTGAGGGAGGAGATGAGTGGGACTGGACTGGAGTTGATCGTGTCTTCGGATGAGGAGGGAGCGGAGAGTTTTACTTGGGGACCTAAATTCTTCGTTTATGGTATCATTGAAGGTTCGAAACAACCGTAATTGTCGGAGCGGCCTCATTGTATATCACCCCACATTATATCACATTCCGATATCCTGCACTGGACCGCTGCCTCCGAGTCCTACTACCTAGCCAGTCCCTTTCCTTACACTGCGTACTTTAGTCCCGAGTCTTGTAGCATCCAGAATACAGTAATATCATTGAATACATGTAACGAACAGTCGAGTATCTGCATGTCAGCACTGTCAGGCCTGCTTAGATTACTGGAGGGGTTGTGTTGGCATACATCATGCGCCGTAATGTACAAAAGGTACCCAGGAAGAATATGAATCGTGGTCTGACTCTCGCATCGCTCTTACAGCCTCATGCAGCGCTAGCGCCGCTCGACTGCTATCCGGTTCTCCTCCAGATAGAAGCACCCCATACACCTTTGTCGCAACCATTGATGCCGCGTTATCGGGTATTGCCCACATCGTCCCGACCACATTGCGATATCCTGCACCCAGCATTGCACCAGTAATATGTACCGCCTCGTCTGATGCATTCTCGTCTCCAGCGGCAGTTTGACAGGCAGACAAGAACGCGAAATCAGCATAACTAGATGGCTTGGCGACAATGTCCAAGATGGTCAGACGGCGGTCATGGAGGCAGAAACCACTCTTCGTGGGCTCTTTCTTGTCCTGGACGGCGTGACATGCAAAATGAACCCAGCTGCTGTTTGCCATTTGGATCAGCACCTTTTCTCCCGTCGCCTGCTCATCTTGAAGTGTCTCGAAGCTCCACCTGGAGTCGGCAGCAAACAGCTTTTTCATCTTCCCAATTTCCATCCCAGCGCCCAGAAGCGAGCTTTGACCGGGTGTGTTAGTCATGGCGATCCCAGCAAGTCGGTTGAATGGCTGATGCTTTGCTGATCGTGCCTCGAGCAGGGCATTGAATGGTTGGTGTGTATGACGAGACAACGTAGCTAAACGCCCCATCTGTCTTGGTTCCGGTTGCACAGCAGGCAGCATGGAGCGGGAAGAAAGTGAGAGGACCGGTCGGACACCACCAAATGCGAGGAAGGTCAGAGGATTCAGATTTAACTGTCTGGAACCAACATCAGCGCAAATATCTCGCAAGAGCAAGTATCCGTTACCATCATGTCCAAGCCCTGCAGGATAGGATAGACGACCTTTGAATAGATTTGCTCGAGAATCTCCACTATGACGAGCGATCCAGCCACTGCTTGGGCTGGTCGACCAGCACGGTTCTCCCATCTCGAAGCCCGATAGGGGTTTGCGAGATATTGCTGCAACGAGATGTGCATCTTCTTTAAATCGTCGTAGTGAAATTTGTTTAATGGAATATGGACCACTTGTTCTCTCCTTTGGTCAAGCACCAATGCGTCACAACGGCGCTCATGGACATTGATGACAACCACGGGACCTGAGCTAGCGGCCCCCATGAGAGGCGGACACTTTCTTTGGAAGAAGGAAGTCGTGAAAGTTTGGAAGCGACCGGATCTCCTGCACGAGCAAATCCCATTTCTCTGCGAGACGGTGATGGTATTGGGTTTCTTCTTCCAGCAAAACTGGGGTTTTGGACACCGTCAGACGTGATTGAGTTGTGCCCTCGAGTGACCGCGCTTTGAAGTTCACGGGAGATTCGTGTGAATTCGGCACAAAGATCTGGGTGGATTTGATGGAGATGGTCGACTGAAGGTCGAAGGAGGAGTAGTTGATTCCAGACGACTGAACGCCCTTGTTCGAGCCACTCGAGTGCAAGATCTGGATGGTCAATATCCAGGGCGAATGCGGCGGCCTCTCTCGAAATATCGCCGAGTTTGGTGAGCTGTGAATGGCGCGTAGCAATGGGATCTCCAATCCAAGCAACCTGTGGAAGGAGATCGATAGCTTGACCGTATGCGATCAAGGCAGAGGGAAGGTCCCGTTTGGCTTCTAAGCGAGCCCACCGTTGGAATGCTTGACATCGGAGCAACGGTAGGCCGACATTGGAAGTTGTAGCTAACTGAAAAGTTGAGGATTGCCTTGTCCAAATGGTCCTGCAACCCAGTGCGCTGAAACCGGCTCTCAAGGGATTTCCCAAGGTTGTACAAGTACATTGGTTCTTTAGCATGCCCATTGGGAATGAGCAACAGGGCCTGCTGTTTGCTATTAATGGCGTCCTCGAGGTCACTGAGCATCCCTGTGTGTCCCGAATCGTTTCGCGAGGGAAATCCCAAGGTCGTTAAGATACCCTGGCCTGCTAGGATGATCATCAGGAGTGAGGGATATGGCCTGGCGTTGGCTCTTGATGGCTTCTTCGAGGTCACCCGGCATCCCCGTGGGGTCAAATCGACTCTGGAGGGAAACACCGAGGTTGTTAAGATACCCTGGCTTGGCAGGGTGATCATCAGGAACGAGGGATATGGCCTGGCGTTGGATCACGATGGCTTCTTCGAGGTCACTCAACGTTCCTGTGTGCCCAAATCGATTCCGGAGGGAAGCCCCGAGGTCGACGAGACGCCCCGGCTTGCTAGGATGATCATCAGGAGTGAGAGATATGGCCTTGGCGTTGGTTCTCGATGGCTTGTTCGAGGTCACTCAACATCCCGGTGCGGCGAAATCGATCCCCGAGGGAAACGCCGAGGTTGACGAGATGCAATGGCTTACCAGGATGATCATCAGGAGTGAGGGATATGGCCTGGCGTTGGCTCTCGATGGCTTCTTCGAGGTCACTCAGCGTCCCTGTGCGGCGAAATCGATTCCGGAGGGAAACCCCGAGGTCCATGAGATGCAATGACTTGCCAGGATGATCCTCAGGAGTGAGGGATATGGCCTGGCGTTGGCTCTCGATGGCTTCTTCGAGGTCACTCAACATCCCGGTGCGGCCAAATCGATTCCCGAGGGAAATTCCGAGGTTGCCGAGATGCCCTGGCTTGGCAGGATGATCATTTGGAGTGAGGGATATGACCTGGCGTTGGTTCACGATGGCTTCTTCGAGGTCACTCAACGTCCCCGTGCGGCGAAATCGATCCCTGAGAGATTTCCCGAGGTTATTAAGATACATTGGCTTGTTAGGATGATCATTAGGAGTGAGGGATATGGCCTGGCGCTGGCTCTCGATGGCTTCTTCGAGGTTCCTCAATATCCCTGTGCGACCAAATCGATTCCGGAGGGAAACCCCGAGGTTGTTGAGATACACTGGCTTGCGAGGATAATCATCAGGAACGAGGGACATGGCCTGACGTTGGCTCTCGATGGTTTCTTCGAGGTCACCCAGCATCTCTGTGCGGCGAAATCGATTCCCGAGGGAAATTCCAAGATTGTTAAGATACCCTAGCTTGCTAGGATGGTCATCAGGAGTGAGGGATATGGCCTGACGTTGGCTCTTGATAGCTTCTTTGAGATCATCCAGCATCCCTGTGCGTTTAAATCGATCCCCGAGGGAAATCCCAAGGTGATCAAGATACCCTGGCTTGCTAGGATGATCATCAGGAGTGAGGGATATGGCCCCGCGTTGGCTCTCGATGGCTTCTTCGAGGTTACTCAGCGTTCCTGTACGGCGAAATCGATCCTTGAGGGAAAGTCCTAGGTTGTTAAGGAACGTCGGTTTGTCAGGATGACCGTCTGAAGTGAGCGATAGTGCCCTCCGCATATTCTCGTTTGCTTTCTCCAGGTCGTCGAGTAGCCCCGTTTGCTGGAACTGAGCATAAAATGTATCCCAAGCTCTGGCGAATGCCCTCGCTCCATCTGAATCTCGCTCTTGCTCAAGTTGGGGGAGTAAATGCTTCATCACTTTCGGTGCGTAATAAGCCAGGCTGTGCTAGGATGACACAAAGACGATCAGCTCGATACATAGCAAGTCAATATAATACTGCACTTACTCCAATAGTAGCAAGTGAGTATCGAGTAACTGCCGTTGTGCGGCTGTGCAATAATGTTCCACTTGGACTTTGATTTGTAGCGTGACAGTCACGGTGGTCACCGCCCCTCTCCCGTCGTAGCGGCTGGCTGGTGCAGTCCCTCCTCGCTGTCTTCCTCTCAGTTTTCATCGCCCTCTTCCTCCCAACCACCTTCCGTGTCATGGCAAGCGACTTGGCTCGAGGACTCCTTCTGGAGGGACCCGGATTCAGAAGTCCCCTATAGGAACTTCACCAGATTTTTTTTCGAGGGACCATAGCTACCCAAGACGAGCAAGTCTCGCGGAGTTTGTGGGACATCTGGCTAGTGGGTAACCCACGACGATGTGAGTGTCAGGCCCTGCAGGTGGAAGAGGACAGACCAGTAGGGCCCCCCATCAACATTGGTAGGAAGATTAGATGGGGTTGCTCAGCACAAGAGGGTTGGGTCCAGTGCATGCACCCGGCACGTCTTCTTTTCCCCTCACTCTTGGCAACCATTTCGCCTCTGCACCGGAACATTGGCGGTCACGCCTGCCTACGCGCCCTACCGCGTGTCCCAAGGCCCATAGGGAGAGGTAAAGGCGCATAGCAGTTGCTTTATCGGATTCATTGTTCAATATCACGGCCCCTGGTAACATTGCGGTAAGTAGCTAGGGTCCGCACTATGATAGGGCCGGGCTGATCACCTTTTCCTCTAACATTGTCCGGGTATACTACTGTTCCTCCAACCTTATCTAGACAAGACCCGTCTTTTTCATCTCATAGCTCATCCTCTCACCTCATGATCACGACAGAACGGATCTCCTACGTCGCGAGTACGTTCATACATATCACACAGAAACAAACCCAGGGTTCTCAAAGCAGTACGCATCACCTCACATCCTTGGTTGGAATCACGCTGGAGTCAAGAAATCGCATACCTTTTTGCTAGGGTCCGAGAGCGGGACCGGAAAGCAACAGAGTGAGGCAGACGGCGTTGTACGGTGAAAGAAGGCGGGATGTTCCAGGAGGCCCGTCTTGAAGCTTAGAGGTCTGGGTTTCAGGAATAGAGAGTATGTAGGGCGCGTGTGGTTCCACAAAATATAGAGGATCAAACACCACTCTCCCTTCCTTGGGAAGAGGTAACGCGAGTAGGCTGCTTGGATTTGGGTCGGAAGCCATCTTGTTCTGATCACACAATTGACACTAGGGATTATTGTGGCTCTAGCACCGGGAATCCAGCTCGAATGCTCAAGCCAGAGATAAATAATACAAGCAAAGTAATGCTATATCAATAAGCTAGCAACGCGACAGCTGTGACATCCTCACTATAGCTTGACGGTAACTACCCAATGGATATTTTATTCTGGTTAAGCGTATTCGCCTTCGTCTCCATGCCTATGCTGAGTCTCAGAGTTCTGGGCATGATGGACCGGCATTTACATTTACACATTCCATCTCTGGATGAATCATGCGATTGTCGCTGGTCTTAACCCCTCTCTGGCTTGCGCTGCAATTGTTCCATTCACTGTAGAAGAGGGAGAGGCAAATAAAACTCACAAATCATCAAGTGAGAGTGAAATACAGAGAGACTAGGCCGAATGGAGTACCGCCAAAGTAAGTTGCCACCTAAGATGAGGAAGGAAATATGGCTGTTATGCAACTCGACGAGCATCCCTGTCGTTCACGCCCTACCCGCGGCGGCGGCGTGAACAGCCCCGACAGTATCGCTAGTCCTCCCTGTGATCCTCGGGGTTACAGACCCGAACGCCTCCGTCGCTCGCAGACTACTCCATCTCCCCATGGTTCTCAGTCACCTTCACCATCTTACAGCACTCCCTCTCCCCTCCCGATACCCTCAAGCTGATTCTCTCTCTACAAAAGCACTCCCCAGGCCACCCTCTCAGCATTCCAACAGCCGTTGAAGAATTTCCCGTATGTTCTTTTCATCTCTCTTCCAACCCTTCTCCTTTTTTCCCTTAGACTGTCATCACGATGTATTTCTCTCAATTTCCTTGGCTAGAACGTCCTCCCACAGTACGTCGCCGACTCCGGCTTCCTCTTTCCCGGCCTATTTGCCAGACTACGGCCCCAATTAGCGGCCTCGATTGAATGCGGGCGATCTATCAATATCCCTCTACCCCCATACTCGATTTTACCCCTGTGCCCTCATAATCGTATGCACAAGATATCGTGTCAAAAAGCACTTCATTATGCCTGTAAGCTTTATTATATTCCTTCAATCAACTTCTCGCATGGATCATCTACCTCTCTTGACCATAGTCAGAGTCCCAGGCAGCCAGTTCCAAAAGATAGTATTGGGAGGCTTGCAAGTGAACCTTCTCTCCTCATTCAGTCATCAATTATCATTCATCCAAAAAAGTGATGAATTGGGCATTTCCAGGCCTGCCGAGCTTGTCTTGGGATTTCTCTTCCATACCATAAACAAGTTTATAGGTAATGAGATGGAAAAATTTTACTGTTTGAATACAGAATTTACAGGGGGTCTGGCGCAGCTATTTGAGTCCCACCGTGGGTGGGAGGGCGCCCAGTCACTGGGGGATTTTGACGGCAGCACCGATGTGGCAAGGGATTATTGGACATACATATACAAATGTTGGTGATGGGTATCGCGATGTGCACTGCGTATAAGCTCCATATTCCCCTAGCCCTTTGGTCAGACTACCGCCTCCTCGTCCAACCTTCAAAGCTTCACCATTGGCTCAGTGTTAGGAGGAGTGCACCACTCAGTGGTCAAGGGGATGCTTATAGATCAATCCCAAACAAACATCCATAATCAAAGTAATGAGTACACTCCAGTTACACTCCAGTACCTCCAGGACATAAGGCTTGAAGACCGTTGTTGGCCTTGAGGATCGAAATTTTACAAGCAGCATCGATGCTGCAGGCTACCCGCGATTCTTCTGTGCGAGACCCACACCAGAGCTGCCTTCCGGGAACCCGCAATCGATACATTCGTAACATCACCGAGTGGGTACTCGCTGATCAGGCTCCCGCCAACCGGGATGCATGTCGTTCTCGTATCCTCTGGTTGGAAGGCCCTGCCGGGGTTGGCAAGTCCGCCCTTTCCCAGGCATGTGCACAGAGCATTCACGAAAAGTTTGGAGCTGCATTCTTCTTTTCTTGGCCCAATAGCTAATCAGTTTCTTCCCGACAATTGCATATTAGCTCACCAAGAGTCTGCATCCTCGATATGGTGAGGTTTTGGAAGCCAGGATTTGTCGTGACCCCGACATTCTCAACAGCTTGATTGCGGCCCAACTTCTAGAGCTTATCGTAAAGCCTGCCCAGGAGCTAGAAGCTCAAGGCATAACGCTTGGGGAAACTGTCATTTTCATTGATGATCTCGATGAGTGCGAAGGCAACTACGCTCAACGTACTATCATCGAGGTCATCGCTTCCTCCGTTCGAAAGTACACAACGCCATTCCTTTGGGCATTTCTCAGCCATCCCGAAGCTCACATTTCTGCGACATTCTCGTCGGAGTTGTTGAGAATTCGCGAGGATCCGGTCTATGTACGATATACCCCCCACAATCTCGTGGCCGTCCGAGGCAACTGAATACTATATGTAGAGAGCGGGCGAGTTAGACGGCAGGCGGAGGGGGCAACGAATGATGGATTTTAGTATCTAGTACGTGTCAAAACTGTCAGCTTAAGTACGCAGACTATTGGAGTCTGGATGCTACGAGATTCCGAAAATAAAACGCACATGGAGGGAAAGAGACTGACTGGGCTGCGTATAATCAGAAATATTTATCGTGGTGGTAAGGGAGACAGCGGTACCATGCGGGATATCGAAATGACGATGTGGAGTGATAGCTGAGAGGTCTGAAATGAGGCGCATATATTTCCGAGGTAGAAACCCTCTTCTCATTGGGTAAATCCTTAATTTCCACGGGCGTAGGACACAGTCACATAGATACATATCCAACACAATAAGTCCACCAGGTACACTTCAAGTGCTAGCGGTCGAAAAGAGAACGAAATACACCCTTAAAACTCACTATCAATATCTATATCCACCATAGTTATTTTGGTACCCTTCGTACCCGCCCTGCTGCTGGGGCTGTTGGGATTGCTGAGTTGCTGGAGGCGGCAGGGGCGGGGCGGACCCATAAGCGCCGTACTGCGGTGGAACACCTGGCGGAGGCGGTGGCATACCACCTCCAAACGACTGCTGCTGCTGGTGGTGGTGGTGGTGCTGTGTAGGGTAGGAATACCCGGAAGATGGTTGGGTCGTTGGTGGTGGCGGGAATGGTGATGAGTTGCTCAGGCCCTGTGCAGGAGGTGATTGCGTCTGCGGAGCCCCGGAGCCAGGGAGCATAGTTGGAGAAGTCAACAAGGCAAGGCTTGCATACGGATCATGTTGAGGTGCACTGGGTGTCATTGAGGACTGGACGGGTCGAGGTGGCGGTGGAGGTAAGAGAGACGACGACGGTGGCTGAGGGGGAGGAGAGTTATAGGTGCCACTCCCGTAGGGCTGCGAGGTTGGCGGGGGCGGGAAAGTCTGAGATAGTGAATATGCATGTTGTTGTGAGGGAGGGGCAGGAGGGACGCTATAACCCTGTGACGGTGGTTGATACGATGGATAACCGGAGTACGGCTGCATTTGTTGAGATGAATATTGGGAAGGAGGTGGTGGTGAGAATGGTTGTTGTGGAGGCGGGTGTTGAGGCGGAGGAGGGAGCTGATGCTGCTGGGGTTGGTGGTGTTGATGTTGTGAGGGGTGAGGTGGCGGGGGAGATGCGTATTGCGAGGTACTGAAGAGAACCTGTGGTTGTGTCGGAGGTGGAGGGGGTTTGTTCTGCCACGATGAATTTGAAGGGGGTGGCGACGGTGCAGGACGCAGGCTGAGACCAGCCATGGCCACATCTAAACTCGATTTTGCAGGCGGTGGGGGAGGCTTGGGAGGGGGCGCCGAAGGCGAGACCACACTGAGACGTTTTTCAGCCTCGAGCTTCGCCGCCAGCGCTTCCCGTTCCGTTACTCGCTTGGAGGTGAATGAACGAATGTTGTTCTTCAGTCCGACCGTCAGCTGCGAGAGCTCAGAGTAGAACTGTAGTCCTTTCCTGAATGAAGAGTGAGAGTGAGGGGGTGCATCAGAACGGGAGGTGTGACGTACGCAATACCATCCCTAACCTCCATATAACCGTCCCTTGCTCTGGAGAATCTCCTCACGGTATCCTTCTTCCTCTTCTCCCTATCTTCCCACTTCCGAGCTCCAGGTCCTTTTCCAGCGAGGTCCTTAAGTCCCTTCCACAGTGTTGCAATCTCTTGGAGAGCAGCTTCTTGAGCATGGACAGTTGAAGTGAGACGTTGCTGATAGGGCCTGAATTTTTCCAGCTCAGTCGCAAACAGTGTCACCTCCACGCCCGTATTACGCCGGTTCAGAAGGAGGAGGTGAGAAACATCATCTGTTTGAACCTAATTTTCGTTGTCAGATGGCCTAGATATTCAGATGCGGTCAAGCTGACCTTGTCTTTTAGGTCCTTGAGCACCTCGTTCCTCTCTTTCTTGATCTTATGCAATCGCGTCAGTCTCTCCTCAATCTCGTCCACAAGTCCTCTAATCCTTTTCCTTTCCCTTGCGTCCTCCTGTTCCGTGCCGATATCGAGGTCCAACAAATGATCGCCACTAGATCCTCCACGCTCCCGAAAGACAGCCTCTACCTCGTGGCTCAATAATAACTGGATATCGCCCCGAACAGTATCCCACAGTGCTTGGATTTGTTGATCTGACTTGGCAGCTGCTTCCAGGTCCGATAAACGACCCTTCAAATCTTGCCGTATGTCCTTTGTCAGGGTAGCCGACGGATCCTGTGTCCAAAGATGTTCATACTTCACGCGCATCATCTCGCAATCCCTCGATTCGACCTCCAGATCCCTCCCGATACCATCCAGATCTTTCGTGACATTCTCCCTGGCCTTTGCTAGCCCCGTCAATAAGCCTTGTACACTCTCCCTGTCCTCCACGAGGGAAATATCCTCTTTCCACCGATTGACCTCCAAAGGAACCTCTTCCCCGCCTGCCACTTCGCCTTCCGCCATCGCCTTGAAGCGAGACAAGCCCTCCCGGATACCCATCCCCTCAACGACACTTCTTGCCTCGCCCTCCGCTGCATCTGCCTTCTCCACTTCCGCCCGCACAAGTTTGGCTTTCTCCTCCGAGTATACGCTCGCACTCTCGTGTACGCTCAGCGGGACCAACTTGATGAAGAAATCTTGACCGATCGTCTTCTGGACCTCTGGCGCAGCGTACACATCGTGTATGTGTATAGGTGTCGCCACCGCGGTCTTCTCAATTGTGGGAAGCGTCTCAGGAGCGGGCAAGATGGCGTTGTAGATAAGGTCGTTCTCACGTTGGGCCTCCGCCTTCCGCTCAGAACACACCACATGATGGGCTTTTGTACGTTCAGAAATTGAAGTACCGCCATCCGAGGGTAGGTTCGGGGACATAGTGGAGACAAACATCGATGCAAAACTGCTGGCGGATTTGGAGGCTTCTTTGGCGAGACTTTCCGCAAGTGTGAATCGGACGAGGGCATCGCCGTGTTTGCCCGTTCCCTCATCTGCAAGGCCGCGGTAGTAATGGGAGAGGGATTGGAAATACTTGGACTTGATCTGCGGCGGGAATTGATAGTGGCTCTCATTGAGGACGAGATATGTTTTACCTGGATAATAGTGACCCAGTTCCTATCAAATATTCCCTTTCCCATAAACTCCTTGACATCTTCGGTCAGCGAGGTGTACATGGCGGCAGCCTGGGCTCCGATCCTCGATATGAAAACATTGCCTTTCTTCTCTTCCGTACATTTCTCGAATGCGACCTCCGTCGCCTGTGCTAGTATGATATCGACAAGAAACTTGACAACCTCACGGCTGAGATCTACTGATGGCGCATGCAGGAAATTTTCATTTATATAGCTGAGCATCCCTGCCGATGTCCTAAAATAATAAAAGGCCCGTTTGATCCCTTCGGGGTCAGAGCGCGACTGGGAGGCAGCAATTGCGCTGTGCGCGGCGGCTATCTGGAAGAGGACGGATGCTTTCTCGTATGCAATGGATGTTTGAGTGATCAGTTTGGTCGTAAATGCATCTCGCCAGGGAAAATTGACGCGAATTTCTGGAAAGCGCAGTTCGAGGAGTTCGAGCTGACCAAAGTACTTGTACAGGAGGTCCCTTGCTGTACAGGCAGAAGAGAGCTGTTAATACCAGATAATAATCCAAAGGGGAAATAGCTGCGCACCAGTAAAGTCGCTTCCTGCGCCTTTAACAGCATCTTGGCGACAGCGCTGTAGAGCCTGGCACTCCGAGGCGTAGTTATCTGGATTCTCACCATAGGACTGGGCGATAAGGCTCCTGATGGGGGTGGTCCAGTCGACGTCGTCTGTGCCTTTCCTGGGGATGGATATCATGGGCGACTGGTGCGCCATAGTCGTGGTGGGGGGTGTGGTGGTGGTAGAAGGTAAGATGGACTTGGGGGAGAAGGCGCTGCGGGCAATCTCATCAGCGTGTGTGGTCCAGAGGGTGCTGCCAAACAATGTGCGTCGGACACACCCGGCCTCTCGTTTTCCGTCAGGCGTTCATCGTTTCCACCAAAAGTACCCATGTCCAAGCCTACATCGAGTGAAGATATCCTGGGCCAGAAGGTGTGTAGTGGTCCCATTTTCCGCGCAGGATTCGGCTTACCTACATGCGCTCTGTAGTATGATCGCTGCTGTATGTTTTGTTCCTTCTTCCTTGATGCCATTTACTTCCGAGCTGAGTCGGGTTTGTGATCTCTAGTGGCAGACCTCCTCGTCAAGTCGTACGTTGTGTCATTCATATGACTGCAACCATCCCTTTGACCTCGCATTACAGAGGAGTAGGCTTCGGCGTCGGAGTTGTCGCGTCGGTTATCTTCTTCCGCCGTATGTCATCAAAGTCTACCCATCCATCCACCCACCAACTCACCACCCACCATGACAGGACGGACGTGGCCCATCGCTCTCTCGACTGGTTTTGGCGCAGGCGCTGCATACGCAGATTGCGACCGCTCCTTCAACCCCGCCCGTATCCCCGGCACTCGTGTCCTCTCAGAATCCGAGGCCTCTACTCTCTACACGAACAAATAACCACAATGCATTATAGGCTGTCAGGAGCAAGTTTCGTGGTGTGGGAAGCCCTCTCTCTGTTTAATTTACGTGTCACGGCAATAGAATTCCCTCGTTTTCATTCGGAGTAACAGGTACGGACGTGCTTTCAACTCTCAGGCGTCCGCTTTTGTCCCTCCTGCACGTTCGTGGCTAGACCAAGCTTTGGTCTGGAATCGTCATCTCCAAACTTGCGCTGCTTCTCGCCCAACACCAAGCGCTTGTAAAGAACATCTGGATAGAATGATTCAGAGCGTTATCTTTGGTTAATTTTAAAGTTAAAACCCACAGCCGCAACCAACCATTAGGGGCAGTGACCATATGATAGTGCGTAGTCGTTGGGCCTGAGGGTGAAGAGGTCGCTGAGCCATTGGATGGAAAGAGATGGAAAGCACTTGCCGCTATCGGCATCCCTCCATCGGAGCTGGAATTTCAAATCTCAGGAATGCGACTTGTTACCAAAAGCCGGTGACCCGCAAAAATAATGGAGCCTCGTATTGTCTCGAGAACCGCTCAAGCTGGTCCAACAGATCTCCGGAGTGGCACATCTTTGTTACTGACGCCTCTCAACAGCTTCGCATCGTACACACAAAGTTTTGTTGGGTCCTAGGACCACTCTTCTCGAGAGCGTGATGCCAGCCACACTCGAAAGCCTCGAAGTAAAATCGACGACTGACAAGCAGACTCATAAATAATGAGCGAATACCTACGCGCAACTACATTTTGCATTTGGGCTTGTTTAAAGCGTGTTGTCCATCACTATTTCAACAGGAAACTGTAATAAGGACTTGAACATTTAACGGCTGAGTATTAAAAGCGGTCATGGGCTATGGGAGGTCCAGAGGGGATGAACAATTACATACTGTCAAGGTACGTACGAATACAAAGTTCTCTGCAGATCTTTATATCCTTAATTATTTATTAGTACCGCCCTATTCAGAACCTCCTGTAAAACCATGCTCGATCGGCTCGCCTGGAACAGGAATACCGCCTTCTTCAGCTAGGTTGACTGGAACTTCCAAAACAGTAACCGCGAGCGATCCCAGATCAACTGCAGTGTCGTCGACCTCCGTGATTACGAAACCCGGTCAGCAGGGTGCTTACGATCGGGATGATAGAGACAAAGGGCCCACCTTCAACACACGCCAGTGCAGATTTTTTGCTAAGTATGGCTCAACTTCGCTCGCATCAAACGAGCTCAATCCAGAGAGCTTCGCTATACCCTCATTGAGCGATACCAACCCTCGCTGAACGCTACTACGTGTCCCCTCGGTAGCGTCGGATACGAATGCATTGGCACTACCAACATTATTTAGACCGAGGCGCCACTCGCTTGGATCTTCTGGGACATCACCAAGGAAGAAGAGAACAGAGAAGCTGCTTCCAACTTCTTGGGTATTGTACTCAATACTAGCAAACCATTCAATGAAATCTCCCGTGGTTGCGTCACCCAGTGCGGTCAGCACATGACGAAGGACCGCATCATAGAGCTCATTCGCTTTGGTCAGTATAATGGCTCGGAGGGTTGCTGGGGGGGCTCCGTTTAATCCGACAAATTCAGAATAAGTATATCCAAACAAGGTCGAGTTTGAAATAGCGGCAGATGTCCAGAACGATGTTCGACTGGACCAAAATGGTGTCAGGGCTGAGTTATTGCGAGATAAGCACATAACTAAAAAAAATCGATCATACAAACTTGCGCGTATTTGTGTTGACAGATGCATTAGTCGGTAAAGTGAAGGTTCCACGTGGGACAATGCCGGGCGTCACCCATGCGCCAGGGTTGATAACAGACCATCAGGAAAGCATGCGATCAACGTTGCAGTGATGCATGAAGAAGATAGGGTCAAACCCTCCAAGCTCAAAGATCAGCACCAGTCCACAATGGAGGCGATTCTGATTCGCTTACCTGCATACGCCGTATTCCCAATGTGTCCACGTCCTCCAACATAATTGTGAATACTATTGTGAATGCATTCGAGGCTGCCGCCATCAGCGGCGCAATCACTGAAATTATTCCACGTCTTAATGGTGGTTAACATGTTGAATGTCGAGGCCGTGATAAGATCCTGCTTGCTTCCTAAAATTCTACGGGATGTCTGTCAGGCTACTGGTGAGATGGACAAACTAGGCAACTCACTTCTCCAGTGCAGGTATATCATCAGTCGCATTCGGATTCGTTGAATTCGGTCTCCTCAACGTTGTTGGCCATTGGGAGAATGAGGGGAGGAAATCAGAGCCAATAGGATGGAATGTGTAACGTCGTAAGGGATTCAAGATAGTTATGTTATATTTGTCCCATTAGGTGCAGTTATGTTGACCTGGTCAAGAGAAATAACTTCAGGAGGCGGGATAGCGTTATGGGCCCAGTCCCAGTATGGAAAACGAAGTTCCTTGGCAGCTTCTTGCTATGCAGATGTATTGATAGAGTAATTAGCCGCAATTTGTTGTGCATGGCCACTTATGATTTGCTGTTGGGGCTGCCTCAGTGCACTGCGTAAAACAAGGATGAAACGACTCCACCTCATCAAGTGCTACGTATGGCCTGTGCCAGGTCGGGAATGTGACCGAAGCATAGGTACAATACCCACCCCAATTGGATGGTCACCGAGGTCCAGCCCCATCCCAAGCGACGAAGGGGCGGCCATGAATGCCTCCAACTTGGAAGAAAGATGCCACATCATGCTGAGTATCATTTTGCATTATGTCTGGGGTGACTTGCCGTTATCAAATTGTATAAACGTTGGGACAAGAATGAACGAATCCAATGCTTGGACAAAAAGAGAAAAGTAGCCAAGTGGTTCATGTTGGATGAGATGTTAGGGTCTCTGGTCCTCCTTGTAGGTCCTCTTCGTAGCACATCCCAGGTCCTTTTATACGATCTGAATGTTTGGTTGAACATTTGAGAGTGTCACTTACCTTGCTGCTTTCTCTCAAAGGGTAAATTTAAGCCCGGTGGTAGTAGTTGAAGAGAAAATCATGTATACAAGCAAACTTCAAGGCGACCTGTGGCGTGGACCATGGAATTTGGTGTGGCAGACGCTGCTTGTGTGGATATTGAGTATCGGGGTCGCGCCAAAACGAGTGTCCATGACTATCAAAGGTAAAATACAGAGTTAGTATGTGAGGCGTCATACCCAGCTTCAGGTGTAAATTAATTCACTTATCGACGATATTCATAGCCATTGTTTGGGATCATTGAATAATCATTCTACCCGAGTCGCCCCCACAATGAAAAGCAGAGAAGTGCTGAACGCATGTGATGATTGTTGACAGAAAGGAGCGATTGATCCAGTTGTGAGAGCTGAGCGATGGTCCCCCGCGTGGGGAGCACATAGGATCGGAAGGTGTCCGCGGCTCCACAAATGCAGGGGAGACCATCTGGGTCACTATCCATGAGCCTCGAATGGCTTATTGTTGATATACTCAATCCTGATGACCGGAATGCTTTTCGAGCCACTCAACTACTAGAAATTCACGTTCCTATTTACTGTCAACTCCCAGCGGACTTCTAGGCTCTGCCTTCACAATTCAGTCTAGTTTCTCTTTGCTTTGACAAGTAGAAGCAGCTGAGGTGTCGTATGCCAGAAACATCGTTACATGCTTATTCATATTTGTCTTTGGTATATAGAGCAAGGGGCTCGATGACAAAGAACTAAGGGTGCAAAACTCACATGTCAGTGGTGGTGGTATAAGAACGGAAATGTTGAGAATTCCAGCATAACACACGAGCTTGATCGATTATGATACCGACGGCAGTGGGGGTGAAGCCACAACTTCCACTGTACCTAACAATGAGGGGTGCTTGAAGCCGCCAGACCCCATGAGCCTATTTTAACCGAGTTAAGTTGCCTTGCGGTGTCTATGATCTGAGGTCGAAAAGGGACTCTTCTCTTATAAGCACCGCATCTTTTATGGACACTTCAGGGGCATCATACATGACCATCAAAATCTCATTGGCCATCACTTTATTTGTGCCTTTTTGCAGCGGTTGAGACTATGTAGCCTCTCGTAATACTTAGTCAACGCAGCAATACTAAAGAGGATATCAAGTACATTTTCCATGCCTTTGCAACCAAAAAAAAAAGCTGTTGAATAATATACTCAGCGTCATGCTGCGACATTGGGGAAGGTGTTCACACCAGGACCCAAAGATATCGAAGTACGTATATACAAGTACAAATGTCCCTCTGTAACCGCCGAACCTTACACATTTAGCTATGAGTGCTGTATTATTCAGAATGCCTTTGTAATACCGCGCGCCTCGCGTGCGACAGGAGTACCACAGTCAAGTCAACCACAATTTGCAAAACGGGCTCGATCGGGCTTCCGCCAGCTGCGAAATTCATGAACCCTAGTGGTAAACACGGAGCCCATGACAAGGATGAATACATAAATCTCCACCTTCAATACGCCAGTGCAGGTTCTCCATCAAATACAGCCTTGGATCGAACGATCTCAGTCCCGAGTGGTTCGTAGTACTGTCATTGAGCAACAGACCTTTCTTACAGTGGATCATTCCGTTTCGCTCCGCCATTAGTGGTGATAAACGCATGAACGGTGTTGACCTTTGATGAAATAAGGGGCCACTGACTTTGGATCATCCGAAACATTGCCGAGGAAAAAGAGAACGGAGAAACTGTAAGAATATCACTATAAAAGAAATGACCAGACCGGGACTCGAACCCGGGACCTTCCGGACATATACCAGACGCTCTACTGCTGAGCTATCAGGTCACACCTGGGCTCTCCTCGAGTATCCATGCATGCCCCATAAGGTAACATATCCGCATGGCGGATTATAAATTCCAACAGAAACCACCTCTAACCGCTTGGTTGTTGAATGTCATAAGCAGGCCACTCGCGGAGTTGTCCAATTGCTCTTGCCCCTCAGTCTGGTTAGTGCTCGACGAGGGCCTCCACCATAGAGCGTGTTGACTTTAGCCAAGATATCAGGTCAGGGCTACAAGATTGTTTGTGTCTACTCAGGTATGCATCGAGGCAGTGTTCGCCTAATTTAGCCTGATATACTGACTAAGCCGCTAGCGCCCGTAACCGAGCCAAAACATACAAGTCTACATCCTACTTTATGAGCTACCAGGCATATCACCCCCAGGGAGTGGTGCATCTGGTCCAGTTTTCTCCACCACGTAATAGCTGAAGAAGAGAACCTTGAAAGTGAGGGCAAGACCGAAATGGAGTGCGGCGAATACAATAATGAGAAGTCGCGTCGCCTTTGCCTCGGCCTAGGTCCATGAGATCAAGATCACGGCAAGATTATGAAGGAGAACAACGCACAGTGGCGAGGATGGGATATATATTGGAGCCAAGGAACCATGCCGAAAGTCCAAAGGCAATTCCGACGAGAACCCAGCGAACAATAGGCACAGTGATCACACAGAGCACCTGAATAAGAAATATCAAGTCCTAGCAGTAGACAGAAGGTAATATCAACTTACGGAAACAGGTATCCAGACAAACTGGCCATAGCCCCAGACCGCCATGGCTTCGATAACACTCCATTCACCTACTCCCACGTATCGTAGCGCGAGCCAGAGTACCACCGGCAGAGCGAGACCATAGGCGTAGACGATGGGTACGGCCATACTAAGCAGACGAAAATCGTAGTCGTACTCAGAGTTTTCGGGTGAAAGATATGCAGAAATTGAGGCGGCCAGAGAAGAAGAGAGGAAAAGAGTGAAGATGAGAGTGGTAAGGGTCCAGAAAGGACCATACATGTCAGGTGGATTGAGGTAGGTGGGGATGTATGTAGGAGCCGCGGTGGGGACAAGCGTCATGTAGCATCGTTTGAGAACAGTCCGCGTGTCGACATCGAAATACTGTTGGTAGTAGTCCAGTGCCCAGAAACCACCACTGCGTTTCGTCTGTGTATTCTGGTCCCGCAGATATCCTGTTGTATCTGGTAAGGGCAAAGAACAGAGAGTGAGCACATGATGCGAACCTCTATCGGTATTGCCTAGCCCGCTCGCTGGCGCTGTGTCATTGGAGGGCAGGAAGGCTGCGCGTGATGAGTAGGGAGATAGCAGAAGGAAGATGAAGGCGCACTTTTGAACTGTAGGCCCTCGGGGCCTTCCTCTAGTCTCTAGATAAAATGGATTTGTGCATAGGTAGAGAGAAAGAAAGATTGGGAGAATACCGACATCGTCTGCTTCGACCTGCACGTAGGCCATGGCGGGAGCGCAATGAGATGTGTGACATGTGACAGGGTGCATTGGTGGCTCTAAGCCCGAATAGGCTATGGTAGAATACACTCATTATCACAAATCCTCGTGAACAAGTCCGAATGCGCCGTGCCGACACATTATCTAGAGCCTTTGGGTAAGCTCTGGCTTTGCGGCGTACCCACACTTCTGTGAGAGACATCTCGTAACAAATTTACATCGGAATGGAATCATAGGATGAGCCACATGCATAGTTGATTCTTACCGCCTTACAAGCGCTCTACGTACCCTTAAGCGCTTCCTACTGTACGTCTACTCCAGCATCTGGGCTTTGGCCACTTTATGCGCACCAGGGAAAGGAAGAAGAACGATTTTTCGACCCTTCATCAATACCGAAAAGAGAGTAGAACCGTGTTTGCGCACATACCCTGCGTCCTTACACTTGCACAACACATTCGGCGATCAAACCCTTTGAAGTCACGCGCATTCAAGATGCAAAGCGTTTACCACGGAGGCTCACATTAGATGTTAGAAAATATAATGTCTACATAAGGAGCAAGGGGTGCAGCACCGCCCTCTGAGGGACCAAATCTACACAGGCTCAAATGTTCGACGAACGGTAGCCCTAGCCCATTTCAACCCATTCACACTTATGGCATTTGCCTCCTGTGCTCTGACTCCATGTTAACGTAACGGAAAACGAATGGGAGTCACAGCGGGCGCGTAAATGCCTCACCAATTGTGAGCGCCAAGTAACCGTTCGTCCCCGAGACGACGGATCACCGTCGCTTATGTAAGGGCATCTCGTGAGTAAACAGACTATTATTATCGTCCGCATATGTTTTCTCTGCGTACTATGCCTCCGCACCAACGGCTTATCTGCATATATTCAGACTTTCACGGCACATTGAAAGGACCGTAAATGAACACGAGATTTGAGAGCCTCGTGGTAGCACATCTACGTCCTTGCTGACCGGGATAGCCAAACCGCTTCTCGCGATCCTCAAGCTAGATTAGAATAACACAGATGGCGCCGCTTTCGACATCTCTTAAATGCATATAAAAGGGCTCAGGATGCGTTGCAAGGAGAATTGGGATCCCCAATCTCTCGCCCAACATGAGTCACCTAGCTATTACTGGTGCCACTGTCGGAGGCATGCAGCCTCGGCTCGAAATCAACAATTTCGTTACCAATGACAAATATTTCTCGCTTTATGTGCAGGCTTGGCGTCCGTTTGTTTATCTCTATCACTGTTCCTATGCAATACTGACTGTGTGTCGCTTCAGAAAAGATGCAGGATGAATCGCAGAACGACTTACAGTCATTCTTTCAAGCTGGGGGAATTCATGGTCTCCCTTTTATCTCCTGGAATGGGGCTGGGAGCCAATCTCAGTCCCCCTCTTGGGGTGGGTATTGTACCCACGGATCGACTTTATTCCCAACCTGGCACAGGCCATATGTGGCACTCGTTGAGGTGCGCATTTTCACTCACGCTATCCGTACAAAGAATAGCTGAAACGGATAAACAGCAAATTCTGAGTGGTTATGCTCAACAAATTGCGAGTAGCTACTCCACCCCTGATGGACCTGCATGGAAACAAGCTTCCCAGGAGTTGCGCTTCCCATACTGGGATTGGGCCCAGAATACCGTTCCACCTCCTGAGGTTATTTCTCTCGACCAGGTCAACATAACAGCGCAAGATGGATCAAGGAAACTCGTCCCTAACCCATTACGAAGATACAGGTTCCATCCCATTGACCCTTCGTTCCCCGCACCATTCTCCCAATGGCAGACTACTTTGAGGCAACCAACTTCATCGAGCCCAAACACGACTGAGAATATACCTGCGTTGCGTAGGTGAGTTATTTTATGGCCTTTTAGCACTGTTTGTACGTTAACGGACATGTCATAGCATCCTACAAGGCGCACAGAACAGTACTACAGTCTCGACATTCAACATGCTGACTCGTATTAACAATTGGGGCAATTTCAGCAACCACAATGTTAATGGCGGCAGTCTCGAATCTATTCATGATGGTATTCATGTCATGGTTGGAGGAAACGGGCACATGTCATTTCCTGCTGTTGCCGGTGAGCTTGTATCACTCTCGTCGAGAGACAGTACTGATTTCTAATTTCTATTTTCACAGCCTTTGACCCTATCTTCTTCTTGCATCACTGTAATGTCGACCGGATGCTCTCCTTGTGGTCTGCTATTAACCTCGGCTCCTGGGTTACACCTGGAAATGCTGGATCGGGCACCTTCACTTTACCGATTGGGGCAGCTGTCGATATAAATACGCGTAAGTTGTCCGCATGATTGATTTCTAATAAGTGCTTATCGCGTAATAACTCAGCCCTGACGCCTTTTTGGATTAATCAAACCTCATTCTGGCCATCCTCTGCTACTACGAACACCGCCTCGCTGGGATACACATATCCCGAATTCGTTGGAGTAGATTCGAGCAATCCAACAACCCTCCGAACTGCAATCTTGGCCAAAGTAAACACACTCTATGGTGGAGCTTCTCGTCGAGCACTTACCAGACTGGGAAGCGGAACAACTGGACAACTCCGCGAGTGGACTGCTCGTGTAACATTCGATAACCAAGAAGTTGGAAACAGTTTTCTCCATTCTCTTTTTCCTTGGGGATGTCCCAGAGGATCCAAGCCAGTGGCTGCTCAGTTCTACCAAGGTTGGCGGCGCTCATGCGTTTGTCAGCAACCACGACGGAGCGAAGCAGAATGATCCACTTCAAGAAGGATCTGTATTGCTCAATGACGGCATTGCGAATCACTCGGGACTAAAATCGTTTGATCCAACTGAGGTTAAACCGTATCTGAAGGCGAACCTACACTGGCGAGTGCTTAAGGCGCGTTCCTTGCTCTCATCATGCTCCTCTGTCCTGACTGGAATTTCAGGCCGATGGAACACCAGCTAAGCTACAGTCACTCAAGATCACCGTTTTGGAAGTTCCGGTTAGCATGCCTTCAACAGGTGCTCGAATCCCTGTTGCGGGTAAGCCTATAGAGCACGGTGACATTACAGATGGACGTTCTGGATAGTAGGTCGTTTATGACCAAGATCGAACGTTAGCCTTCGGCGATTGTGAAGAGGAAGAAATTTGTACTCCTGTATGTTTTGATAAAGAATTGATCAAGAGTCGGAAAGGGATCGTCGATATTTCCAGGATATCGTGCTACCTAGAGCTGCCCTATGCTAGACCAGCAACCGCAAGGTCTTTTCACCTAAGCCTGTAGACGCATTGACCCGAAGTTCTGGAAATAGCTGACTTAAGAACTAGATGGATTGGGCCTCGTCAATGCGACTACTTCTTGTGGCACAAGGCCGAACAGCTCACTGCCATTCCCTCCATCGCTTCCGTCACACCCATATTTTCAGATCTTCCTGCCTTTCAATAAGGCAGTATTATCCTTATGATCATCAACATGTTTGGAGATAGAGAGGATGTATTTCATTCTTTTTTTGATTGTAAAAATTTGAGGTGCACCTAATGAGGAATATGAGCCGAAATATGTACCCATGCATACTTATATTTAATAAGTAGAACCGAACTCAGTGATAGTGTGGGAGCGGAGGGGCATTTAACCCACGCATCGGCTACGGACAAGAGAGGAAATGCCGAGAAACCGGGCTGAGCCGTGCGAGCAGATCAATAGTCCCAGGAGTCGACAGTGAATAGGAATGTAAAATAAATGGCAGTCATGTGGCTCTAAACGGTATTCAACCGCCAGGAAACCAATTATAACTTCGATTATTTGATGAACACAAAGGGACCGATCATAATAGAACTCCTGTACCTCGAGATCACCAGCACTTTCCAATCCAGTTCCTGATGTGTGGGCCAACTCATGAATTTGTCACTTTTTCGCTCGCTACTATCGTCCAGTTGTGTCTTGCGATCCCTGGAAGTAACTTGGATATGAATCAACTAGCACACTAATACGAGGGTAGCGTTGGTAGCCGTGTAGTGTGCTCCGATCCGGCCCTTCCCAGCTGACCAGCCGATACCGACTTCCATAATTTATGTTACACCTTATTACCCATATGTATGTGGTCTTCTCTTCACCGTCCACCATAAAGCATGAGTTTACCACCACATATTCTGATTTTGATTCCATGGAGCATCTATAGTGCTATGGGAGGAAATGCCGCGATTGGGATTCTCTGATGTTCGATCAAATATCAAGTACCTGGTGCACCTTGTGGGCAGCGCAAATCTGCCGCATTCTTGATGGTCGGGTTTCATAGTTCATTCCCATGCACCATGGTATACAAACTATGATAAGGCACACGGGTAGGGCTTAAAATAACTCAGGTGAGGCAAATATCATTTTTTAGTACTCTTTTCATTTGTATAAAAAGACCTGAAGCTTGAGGACGTGCTGATAGAAGAATTGGAGGTCTCAATATCTCGTCAAACATGAGCCTCTTAACTGTTACTGGTGTCCAGCTCGCAGGTATCCAGCCTCGGCTCGAAATCAACAACTTCGTGCGTGACGACAGACAATTTTCTCTCTTTGTTCAAGCGTGGCGTTCGTCCATTCCTCTCCGTTACAACCTCTATGCCACACTGACAGTGTATTGTTTAGAAGAGATGCAAGATGATTCGCAGAATAATCTGACCTCTTTCTTTCAGGTTGGGGGAATTCACGGCCTTCCTTATATCCCTTGGGATGGGTCTGGGAACCAATCACAGTCGAACCAGTCGCACTGGGAGGGGTATTGTTTGCATGGATCAGTCTTATTCCCTACCTGGCACAGGCCATACGTCACGCTCATTGAGGTGATCACATTCTTTTGTGTCATCTGTGTGTATTACTGAAAGCCACCAGCAAATTCTAAGCGGTTATGCTCAACAAATTGCAAATAGGTACATCGTTCACCAAGCTTCCTGGAGATCGGCTGCTAGGCTCCTCCGCTTTCCGTACTGGGATTGGGCTCAGAACGCAGTCCCACCCCCCGAAGTTATCTCTCTTGACCAGGTTAATATCAGTGCCCCCAACGGATCAAGGATACTGGTGTCGAACCCATTACGAAGATACAAGTTTCATCCCATTGACCCTTCTTTCTATACACCCTACTCCCAGTGGCCAACTACGTTGAGGCGACCAAATTCAACGAATCCCAATGCAACTGATGACATCAATGCGTTACAAAGGTGGGTCGTCTGGTTTGTCGCTACCGCAGGTGAGTTGATGGACATACTATAGCATGCTACAAGCGGCGCAGAACAGTACCACGATTAACACATTTAATACGCTGACCCGTATTACTATGTGGCGCAAGTGAAGCACCTGGCGAGGTACGAGCTTTCTCGTGCCGAGACGTGACTGTCACGGGCACACCTTAGGTGCCAGCACAGCTCGTCCCTCTCTCTTGTCGTCTCCCCCTCCCTCACTAGTGCCGGGCTCGAATCCTACCATTACTCTCCTTTTATTCCCACCCACCACTTCCCTGTTCTCTTTTCCCCATAGCCTTCATCTTTTTAAGGTATTATACATTTATTTTCAGGTACCAGTAGTATTGTAGCTGCGCAGTGAGCCGAGCGGCGGACGTGTGTTGGGGTGACCGCGGCCAGACTTCATTACTACACGCATCTCACACCTATATTACATCCCCATCGACACGTGCCGAGACTTCAGTACTACAATCTCAATCCCATTCGGTATTACCTTGGGTTATGACGGTAGTCTTGAATCTATTCACGATAGTATCCACGTCATCGTGGAGGACTTGGGCACATGGCAAATCAGGATGTTGCAGGTGAGATCATTCTGAACTGTCCTCAGAGAGAGAGATGATGCTAATTCCTGCGATTGAGGTTTTGACCCCATCTTCTTCTTGCATCACTGCAATGTCGATCGCATGGTCGCCTTGTGGTCTGCTATCAACCTTGGCCAATGGGTATCACCTGGCGATTCGGCAATGGGCACCTTTACTTTACCTCCTGATTTCCATGTCGACACAAATACGCGTAAGTTGTTCGTATGCTTAGATTTAATTACATGTTGATCGTGCAATATCTTAGCCTTGACACCATTTTGGTTCAACCAAACCTCATTCTGGCCGTCATCAGCTATTTCAAACACATCTTCGCTCGGATATACGTATCCCGAGTTTCTTGGGTTAGAGACAAGCAATTCAACAACCCTCCGAGATGCTATCCTCAACCAAGTAAATCAGCTTTACGGCGATACCTCTCGTCATGCGCTAACCGCACTGGGCAACGAAACTACGGGACAATTCCAAGAGTGGAATGCTCACGTCGTGTTCAATGATCAAGAAGCTGGAAGCAGCTTCTCAATCCTCTTTTTCCTGGGTGATGTTCCAGAGGACCCGAGCCAGTGGTCCCTCAGCTCTAATCATGTTGGCAGCGCCCATGCATTTGTCGCCCCGTCAGTCGGAGCGCCACAGAATGACTCGTTTCATCGGGGGCTAGTACCGCTCAATGAGGGTATCGCGCAGCACTCGGGATTAAGCTCGTTCGATTCGAGTGAGGTTGAGCCGTATTTGACGGAGAACCTACACTGGCGTGTATTAAAGGTGGGGTTTGATAACAATCACCCTTGTTGTAGGGTCCGTGCTGACTATTAGGATCCGTGAACTTCGTAGGTTGACGGGAGTCCAGTTGAGCTTGAATCACTGGTGGTTACCGTTTTGGAGATTCCAGTCAGCTTGGCTGAGGAAGGTGATATTCCTATTGCGGGCGAGCCAATCGAACACGGTAGCATTACAGAGGGGCGTTCCGAATGATATAATGCCCATAGCTAAAGATCCAAGGGTCCGGCAGTTGTAAAGAAGAACCTACGCTTGTATTATGTAGTTCGACATCTTTTGGGTCCTGATATAAACAGCTTCTCCGTTGTCGGCCTCGCAGGCGTGAGGCTGAGTATACCAGTCAATAGTTTTCGACCGCTAGCATGTAAAGTGTGTCTGGTAGATTCTTTGGTATTGCTGCGTTGAGTCGGTGTTTAGGTATCGAGGAGCTGGCTCCAAACGCTGCGGATGGTTTGTAGGGCACAGATGGACGATCACGCGGAATGATGTTAGTGTGTCCATTGAGGACTCGGTACTTGCAAGAGAGGAACCCTTACCCTTTTCAAGCCTGAATCATGAGATAAATACTGCAAGAACGGACTTGAACTCAGTTGAAAATAGCACCAGGGTCTGGTCTCTTGAGCTCTTCACTGCTAGAAACATAATGAATTTGGTTTCAATCTCGCTGTTTTCCACGCCAGAACGACGACTCAGGCCGAATGAATTATTAGTTCATGTAGTAGTTAGGCCGGAATTCTCGGCATTTTCAATCCTATACCAACACCGATGCGTGGGTTTAGCGTCCTTCCGTCCCCACACCGCTGTCGGGCTTTGCTCTGCACACAGAAGACGGATGTACACAGACATGTATTTCTGGCACACACTCTTCCAGTTCCTTCCATTTGTCAAAGCAAAGAGGAGCTTGCCTGAATTGTGAGAGCAGGGCAATAATTCCAGACGCCGGTAATGAATCGGAATGGGAAGGATTGGTGGTCGAGTAGCTTTAAAAAGTGTTCCGATTACCAGGGTACCAATTATATTAACAATAGACCATTTAGCGATCATGGATAGTGATCCAGGTGACCTCCTCCGCACTTGCGACATCATGGACATTTTCCAATCCTGTCCACCTCCGACGCGTGGGATTTTTGTTCTACTCTCACAATTGGATCAATCGCCCCATTCCTGTCAACGACCATCGCATGGGCTCAGCGCTTCTTCGCACTCCATTGTAGGAGTGAACACGAAAGTTAACTAATGATTCCGAGCAGTGCTTTGGATAGAATAGATATTTATAGGTAAATTAATTTATGCTGGATACAACACCTCGCATGTTAACTCGGTATTACGACTTTGATAGTCATGTAACGGTCAATACTGGGGCAAGCAGACCTTGTCGTACCAAATTTCATAGCCCTTGCCATAGCTCACTGTAAGTTTGTCTATGTACACGATTTTTATCTTAATGACTACCACCGGGCATAAATTTACTCCGTCAATTCCAATCCCACGGAATATCTACAGCGTTATGAGAGAAAGCAACGTAAATGACATTCTTTGACGTAGGTATGCCGAGTTCTTGATGGTCGGGGTTTTCAACGTTTTCTCATGTGCTGTGGTACTGGAATATAGTAGATGGTTATGTGGAAGTATTGGGCTATACTCGCTTCATTGTACCTGTATAAAAGGACCTGAGATATGCTGCAAAGAAAGCCAGAGACTTCAATATCTCATCAAACATGAACCATCTGACTATCACTGGTGCCCCTGTCGGAGGCATCCAGCCGAGGCTGGAAATCAATAACTTTGTTGCCAATGAAAAACACTTTTCTCTCTTTGTCCAAGCGTGGCGTTCGTTCATTCCTTTCCGCGACGCGTTTATGTTGTGTTAATAGCAGACCACTCTAGAGATGATGCAAGTCGATACCCAGGATGATTTGGGGTCTTTTTTCCAGGTTGGGGGTATTCATGGCCTTCCTTTCGTCTCTTGGAACGGGGCTGGGACTCAGCAACAGTCCTTGAGCTGGGGTGGCTACTGCACCCATTCATCAGTCATATTCCCGACCTGGCACAGGCCATATGTGGCACTCGTTGAGGTAGGATCGTTCATTCTTGCCTTTATGCAGACCACTACTAAACAGTCTAACAGCAAATCATAAGTGGTTATGCTCAACAAATTGCGAGTACGTACACCGTCAATGGAACTGCGTGGCAACAAGCTGCCCAGGAGCTTCGTTTTCCGTACTGGGACTGGGCCCAGAACGCTGTCCCACCTGATCAGGTTATCTCTCTTGACCAGGTCAATATAACGGCACCCAATGGGACGAGGGTAGCTGTCTCAAACCCCTTACGAAGATACACGTTTCATCCTATTGGCTCTTCTTTCCCTTTTCCATACTCCCAATGGCCAACGACGTTGAGGCAACCAAATACAACGAACGCGAATGCGACTGATGATGTAGTTCGATTGCGCAGGTGATTCGTCCGGTTCGCCGTCCCGCTAGTAGGCTGATAGACGTGTCGTAGCATTTTACAAAGCGCGCAGAAGGGCATTACAACCTCGACGTTCAGCATGCTAACCACCATTAACGCGTGGAATAGCTTTAGTAATTGCGGCGCTAATGGTGGTAGTCTTGAATGTATTCACAACAATATTCACGTTTATGTTGGAGGGAACGGCCACATGGGGGATCCCAGAGTTGCAGGTGAAGCAAATCAGAATCATTGTCATCGAGGGCTGACGCTCATCTTTGCGCTTGCAGGCTTTGACCCTATCTTCTTTATGCACCATTGCAACGTTGATCGCATGCTTTCCTTGTGGTCTGCTATTAACCCTGGTGTGTGGGTATCGCCTGGAAATGTCCCAGGGGGAACCTTCACCTTACAGTCCGGAGCATCCGTCGACACGAATACGCGTGAGTTGTTTTCTATGATTGATTTTTGGTTATGTGCTTATCGCGTAACAACTCAGCCCTGACACCATTTTGGTTCAATCAGAGGTCCTTTTGGACTTCCGCCGCCATTACAAACTCAACCGCGCTCGGATATACTTATCCTGAATTTGTTGGATTAAATGGGATTAGCCCAGGAACTCTCCGTCTTATCATCCTGGGCATAGTAAACCGGCTTTATGGCGCCACTAGCCGCCATGCGTTGACTGCACTGGGTGGCGCAACCACGGGAAATTTCACAGAATGGTTCGCCAGCGTTGAGTTCAATACCCAAGAAATTGGAAACAGCTTTCTCCGTTCTCTTTTTCCTTGGCGATGTCCCAGAAGATCCGAGCGAGTGGCTCCTCAGTCCTAATAATGTCGGTTCTGCCAGCGCATTTACATCCAACACCACTGGAGGGCCGCAGAGCGACGTCCAACAAGGGCTGGTATTGCTCAACGAGGGCATTGCGGAGTTGTCGGGATTGGGCTCATTTGATGCGAGCGAAGTTGAGCCGTATTTAGCGGCAAATTTGCACTCGCGTGTGCTCAAGGTGGGCTCTTTGTCCTCATTACCCTTGCCGAAGGCGTCATGCTGACTAGGGCTTGCAACCTTGTAGGTCGATGGTACTGCAGTTGAACTTGGATCGCTCGCGGTTACCGTGTTGGAAGTTCCAGTGAACCTGGCTGAAGAGGACGGTATTCCCGTTCCAGGCGAGCCAATCGAGCATGGTTTTATAGAGGGAGGTCCTGAATAGTATGGTGCTCATAAATAAACAAACATATAAAGTTTCGGTGGTTATGCAGAGGAGTTTGTATTTGTACATACTTTGACGTTGGAACTGATAAGGTGTTGGACCCGTCGGGAGCAAATGGCTATCGACCACCTGGATGATGACCCATGTTCAAGGAGCTGTTCAGCGCTCAGCGCTCATCCCCTCTGGGCCTCCCATGGTCCATGACTGCGCGAGCGTTTCATACTTCTCAACCGCCTGTTGTGTTTCGAGGTCATCACGTTCCTACTGCAGTATCCCGTCGAAGCAGTGACCACAGCACGCATTAAGCCTGCCTAGTAGGCGCAAAAGTGATTGCGCGTCAAGATTCGTTTATATTTCTAAGCCTGCTTTCAATCGTGAATTGCACTTCGAGGCTTAGGGTGTGGTTAGCATCACGCTCTCGAGGAGGATGAGAGTCCGAGGACGCGGCAAAATTTTGTGTGTATGATACGCAGCTGTTGAGAGACAGAAATTCGTCACTACAGGATCGGTAGACTAGTATGAGTGGCCCCCGATATCTTGGCGTTTCCGATTGAGAGGGTATCAGTTCAACAGTCAGCGACCTCCATGCCTGGCGATCTCGGCGCGGTAGGCCCCCGAAAACCACCAATTTGAGCCTCATCACGTCATTCTTCCGACTCGGTCTCTTTGAAATGCTAGTCTATCATTGCCAGAGTAGCTTTATCGATGGAACAATCATTCTGTCTAGTAAATGAAATCACCTGTCTACTCTGAATACCCCATCTGCCGTTCGGGCTTGTCACCTCTGCATTCGACGCGGTCACGTTGACGCTGCTTGGGCGAGTTTGAATCCTCCTTGTTTCTCTACATGGACATCAGATCCGGTAGAAGTACCATGACGGACGTAAGCAGCTCAAGGACGGCACAAGTAACGCGTCCTTGGACCGCACATTCGAAGCCGGCGACTGGGAGGCCGACAACGGCCGCTTCGACGCGTCACGAAGCTAGCTATGTCGTCGCACTACTCGAAGGACGCGGTGTATCTAGAGAAATAGGGATGGCGGCTTTGGACAGGGACACTGGCAAATGCATCCTCGTCCAGGCGCGCCCATCCATGGCCCAAGATTACTCATTCTTCTAACGCATGCTACCCAGATAGCAGATTGCCAAACCTATGTCAAGATACTACACCAGCTCCACATGCATACACCTGTCATAGTACTTGTCCCAGATACGTTTCTCTCGATCCAGGATAGTGCACTTGTCGGCTCTGCCGCCGCCTCTAGGAAAAGGGGAAGTGCAATGACATCGCTGTTGATTGAGTATGTGAGGGAAGAATTCCCAGGAGTGTGCGTTGAGCCTGTTGGAAGGAAATGTTGGAATGATGCTGGAGGTCCGATCCATTCCCATTCCTTTGTCCTCAGCATCCTTGAATTAATTAATTTCGATAGGACTCGAGTTCGTTACGCAGCTGTGTGTAGAAAATGATGAACGAGCGGCGATGATACTCGCCGCATCAAACAAGTACGCATATAGCTATGCATCACATCGACAATCTGTTACTATTGTTCTGTTACAGGTATTACGCCCTGTCCGCTGCATGTGCACTGTTCAAGTACGCCGAAGCCCAGCTTAACGTTCGGTTCGCAGCAGGATCCTTGAGGATACGATATGCGCCTGCGGAAGGGACCATGATGATTGATCCAGAAACAGTAAAGAATTTGGAACTTGTCAGGAACATTGCGAGCAAGAAGTCCTCTCACACTCTCCTTGGGTATGTTGGGCGAGTTTGGTCTTTGCACTCATCATTAAGCGGTAGCCGCTCGAAAATAGTGTTTTGAACCACACCTACACGGCAATGGCGGCAAGGTTGTTGAAGGTCAACATCTTGTCCCCGATTACTGGTAGGTGACCCAACAGCTGAAGAGATCGAATTAAGTTGATGTTCCCTTGGTAGAGCTTCAAGCTATCGAAGCCCGGCTCGACGTCGTCGCAGGTATGTACCACGCTTTCCTCTCAAGGCTACTACCCATTTGCTTGACAGAGTTCGTTCAGAACGAAGATCGCTTTACGGATGTCCGCGAGGCTCTGAGATTGTTGAACAAGATGGATTTTGATAAGTTGATTGTCTCGGTTCGATTGTTTGGACTCGTGGCCCGCGCAAGGAAAGCTAATTAACATATCTGTAGCTAGCCTCTTCTGATGTACGGCCGACTGGCACTGCAAAATCGGCGTCTGCCAGGGTATCCCAGATGCTGAACTTGAGAAATACTGTCAAGAATATTCCAGCGTTGAAGAAGGCCTTATCAGGGAGCCAGTCAAAATTGCTGCAGATTGTTCATGAGGTACCAGTGACGGGATCTTAAAGGGTCCTATAATGCTTATGACAGCGCTAGATGATTTCGGACGAAAGGTTATCCCATATTGAACAACTAATTTGTGCTAGTTTGAACGAAGAGACTATCACCGCAAAAGTGAAGCCCTCTATATGCGACCCGTACCACTGTTCACTGACGCGAAAATGTCCAGGGAGGCATAGGAGCTGTGAATGCTCGTGTGTATGCAGTGAGAGTATGTATCCCTTTTTTACTTCAGGTTTTTGGCTCATTGTGAAGGCTAACTGCAACAAACTGCTCGATGTTGCGCGGGAGACATACAAAGAGAATGTGGGAGATATTTACCAGCTAAACAACAGCTTGTCGGGGGAACACGACTTGCCGTTGACATTGATGTACCAAGACAGTGGCTTTCTCTTCGTGCTAAAAAAGAATGCACTGCTTGCAGAACTGCCTTCGGGATTCATCAATGTTTCTTCTCGTAAGGGGAAGTGGTTGTTTTCTACTATGGAACTAGTAAGGGAGTTTTTACTCTCATCTCATTCGCTTACCGCTACTTTGTTTCTAGAAGAAATTAAGTGCAAGGATGAAGGACGCTCTCGACGAGAGCTTAATCCTAAGCGACAAGTAGAGCAACCGTCTCTGCGTACAAAATTAATGACAAGTCTGATCAGGATTCTCAGGATTATCCAAGATCTCGTAGCAGAAATCGTTTCAGAAATTGGAGCACTATACAAGGCCTCGGAAGCTGTTTGTCGCTATATATATACTATCGTTCCTCCAGCTGACAAAGAGGATAGGTCGCCTTGGTGGATATGTTATGGTCTTTTGCGCATGCATCAATTAGTATGTTGCTGTATTCCTGCCAAGCCTTATAATCGCTAACTAACAACCCTCGCATATAGTAAGGAACTATGGTGACGTTTTCTATCACGTTCTCTTCGCACCCTTCCATAACCTTTGTCCCAGGACGGCCTGAGTTTACTGGAACATTAGCCATCAAGTCAGGAAGGCATCCTGTGCTGGAGACGGTGCAAGCTGCGGGCACACTAGTCCCCAATGACGTTTATTGTGACGATTCTTCGTCCTTCCAAATCATACAAGGACCAAAGTAGCTAGGCTTGAACTCCCGTATAGTCCTTACACTCAAGGTCAACCAAAGTATGTCAGGGAAAAGCACATACCTCAGACAAATAGGCCTCTTGACGATCATGGCCATGTGCGGGTGCTTTGTGCCTGCTGAATACGCAAGCTTTCGGTAAATTTCGACTACCTATGTTCGACAGCATTTGTCTAATTGTCTGTAGTCTCCATGACGCACTCCTAACGAGGTTATCTAACGATGACGATCTGGAAAAGAGCCTGAGCACATTTGCAAGTGAAATGACGACTTCAGCCATGATACTTGGTGGGATATCCATAAATGTTGTTGTGTTCCAACATTTAAATTGTCAGGTATGGCGACTTCGATGTCTCTCATTCTCGTGGATGAACTTGGCCGTGGAACGTCGCCTCGGGATGGTATTGGGATATCGCATGCGATCGCTGAGGCATTAATTGCCGCTCGAGTAAGTAGTACCCTGTCTTCGGAGAAACCTGTCTGATCCCATAGGGGTGCTGACACTAGTCATTCGTATTCTTCGCGACGTGAGCTGGCTTCCGTTCGCCCACGAAGGTTCTATCTACTCGATGATAACTACAGGCACTATAAAGAACTCAAAACAACATTGTCCCGTCAACCTACAGTCATAAAGTGAGTAGTTCGATTACTTCCACGAGATGTTCATTTAGCCCGTACATCACAGCTTACACCTCTCCGTCAATGTCTGTCATCCTAGCTTCGTTGTTCTCATGACATTGACATTGGCACCTAGCGAACGCGTAGAACGACTTCGAATTTCGGGCTAACCTTTCAATACAAGTTGGTATAGACGGTTACAGTAACGGACACCCTGACCTATTTGGCTTTTTCACAAGGATCGTCGACGGGGTTTCAGAGGACTTTGGACATTATGGTATCTCATAAACCTTGTATTCACAAGGATCCGCAGGCGCTCAATTAGCCCACCTGCTTCTCAAGGTCTAGACCTTGCACGACTTGCTGACCTTCCGGAGGATGTCATTGCTGAAGCCAAAAGAGTAGCCGAGTACTTGGCTCACGTCGCCGCCCAAAACGAAGAAGAGAGTGAGAGCAGCAAGGTTGCGAGACGCCGTAAAGCACTACTTAGGGTGATCTCGAGATTTCTCCCTGTTTTGGTTTGAGGCTGATGGGCCTCTCTTTTGTAGCTACGAACTCAGCTCACGCAGGCCTATGAATATTCTGCTCTCCCTGACGAAGACTTGCGTGCATACGTTGTGGGATTCAAAGATGATATTATTAAGGCCTTTATTCACTGAGAAATGGCGAGAATTGTTTCGTTGCGTATCATTCAGTACCATCATGTGTTCGTAACAAAAAGGTCAAACATAAGTAAAAGCCCTTTCAAGCTTCTGGCATCTTTGTAATCATCCAAGCATCAGAGCTAGTCCGATGCGTCATCCCCTTTTGTGGGAGTTTCGGGGTCGGAAGTCCCAGCCTCGGATGTGGTGGTAGCTGTTGTTGCTGCTGCTGCTGCTGCTGCCGCTTTCTCTGCGAGGTACTTCTTCTCACTGATCCCAAACTCGACCCTGCTGACGGTGAAGTTGAAGGTGGTTATAGTTAAACCCATGCGTTCCCTGATCCTCGACTCCCAGCCCTGGGGAATCCGTTCCTCGAGAAGAATGGACTCTATATCCTTGATGCGTCCACCGAAAATCGTAAGCAGCGTAGATGAGCTGTGGGGTTAACAATAGATCAGTCACGCGGTTGATTTCTGTGATGAACAAACATAACGAACTTGGAGCTACCGAAGATCTTGTGGAAGAGGGATAATGAAAAGTCTTTGTTGTAGGCGCGGGCGTCAGCGCGGCGCTTGGAGGAATACTTTGAGAGGTCCTTGGGTAAGAGCAGCGCGTTGCCATCTTTATCTTTGCCTGTGGCAGACGCAATGAGCTCTTTGATGTATGTAACATTGAGTTTGCTTTGATCAGGCTCTAGAGCGCTATCTTCACCTATGGTATGCGAGGTGCGGGTTAGCATGTGCGGAGAAAAGGGGGGGAGCCATAGGATAGGGGTAAGAGACGAGGGAAATAGGGGAAGTGAACGTATATGGGAAGACAAATGGAGGAAGAGGGGGCGGATGACACCTACGGCAGAGGGATGCGTCGTGCTCAATACCGTTGTGCAAGTCGAGCTCTTGAAGGTCAAAAGTGTCTTTATGATAGTTCTTCTTCAACATATCGGCGGCGAACTCGGGAACGAAGTGGCAGAAGGTTGGGGAGAAATTGTAAGTTGTCCGAATAAGCCTGCCCATTTCCGTGAACTTGATGTTCTTTCCATCACGAGGTAGGATGCCTGTAAAGAATCAAAAAGATTGCGGGTTTGTGAGCGTTTGCGAGTGTTATAGAGCCAAAAAAGCTATGCCCACCATGGTTGGCCATGGCATTCAGAGCAGGACATGAGCACCTGCTGTCTCCATCCTTGGAAGGAATATACTCTGGCCATTTGCCACCGAATCCTGGATGACCCTCTGGGGTGACATGCCCTTCACGTCTGTTGGGTGTGACGATGTTGTAGAGGGTACAGCCAAAGTCCCAGGCAAAGAGGCCGAGGTCATGAGGGATTTTGAACAGGATGAACATTGTTCGATGCAACGGTGCACCAGCGGCTGGTGGAGATGAAGGGAAAGGGAAGAGAGGCGGCAGAGAAGTCCATCGGCTTTTACGCACTAGAAGGGAACCGATTACCGAACAGGTGGAATGAACGCCTTGAGTGGAGTCACGTGTTGGTTTGAGTGCTTAATCTTATCTGAACAAACATAATCGTGAGATTACAGCTGTGTCAGTATCAGGGTCGTATGTAAGGCCAAAATATTAAATTATCAGACGACATTGCCGGAGATGACAAATAGTTTATAATTCGGCCATGAGGGTCCCAGGTATTCAATCCACACCCATGGCGTGTGCAACACCCCAGCTCGAGCTCTCCTACCTCGACCTTGTCGACCGCTGCGACAATGTCCACCTTGGCCAGAGCTCCGCTTTAGGCTTCGATGCAGAACGACTAGTCTCACTCTACCTGAATGAATCTCCCGATAGCCCAATCATTGGGCTCTTGCGGCCTATCATTGTCGAGCAATTGAAGGCTGAAAACGCCCGAAGTCAGAAACTAGGACATGAAGAACTATGGGATATCAAGGTCGACGAAGGCACGTATTCTCGGTTGAAGAATGGCAGTGTCTGTCCGAGTGTGAGCTTTCGAAGCTGGCTTGATACGCCGACGAAGCGCACTGCGGCAATGAAGGAACTGTGCGAGCGGTGGAGAGATACAGGTGCGTTTCCAGACGTGTGTGGGCCGACAAAGTGGAGAGGGGAGCTGTATCCTGTGTATGCGGACCCGTTTGGGGTGCATGATCATCCGAATGAGGGAGGAGACGAAACGAAGCTTAACTATGTGTTTGAGATGGAAAGGTCGGCCTGTGCGTTGTTTGGCGTGGTCACATATGGGGTGCACATGAGCATATACGAGGAAAAGGTGGATGAACAGGGGGAAAGGACGCTCAATATCTGGGTGCCGACCAGGGCAAAGACGAAGCAAACGTCTGCGGGATTTTGCGCGCTTTGAGTATGACGACCCCTAACCGTGTGAATCTGTGGTAGGTTCCCTGGTCTTTTGGACAACACCGTGGCTGGAGGCACTCCGAGCGGGATCGGAATATTTGAATCGATGGTAAAGGAATGCATGGAGGAAGCCAGTCTCGATGCTGTGGCTGTCAAGCAGTATGCACGAGCGGCTGGTGCTGTCAGCTATTTCTTCAGGTAACTACTATCCTATCGGCGGCCGACTCGACGCATCTGCGCAGCGGACTGATGAACAACTTCCAGAACCTCGAGGGGATGGCTGCAACCTGAAATAGAGTATGTCGTTCTCATGATGCCATTTTGTCTGTGAATCCTTTGACTGTCCGCAGGATATGTGTATGATGTTGCGATCCCACCGGATGTCGACGCATCACTCTTCGAGCCGAGGCCGCTTGATGGCGAAGTCGAGTCCTTCGAGGTGGGTGAACGATCCTTTTCACAGCGCTGGAATGCTCTGACTGCGGTTCAAGTTCATGACCCAAGACAAAGTGGTCGAGAAGCTCCGTGCTGGCCTGTTTAAGCCCAACTGCGCACTCGGTGAGGGTTACTTTTCTCTGTGGACTGGAATCGTAGTGATGTTGAGCTGGTGCCAGTCCTCATCGACCTTTTCATCCGCCTGGGCTACATCACGCCGGATAATGAGCCAGAGTACATGAAGATACAGACACGGCTTCATGGACGCTTTAGCTACGATAGATGGTAGTAGTCATATGAAACAGCCGTGTTTCGCTGTGATTAGGGGAAGTGTGTGTGGGAAATAGAAAAGGAATGGAGATGCGACCCTGACCGTGCCCAACATTCTCCCCCAAACCGTTTTTCTCTCTTCTCCGTTGCCATCGTCGACGACAAACCCTGCTCTCTGCCGTCGTGGACGCCTCGGGCCCATAGACAGCGGACATGACCTCCACAACCCCCCTGCCGTTCTCGCCCATGGCTCTCAACAAGGCACAGTCCCCATCCATGTTCAAGAAGCGTTCTCTCTCCCCCATGCCCTCCGCTGCCTCGTACCTCAACGCCCTCAGCCAGGCCGACGCCCGTGCCCGTGGCGGCATCACTCGCTCCCCTTCCTCCACCCCCGCCCTCTCTCTCTCTTCCTCCATCACCTCGTCATCCGAGGACACTGTCCTTAACGAAGATCACACCCAGTTTGACAACGCAGACGGCCTCGCGTTGCCCGCGCGTCCCCCGACCTCGGAGCAGGTTTTTACAACCGTGCACACAGAGTTTGGCCACTGCTGCTGATGAGCGATACCGTATCACCTCTGCCCACGTTCCTGGCACAGATGTTTCCTGCACATGCCAACCACGACCCACCATACTACATTCTCCTATCAACCTACATTAGCTATCTCATCCTAATCTGCTTAGGGCATGTGCGCGACTTCATTGGAAAACGCCTCAATCCCTCCGTCTATGCCCACCTCATACCCAATGGCGTGAGTTCTCCTTTATTTCTGCTGCATCTCACCCCCATTACCCGCATCGGAGATTTCTCCGCTGCGTATCCATGTCTACAACCACCCAACTGCGGTCCATATCCCACTGTCCATACATGCACCTTGCGTTTTGCGCTTTTTCGGTTGTTTAACCCTGCGTCATGATCCCTGTGCTAACCTTGGAAATTTTACTCCCAGGGTTATGCACCGCTTAACTCGGATTTCGATTCGTTCTATACCCGGCGCCTGAAAACTCGTCTGGACGAGTGCTTCTCGCAGCCTGTCACCGGCGTAGCGGGCCGTACCATCGTTCTTCTCGACCGTATCTCGCCCGACTACAATCACACCCAGATTTTCACCGGCACTCGTACACGCGCCCTCAATATCTCTTCCTATAATTACCTCGGCTTCGCCCAAGCCCGCGGTGGATGTGCTGATGCCGTCGAGGAATCGATCAAGCGGTACGGTATCTCCACTTGCGGCACCAGGCTTGCCGGGGGTTCCAGCGAGCTGCACACCATCAGCGAGGCCCTTGTCGCTAAATTTGTGGGCATGGAAGACGCTCTCATTAGCTCCATGGGTTTCGCGACCAACTCCACTGTTATTCCTGCACTTGTTGGGAAGGGCTGTTTGGTTATTTCCGACGAGTTTAACCATACATCCATTCGTTTTGGTGTAAGAATCAGTGGCGCAAATGTTAGAACATTCAAGCACAATGATATGAAGAATTTGGAGTCATTGCTTCGAGAAGTTATCAGCCAGGGTCAGCCGAAGACACATCGTCCGTGGAAGAAAATTTTGATCATTGTCGAGGGTCTATACTCCATGGAGGGAACCATGGTGAACTTGCCAGCCCTCGTTGAGTTGAAGAAAAAATACAAAGTATGGTTTTCCTTCTTTAAACTACTTGTCAAATGCTCACAGCAAATCTACCAGTTCTACTTGTTCATCGATGAGGCTCATTCCATCGGTGCCTTGGGTCCCCACGGCCGCGGTGTTGCAGACTTCTTTGGTGTCAATCCTAGGTCTATCGACATTCTCATGGGCACCTTTACCAAATCCTTCGGCGCTGCCGGTGGTTACATAGCAGGAAACAGGGCTCTCGTTGACCGTCTACGGCTTTACGGGCACTCGGGTGTCTACGCAGAGGCCATGACTCCTGCCGTCCTTACCCAAGTCATTGCTAGCATGGCCAGTATTATGGGCGTTGCTGTACCCAACTCTAGTCCATCGTCCTCCACCTCAACCCTCCGCCTCACATCATCAGCCAACTCGGCCGCTGAGGAAGAATACTCCCACCCCGGCCCTGCACCCCCCAGTTCAATCCCTTCCTGGCTCAACCTTCCTCCGCAACTCTCCTCTGGTGCAGAAGGTGCGACCCGCCTCCGCCGTCTAGCTTTCAACGCCCGTTACCTTCACAATGGGCTTGATAAACTTGGCTTCATCACATACGGCCATCCAGCATCACCCATTGTGCCGCTATTGTTGTTTAACCCTGGAAAGCTGAACATGTTCCACCGCATGATGAAGGACAGGCAGACGCCGATTGTCGTTGTCGTCGTGGGTTATCCTGCAACGCCGCTTGTCACAAGCCGAGTAAGGTTCTGTGTGAGTGCGGCTCATACGAAGGAGGATGTTGATACGGTGTTACGAGCGTGTGACGAGGTTGGGGACGTGCTAGATCTGAAGCATGGGATCAGGAAAGGTGATAGATGGAGTATAGATGAGGTTTGTGCTAGAGCCATAGAACTGGCTGCGGTGTAAATGAGGACGGGCACGCGCCGGTAATGATGAATATCAAGATTGGGGTGGTAATGAAGTAATGGCTATTTCCTTATTATTATTGTACATGTTGCTCCATCTCTGCAGCTGGTGCTGTGCTAACGACACAATGACTGTTGCGGCGTTGACTCGGTGGTTGATAATGAAATCCATGATCTTGCGCTCCTTTGATGTGCTGCCCTCGATCTCTGAGGCTTTTTTGGGAGAAACAGGCCACCAGATCCCGTCTCTCCGCCCCCTTTGTCTACTGTTGGTTTGAAGTTTCACTCAAGTATATTTCAAAATCTTCCATTAAGATGCATGATGGTATGATATGTAGCGTAAAATAAGATATGAAACCATTCTTCGTTCCTGTTTCTGTCCAGATGCCCTCCCACCTATATGGCTGCATTACAAAATGCAAGTTCACCCATCTTAGCATAGCCTGGCACCCATAGCCCACACTTATTCTCCGGCAAGCCGGTGACATCGGGAGGAGTAGGGGGGGATGGGGGGGGGGGGGGGGGGGAACGGCATTCACGCAGATATCGATTTATTACTTTCGAGCTCAGAGGGACATTGGGAGAATTTTGGACAGCTTGTCAGCAGGCCCAACAACAACATCGCCAGCGACGACACGCGCAGCCTCTCCGTGTCGATTTTTATAGAACACGATATCGCCTTCGTCCTCGATGAAACAACACTCGGTGAATGTGCGGTAGAGAGCGCGGAAAGAGTTCTGTCCGCACCAAAGATAAAGTAAGCATGAGTAAAAAAAAAAAAAGTATATGAAATTTGGGAGCAAGCGGGGCGTGGCGCGTTCGGGTGTCTCGGTGGGAAGTTTGTAGATAGGGGGTTTGAAAGAACATGTGAATGATGGGGGACGACTTACAGTGGAATCATAATTGTAGTCTTCTCCGAGAATTGATTTGATGATTTGTGTTGCTTGGGGTAGATTATCTGTCATCACAGGGAAGGATGCGAGTGTTAGAGAATAGAGAAATGTTGGGAGAAGATCAAACGACTTACAAAAGGGAATATTGGAATTGGTGTGATGCGCGATCTACAATTGATTGTGCAAAATAAGCGTGGGCAAGGGTTGATACGGCGTGACTTTAAATCAGAGCGGACGAAGGATGCAATGTTTTAGCGATATCCGGACCTTTTATGGATACGAGCGCCAACGTGAAGTACGAGCGGCAGAAAATGTTGCGCCAAGGAGATAAAAGAAAACAAAGCACTTACATGATCATGAGAGACGTTGTATAGGAAATAGCGGCCAATCCATCCGAGGAAGGGCCGATCGACGGTAGCTAGCGCTCCGCGAAGGAAAGACCATTCCTTGTTGCGATAATGAGGGATCGTGGGATCGGAATGGTGGAGATATGTTAACATTACTATCCCTTGGGTCGGTAGAGAAGGAAGGGAGTTAAAACATATGACTTAGCACCTGACAAGCGCAGACTCACAGTGGTTGGCGAGCTAATGGGGTTGGTGCAATTGAGTGGGTGAACTGGTGATGTTGCAAGAAGGGGACATACGAGATAGGGTACGATGTAGAGTCGGAAAAGGACCCCGAAACCCACTTGGCGGGTGTAGATGCAGAGCAGAGATGCCATAATGCCGAGACCAATATTCGACAGTATGATTCCACGTCGCTCGTGGGGCTTGAAGAGTAACGACGAAGGATCAAAGTGCTAAAGCCATATCTGTCAGCCTTGAACCAGTGCGAGTAAAGGCCTCGCCCACGTTGGTGTTGGGAGGATACATGGGAGAACCCATGGAGTTGCACAGCAAGTAAGATTGCATCCCGAGCAGCTGCATTATCACCATTCTTCCGAGAGTGTACAGCGGCATCTCCTCGAAAATTTCTTCGTAGTCAATTCCGCGGGCCTTCTCCCGAGGCGGGAGCTTCAAGTCCGATCGTGTTCGGGGCACATAATTCTCGTCACGCTCCATCGACATGGTTGCTCTCTAACATATTATCAGATTCTCAAATTCCATGTCAGGAGGCCAGCGAGCGAGGCTAGACCCTTGCCCGTCGGGCAACAACAGGTCAATGATCATCACGCATACGCGAGATCGGTCTGGGTTGAGAACACCCACACCATATACTTGTTCCAAGGGGAAACACTCACGTGGTGGGCATGATGTGTTGATCTCCAGGCAAAATAAGGTACGAGGAGGAACTGCATAGACATCGGGTGTGTCAGCCAGATGTTGCATATGTAACTCCCGGGTTGCGTTGGAGGTGGTGTCATCGCTTACCGTGTGTAACGCAAAGCCAAGAATGGTGTTCACCCAGGCATAAGCAGAGAGTGTACCATGGCCGGCTTCGTGGCCCAGGCACCACATGCCGGCGAAAACGAGGCTCTGCCAGTAGAAGTAGCATCCCCAAGCGGCCCACTTGGCGGTAGGCAATAGGATTGCTGTAGCAACAGAGCCCAATGATCTCAGAGGTGACGGTGATGCGGCCGCCGTAGCGACGCTATCTATCCTTGTTGCCAGATTGTGCAGGACCAGCGCGCATATGATGTTCCGAGAGACATAATAGAGGCCTTTGAGAGTTGATTTCTCATAGAGTTTCTTTGGGAGAACGGAGCGGATATCTGCGACGGTAGCCTCGAGATGGGTCAGGGCGCGAAACAAGTTACCATTTAGTTGGCTCACCTTCGGAGGGCGGAAGGGAGTACGCTTCCTGAGTTCGTACTCGGATGAGTCCTTGAAGAACGAGAATACCATAGGTAGGACTAGATGATGTAGGGTATTCCGGGAGAGGTTAGCAGCAGGACTTGACTACACGGAAGTTGAGCTCCCCGTGAACTTATATATATACGAAGGAGCGATATTTGAGCCATCGTCGCTCTTAGACTTGGAGATCTGGAAGTGGTTCAGGGGGAGAGATCCCAACGCGTAATGGTTAGATGGGGTTTGAAGAGGATACGGTAATGATTACCCAGTGGGTCAGAGAGTTGTCAACACTGCCATTGTGTCGATAGATGATACCGATTCACATGTCCTGACGTTAATCCGGTTCCTGTAAAGGCGGCCTCTGCAGGTTTAGGCCGCTCGAGACCCCAGAAACCCCGCTCCATTGAAGCGACCTCTGCCTTCCCACACCCTTCCCTACATCTAAGTATGAGCTTTCTGCGACTGGGCTTGGTCATCATATTTTATTATAGGGGCACCGGAGGGAAGACTCAGCCGAGAGCCTCGTCTCAGTGAAAGATGTGTAGTTCGGTGCAAATTGATCCGTGGCGAAACACCTCAGCATTATTGCATAATCCAACCAGTCAAAACAACCCAGGGTGTCTGTGGTGCGCTCAGGGTCTTTGACCATTTATCTATCAATATGTCATTGGATGGCTCAAGGCAGTACCATCCTAATACCTCGCTCACCTCGTCAGGGAGGCTTGCTATCCGATGGGATCAATATTTGCAACAGAGGCGAAATGGCTGATGCAACGATAACGTAGTCAGATGATATCCCATCATCATGGAGGCAGAAATATGGCCGTGACTCGCATACTGTCATCCTGCAAACGTGACAAATCGGGTATGAGGGATATTTATGTCTGAGTGCAGGACGTCTGTTTCACAAACGAAGCTCTGGCCGTGTATTTTCGATGTGCTCCATAATTCAGGGCGCAAATAGGACATGGCTTCGGAAGCTTGGAAGAGGTGGCACTTGCGACACTGCCATCCGGTGAAAGCGACATTTTCTTGCACTCTGGATTTGCACATTCGTTCTTCCGCTGAAACCTTCTTGGAAAGCTTGTCAGGTAAGGTATTGATACAGCTAACGTGGGTAACCCAGATAACCTCAATCAGTTCGGGCTTGTTCTCAGGCTCACTGGTAGCAACCACTCCTTGGTCTAGACTCGGCGCTGCATGGGCCGCCCGGTTTTAATTTGCTCAAAATATGGATACAAGGTCAAATTTTCAGCAGCCTGTTCTTACGAGTAGGAAGCGCCGATCCCGGAGACCAGGAGAATCGAAGCCTGGATCTGCAAGCTTCGCCCGCCCTCAGCGGCTTCCTGCCGGTGTAGTGCACAGGCTCCACGTCGACCTCGAGTTTCCACATACAGGAAAATCCATGCTTCTATAGCGTCTTCATTCCTGTCATTTTATCATTCTCGTCGCGGCGTACTCGTTGCAATTCGCTGTTTGACTGGCTCTGAATCATTTTCGCTATCGGCTAACTTGTATTATCTCCCTCATTCCGTTGACCTATCATACCATTGTCGTTACTCCTCTCACAAGCCTGACAAATATCAATCCATTATAGCTAGGCACAGCTCCCGGAACTAAGCCAACTGCGGCATTTTGGTGTTGATGCCCTCTTGGGAGTTCCAGGGGTCCTCCGCTCATTCCCGTGCTCCACCCCACACAATATTCTTGTATCACGATAGCCCCTTTCATCCTATGAACGGCCTAACACCTAAACACACTACTTACTTGATACGCACATAAGCTCTCGGCTTTGTGATATCCCCCTTGATGGACCCAACAGAACGCCATGCTAGAACGCACACTAGATCTCTCGCTCGATCACGCCCCGAACACATAAATACTATGTGTGCTCTTATGACTACTCGACACAACCTCTGCTTTCATGGCTCAGTCTCAAGTAAAGTACAACGAGGATGACCTTCCCGTCTTCGAGCCACTGCAATGGTTCGCCACGATCATGCGCTCGCGATGTAGTGTGTTATTAATTTCATGGCACAGGTCGCTCAAGGATATTCGCGCTGCTATTCCAACCAAATATTTTGTGCGCGATACGCGGAGAGGACTGTACCATCTTGCCCGCGACCTACTTTTGGCGGCTGCGGCGTGGTCCCTGGCCCTCCACATAGACCCCATCTTCGGTGACCCGAAAGTGACAAAACTCTTGCCAACTCTTTGTACCGAGGGTGCTCGGTGGTGTGTCTGGATCATCTAGTAGGGTCACCCTGAAATACATAGATACACAGGCTGACGATTGATATCTTTTCTAGTTGGTGGTTCCAAGGGCTCATTTTCACCGGTATCTGGGTCATTGGACATGAGGTACAAATACGCTCGTTGAAACCTTGAGCGGATGTACTGATGCGTTCCGACTTCAAGTGTGGACATGGTGCCTTTTCCGATCACAAACTTGTCAACGACATTATCGGGTTTGTGCGTTGCCTTCGTTGCGATCTCATTTACCCGTCATTGTCCTGACTGATGTGCGATCATACAGGTGACACACACCCTTTTATGGACCCCGTATTTCAGCTGGAAGATTTCCCACCACCGCCACCACAGTAACCACGCTTCAATGGAAAGAGATGAGGTCTATGTACCGAAGACCAGGCATGATCTTGGCTTGCCCAAGGAGGATGATTCGGCACTTGACTACGAGGAGATCTTGGGCGATACCCCAATCTATACATTATTCATGTTGATCCGACAACAACTCTTGGCCTTCCCCGCATACCTCCGTGAGTCGTTACCACCCCGGCCTTGCCAATATTCCAATGGTTTTTTCAGTCTTCAATGTCTCTGGGCAGAAGTCATACCCCAAATGGACCAATCATTTCGATCGTAAGTAGTCCCTGATTTGCAATGCAGGAGGTACTCAACCCCCCGTAATAGCAAGTTCTGTTCTATTTACAGCAGCGCAGCGAAACGCCGTCGTACTTTCCAACATAGGCATTGCATTTATGGTTTGGGCGGTTGCTTACACAGCTACGCTGGTCGGCTTTGCCAACGTGATAAAGTTTTATGGAGTACCCTGGCTAGGTGTCACGCACTGGTGTGAGTATGCAAACAACATTATCGTTGAAATGCCGCGTTGCTCAAGCTTTCGTCTCTAGTTATCATGATCACATACCTTCATCACACCGACCCCGTGATGCCCCATTACCGCGGAAAGGCATGGAACTTTCAGCGCGGCGCTGCTGCGACAGTTGACAGGCCATTCTTGGGCTGGCAAGGCCGGTTCTTCCTGCACGACGTAGCTCACTTCCATGTGATCCATCATGTAGGGCGACTTTTACCTGAGTAATTTGGTTGTACATTTTGATGGTTAAATTTGAATTGTCCTTTTTTTTTTTGCAGTTCTTCCCAAAGATGCCCTTCTATCACACAGCCGAGGCGACCAGATATTTAAAGGCATTCCTAGGCCAGCACTATGTGTGTGATGACACACCTGCCTTCAAGGCGCTGTGGCGCAATTACAATTTTTGTCAGTTTGTCGAGGATGAAGGTTGTGCTATTTTTTCCTCAAAGACGGCACGGTGGATTCTGACCTTTGAATATATTTTTAATGACAGGTGACATCCTCTTCTATCGTAACCGCAAAGGCCACGCCGCTCGTAGACCTGCAGCCGAGCTACCTCGTGACGACGCGCAAATGCAGCCACCGGTAAAAATATGAGCCTAATGGATAGTAAATTCCTTCAATTAGGGGATATTATTCATCGTCCATTAGTATCTTGGACTCCAAATTTCTTGTTGCACTTGGCCCTGGTTAATGATCCGTAGTTAGCGCAAACAATTATGATGTATTTTACAATGTCTTACTTGTCCATTAGCGTGACCACAGCGTCCGTGATTGACAGCAACGGCCCGGCAGAAGGCAACAACCGTGGGCACATGGATGATGGTGTAGCACAACAAGTGCAAATAGTATAGTGATAAGATTTTCCAAGAACACCATCATTGGCTGGGCTTGACTCTCCGTTTTGGGGAAAAGTATGGATTCCACGATGCCAACGATGGATAGCATTAGCTGCCCGCCTGGAACCGCTCCTGTGAAAGCAGAGTAAGCTGCCGTTGCAATCTCCTGGGGCCACCTTGGATCTTGAAGTTTCTGACAGCTCGTTTTTGACTTGTGATCAGATATTTGATCTCATATACGCCGAAAAACGTTCCGGATGATGATGCAGCTGAAGGGAGTACAGGCGCGACGCGCAGAAACGCACGAGAAGGAAGAGATGGCTACGAGAGAAGTGGTGGGCCTCAGAGAAAACGCATTGGGAAGGAAGAGAAGAAGGCCGCCCGAGGTGCGAACAAAGGTCGGAGGTTTGGCAAGACGAGAGACGAAGTGGACCTGTGCTGGAAGCTTGCTAATGGAGCTGAATGCGAGTATGGAGAGTGAGCTTTCTGGGTGCCTACTGAAGGATAAACGCCCAGCTGACACTTCGTGGCGCACAGAGCATGCAAGTACACTCACGACATACCTGCCTATCTGGCTGCAAAAGTATATGACCTACGTATACCTGACACCTCAGAGATATCGGATTCTGCTCCCTTTGTTGCAGCGGGCGGGGCAGTTGGGATCCCACACCCAAAACACCCGTCGCTGGATCTAAGTACGACCTGTCCAGTTTTTTCTGAGACAGGTGAATGCAGGCACGTTTTTACAATTTATGCCCAAAATATTGCACCCTGAACGAATTCACCTAGGTATGGTTTCAAGTGCAGATTCCTAGGAGCACACACTCGCTTGGATAGTGATGGGGGTATCGCACTGGTTGGGGACGAGGATAAGAAATCCAGAGCCGCACTGACGGCGAACGAATTGAACTTTGTGAGCGCCGAGGTTCGGAATGCTCTGAGAACGAAAAAGGTGCGCAGCGTGACCGCTGTCCTTATGACTAAACTCCTGAGAACTGTCCTAGTATCCCCTTCCTATCACTGCTGCATACCTTGAGGCGCTAAAGGATGTTGGGGATAAAGAAGATAAAAACGCGTCGGCCCAAGGCGACAACTCCGTCGTGGTGGCAGAGCCCGAGCAAGTGGTGGATGCTGTGATGTCCGCCACCAAAGCCACAAGCGCCTGCAGCCACAAGCGTAGAGCAATTAATTGAGTGTCGGACTGGAGATGCCGCACAAGGCAATGACAGCCTTGATGCCTCTATCCGGTCCCGTGAAAAGCGAAGACTTCATTGGGCAGGAAAAACATGTGCGCTGAACCTTGTTTTATTTTTGTTCGACTCACCCTGACTTATTAAATGTTATTCACAGATCTTGCCCCTTTAACTACGGTCGGAAACCTTGTACGTTCAAATCGGGTCTGAACCGAAGTGGTGACTAAACATGTGCCTAGCCATTTCGTCGGCTCTGTGTTTCTCTTGGAGCCGATATCACATGTGGGGAAAGTAAGTTGCATCGGACGCGTTCGTCCGCTGCTACTGACAGCTGTCTTAGTGGGCCTTGCCAACTCTTTCTTGGCGGGATCAAAAGAAGAATGGTCCCTGGTCCGGCGACATCCATCTGAAAGGATATTTGGTGTTCAAGTTGCAGGAAATAAGCCCACAAATCTAGTCCCAACCGCGGAGGTCATTGCCAAAGAGCTGGGAGGAAGCGTTGATTTCGTAGACTTGAATTGCGGGTGTCCTATTGACCTTGTCTTCAAACAAGGCAGCGGATCTGCACGTGGGTTGCCATCTGTGAAAGTGGTTCCTTGATAAATTGACGACTAATCTGAGCTCCGTAGTCATCGACGCTCCGGGGAAACTGGGGCGAATCATTGTCGGGATGAGCAAGGCCCTTGGGGAAATACCTGTCACTGTCAAGCTTAGGACAGGTGTGAAGGATGGGAAAAATACTGCACATAAACTTATGCCTCGCATTGCTGCGGAGTGGGGAGCATCGTGCCTGACTGTAAGGCCCTCACCCGAGCTTTACTCGATATGTGCTCATCTCTTGCAGTTGCATGGACGGACTCGCCAACAACGTTATACGCGTCTCGCAGATTGGGATTATATCAGACAATGCGTTGAAGCCATTCGTGCCCGTGAGGAAGAAGAAGATTGTGTGTAATGTTAGCCCTGGTCACGGCAGAGGTTGGATTGCTCAAGTTTTATTTAGTACATCCTGTTCCGATATTCGGTGGAGGGGACTGCTTTTCAGCTCACGACTACTATGATGACCTAGAAGAGAGCAAGGTGGATGGCGTTATGGTGGGACGGGGTGCCCTTATCAAACCATGGATCTTTACAGAAATCAAGGAACATCGCGAATGGGATATTAGCGCTCGGGAACGACTAGATCTTATCAGAGATGTGCGTAAATGTCCATTTTTCGGTAAACCTTATAATAACGGGTTAATTAGTATGTGAATTATGGCCTCAAGTATATTCCCTAGCCCCATATCTTATCTCGTGTCTGACCCCCCGTGCAGTCACTTCGGATCAGATACTCCCGGTGTAAACACGACGAGACGATATCTCTGCGAAGCCTTGTCTTTCCAGTATCGCTACGTCCCTATCGGGCTTTTGGAGCAGCTACCTGGGAGAATAAATGACCGAGCCCCGGCTTTCCATGGCCGTAGTGATCTCGGTGAGTTTAAGGGTAGCCTAATTGACGACGAGAAAAAGGCTAATGTGCGTCAAGAAACGCTTCTTTCAAGTGGAGATAGTCGAGACTGGGTTAAGATTTCGGAGATGTTTCTGGGACCGGCCCCTGAGTCATGGGTCTTTGTTCCTAAGCATAAAAGTAATTCTTATGAGAGCCAGGGTTAAATTTTTAAATTTTTACTTCAATCCTACATACTCGGCCTTGTTGTAAAGGCTAAAAACTGAGTCATGTGACCGTCACGCGCCTACTCGGTGCGATGACATTTGTCGAGCAGTTTGGAGTTTGGCGCGCCCTGGCCCGTTGCCATCTGTCCTACTACCACCAAGAAACTCTAATCCCCTTCACTATAAAGAAGCTTGTTTTGACATGCAGACCGCACCTTACATACCTCCGGAGACCCAGGAAGAATCCCAGCAGGTAGATTTCCTGCTCGGGATGATGGGGGACTACTACGACCGAACAGTAGCTTTGCGGGTTTATCGCAAGCACAAGGGGAATGTGGAGAGGGCCGCGGATGCAATCTTATCAGGCGACAGGGGTGATGATTACAATTGGGACGACACCCAGTCAGCACCCCCGGGGTACTCACAGACCACCCAACAAATCGGTCCACAACCATCGGCCACGGTTATTGATCTGACAGGCTCAGACGAGGAACTGCATCGGGCCTGTGGCCATGTCCCTGGAGCCTGAGCCTGCTTTTGGTCCTAGCAATCGCGCACCGGACCCAAATTGGGCGATGGTACCTTCTAATGTGCGTTCCCTGTCCTCTTCGCTCTTTTGCATCGGTAACTAATTACTGGGAACCCAGCAAGTTGACAGTAATTCTGGGGTATCACACGAGGATAAGACCTATCATGACGCGATCCGGGCGAGTTTGAACGACTTTGAATCAACGAATGACTCGGATTTCTGTGCGACTGTACGGGAGACTGGAAGGTTTGTAGCAAACTTGTGCTTCTGTCGACGACCTGACGTGTTTGGCCCCTCCTTTTCGTTTTGCCGCTTCCGGCTTGGCTAGACCTGTGGCTTTGAGGTCAGATACCCCTTCGCTAGCCTATGCCGCTTTGGTGTGTCCTATTCCCTCAAGTAAATTGTGGCCACTCATATTGTGTACAGTTCGTGCAGGCGCTATTCTTTGTACCACAAGTTCGACAACGTGTCGCGACAATACAGCTGCCGAACATCCCTCAAGACTTACCGAGGAATTCGCCAGGCTCGTCGGATTTTTTCACCTTCGATAGTGTTTTCCTCTGACTATGCCCGTCGATTTTAGATAGAGATATATGGAACTTGATTGAAGTTTTCGTTAACCTAGACATGGCTCAGATATCAGCTATTGTGGATTCAGATGCCTTGCCATCGTTATTGGCCCAGCCATTGACTGACCATAGCCAAGTGGCTGAACATACCGCGGGTGAGATCGATTTAGACATGCTAGAAGTCGGGCCATAACCTCATACCTCCTTTAGAATTCTCCAAACATGTTGCGAATATTGTCGAAAGTCACCTCAAAGTACAATCTTCCGAAGAAGAACAGCCGTATGATTCCGAATCTTCCTCTTACATTTACCCCGGGTTAACTCATCTTCTAGTCCTCGCTTATTTAATTTCACCCATGGTCGTGTTGAGCTCCATCGTCGTATGCCCCGCCAGATTCGGAAAAACCCCACCGATAGCCATGTAGTGCTGATCGAGCTGGGGACAGAACAATCGCCTTATACCGATCTAATGTCTTGTCTCTCTGGTATTCTCTCGACATGGACGGACACGGGATCTTCGCATGATGTTATCATTGAGCCCTCAGACGTCTTTTGTTTCCATATTAGGCGTGGCGTAAACCAGTCTGGAAAGATGAGTCCTGAGCCATTCACTTATTCGAAGCATATATATTTGGACCAGTTCCTATTCGAGAACCTGGACTTGGCAAACCAGAAACGCTTGGCAGAGCGAAAGTTGTTGAATGACATATCACAGCTTGCACGGATGAAGCAGGGTTTGACTCATCATAACGTGGGTAGCTTTTGTAATGCCCTGTGTTGTTACCTGATAGAACGAATAGAACCGAGATGCTGTTAAAGACCTAGAGCACACCTTATATTACTACGAAAATGTCGCCGAGGCAGGAGACAATCAAGAGCGAGAAGAGATTTTAAAGAGAACAAGAGCCAAACTTAAGGATGTGCTTACAAGCATCGCGAAGAAGGTCGAGGGTAAGGGCTTCTGTTGCTAACTGGGAACCCAGTTCTGACCCGGTCTGTCACACAGTAATTGACCACAAGATAAAGAAGCTCCAAGCTGAAGTAGCTGAAGTTTTCAATTGCCCAGAGCTTCAGCAACACCGGGTAGGCCCCATGTTCCCCTACGTTCACTCGCCGTGCTAGAGCTACGTCTAGTATGATCTTCGTGCTGCTTTCATTCATACCGGTCTCCCTGGACGCAAGCAATTGTATTCATACGCTCAAGATAATCAAGGGACCTGGTGGAAGACGGTCGACTACACTGTTACCGAGGTCATTCGAGTCCACCTTGTCCCGTGTGAACGGCATATTTATCATTCTCTTAGGTTTCGGAGGAAATTGTGTTCTCGGACCCGGCTGGCCTACATTTGGGTGCTGGCCCATACATGCTGATATATAGTCGTCACGTTGAGGGTGGCGAACTTGAAACTCCTCAATGGCCTCAGATTTTCACTGTAAGTGAGCGCGGTACGACTCACGCAATATCACTCACGTAATGTATCGCGTAGGAGAGCGTTGAAGAGCACAACAGCACACTGCTCTCGCACCTACCACCAGAACTAGCAGCAAAAGTCAGAATATCTGCCAACACACCGCCTCCGCTATCGGGAGCGTCCTCACCCAGTAGTGGGCGTCCAAAAACGGATTGAAGGAGGTTGAAATAATGACGTAATGTATTTGTACAGCCAAACAACATATACGCGCACCTCCGCCTTGTGTCTTCGTCTTTTTCTCACATGGTCTCTGCCGACAATCTCAACCTCGATGTTCTTGAAGAAATATTCTCGCATCTTCCGCACGGACCCAACCTCGCGTCGGTAGCGTTGGTTAGCCGGTCGTTCCTCGAAGCAGTCGTTCCGCGTCTATACGCCTCCATTTCTTTTCGTCTGAGGCAAGCCAAGAAGTACCCAGAGGTTAGTATCCTTTTGCTGGAATCCAAATCAGCTGCACGGGGGAAAATAGATCATGTCGCCTTTTGGGGCAATGATGGTGCATCCTGAGCTGGCTGCATACGTTCGTAACGTCGGTGCGATCACTTTGGGCCATTGGCTTGTGTCGTCCTTAATGCGAATTCCAGATATCTTTGCAATTCCTCAGGTGCTCAGAGCGAATAAGCTTCTGAATCACCCCGCATTTATACGTGAATGTGCCGACGCCCTCAAGCTCTGTTACAACCTTATGTCTTTCAAGACAACCGTACCAGGAGCGGTCACCTATTTTTTTCCTTCTTTGAACCACAAGCCACGACTGGAGAAACTTTCCTTATACGCGAACCTTACAATAAGACAGTCTGAAAGCTTACTCAACCTATCTAATATCAAGTCCCTGGAGATCCAGTCAGGTTCCTGGAGTGTTGCAGACGCCTTACCCAGGTGGACTCGCGCTAGTTTGCACCGTTCACTTAGACATCTGACTTTATATGTGAGTTACGTCTGTTAGTCCCCTCCTCTTCCTATAATTTCGCACCAACATAGATGGTAAATGATCTCAACGAAGAAGTTCTGGAGGCTACGCTCTCTCAATTGTCCCAGCTCCGGAGCTTGCACGTAATTGGATGCCCCAATGTTGATCACAATCGCACCCTTCGTGTAGCACGCTACACACCCCTTCTTGAAAGCTTGTCTATGACAGTATCGGTCGGTTCATTCATGCCTGATTACTTGTCCATATCATCTGAAGCACTCTCCTTCAGGAACTCGATCAAGTTAGCACATTGCCCCCCTCAGAACTCAGCCACATTCGCACGCTTGCTCTTGATGCGCGGACATCTGGCTCCCGAGATGCCCTGTCCGCCATCTTCACATATCTTCGCACCGCGTACTTTCCGCTGGTATCTTTTAAACTCAAAAATCATCAAAAGAAGGTCGTAGTCGCCATAGACTTCATCAAGCATCTTGTAGAATCCCATGGGCATAGTCTTCAGAGACTATCCTTTCTTGAATGCGACATTCCCGTTAAAGCGACGGAACTTATCTGCAAAAGCTGTCCGAAACTCGAACGGCTAGATACTACCATACCGACGAAAAGACCTTGTCAGACCTCTTATACGATGCAATTCGCACTGTCACTGAGTTCCCTCTTTCAGCTCCCTTTCGGGATGGCGGTATCGCACGCAAAATGCTTACGGGTTATCGTGGATGTTGATAATCATGCCCAGCATGGGCCGCGGGCATATTTAACGCATGACAATATTGACTACATGATGGATCTAGTGCCAAGTTTGAAGACCATTATAGATGGCAATCGTATTTGGACGGTGAGTGTCATACAGCCCCTCCCACACTTTCTGGCTCTGTTCTCAATGACCCCTCAGTGCAAAAGGATATCCCCGAGGGCGCATTCTGTCATTCTCGAACGCCGTCCAACCCGGAAAACTGGGTCCCACTGGTTCATGCCCCAAGAGATTTAGTTCCTCACCCGTCATACTGATGCTGAGCTCTGGCTTGTCTTTGTTTTCATGTTAACCGCACTCTCAACTGTGACTGTAATCGAAGTTTTATGAGTATACAGACCATCGGCACCTTGCGTGTGTAAGGGGTTGTAGGGAGCCCCGATGGCACATTTCCCGAATACTTGCACCTGGAACTAGAGGCAAAAATCGGCGTCTACGGGGTTCTCACCTTCACCAGTAGCGCCTAGCAATGATACTCTCAAACACAAGACCGATATCATGCAAGATTCAAGTATTTGACCTGCGGATAAAGCTTGAAGTCGCGTCCTACTTTCCATCCGTAACAAACAATCTTATGTGGCAATTGTAGTAATGACGTATGTACCGCGTGCAAATTCCATCTTATTAGACGCCTGTATGACCCTCATCTTCACGACGATTGCCAAAACCCCCAGCTTTGACATCCTTGAAGAGATATTAACACACATGGAACCAGTCTCACATTTATCATAGCTTCAGCAAGTCGAGCATACCTCCAACTAGTAGTTCCGCGATTATACGTCAATATCTGTCTTCATCCAAGGCCAGCTGGCTACTATCGGAAGGTTGAATCTTTGACCTACAACTGACATAGAACGCATTGATCAATCTCAAATCTTAGATCATGTCACCCTTGAGAGTAATCCTAGCCCATCCTGAGCTGGGCACATGCGTCCATAGTGTTGGTGCGGTTATTTCAGGAGCAGGGTTACGCGGTCACTGATGAAGTTTCCAGAGATTTTTACTATCCCGCACGGAATAGTATTCACACTCGAATATGCCGAAACCTTCAAACTCTGTCATAACCTCGTGTCTTTCAAGTTAACCATGCCAGGAGCTGTCGCTTATTTCCTCTCCTCTTCAAGCCACAACCCGAAGCTCGAATCTCACAAAAAGACAATCCAAAGGTCTGCTCAACTTGTCGAATGTCAAGACCCTGGAAATTCGGTCTGGTTCCTGGAGCGCTGCAGAAACCCTCCTAGGTAGATTCAAATTATGGGACATAGATGAGAATGGACTTCAATGAAGATACATATACTGGTAACCGTGCTTTGTCAGTTGTCTAAACTCTGTAATTTGCATGTAATTGGATGCCCCAAGCGATTATCATCGTGTTATTAGCCTAGCACGTCATATACTTCTTTCTGAAAGCCTATCCATGATGATGTGTGTAGGTGCGTTGATTTACATACTTCGGGACTGGCCATGGGTCGGCTGAGGCTTCCGTTCAGGGTCCCCGTCAAGTGAATTCATTGCCACCCTCTGACCTCAGTTATATTCATATGCTCGCTCCCGATATGCGATCACCTCGTGCCCGAAGCGCCCTTGCCTCTATCCCACATACCTCTGGAATACGTACTTTTCTTTAAAATATTTCAAACTTAGAAATCATTCGGGGGGGGGGGGGGGGGGGGGTTATAGACCTGATAAAACTCGTCAAGCAGCTTGTTGGATGCATGGGGAAAATCATCGATGATTATCATTGCTTGAATGTGTGGTCCCCGTTGAAGCGGCGGAGCTTATCTGCAAAGGCTGTGTAAATCTTGAACAGCTCGATGTTGCTATACCAAAGAAGGAACGTAACCAATTTATAGGTGTTCTTTATATAGATTAGATTACGCTGTCACTAATTCACCCTCTTGCAATATCGATTTGGAATGGCGCTATCGTTGGCACAGAATTTACGAATCATTGTCAACCTTGGTAGCCATATTCCGCATAATTCACGAACATATTTCACACACGATGATGATGTCAACTTCTTGATGAGTTCGATGCCCAACTTGAAGACAGTCAAAGATCGCAACCATATTTGGACGGTGAGTAATGTCGTCCGCCTCCTACATTCAGTGATCAACGAGGTGGCCTCAGTGCAACAGGATGTTACCCCGAGCGCTTTCCATCATTCACGAGCGCCGTCCGGCCCAGGAAGGCGGACCTCGTTGGTTTATGCCCCAAGAGGTTTAAATCCTTTGCCGTCATTCTAGGTCTGACACATGCATGTTTCTCATCTTTGCCTGACCATGACTGATCCCTTGGTTCCACCTCACCTGCACATCCCACTCATGACAATAACCACTGCAACACGTTCTGAAGTACATCAATGCTGTCTGTTTACCCTTGATTTCTATCTAGAATGTCGTCTACATAATGCTCAATGCAGTATAATACAGAAGGAGGCCAGAAACGCCCCTCATTTTGTTCGGTTGCTGCTGTCAGCCTATAAGCACAGCCTTGCGACGTAAAGTACGTGTGATGGTGTACTTTGTCAGCTACCGTCTAGAATTTGGGCTAGAAGGCAGAATAGGAAAGTTATCGTTAGTGAGGAGCGCGGCGCCTCCGACTGCGCCTGCGAGTCCCAAGAGTAGGAGCTGATTCCCCGTTTTCTGAAGGGAAAAAAAATCTCAGTACGTCTGTGTTGGCACATATAGAGAGCAACTTACCCCTTGTCGGGCTGAGGATCTATGGGAATACCGTGTAACACGCGCAGGACCCTCGAACATCTCCACAAGGAGGTCGGGAGTATGAGATGACGCTGATGGAGTGTGGTGGTGCCTTGTGGAGGCGGGGATCGAGCTTAATGCCTGGTCCACTCGCCTTTGAAAGGCGAGCGACAAGTTTCGTGGTCGAGCTGGTCCATCAAAAATGATGGGAGGAGGGAGGGTGGAAGGAGGTGGGCGTGGCAAAGATGGGTTGAGAGCGGGCTCCACCTCCGCCTCCACCTCTCGCGGTCGACGGGCCCGCATTTTCTCCTGGACAAATTTGCTGCTCTCGCCCAGTCTTGAAGGCGCATCGAAGATGTCAAAGATGGGTCTGAGGACAATCTCTTCGGGCTCCTCCATTGGAAGTGCAGTAGCATGGAGGGCGGTCGCCCGGCTTGGTGCTGATGAGTGGACGAGCCGTGATACGAGGCCGCTGCGAAAGTGAGATAGGGATTGACGATAAGCCATGGTTGGTGAGTTCTATCAAGGAGGCACCAGGGACCCAGCTGAGAGGACTAGAGGTTTTTATAAAGAACACGACCGAAAAAAGATCGGAAGATCTCATTGAGTCAGGATGAATGAAGTCATGAAAAGTTGGCTTTTGCTGGGAGACATCCGCCTGAATTGGGATAGATTGATGCCAATGTCATTGAGTAATCCTAGTTTTGCCTTGCAACCAGCTTCCTCGTGGATGAAAGCAGATGTTAACGAGAGCATAGAGGATAAGAATAACGCTGATTTTTCCCTGTTTTGTTTACTCTTGGCAGCTGTCGGGTTAAGCAGGTTTGTGTAATGCTCTGCTCGAACTCGCCAAGAATTGTTTGGGCGGATATGAAGCGGAGATAGAGGTCAATTGCATGAGGATCGTGGAAGGGGCTATTGAGTGATTATAAAGGCACCATGTTGGTTCTGAGATTGGTCGCCTTGGGTGCATAGCCTTCGGGCTTGGCAAGAATAGTTAGTTGGAGCAGACCACGTACTAACCGGTACTCAGATAAATGGAAGGTGTTGATTGAGGTGACAAGGAGACTAGTTCGTGAATCCTGTTATCAAACAACGTTCGGTTACCGCTTAAACGCCACCCTGAGCGTCGACTTATCCCACACCGAAACAGTACAAGCGGTTCATAGGATCTTGGGAGATTTGATAAATGTCGGTTTAGATAGGGAAATCGCGACCGGGTTGATAAAGAATTTGCCGCAATGAGTGTGAACAGATAATCTGTTTTGTGGCCGTCTTGCCAGCAGGTTGCCAAGGAGAAAACGCGGTGGGTGGTTTTCCAGGTACACGGGGATCAAAGTATGTTGGGGACCAGGATTATGCTCTACTTGGCAAGAAGGTAGTACTAGTTTGGAACGCATCAATTCTATGACCAGGGCTTGGAGTATTTGGAGTGCCCTGGGTAGAGTGCATGATTCTCCCTGTGCGATTAGGAGCACCTGGGGTATTTAGGGTAACGAAAAGATTCCTCATAGCCTAGGGAGAGCTAGAATTTGGATTCTGTTCAAGCGCCCGAGAATCACTGATATGGAAGAGGTAGCACGACGTCCACCAAGTACGTGTGTCTGCAAATGAGTAAGGGCGGTGGGTACTTCACAGTTGCAGGCAAGTTATTGTGGAATGGTGAGCTATGTAATGCGTTTGCTAAAACTTGTTTCGATTCGACGGTGTTTGTACTTATTATGGGTTTCTCACAGTCGGGCATGAATCCAGACTTTAGCGAGCGCTTGAACTGTAACAAGCATCAGATGCCCGAAGAGTTCATCTACGGGTAAACTTGCCGTTTGAACGTCTCAAGGTAACGTATGTTTTTAATTTATGTTTTAGAAACTGACTAATTCTCACGAACAATAAGCTGTTCATTGGGCTGGAATGGACTCTGTCGCCGGTGAGTATCCATGCCTTAGGCCTGGAGTACGCACGACATTGTTACCGCGGTAAAGTGGGGTATTGGTGCACACAAAGCATCGATAATGTCGGACTTGCCATTCCGGAGCCATGCCTGAGCCTTGCGGAGAACACGTGTTGGATGGCCTTCCCCATACCCAGGTTATTTGCGAAAGATAGACTTTGTATCGTCTCTCGTTTCAGCTGCGCTCGACACCCATGAGGCTCATCCGCTGAACTTACAAAACGTGAAAGAGCCAAATCCACCGTCATTTACTACCCCCATGACCGCTTGTTCCCCAATCATCAGCGAAAGTGGTGCCCTCCCCCAATACGGATTTGGCGCCGATATCGATTTTGTGTCTCTTCTCAGAGACAACCCCTACTTATTTCGCGTATACACCCCCAAAGAGCGATCTCCCTTCTTCGATGATACCGATCCGTATTTTCTCGCCCCTAAATTCAACGAACAATACGCTCGTTCCCCGGTAGAGGTAAGGGATCACCAGCAACTCATCGATTCGTGGGCGCCGGACTATTCGGATGTCGCGAAACATATGGAATGGACAACGAGAATGTCATCGCCATTTATCTCAACGTCATTTAGCTTCGCATGGTGCATCTGGGATGCCCTGCGTCGCTTTCATCAGGGAGTAAAGAAGGATGTCCAAGTAGCTATCATTGATGGGCGGGCAATTTCTGACCGAGCCATGACTGCGGTGCAACTCTTACGAAAGAGTTCACAGAAGGAGTAAGTCGTCGACCATTCCGATACATCGTGCTCCCCTAACTAATGTGCCACAGCCGAAATCGTGATTATTGGAAGTGGTACCGTTTCTCACAAGAGTCACAATCAGTCCTTGTCTTCGGCTCGATACCAGGGACAGCTGTCCTGGCATCAATACCACTTCTTGCCATCCTGCAACATCTACCCTCGTATCTCCTGCGATCTGGATATCACACACTTAACCGTGAAAGCCCTCTCACCGGAATTGGATGGGACTATGCAGAGAAGAAGCTCAGCTATCGGCGCTTTTGCCGCGACATGTCCAAACGATTTCTTGGCCTAAGCACTGAAGAACGACTGGCGGATACCACCGCAGGCTCCTTGGCACTGGCATTGGCTTTCCTACGCCCTTGGTTCCATCGAATGGTTGACATCGATAGCGACAGAGCCGTAAATACTATATCATCCCTTACCTCTACCATTGCCCAGTGGCCAGGACAATGGTGGATACGCGAACACCCCGAAATTCACGATTTGATACACGCTATGGCAAGCACACTCTGCCAGGAACTACAAGAAAAGCATGGGTTCCAGGTCAAGGAAGAGGTCTCACGGCTCCACGGGCTGGTGGATAAATTACATGGAGTGGTGAAGGCCTACGAAGAAAAAATCGGCTCGATGGGCGAGCGGGGTCCAAGATCAAATCGGACAGGACGGCCGGCACTCACGCTGTCTACTAGTCCCAATGCCTCGGTAAAACTCTCGCAGACCGGTGTTCCATCACTGTTGTCGGCTCACATCTTGCCCGAGTTGTCATCAAAGATGCATACTCCTCTGACCCCTCCAGATTCTCCTCGAGTTCCTGTATTTGTTCCTCTTTCTCGGTCTTCGAGGAATTCAGCACGCCCGACACCCACTTACCAAAGTGCATCAGGCGTCGAAGGATCCGAGGCCCAGCGGGCGGCTGTTCCTGCATCTGTTCCCTTAAGCGCTGCAGCCATTATCTCATTAAGCGCTACTGCCACCCAGTCATCCTCACTACTACAGCATCCCGACATTGGTGATGGAGTTTCCCCGTCTCTTGGAACAATTACTAAGAATGCCAACACGCGACCAGAGTCCAAGCCGATCGCACTATCTCCACTTCTCATACAACCTCAATGCTCTCACACCTCATCTGCTCCCCTATCTGAGGTCCATCCCGAAGATCTTCCCCTATTCCCTTCCTCCAAATTATATTCCGCAGTTTCGGAAATATCACCTGAATGCTTGCCACTGCCACCATCGCCGTCACCTACTGACGATGATGATTCTTGGACAATCATCATGTCCCTTCATGATAATAGCGACGAAAGCGACGCCGACGACAATACCCAAGTCGATGAAGACACCGCCTACAGAAAGGTACTTCACGAGACAACGGACACTATTCTGGACACGGACGATTCGCCATGCGGTTCCCCTACCCTTGTCATCGCTTCGCTGTCACCAATACCAAAAGATGTACAATATCTCCCTCCCAAGCCTCGATCCGGAATCTTTGCCGAACCTTTGGAGTATGATATCTCGACCTTTGAGGTTGACGAACAACGGGTTTTCCGCAGACCGCCAACCGCAATTGAAACGGCAGGCTGTATGGTCACTGGGTTCTTAGTTGGGGCTATTATCACCATTTGTTTTCTCGGCCCGCAGCGCAGGATGCTGATTCCCTTGACATAATGGTGAAATGCTTATGTCCGACCGCCTACCGCGATACCCTCCGTCACCCACATGTATGTACCATTAGGTTGTACCCAATAACTTCGTTTTCCTGTACTTATAGATAGATATATGATTAAGCTACGAGCTGGGATCGCCATTTGTAGGTTACCTGGATTATGTATGTATTTTTCATACCGTTACCTGAATGTTAAGGTTTTTTTTTTTCAATACCTAATGTCGAACGAGCGAGCTTTGAAACAGTGTACAGTACGCTAGTATACGTAGCCCACGCGCTTGAGATCTGTCGCGTCACTTTACACCAACCAGAATACTACCTCCAACCAGCGCAGAGTGTAGCTGTGACCACCCCCACAGACGGAGGTCTACTTTTTAAATGCGTACAAGAACCCGTCGTACCCCTTCTCACCAACAGTTTGGACAATTGTCGCATCAACTTCTTTATCGTCTCTAATGGCGTCCAATAGCCGGCGAACACCCTCGACGTTGTTATCTGTGTATTCCGGATCGGACACCCGACCATAACGGACTACGTTGTCAATAATCTGCCCGTGTGCCAGGGTTAGACTTAGACACCAAACAAGGGCCAAGGCATCAACAGTGTAAACAGTGAACGTGATAATGAGGCAATCGAACGAGGTGAGACGTATCGATTAACCGGCCAATCCAGGATCATAACTCAAGGAAAAGGCTGATAGAATGCTTACGATGACACCACCACTGCGAACTAGACGTTTCCCATGCTGGAAGTACTCGAGGTTTGAAGGTTTGTCTGCATCGATGAAGATGAAGTCAAAGGGCGGCGAGGGCTCGAGCGTTGCAAGCGTATCGACTGCTCGGCCGTCAATGATCTTAATCTTGGAAGCAAGTCCTGCGCTGGCAATGTTCTTGGCTGCTACCTGCGGGGGGCAGTCAATATTGTTTTATGGTGGATAAGGGTTCCTGCTTGCCTGCGCATGTTTTTCGTCGACCTCCAACGTTATGACTACTCCGTCATCCGGAAGTGCTTTGGCCAACCAGATGGCGGAATATCTTATGTTTCCGAGATCAAATTCGGAGATAAGACAGCAATATAAATGAATGAACCCTTTGTTGTTGTGAAGAGAAACACTCACCCTCCGAGGGTACCGACTTCTAGCACCCTCTTGGCATCAATGGATCGAAGCAAAAGATTCAAGAATTTCCCCTGAGCAGCGCTAACAGCTATATCCGGCAGGCCGTGCTGTACGCTCTTCTCAGCGACAGTGTTAAGAACTGGATCTTCTGGAAGGAGGTACGAATTGAAGTATTGCTCTGAGCGCGTCCAATCTTTAATACTTGTGTCCTTGTGAACCTGGCGAGACATATTGTTGTGCCTCGTAAGAGTAGGTTGGGTTGGTGGGAGTTGGATCAGAGGCTCGGTAGGTCAGTTTCCCATCTATTAAAGCGTACCAGCCCTTCGGGCTGAGACATGTCCCGCGATTGAGTACCCATCCGAAGCCGATCAGGGGGGTATAGGGGGAGATACACCAGTCGTTACATACAAAATCACCATCCGTTCAGCACTGTCATCACACCGAGAAGCACAAAAAATACTCGAGTAAGGCTTGGGTGACAGCAGGAACTACACGGGGTCGGTTCGGGCTACGGGATGACTCGAGTGTTGCCCAATGTCGATTTTGGAATATACCAAATACAGGGCACCAGAGTTCATCTAATGATCAAGTCTGGGTGAAAGTGTGTCAACTGGAAGGAACGTGGCCTTTAAACATATGCTACAAAGAGGTAAGGAGAATTCTCATCACTCTAGGCTCACGTTACCCATTCCATGACTTTGCGCGCTTCTTCTGCTCTACGCCTCACTACGACCTGAACTTCCTCTCCCCAGATGCTGTTTGGATCCACATGATCTCCCGTGGTATTCCAGCACGCCTTGGTGTGCTTTTCAGCATCTTTGTGCTCAAATATTACACAGTTGTCAATCGTGATGGGCTTGCGGAAGTCCCATCTGACGATCGTTGGACGTTGAGGTACTTCGTGAGGAGGTACTGTGCTCCTTCCGCGGTAGAGGTCCTCAAATACCAAACCAACGTCGTCTTCATCAATCGGAAGCCTGCTGGGGGGATATGAGTACAAGGAAGTTTACAAATACTTTGACCCACGGAACGCACTTGAGCTGTTCACCAGCAAGTTGTGATTCTCGATGAAGCATATCGCGATAGATTCTCTCGTACAGCTTCTTCCGGTTCTTGATGGGCAATGGGTTGAAAATTGGTTTTCCAGCGAGCTCGCAAAGAATATATGTCACCGCATGCAGCCCAAATATTGAGGGCAGCGGACCTAGAAACCAGTAAGCGTATGTGCCAACAATTGACGGTAGCCACGCACCGAGCACAGGCAAGATTCGGACCCGAAAATCGTCGAATACACCAAGCTCTTTAACAGGACCTTTGTTGAACTCCTCTTCGGGCAGAGGAAGGAGCTTCACGTCACCAGGGACTTCGGTGGAGTACACGACAGGTATGCCACTATTAACGCCCAATAGACGGAGCCGTCGACGGACAGAACGAGCAAGGGGGTCGTAAATGGTATGGGATATGTCGCTGATCTGTATCCGCGTTGGATCGCACTTTGCGCTGGCACCCATGGACGAAAATACCTGTTTTCTGTGCTCAATCAAGTAACTTGACAGAAAAACGGAGTGACCCTTACTTTAATACCCTCGTCATGACAATACTTGAGCAGGTCGACCTTTGTCTGTATGTTATCAATAGCGTCTGCGGATACGATGACTCAGTTTCCCGGAAATAAACAAAGAATAGCTAGCGAACCGATGACCCAGTCTGCACCCTCCAACAAATCGCCACCACCCTCTTTCTGCCATAGCTCGATGCGGGCGTCAACCTCGACCCATCTGCATATTTTTTTTAATTCCTTCTCAATACATTTGACTTTGGGAGTGGCCACATCAGCAAGGCCGGCCGTAGAATGACGGTTGAGCGAAGAAAGCGTCACTTGGTCAAAGTCAATGAGCCTAATCTTGCTCACACCACTATTTATTAGAATTAGCAAGAGAAGGGACCGATAAAGGTAACCGACATACGATCGCGCTAGCATTACAGCTGCCCAGCTACCGACTCCACCAGCTCCAACGATCACGATACGAGCGTTTCGTATTTTAGCCATGGATTCTTCGCCAAAGAACGCGTAATTTCTCGCAAGCTGTTCCCTTATGAGACCTTCATCGTATTCAAGATTGGTAGGCACATATTCCGGCGAAATGACACCATCAGCGACTACTGACTGTAATGTTGAAAGGTCGGAGCTGGAAGCGACGTCATGTTCGGTCACGGAACGCTTGACATCCTCTTCAAGATGCTCTCTGCGCTTTTCCTTAGTGTAGTTATTGTAGGATGTCAGGAGGGTTGCAGTGGTGAGTGACGCAACGATTGCGGTGGCGACGAGCTGAGTCCTGTGTGATTGGAGGTCGAGTAAGGTCATTGAGCAAAAAAAAAACACATGCGGTAACGTGCACTGGGATTCCCACACATCCCTTGTATCAAATTCAATCAAGTCATGAAGTAACGAACAATCGATTGGTAATTTAGATGGAAAAGGAATCAATAAGTGGAAGGTAATAATACACTGTAGGCTTCTGTTTGCCACAGATAATCAACGCGCCCTGTTTACCAGGCTCCCTCACGCAGATGAGCACCCTCGTTTATGCCGCAACACATCAACTTCCTCTACCAGCACATTCATCAACATCTTACGGATACACCACGAGTAACTGCCCTGTGACAATTCGACCAACTCAATCAATGCACAGGAACTATAGAAGAAGCGCACCTTGGCTCCGTTCCGCTGTGTCTCGTCCTCTCCACACAAATTGCGTAATCCTTCGTTACAAGCGTGTCTGTGTCAATCGAAATTGCCGTTAAATATTTAAGGGACAACTTCTTGATGAGACTTTGCTTCAGCTTTTTCCGAGAGGACTGCGAGGAATTATTCGTCAACACTCCAGAGTCAAGACATACATAGATCTGAGGCCGAGGCATACTCGCAAAGGTAAGTAAAGAACGGCCCAATATGATCAGATCCTTCAACGAAATAACCAGTAACCAGCAATTTAAAATTAACAGTCCAGAGGGTATGGAATCGGCCCTGTTCACCGAGCAGAATGGTCCCGAGAGGGCCCGAATTGGGAAGGCTGGTGCAAGGACAATCGGGTATCAAGAAGTGAGCCCAGTGAAACTGCGCTTCGTATAAAAGGCCCGACGTGAACCTCCGTCTCTCGTACTGGGAACCTTTCAGTGGCCACGACAGCGTAATCGCTAGTTGGGGGGCCATGCGAAATCCTGGTTCCACAGATGAATAGGCTTTTCATGCGTATGTAGCAAAATGCGTACTTGTGTTCCTGTTGTTGTTCACTTCGTCGAGGATTCGCGTGTAGCAGTTCCAAATTTGTGAGCTGACCTCTGGGAGGTCGATGGCATATCTTCCTGAACGTTCAGGGTATCGGAGAAAAGTGGGAAAAGATGCGTGGAGAAATCGGATGTTCTCCTTGTGGACGACATCGGGTGATGGAATGTGAAGAACAGCGCAACCTTTGGAGGCCCCATAAACTTCCTCTTCCTGAAAATGCAGAATATTGAAAACAGAGTAGAGCGAATAGCCCAATAACGACAAGTTGGTAGATATAAATGCCTCTCGAAGTATGAGGTGCCCCAGGAGCACCTGTACAGTAGGAAGGAGCGCGACAGGGACTTGAGAAATTGCTTGATTATACACGATCCTACAAGGTGCGAAGGGGTCCTCGCCAGGCTGCAACGGCCCGTCGATGCCAGAAACAACAGAATTAAGTTGTGAAATCGGGTTCAGGCGGTTAAGGTCGTCTACGAAACGTAGAAGGATAGTGGCAAATAGAAACCAGCCTGATGCAGCGTTAATAACCTTCTCCAGATCAGCCTCAGTTGGCCATGAAGATGGGATCGTGTCCCGATACCATCGACATATATCCCTGAAGCCTGCCATGAGATAGCGGCGAACATCTTCATGGGCTTCCTCGCCATCCATGGATAATTGTAATTCCAATACACAGGACTCGACGTCAGATGAGAGTATCCCTCTTATATGTTCTTCAGGCCGACTGGATATGATCCAACCTAGCGGAACGGAAGGGTGCTTACATCCAAAAGTATGATTGAGTCATCTTGCCTGTTCAATATTCCCCCTCTCACTGTTGGTTCGGCGATTAAAAATATGGAATTGCTGGCCGATATGTCTCTGAAACAGTAGAGGATCCTGACGGAGCTCCGCTCGCACGTATGTCCGATAAGCAGGCTCATGGATGGCGATCTGGTAAGCAATGGTAGGGATGACTCGATTCGGGTCACTGCAGTGGTTCCGTCGGGAGAGGAATACTGCAGGGCTTCGCATGTCTTGTGGTTCTGCAATCGTCTGCAAGACCGCTGTTTTCCCCACACCTACGGGTCCACTCAACCATAACAACTTTCTCTCCTTTTTCTGATCCGAAATCCATTCCTGGATGACGCCAAGAAGGATGGTGCGTGTATTCGGATGGCCGGTAGAATGTTCGCCAAACATTGCACTTAACATGGCATGGTCCGTGAGCAGTCGTATGGCTAAACAACGGGCCGTCAAGATCTTGCATGTAATCGTAGTGGTAGGAACGTATGCTATCCGGAACGACCACTTCATTAAAGATTGAAGTATTTATCACGGTATTGTGAGTACTGAAAGGGCCACCGCTTGCCTTGGAATTGCGGGCATCTTGGAAGGAGGACATCGAATGTGTTACTTGCCCTATTACTCAGCGCTTGGGGCAGCAACTACCGCAGAGTGAAAGGGGGAGACGAGCGGGAGTCAACAACGGCGTAGTGACGTGGTTTTGGACAACTCGGCGAGCAGGCGACGTCCATGAGCGTTGACACGTTGACATTGAAAAGTTGAAAGTTCATTGTGAGAAATGATCTACTCCATGTGGCCGTATGTACCCTTGCTCGTTTACTCCCAACCACCAATTTGTCCGCCCGCACGAGTCCCTTCAACAAGAACTTAGCAGCAACGCCCCTTCGTTATCACTACTTTCCTCTGATGAACAACTGGTAAAGAGTAGGAATTACCGTGATCCTTTGACGCCCATTGAGCGCCGTTCTATTGGAGCTGGAGTGAGAGTTAAAACGTTGAAAGCTAAGAAGAAATAATTCACGGGGTTGTAGAATATCAAAATTGGAGATCTTTGGTACTGTTATTGCTACAGCAAACCAGTATTTGGTACGTGAATTAAAGAGAATCGACAAGTGGAAGATAGTAATACACAACCGCAGGCTCCTGCTTGTCATAATATTCGTAATTAATCAAGGCACCCTGTTTACCAGACTTCCCCCCACAGATGAGCACTCTCGTTTTAGGACTTTTGTGCTGCAATACTTGAACTTCTTTTACCAGTGCATCCATCGACATCTCACGTGTACACCACGGGTAACTGGTCTGCGACAACCCGAATAACTCAACCAAGGCGCAGGAATTATGGAAAAAGAGTACCTTGGCCCCGTCCCGCTGTGTCTCGACCTTCCTCTCTACACAGATTGCATAATCCTTCGTTGAGAGCGTGTCTGTGTCAATCGAAATTACCGCTGAATTCTCAAGGGATAGCTCCCTGACGAGACCATACTCCTCCAACTCTTCCCGAGAGGACTGCAATAATTTGTTCATCAGCGTTCCAGGCTCGAGGTATAATCGATCTGAGGCTGATGCTTACCCGCCAGAGGTCGCAAAGATAAGTAAAGAATGGTCCAATATGATCAGAACCTTCAATGAAGTAGCCAGTAATCAGCACTTTGAAATTGACAATCCGGAGGGCACGGATTCGATCCTGGTCAGTGAGCAGAATGGTTCCGGGTAGGCCTGAATTGGGAAGGCTGGCGCAAGGACAATCGGGTATCAAGAAGTGGGCCCAGTGAAACCGTGCCTCGTGTAAAAGGCCCGACGTGAATCTCCATCTCTCGTACCGGGAACCTTTCAGTGGCCACGATAGAGTAATCGCTAGTTGGGGAGCCATGCGGAACCCTGGCTCCATAGATGAATAAGCTTTTTATGAGTGTGGAACGGAATACGTACTTGGATTCGAATTGTTGTTCACCTCGTCGAGGATCCGTGCGTAGCGGTTCCATATTTGTGTATTAGTTTTTGGGAGGTCGATGGCATATTTTCCTGAACGTTCGGGGTATTTGAGAAAGGTAGGAAAGGATGTGTGGAGAAATCGGATGTTTTCCCTGTGGGCGGAATCAGGCGATGGAATATGGAGAACAGAGTATAGCTTTCGCAGTGCCCCATAAACTTCTTTTTCTTGAAACCCCAGAATATTAGAGACCGAGTAGAGTGAGTAACCGAATAAAGACAAGTTGGTTGACAGAAATGCCTCGCGGAGTATGAGGTGTCCCAGGAGTATCTGTACAATGGGAAGGAGAGTATCATGGACTTGGTAGAGTGCTTGACTATACACAATACTACAAATTTCAAAGGGGTCTTCGCGACGCCACGATGATTCATCGATCGCAGAAACGACAGAACCAAGTTGTGAGATCGGGTCCATATAGGGGTCCCTCACAAAACGTAGGAGAGTAGTAGCAAACAGAAACCAGCCTGACGCTGCATTGACAATCTTCCTCAAATCGGCATCAGTTGGCCATGTGGATGGGGTCGAGAATGGATAGCGTTGACAAATAACCCCAAAGCCATCCATGAGATAGCGGCGAACATCGTCACGGGCTTCCTCGTCATCCATGGATAATTGTAATTTGAATATACAGGATTCGATGTCAGGAGATGAGAATGTCCTTCTCAGATGTTCTTCAGGCCGACTAGATATGATCCAGCCCAGCGGAACGGAGGGGTGCTTGGTAGTAAAATCAGCTATGAGACGAATGATGTTGACCTGGGCTTCTTCATCTTCGCATTCATCCAGAGCATCCAAAAGTATGATTAAGTCACTTCCCTTGTTCAAGATGCCCCCCTTCACTGCTGGTTCGGCGATGGAAACATGGAATTGCTTGGCGATACTTTTCTGAAAGAGCAGGGGATCCCGACAGAGTTCCTCTTGCATGTATAGCTGATAAGCAGGCTCACGAGCAGCAATCTGGTAAGCGATGGTAGGAATGACTCGGTTTGGGTCACTGCGACGGTTCGGTCGAGAGAGAAATACTGCAGAGCTTCGCATATCTGAAAATTCTGCAATGGTCTGAGAGACTGCTGTCTTCCCCACGCCTGCGGGTCCGCTCAACCATAACACCCGTCTCTCCTTTTTCTGATCTGACATCCATTCCAGAATGTGGCCAAGGAGAGTGGTGCGTGTATTCGGGTGGCAGCGAGGGGGAGGATCACGGGCGCTGGAATCAAACTCTGCACCGTCCAAGACGTGACGTGCGAGGAGTCGCAAGGTAGCTAGCCAAAGGCTGTTGAGATCTTACTTTTAATCGTGGAGGAAAAGACATACTTTCCTCCTGTGCAGCCGCAAGCAGTTCAGTCATGATCGAGTTATTTGCAGCAAAATTTTGGGTATGCTTGAAGAGGTCGCTGTGCATAACGATATTCTGGGGATCGGGTAAGAGGCCACCCTTCGCGACCTGCTGCTGGGGGTATCCAAGTATTGATGTGCGATCGTTGGTTTCCTGCATCGGTTGTGCGTCCGGAGATGGCTTATCTAGAGTGAAGTTGATTTATATGACGATAAAGGGTTCGGAACCCATGCTCATTCGTTCGGGATGGCAGCCTCAGTAAAGAGTACTGGAAAAGAGGGAAGAGAGTGAGAATCACAACGATGCTGTGGACGCTCGCTGAATGCCGTTCTATTTAAGTTGGTAAGCGCTCGAAGTTTCAAAAGGAAATCCTCAGGTTTGCAGGACATCAATTTGAATATTTTAGTTATCACTATCGCTACGGCAAGTTATTAATTAGTATATTAACTAAAAGGAACCGACAAGCGGAAGATAATAATACACGACCACAGGCTCTTGCTTATCACGACAATCGTAAATAATCAGAGCGCCCTGCTTACCAGACTCCCTCCCGCAGATGAGCACTCTCGTTTTAGGACTCGTATGCTGCAGCGCATTAACTTCTTCTACTAATGCATCCATTAACATCTCACGAGTACGCCACGAGTGATTGGCCTGCAGCACATGAACAACTTAATCAAGATGCAAGAATTATAGAAGGAGCGCACCTTGGCCGTTTCCTTCTCGAACTTTGTCTCTACACAGATTGCATGATTCTTCGTTGCAAGCGTGTCCGTGTCAATTGAGGTCACTGCTAAATACTCAAGGGACAACTCCCTGATGAGACCGCACCCCTCTAGCTCTTCCCGAGAGGACTACAATAAATCGTTTACCAGTACTCCAAGCTCAAGATATAATCGATCTGAGGCTGAGGCTTACCTGCCAGAGGTCGCAAAGATAAGTAAAGAATGGCCCAATATGATCGGACCCTTCAATAAAATAACCAAAAATCAACATTTTGAAGTTGACAGCCCGGAGGGACCGGGTTCGATCCTGGTCAGTGAGCAGAGTGGTGCCGAGTGGGCCCGAATTGGGAAGGCTGGTGCAAGGACAATCAGGTATCAAGAAGTGGGCCCAGTGAAATTGTGCCTCGTGTAAAAGGCCCGACGTGAATATCCATCTCTCATGCCGGGAACCTTTCAGTGGCCATGACAGGGTAATCGCTAGTTGGGGAGCCATGCGGAATCCTGGTTCCATAGGTTAAATAAGGTCTCATGGGTGCAGGGCGGAATACGTACTTGGATTCGTGTTGTTGTTCACTTCATCGAGGACCCGTGTGTAGCAGCTCCATATTTGTGTGTTGATTTTTGGGAGGTCGATGGCATATTTTCCTGAGCGTTCAGAGTATCTGAGGAAAGTGGAAAAAGATGGATGGAGGAATCGGATATTCTCCCTATGAGCGAAATCGGGTGACGGGATATGGAGAACAGAGTGTAGCTTTCGGAGTGCTCCATAAACTTGCTCTTCCTGAAAACGCAGAATATTGGAAACGGAGTAGAGTGAATAGCCCAATAACGACCAGTTAGTTGACAGAAATGCCTCGCGGAGTATGAGGTGTCCGAGGAGTGTCTGCACAAATGGAAGAAGAATGACGGGGACTTGGGAAAGTGCCCGATCATACAGAGCGCCGCAAATCACTGAGGGGTCTACTCTCGATGACGATGACTCGTCATCAATTGCGGAAACGATAGAATCAAGCCGTGAGACCGGACCCTCATACTGAGAGTCCCCCATAACTTGTAGAAGAGTAGCGGCAAACAGGAACCATCCTGATGCAGCATTGTTAATCTTCTCCAGATCAGCTTCAGTTGGCCATGAAGGTGGGATTGTCTTCTCATAGCGTTGACATATATCCTCGAACCCTGCCACGAGATAGCGGCGAACATCCTCGCGAGCTTCCTCTCCATCCATGGATAGTTGTAGTTCCAATACGCGGGGTACGACGTCGGGAGATGAGAGCGCCCCTCTCAGATGTTCTTCAGGCTGGCTGGATATGATCCAGTTCAGTGGAACGGAAGGGTGATTAATCACAAAATCAACTATGAGGTGGGCAATGTTAAGCTGAGCTTCTTCGTCTCCGCACTCGTCCAGCGCATCCAAAAGTATGATCAAATCACCTTCCCTGTTCAATATGCCTCCCCTCACTGCTGGTTCGGCAATTAAAGCATGGAATTGCTTGGTGATGGGTTTCTGAAGCAGCCCAGGATCCCGGACAAGTTCCTGTTGCACGAATAGCCTGTAAGCGGGTTTACGGGCAGCAATCTGGTAAGCAATGGTAGGGATGATTCGATTCGGGTCGCTGCGTTGGTTCGTTCGAGAGAGGAATACTGTAACGCCTACTGTACGTGGCCGTTCTGCAATCGTCTGCAAGACTGCTGTTTTCCCCACACCCGCGGGTCCGTTCAACCATAGCAACTTTGTTTCTTTTGTCTGATCTGATATCCAATCCTGAATAGCGCGAAGATGGGTGGTGCGTGTATTCGGGTGACAGTGAGGGGGAGGATAACGTTCGCTAGAATCAAACGCTGCGCCTAACATGGCATGATCTGCGAGAAGTCGTATGGCTAGACATCGGCTTGTTGAGACCTCGCATATAATCATAGCGGTAGAAACTTACCCTCCCGGTCTCTACCTGGAACGGCCACTGCATTGAAGATCGAATTATTTATCACGAAATTTTGAGCGTTGTTGAAAATGCCGCTGCTTATCTTCACATCCTGAGCACCCTGGAAGGAGGGCATCGGATCTCCTCCTATTTTCGCTGGGCCCCCCGTCATTAAGCGTTCAATGTGGCAGCTACCGTAGGGTGTGTTGGAAAGGGCAAGGCAGGCGGGTGAGTCGGCAATGATGGTGTGACGGGGCTCTGGACAATTCGGCAATACCCTCTTTTCTGAGCGGGCGAAGTCTATGAACGTACTTGAGCGTCAGAAGTCCTTTGTGAGAAAAAGGGGATGAATTGCTGTACCACAAGCGCCCAAAGAACGTTTAAAACTGCATACACAGCAGCGAAGCCCCTCCGTTCTTTATCCTCGTCTCTCTACTATGAAATGGTTTTCCAAACAGTCCAACAAGAAAAAGGAAAAGGCACCAGCACATAATGGTATGCATATCACACGGTCCTCTGATAAACAAGAGATTTCACCACAGACACAAAAGTGCCGCTATTACACACGGATCCACAACCCCAAGGCAACAATAACCTGAGGCCAATCCCCGCATCCTCTCCCGAGGCCACTTCCACCAGCACTGCTACGCCCACCTACCATGGTCCTACCAACATTCCTGTAATCACCTATACATCGCAAGCTGAGGGCAACAGCAGCCTCATACCAGCCCACGTCCCTATAAATGCCTACGCTTCCCCCCCGAGCTTGCTTGGCGCTGTTCCCTCGAATACATCATCACGGATGAATCTGCAGCATGAGGCCGATCATCGTACATCAACCCCGTCGCCAGATCCTATGAATAGGGGGAATACATTCTTAAACCAAAGCAACTTCCATGGCGCCAATAGATTTACTATGATCAATCCGATCTTTAACGATTTGGCAAACGATCAAGCAGTAAAAGGTAACTTTTCGCCTACGAATAAGTGGGTCGGCTGAGCCTCAGTAACTCTTTTCCAGTCATGCAAGATCTTACACGTTATACCATGTCCGGCGCAGAATATGACTCCAGTGCTCGGGATCCTCCGCCTCGGTGTCACCCGAATACGCGCACCACTTTTTTCGACAAAATTCAGGGCTGGTTTCACAATCGGGAAAGGGAGAAGAGATTGCTATGGTTATGCGGACCTGCCGGTGTTGGCAAATCTGCAATATTACAGTCGATTGCCGAGGATGAGCGCCAGCCAGTTGTACGGCTGGCAACACTATTCTTCTCCCGCCCAAACCAACGTAACGACCCAACCAAAGTCATACCCTCCATCGCCTATCAGATCGCTGTCAGGGTCCCCCAATACCGAGCGTATCTGGTCGAACGACTCTCCTTAGACCCTCAACTACCGCAGAAGAACATGAGCGAGCAGTTCCGCGCTTTCATCATCGAGCCAATAGCCCAGAAGGGCCTCCTTGGTGCAGAGTCTGATTTCTTCATCCTTTTGGATGCGCTAGACGAGTGCGCCGGAAAGGAAGCATCTTCGGCCAGTGAAGGGACACACTTATCCAATGAAGAAGCGCAAACAACCATTATCCGCCTTGTAGCTGACATGGTCATTCAATACCCTACTCTTCCCCTCATCTGGATTATATCGAGTCGGCCCGAGGAGCATCTCCAACAGGTTTTCAAAGAACCTGCGATCGAACAGAGTTTTTGGGAGCTCCACGTGCCTATCGATGACAAGGAAGCCCGTGAAGATGTTCAACGTTTTCTCAAAGATGGCTTCAAAGACATCCAAAAGCGCTTCCCACACTCAACACCTAAGAACTGGCCAACCACAAGCGACTTTAAAAAGGTCACCGATGCAGCATCTGGGCTATTTGTGTTTGCCTCCACCGTTCTATTATTTACAGGTGATCCCAACATTCGCAACCCTATTACCCAGTTGAGCGTCATTCTCTCCGTGATCGATGGGTCACTTGTAGCGCTGGAAAAGAACCCTTTTGCCATTTTGGATGCCCTTTACTCTCGGATCCTCTCGATAATCGACTCTTCTCTGGTTCTCAATATGCACAGGCTATTGGGCCACCTCCTCCTTCGAGAGAAGTTCGTCGCCAGCGATCTGTCTATGTTTGGTTACTCTCTCTACTCCGTCTCTAACATTTTGGAACTACCACGACACAATGTCTATAGCGCCCTTGGTCGGCTCCACTCTGTCCTTCATATACCCCACCTCGAGGTTGCTCACAAGGAAAATATCCGATTTCTGCATGCATCTTTCTCCGACTATCTGAAAGATAAGGGACGTTCCGGACATCATGCTATTGATCTTCCCGATGTGAACACTCATATCTGGACCTGCTATTCACGGATAATTCAGCAAGTGAACAACGACTTGAACCCTAGTATGTGGTTTATACTACCTTTGGATTTACCGTTCATTTGAATTTTTGCGCAGGCCTCCGCATGGCGCCTCAGCTTGCTATTACTCTATCATGGCCCCTGAACGGCTCCAAGTTTGAGAAACAAATGTTCGCATCAGGCCTTTTGCACGAGGCACAGTATCATTGGGCGCATTTCTTGATACCTGAATGCCCTTGTAACGGCCTTCCCAACTCTGGCCCACTAGGAACCGTGAACCTTACTAACCAACAGCGCCTTGATACCCTCCAGACTGTCAACTTCAAGGATCTGATCACTGGCTATTTCGTTGAAGGATCTGATCATATTGGACCATTTTTCACAGCTCTTGGGGGCTTCTGGCAGGTCTGTCTTTGTCTTGGCCATCGTATACTAACGCTAAATCTATTGTTCCTTTATAGTCTTCTCGTGGAGATCTAGAGAAACGTGGATTAATCAAGGAGATTATCCTTCAAAATTTCTCTGCGAGCGATATTGATACCGAGACGCTGATCACCATGGATCAAGCAATTTGTGTCGAGAAGATAACCGAGATTAATCGAGATACTTTCATGGTGAGCTGCCTTCATCATTCGTGAGCCTTCATTGACGTGATCGGATGCCATAGACTGTTCATTCGTGGCGTATACCTGAGATGTTGATGGACGAGCTAGTGGAAAAAGTCAAATCGCTGCAAAATGACAGTCCTCAATCGAGTGTACTCATCTGTGGGGGGATGGACACTAAGAGAGGCGCTCTCGTCGTTCATCAGAAAGAGAAGAATATTATCGTATACTATTACCTCCCACTTCGGTGATTTCTAACGTTCTTTCTTCTACCAGTAATGGATCTGTTTATGAATTTCCCCTCCTGTTGTAGTTTCCGACTCCAGATAATAGGTATTAGCTGCATTGTATATCTACTCGCAAAAACTAGTAGCACCAACAAGAAATTTAACTAAAAAGCCAACCTGCCTAACTTGTATATGTGCTCATATATTTGGAAGGCAACGGGTGGGAGGGTCACATGCGCTGGAATCAGGCAGTGTGCCTATCATAGCATGCTTGATGAAATGTCGCCTCGCTTGTAGTTGATGCATTGTTGAGATCCTACTTTTAATCATGAAGGCGGAGACCTGTTTTCCTGCTGTACGCTCGCTGCGAGTGCTTTGGTTACGATTGAGTTATTTACCACAAAACTCTGGGTACGCTTGAAAATGACCTCCTGTGATTGTCGCGCATTAAAGGGTAGTTGATCTGGAGTGAAAGCTGGCTCGTAGGAAGATAGAACGTTTGAACCCCACAATACCTTTCCGGAATAACAGCAAGGCCCCACCGAGGATCTTTGGAAACCACGCCCGAAGTACTTTATCACGCTCATTGTCCAGGATATTGGCTTCTGTCAAGAGTATTAGAAAAGAGGGAATAGAATAAGAATTACAATGATGCTGTGACGCCTTCGGAACGCCGTGCTATTCAAGTTGGAGTAAGCGTTACAGGCTTAAAAACGTAATCCCCAGGCCTGCAGAATATCAATTTAGAGATTTTGATTATCATTAATGCTACAGCAAGTCATATTAGTATGTGAATTAAAAGGAACTGACAAGTGGAAGATAGTAATACACGACCACGGGCTCTTGCTTGTCCCGGCAATCGTAAATAATCAAGGCGCCCTGTTTACCAGACTCTCTCCCACAGATGAGCACTCTCGTTGTAGGACTCCTACGCCGCAACACATGAACTTCCTCTATCAATGCATCCATCAATATCTCACGTGTCCACCACGAGTAATGGGCCTACGATGCCCAAACTCAGTCAAGATGTAAGAATTACGGAAGAGGCGCGCACCTTGGCCATCTCCTTCCGGGACTTTCTCTCGATACAAATGGCATGATCCTTCGTTGCAAGCGTGCCTGTATCAACCGAAGATATCGCTAAATCTTCGAGGAGCAACTCTGTTATGAAACCGTGCTTCTTCAGCTCTTCTCGAGAGGACTACAACAAATTATTCACCAGCGCTCCAGGCTCAAGATATAACCGATCTTAAACTGAGGCTTACCTGCCAGAGATCACAAAGATAAGTAAAGAATGGCCCAATATGATCAGATCCTTCAACAAAATAGCCAGTAATCAGCACTTTGAAATTGACAGCCTGGAGGGTATGGAATTGATCCTGGTCAGTAAGCAGTGTGGTGTCGAGAGGGCCCGAGTTGGGAGGGCTGGTGCAAGGACAATCAGGTATCAAGAAGTGGGCCCAGTGAAACTGCGCCTCGTATAAAAGACCCGACGTGAATCTCCATCTCTCGTACTGGGAACCTTTCAGTGGCCATGACAGAGTAATCGCTAGTTGAGGGGCCATACGATATCCTGGTTCCATAGATGAATAAGCTTTTCATGGATGTGGGGCGGAATACGTACCTGGATTCGAGTTGTTGACTTCGTTGAGCATTCGCGTGTAACAGTTCCATATATGTGTGTTGGTTTTCGGGAGGTCGATGGCGTATTTTCCTGAACGTTCAGGGTTTCTGAGGAAAGTGGAAAAGGATGGATGGAGGAATTGGATGTTTTCCCTGGGGGCGGAATCAGATGATGGAATACGAAGAACAGAGTGCAGCTTTCGCAGCGCCTTATAAACTCCTTCTCCCTGCAACCCCAGAATATTAGAGGCCGAGTAGAGTGAGTAACCGAATAAAGATAAATTGGTTGACAGAAATGCCTCGCGGAGTATGAGGTGTCCCAGGAGCATCTGTACAATGGGAAGGAGAGCGACAGGGACTTGGGAAAGTGCTTGATGATACACAATATCACAACCTTTAAAGGGATCCCAACGGAGCGACGTTGACTCATCAATGGCAAAAACAAGAGATGCCAGTCGTGCGGACGGATTGCTATACCTAGGGTCCCCCACGAAACTTAGAAGAGTAGTAGCAAATAGAAACCAGCCAGATGCAGCGTTGATAATCTTCTCCAGAATAGTATCGGTTGGCCATGCCATGTTCAACTGAACAATCGGATCGTCTCGACGAATATCCTCGAAGCCCGCGATAAGAAAGCGGCGAACGTCTTCATGAGCTTCCTCACCGTCCATGGATAATTGTAATTCTAACACACAGGATTTGACGTCAGGAGATGAGAGTGTCCTCCTCAGATGTACTTCAGGTCGGCTGGATATAATCCAGCCCAGCGGGAGGGAGGGGTGCTTGGCAGCAAAGTCGGTTATGAGATGAATAATGTCGACCTGAGCTTCTTCGTGCTCGCATTCATCCAGTGCATCCAATAGTATGATCAAGGCGCCTCTGTTATTCAATATGGTTCCCTTGACTGCTGGTTCAGCAATCAAAACTTGGAATTGCTTGGCTATATGTCTTTCAAGCAGTAGGGGATCCCGGCTGAGTGCCTCTCGCACATATAGCTGATAAGCAGGCTCCCGGAAAGCGATCACATAAGCGATGGTAGGGAGGATTCGACTCGGGTCATTGCGTCGGTTCGATCGGGAGAGAAAGACCGCAATACTTGGTAAATCTTGTAGCTCTGCAATTGTCTGCAAGACTGCTGTCTTTCCCACACCTGCGGGCCCATTCAACCATAGCAACTTTCTTTCTTTCATCTGATCTGACATCCAATCCCGAATGGCGCGAAGAAGGGTGGTGCGTGTATTCGGGTGGCAGCGAGGGGGAGGATCACGGGCGCTGGAATCGGGCAGCGCCTCTCGCATAGCATAGTCTGCGAGCAGTCGTACGGCTAGACAACGGATCGTTGGGATCTTTCATATAGTCGTAGTGATAGAAACGTACCTTTTCGGCCGCTTTCTGGAGCAGCCATTTCACCGAAGACCCCACCATTTATCGCGAAATTGTGGGCATTTTGGAACATGCCACTGGATATATGCACATTTTGAGCACCTTGGAAGAAGGACATTGAATCTACTTTTTGCACCCCTGTCCAATACTCAAGGTGGAAGCTGTAGTACAAAGTGTGTTGGAAAGGGGAAGGGAGGTGGGAGTCAACAGTGATGCAGTGATAACTTGACTTGTCCTCTCTAGGGCCCTGGACAACTTGGCACTGCCCTCTTTGAGTGGGCGACGTACGAGCGTCAGAAGTCCTTTTTGAGAATTGCCATCCCACAAGCGCCGAAAGGCCTACATACACGGCAGTAAAGCCCCTCTGTTAATGATTTTTCTTCATTCAGCTTTTGTCAACGTAAATGGGCACAGTGTTGCGACGCAAGCTCGCACCGAGCCTCCGCGCTCTCGAGCTCTCAGGTCCCCGCTCTCCGTTGTTACACCTCATGTGCTTGATAAAGTATATATTTCACTTGTTTGCCTCCGTCTACTTAATGCCTAGCTATGTACCTGTTGTGTGCCTCCGCGGCTACACTGAAACTATGATATCATTTGCTCAAACATTACCATATGTAATAGTCTGCTATTGTTCACAATAGCGCGTGTAGTCAGTATATATCTCGTATACTGGATAACCAGCACTTCAGTTCTCGCCTCGAGATACTGAATCTCATTGTATCTCTTATACACAGTAGACCGTTCACTCGTAGCGTATACATGAGATGCCGATAGGTGAATGAGTAGGCAAAGTTAACTTGTTGCGAAATGACAGACCTCAGTCGAGTGTACTCGTCTGCGGGGATGTGGCCACTAAGAAAGGCTTAAAAACGTAATCCCCAGGCCTGCAGAATATTATTTTAGAGATTTTGGTTATCATTACTGCTACAGCAAGTCATAATTAGTATATTAATTAAAAGGAATCGACAAGTGGAAAGTAGTAATACATGACTCCAGGCTCCTGCTTGTCGCGGCAATCGTAAATAATCAGGGCGCCTTGCTTACCAGACTCCCCTCCGCAGATAAGTACTCTCGTTTTAGGACTCCTATGTTGCAACACATTAACTTCTTCTATTAGTACATCCGACAATATCTCCCGTATACACCACGAGTAATTGGCCTGCGACGATCAAATTCAATCAAGGCGTAGGAATTACAGAAGAAACGCACCTTAGCCGTTTTCCTCCCGGAATTTCTCTCAATACAAATGGCGTGATCCTTCGTTGCAAGCGTGCCTGTGTCAATTGAAGTTGCTGCTAAGTCTTCGAGGAGCAACTCTGCTATGAAGCCGTGCCCCTCCAGCCCTTCCCGAGAGGACTGCGATAAATTATTTGCCAGCCCTCCACGATGAAGATAAAATGGATCAGAGGCCAAGGCTTACCTGCCAGAGGTCGTAAAGATAAGTAAAGAATGGTCCAATATGATCAGACCCTTCAACGAAATAGCCAGTCACCAGCACTTTGAAATTGACAGTCTGGAGGACACGGATTCGGTCCTGGTCGCTGAGCAGAGTGGTTCCGAGAGAACCCGAATTGGGAAGGCTGGTGCAAGGACAATCAGGTATCAAGAAGTGGGCCCAGTGAAATTGTGCCTCGTGTAAAAGTCCCGACGTGAATCTCCATCTCTCGTACTGGGAACCTTTCAGTGGCCACGATAGAGTAATCGCTAGTTGAGGGGCCATGCGATATCCTGATTCCATAGATGAATAAACATTTCATGGGTATGGGGCAGAATGCGCACTTGGATTTGAGTTGTTGTTCACTTGGTCGAGGATTTGTGTGTAACAGTTCCATATGTATGTGTTGGTTTTCGGGAGGTCGATGGCATATTTTCCTGAACGTTCAGGGTATTTGAGGAAAGTAGGGAAGGATGCATGGAGGAATTGGATATTTTCCCTGAAGGCGAAATCGGGTGACGGGATATGGAGAACAGAATGCAACTTTCGGAGTGCTCCATAAACGTCCCCTTCCTGAAAACACAGAATATTGGAAACGGAGTAGAGTGAATAGCCGAATAACGACAAATTGGCGGACAGGAATGTCTCGCGGAGTATGAGGTGCCCCAAGAGCATCTGCACAATGGGGAGGCGACGGACAGGGACATAAGAAAGTACTTGACTATACATAATACCACAAAGTGCGAAGGGGTCCCCACGAGACGATGATGGTTCGTCAATCGCAGAAACGACGGAATCAAATTGCGAGACCGGATCCATACAGTCAGGGTCCTCCACGAAACGTAGAAGAGTAGTGGCAAATAGAAACCAGCCCGATGCAGCATTGGTGATCTTATCCAGATCAGCGTCGGTTGGCCATGAGCATGGGATCATCTGCCAATGATAGCGTTGACAAATAGCCCCGAAGCCCGCGATGAAATAGCGGCGAACATCTTCGTGGGCTTCCTCATCATCCATGGATAATTGTAGTTGCAACACACAGGATTCGACGTCGGGATGAGAGAAAAGCCCTTCTCAGATGTTGTTCAGGCCGACTGGATATAATCCAGCCCAGCGGCGCAGAGGGGTACTTGGTAGTAAAATCAGCTACGAGACGAATGAGACTGACCTGAGCTTCTTCGTCTCCGCATTCATCCAGCGCATCCAAAAGTATAATCAGGTCTCTCTCCCCGTTCAATAGGTCTCCCTTCCCTACTGGTTCGGCAATGAGAACACGGAATTGCTCGGCGATATGTCTCTGGAACAGCACGGGATCCCGACCGAGTGCTTCTTGCAAGCATAGTCGATAAGCAGGACATCTGGACAGCAATCTCGTAAGCGATGGTAGGGATGATTCGATTCGGGTCATTGCGTTGGTTCGTTCGGGAGAGAAATACTGTAGCGCCGACACGTCGCCGCTCTGCAATCGTCTGCAAGACTGCTGTTTTCCCCACTCCCGCGGGTCCGTTCAACCATAGCAACTTTCTTTCTTTCATCTGATCTGACATCCAATCTTGAATGATGCCAAGAAGGGTGATGCGTGTATTCCGGTGGCAGCGAGGGGGAGGATTGCGTTCGCTGGAATTAAATGCTGCACCTGATATGATACGATCTGCGAGAAGTCGCATGGCTAAACAGCGGGTCGTTGAGATCTTGTATGTAATCGTAGCGCAGTAGAAACGTACCCTCTCGACTGCTATACTGAACGACCACTTCATTGAAGATTGCATTATTTGTCACGGTACCGTGGACATTGGTGAAGAGGCCACCGGTTATCTCGAAATTATAGGCGCCCTGGAAGAAGGGCATCGGGTGTGCTATTTGCCTTACTAATAGACTACTCGGCGCTCACAGCGACAATTATCGCAGAGTGTGTTAGAAAGGGGGAGGCAAGTAGGGAGTCAACAATGACGCAGGGTTCTGGACAACTGAGCACTGCCTCTAGATTCGAGTGGTGGCGGTCTATGTATAAGCGCCACAAATCCTTTTTGAGAAAAAGGGATGAATAGCTATTCCAAAGTATGCTGGAGACGACATACTCAGCCGCAAAGCTCCTCCGTTCTCCATCCAGAGGCTTTCAGTAACTTAGTGATCACCGTAGACTGTTTGCTCGTAGCCTATACATGAGATGCCAATGGGTGAATTAGTGGGTAAAGTTAACTTGTTGCAAAATGACAGACTTCAGTCGAGTTTACTCATCTGTGGGGATGTGGCCACTAAGAAAGGTACTCTCGTTGTCCATCAGAAAGAGAATTGTATACTATTACCTCTTACCTCGGTGAGTTCTTCTGTTCTTGTTCTGCCAGCAATGACTTTGTTCACGGATTCCCCTTCTGCTGTTGTTTCCGACCTCAGATGCGGGGTTAAGACAACATTATATACTTCAGATTAAATGTTAATCACCGAAGTCCTTGTCGATTAGTGGTTAAATCATCTCGTTGTGGCGAATGACTACTCCGAGAAGCCGGAAGTTCGAATCCTCCCTGGGACATATTTTTGTCACTTTTCTCAGATTTCCTCAAATAGTCACCTCGTTTTAATTATCTTCCAGGCTCAACAAGGAGACAGTCACAAGTAATATATCCATTCATAGCACATATCTAATGCTATGTACAGACCAAAGCAATAAAGCGAAAATTAGACCGTCCGTGCAAGAGCAAAACAAAAATCTATATCAATGGTATGGACTGTAAGGTAATTCGTTCCATTCCCGTCACCCAGTCAATCACAAAAGACAACGAGCTGAGAAGGGGAGCTAGGTGACATTAGAGCCTAGACTAGAATCTTCGACGGGCGACCAATGGTTGTAACCTTTCCAATACATCAGTAAAGTGACAGGCAGATGATTCGAAAGAAAGAATAGTTGCTCACTCTAAATCCGATACTGTTCAACTTCTCCGCGTCGAGGAACAACCGCCCATCAAAGACGAATGCAGGCTTGTTCATATTCTGATAGATCTCCTCCCAGTCAATTTCCTTGAATTCCTTCCACTCGGTCGCGACGACGATAGCATCTGCATTTTTGGCCGCTTCAACAGCAGAAGTTGAGATCGTTACGTGCTTCTTGACTAGAAAATCACGGGTGTATGATATGATCAACATTTCCATTTGTTAACCAAGAAACACATACTGTTGTCAAGGGGAACGGCAGGAATAGCTTCTTGAAGGTCTGCCCAGATCTGCTCATGGTCGACCTTGGGGTCGAAGATGGTGACTAGGGCCCTCTCGGAGAAGAAATCCCTGATCAGTGTGATCGCAGCCGACTCGCGCGTATCACCCGTATCAGCCTTGAAAGCAAAACCTAGGACAGCAATACGCTACACAACAGCTCAATAAAATAAAGATGAGAATGACCAAATACCAACCTTGCCCGTGATTGTGTTGAAGAGGGTGTCAACAACTCGCTTGGAGAACCTCCTCTTCTGGTACTCGTTCATCTCCACCACTTGCCTCCAGTAGGCAGCGACCTCGGGAAGATGGCAACTCTCGGAGAGGTATACCAGGTTAAGGATGTCCTTCTGGAAACAACTTCCACCGAAACCGACGGAAGCTTTCAAGAATTTGGGACCGATACGCGAGTCGTAACCAATAGCATGTGCAACTTCGTCGATATTGGCACCGGTGGATTCGCAGATAGCGGACAGTGCGTTGATGGAGGATATACGTTGAGCGAGCATAGCATTAGCGGCGAGCTTGGAAAGCTCGGATGACCAGAGGCCAACAGTGAGAATACGTTCCCTCCTGCATAGACAGCGATCGTTAGATGGTACAAGTTATGGACGTCACCAAATGCAGACTTACGGAACCCAATTTGCGTAAATGGAGGCGAGGCTCGAACACGCGGCAATACCCTCTGGTGTCTGAAGCGAACCGATAAGGACGCGATCGGGTTTTAGGAGATCCTGAATGGCAGTTCCCTCCGCAAGAAATTCGGGGTTGGAGAGGATATCAAAACGGCAGTTGGGCTTTGAGTTGGCCTCGAGAATGGTGCGCATAGACTCCGCAGTACGGCATGGCACGGTGGACTTTTCGACAACAATTTTCGAGGTAGGTAGGCGACGGTGGCGATCCGACGGGTCGCGAGTTCGACGTAGCTGCAAGGGAAACACGTTGTGATCAGTAACCGACTCCTGAGAGAAATGGAGAGACCCGGAATCGGCGCATATATGGAACAGCCGGCACGAGGAGGGCGATCCGATGACTCAATACTCACTTTAGGTCAGCAGCAAAGCCAGCACCAACCCCACTCTTCTTGGTTGGAGTATTGACACTGACGAAGATAAGGTCTGCTTCTTCGATAGCTTTGTCGACGTTGGTGGAGAAGAAGAGGTTGCGGCCGCGAGCTTGCCGAACAACGTCCTCCAGACCGGGTTCGTAGATGGGAAGGTTGTAGTCAGGGCTGTTCCAAGCATCGATACGGGCTTGGTTGAGATCAACAATTGTGACCTGGATATGCGGGCATCGGAGGGCGATGACAGCACATGTCGGTCCACCTGCGAAGGACGCGTCAGAACGGACTAGCAACACGTGTATGAAGAGAGGGGCAGGACACGTACCAACATAACCCGCACCAACTGCACCCAGGACAAGGTCATTAGCAGACGGACAGCTCATCGATGGGCAGATTGGGCCTACTGCAGCAGACTTTGGAAACTTTGACGGGGGCCATTGTGGTCAGGCAGAAAGAGGAGAAGCGAGGTGGTGGTTGGGCAGAAACAAAGGGCGCGATATAAAAAAAAGCGTGTTGAGGGGTTAAATCATTCTGCTCCGCTAGTTCCCAATTAGGCTAGTTTCCGGACGGCGTTGTTGGGCCAACGCCAGGACAGATGATGTCAGCCCCTGCAACCAGGGAAACAACATCCGGGCAAACACACATCTCTTTTACTTAACAAATGTACATATCAAATGATACATCACGCCGCGACTTCATACAGGTACGTTCCGAGCAACTTCGTCTGCAAACACGCCATCAGCACTTGATTCATTAAAACTGGCTCGTGGCTTACTCCTTGGATGTAGTTTGACTTGTCAAGTTTCTCATTCGTCGAACTGCCATCATGGCTGAGTCTCATCCTCCTCAACAAACACGGGTTCTCTTGGGACTTACTGTGCTCCGTCATCACCGCGTCCCATGGGCAACAACAGGACATTCACACCAAGACACTCTGCAAAAGTCAGGGTCACTGGAATCGACCCACCCTCTCTTGTGAGATCTGGATCTTGGCCCCAGACCGACTACAACGGGGGGCTCAGGGGCGATCACCGGAAAAACACACCCTACCTACCTTGGTCGCCCGTTTCGCCTGCCTCAAAGTTCCAGTGGTTCACATCGGCCACCCAAGGCTTTCCGCCGTGCAGGTTCTCAATCACAAGCTTGTTTTTGCTCTTCAGCTTATTAAACTCCTCTTGGACGTACTTGATGACCAGGGGATCAACTTCCTCCGGCGTCTGAGGTGGAACGAGTCTGATGAACCCCATTTAGAACTGGGTGACGGAGAGGGATAATGAGGGGGCTGACCGAATGCTGAATTTGCCCGAGACCTTTGCCGGAATGACAGTCTTGGCACCCACTCCGCTGAACGCCCCTTCAATGCCATGCAAGGACAAGCTTGGGTATCTCATCCGTCCCATCAACACGTCGACCTTGTTATCGGATAGCGCAATCGCCGCTCCCGCTGCCTCCTCAATGTCTTGCGTCGAATAGTCTAACGATGCATAGATCTTCCTATATGCCATGACATAATCAGCACTCAAGTTCTACATATCGACAACGAGGCTCACTTTTCTTCCTCAGTGGGAGGTGCGACGAGTTCCTCGACGCCAGGGATGAGAATCCGCCCCTCATTACTGACCAGCCGACCCATGAGGTGGATGAGGTCCGTCATGGGCTCGTGGACCGTACGCCCGAAGACCCCTGAGTGCAAATCTCTTGCGGGACCCGAAACCGTGAGCTTAAAGTAGGTTAGCCCACGGAGACCGTAAGTGAGCGCCGGCGTTCTCGTGTTAAGCCAGTAATTATCGGACTGATCAGTGCTGAGAGGAAGTAGGAGGCAAGTAAAGAGAAATATGTGCGCACAATACAAACAGCATCTACTCCGTCGAACCAACCTCCTGGTTTGCTTTCTCTTGCGACGAGCTCGTCCAAACCTTCACTTCCACTTTCCTCCATTCCTTCAAAGCAGCACCGAAGATTGACAGGAAGCTCCTTCTTGTGCTCATGATGCCACTGCAGAACATTGACCCATCCCAAAACGGGACCTTTATCGTCAGATGAGCCACGACCAATCAAACGACCAGTCTTCTCGTCGATTACAAGTTTGAACGGATCGGTATCCCAGCCATCGCTCTTGTCGGCCTACTCCCCCCAGATTTATCGGGATTGAACACGGAATCTAGATCAAGAGACACTCACGGGCTGAACGTCGAAATGACCATATACAAGGATAGTCTTCTTGTTCTTGTCGTTTCCGATCTTACCCAGGATGGCTGGTGGGAGGGGAAGCTCTTGGCCTTCGATGTGATGAGTCCCCAGTTCGGCGAGTTGGGTGGTCACACCGACGGCCTTGAGCTGGTCATCCAGCCAGTGGGCCATCTTGATGACATCCCGGCGACGGGAAGCGTCACCGCTAATGCTGTTGACAAAGTCAGGGCGAGCTAGGGGGGAACTGCGAGATCAACACTTGCCTGGGGATGGCGACTGCATCCGCGAGACGCTGGATGAAGACATTGGCCTTGTCGTCGATGTACTTGAGGAACTCGGAGGGTGCGGGCATGGCTGTATTGGGAGACTTGGGGGTGAGCGTGGAAAGGGCCCAGACTAGAGAATGGGGGTATTGATAAGATAGCCGCCCACGTGGACAAGTACAGGAAATCAATAAACAAATACACAGGTAAATCCTCAGCGATTAGCTGGCGGGCGGACGAGGCGACGGCGGTGGCTTTCCGCCCCTCCCCTTGAACCCAGACGATGGGCCCCGTTTCCCCGGAGCCGCCGGCTCAGGTGCTTTGGGCTCCCTTAGTATCTTCACATGGTTACTGCTAGGCTTTTCGCCACTTCGGCTCTCACCACCTGCACGCTTGCTCCCGTTCTCTAAAGCTTCTGCTCCAAATATTCTTTCTCGCGCAGCTGCGTACCGCGCCTCTCGTTCTTGCAACGACTCCCCGAGCGGTGGCGATGTTGTCGAGTCCCCTTGTGACGGTGAGGAGCTTTGAGGCCGTCTGAGGATACGAAGCGCAGGTTGGAAAGCCGCCGCCGGAGGAGGTACTACAGAAGATGTCCGCGAGGCAAGTAGGGTAGGCATGGGTGCGACTACCTTGTCATTCCTGAGTTCTTGTGGTTAGAAATCAAAGGCTTGAGGTTGGCGAGCGATAACCCACGCAGCTTCCCATATCTTCCTGTTTTCTTCGGCATCTGGGGGTGGTATATAGCCGGGGTTCGAGGAAGAGTGATCTAAGCCCACCCCTTGGCTATCGTTATTCTCGTCATCATCATCATCATCATCATCTTCCCAGTCGTCCCGCACTACGGAGGGTGCTGGCGGGCGGGAACGGGGACCCTGACTCGGATGTGATGATTAATTAATACGTTGTGGCATGAAAAAAAATGCAAATCTACCGTGGCGGGTTGATCCCACGGATCCAGTTGGATTTGCGAGGACTCTGAGCCCTTTGTCATTGAGGGGACTCACACATTGAAACCTCATGCGCCATTTCTCCGAGATGCTTACGTAATGAATAAACCCCACTGCTGGGTTAGGGGTTCCGGCATCTAGCCGGACAACTGTACAGCTCATTCCGCCACCCGGGATGATTCGCACAAGCAGAATTCAAGGCAACAGCCAACTCTCTCCCCTCAAGAACCGAGTTTATCGTCAAGCATGAGGTTTGTCTCCGTCGCCATCTCTAATATAATCTGCGGTAAATAACGTGTTCAACCAGTTCCAAACTCTCAGTGTCTAGCGTGCGGGGCTCCGTTAAAGAGCTGCTCGCCGATGCAACTGGCGAAAGGAAACGCAAATTCGTCGAGACAGTCGAACTCCAGATCGGTCTCAAGAACTACGATCCCCAGCGTGACAAGCGTTTCTCTGGAACTGTCAAGTTAATCTTCCGCGCTGAATTTGCTGTCGCGGTACCTTGACCGATGGTTTCTTCTAGGCTCCCCAACGTTCCTCGCCCACGCATGTCCATTTGCATTCTTGCCGACGCCGCCGATATCGATCGTGCCAAGCAAATTGACCTCGAGTACATGTCTGTTGATGATCTCAAGAAGTGCGTACCGCCCCCACTTTGATTTAGGCTTAGGGCTAACCCTCCATCCCAACAGGCTCAACAAGAACAAGAAACTTGTCAAGAAGCTCGCCAAGAAGTATGACGCTTTCCTTTCTTCGGAAGCCCTCATCAAGCAGATTCCCCGTCTTCTTGGTCCCGGTCTCTCCAAGGCCGGAAAGTTCCCTACCCCCGTATCCCACTCTGAGGACCTCACCAATAAGATTACCGAAGTCCGGTCGACCATCAAGTTCCAGCTTAAGAAGGTCCTGTGCTTGGGTGTTGCCGTTGGTCACGTCGAGATGTCGGATGATCAGGTCCTTTCCAACGTCATGCTCAGTGTGTATCCCTCTCGCTACGCCAAATTTTTCCTAATTGTTGCATTTAGGCATCAACTTCCTCGTCTCTCTCCTCAAGAAGAACTGGCAGAATGTCAAGTCTCTGCACATCAAAACCACAATGGGGAAGCCCATTCGCCTGTATTAGATTATTTCCACCATCTTTTCGCATTGTTCAATCCGAGGCTTTGCGAGAGTCAAAGTGGGAGGGGAATCGATTCCAAGGGGATGTGCTGGCGTAATGCACAACATGGCCCCGCACGCTGAACCAACGACGCCTTGGGGAGGACGTTGATTGGGAGCTGATGCGCCAGTCCTCCTTAGTGTTTTATTATCCTTCCCTTTTACTACTTGTTGAACTCGGTATTGTGCTAATGATGGTTGTATGGATACGTTACTGGCAATCATATAAAAAATGCCTTGCACAAAATGTGTGCGATATTGTTGGGTCGGCTTCTTCCCTCGACTGGAGAAAGGTCACCGTTACCTGTTTGGTGGCTACTTAGACTCTAAATCTGGATCCCAGGATCCCAGTGATTGAGGAGAACGGCGCTGTTTTCACGTACTCTGCCCCTGTGGGCACCTGTGATCGTACCATCCACAATAGGAAGTTCTTTTCCCTCTAATAGCACCCCAAATGAAGGTATACTAGGTGGACAACCAGGCTTGAACTTAGAGTTCGGCGAGTGAGTGATCCTATCATAAATATAGTGTATCGATGCCTATGAAACCTAGACTTACTAGTTTATTTTCAGGAGGCTGGGTTGTTTGTTCCGTCATTCGAGAAGTACTGAGGGAGAACCTGCAGAGGCCATTTCCGGCGATTCTCCGCTTCCTTCTAGACGTTTACAAGTAGGCAAGACGCGGTATTTGATTCACGCGCCTATGGTACCATGTAACTAGTCGAAGAAACAATACTTGAGAGCTGAGTGGCGGATCCTCAGGCGCCCGCTGAACGGTACTTAGGAATAGCGGGCGGTAAACGGGTTTGCCTACGAGGATCTAATCACGTAATACGAAACCCTTCACATTGGTTCACTTTGCCGGTGGGCCCACCTGACTTACTTAATGCCTTCCAAGCGCCCTCTGCGATTCTTCTGTGAATTCAAAATTGGTTGTGCTTTTGATCGTACTCACGCTGATTTCAGCTGAAAACCGCTAGCGAGCAGGACCTGAGAAGAGGTGTCAACATGCATACATCCCCGGTAGTCCAAGTCACAGGCTCTGGCTGATCCTTCCCATGAGAGACTGCCTATATAGGCAGTAATGGGATGCGAAAGGTCTAGGTAGTGCACAAGGTCGGAGGTTCTTGTGAACATGGACGGCGTGCAGGCTAGTTCGCGAAATGAATATATTGCGAGGCTGATCTCGGTGGTCTGGGACGTACTCCTCTCAGGCGCACTCGGAGGATGATGCTAAGCCTAGTCCCTGCGTTACTCGCTTATGCCAGCGTCGGCTGTCGTTGCAACCCCTACTGCGGCACCGACCGTGAAACTGGATGCCGCAACCGTCACTGGGAAGACTTCAGGCTCGACGCAGGAGTTCCTTGGGATACCTTTTGCGAAACCACCGTATGTGTTCATATATTTGGTGTTCTTCAGTATTTCCAAGCCTATTTGGTCAACCAGCACTGGAGACCTTCGTTTCCGTCTCCCACAGCCCATTCCAGCGTACACAACCTCCTTCAGCGCGACAGCATATGGAGCTTCCTGCCCTCAGCAAGCTTTTGAGCTCCCGATATTGACAGGTCTACCCCAAGAAACCGTGGGTTTCCTTGTCAACTCCATCTTCCAAGCAATATTTCCAGATGACGAAGATTGTAAGTTTACTTTTGAATCGATCGACACCTTAGCCTACAGAGATATATAGGTTTGACCATAAACGTGGTCAAACCCGCAACAGCTACGCCCAGCTCCAAGCTTCCCGTGCTGGTGGTCAGTTCCTCATTGTTTTCGTTCTTTCAAATTTTTTGAAATGCCTCTGTAGTGGATTTTTGGAGGTGAGCCCGATTCACTCATAAAGTTCCCCCTACTTTGTTCATTGTTGTTTAGGTGGTTTTGAATTTGGTGGAACTTCCATGTGTGTATCTTCATCGAGACAGGGGGTAAACCTGGTGTTGATATGTTCACAAGGTACGATGGAATCTGCCATCGTTAACAAGGCAATTGAGCTCGGCGAGCCCCTCATTTTCGTGAGCATGAATTACCGGTGTGTTTTGGTGTGACGATTTGCAACAATAGCGTTATCTAATCAAATTATAGGGTGACCGGTGAGAGTTCAAGACATCGAACCCATCGTAAAGCTTACTTATGCCAGGTTTCGGATTCCTTGCGAGCAAGGAAGTCAAGGCTGCTGGTGTGGGTAATCTTGGCCTGCAGGACCGTAAGTGAATTAGACCTTTCATAATAGCACATACTTAACGCTGTCTTTAGAACGAGAAGCCCTCCGTTGGGTACAGAAATATGTCGGTGCCTTTGGAGGGGATCCAAGCAAGGTTACTGTGTGAGCTGTCTCTTGTTAAATATTCACTGGTCTACTACTTAACTTGCATTGTGTAGGTGGGGCGAATCCGCAGGAGCGATATCCGTGTCGCTACATATGATTGCAAACAATGGTAATAACGAGGGCCTCTTCCGTGCAGGCATCATGGAGTCCGGTGCACCTATCCCTGTTGGTGACATCACGAACGGGCAAATATATTACGATCAGATTGTCAGGGACACTGGATGTGCCGGCTCCGCAGATACCCTTCAATGCCTTCGCACTGTACCTTATGCGAGCCTTAAGGCCGCCATCGACAGGACTCCTAGCATCTTCGCATATCAGGTAATTTATGCTTTTGAATATAAGAAGAAATGCACAGGACCTCTTTAAATAGGCGCTACGCCTTGCTTGGCTTCCTCGTGCAGATGGCGTATTCTTGACGGATAATCCTCAAAGATTAGTCGAGCAAGGAAAGATCGCCAGAGTACCATTCATCACAGGTAGCTCGAGCCCATTAAACCGGTAACATCCATCACTAACTCCTTAACAGGAAATTGTGATGATGAAGGGACGCTCTTCTCGCTCTCTACGCTTAATGTAACGCAAGTAGGACCCACAACTTACGAAGAAACACCCAACTTAAATATCTCTTAGCACCGAAGCGGAAATTCGAGAATATGTTCAGGACGTTTTCCTTCCAGGAACCACGGATGCTCAGATAGATCAACTCTCGACTCTCTATCCGGGTGACATCACTAAGGGATCTCCATTCGATACGAGTATCTTCAACGCAATAACCCCACAGTTCAAGCGTATTGCTGCCGTCCAGGGTGATGGTGTCTTCCAGGCTCCTCGCCGGTGGTTCCTACAGCATACCTCTGGGAAACAAAACATCTGGGTTTTCTGTGAGCCCATACTAGTTACCGTTGGGTGAGCAGACATGCTGATATTTCTTTAGTGAGTAAAAGGTTGAAAGATCTTCCCGTCCTTGGATCTGTGAGTGGAGCTTGAATTCTCAGATGCTTACCGAACTCACCAGAGTGGTCGTAGCTTCACGCGTCGGACCTTCTGAATGCCTTCTTTGTCGGAAACGAATTGCAGAGCTATATCATCCGATTTGCGGTCAACCTGGACCCAAATGATAACGGGTTCCTCTCATTCAAATGGCCCCAATACGCCACCTCCAACCAGAACCAGCTCGTCTTTGCCGATGGACTGATTCCGCAGAGCATTCAGAAGGACAACTATCGTGCCGATCAGATGAACTTTTTGACATCTATGACCCTTGTAAACCCTGTATGAGTGTTGTTTATTTGTGGGCTCATGTTTCCTATTCCTGTATGAGATGAAATTCTACTTTTTCCCAAATTACATCCCCTTCTAGGGACCAGACTCTAAAAGCAAAATGCTTACAAGGTGGATTACAAATTTCCTTGTATGAGTTGCAAGTCCATGAGGAGTCAAAAAATTGATATCTTGATGCTTCTTCACATCAAGTGCCAGATCCCCCTAGTGCTGTACATAAGAGCCCAGCCTAGATAGGACGAGCGTGGGGCATGGTTCAGGTCCACTGCATATCATCCGAATATCAGTCGAACAGGATGTCCAGGAGATGATAAGGTCATTTGTTAGTTCGATATGTCCGAGGTTGTGTCCACTCTCCTTTTCGTTTGTCTAGACATCCTAGAAAATAACATTCTGGAGCCACGAAGGTGAAGCACTCAAAGATCCAAACATGGGCTTCTTAAACTGAATATAAGGCTCTTCGGGGAATCGCGAATGGGGTAGATATAACTCGATAGCGGATGTTCAGCGCTCAATGACACATGGGGGCAGATAGCCATCTAATCAGATTATCACCCTGGTGGTTTATAAAATGGCAAGCCAGGAGCTGAAGCTTCTTTGTTCTCACCATGTCCATGCGCACCTTTGCATCCACCTTCAATTTCCCTTGGCTCATAGCCCACTTTGGAACTGCAACTGCCTTCTATTCCACCGACCGAGTGATCGCATCATCATCCATGCTCTGAATAATACCACATTTCCGTATGCTTGGCTTCGGTACTCATGTCAATTGTGTTCGAAATGTATCCGCCCATCTACCAAGCAAAAGCTCCATTGGATGTCCCTCAACCGGAGATGGTGAAGTGAGTACCTTATCATTGTTTGACCCTTGAATTTGGATTCTGGGTTCCTCGTGATTGAGGAGAACAGCATTTGTATTTTTACCCCTTGTGGACAACTGATTGAACCGCACTATCTATGACAAGGAGTTCTTTTGCCTCTAATAGCACTAAACCCAAATGAAAGCATGCGAGGCAGGCGACCGGGCTTGAACTCAGAGTTCGGCAAGTGAATGATTCTATCATAAATATATGGAAGTTACTACTCCCTTTGTGCCCACTAAGGATCTCAGTTGAACACGCCTGAGAGTGGGTGCGGCAACGATCTCTTGGCTGATCAAAAAAACTCTGCCATGATAAGAGCATAATCCTCAGAAAATCTGTGGGCATACATAGGCACTCTGGTTATTCTCGTGAGTATAAACCTGTCGGTAGACTTCGAGTATATTCTCGTTTATGGCGTATTGATGGTTGTGAAACCCGGGCTTACTGGTTTATTTTCAGGGGGGGTGGGCTCATTGATGCCATCATTCAATAAGTGCTGAGGGAGAATCTGCAGAAGTGAGACACAGTATTTGCCTCACGCGTGAGATATGCAATTCGATACTCCTATTTCTGTGGAACGTATTGAAGATGGTCAGACTTATTATGATTCTACTGTTGTCAATGTTTGGTTGCTCTAGTGCTGTTAGTACTAATATGTCGAAATGGCTTCCATAATTGTACCGTGCAATCACTCGAATGGCTGCAATAGGTGATACTCCAAATATCTTTGCTTAGCACCCAAGTGGACTCCAGGGATGAGCAGCGTTGAGAGATTTGGTTAGTTGCACTGCCTGTCCGGCCCTTGTACCTTGTTTGGCATCCCCCCACCGGACAATACGATCTTGAGCGATCAGCTACAAATACTTAGACAGACAGACAAGATTGTAAACGTGTTCTCATTGCTGGCTAGGGTATGGTTGCCCGATTGTAAACAAAACTTACACCATACTAGGCAACTGTGACAAGGATTATTTTCTCACTCTGCCTGTTCTCAACCTGACATGAATGAATATGGTCTCCATAGCATCAGGAACCGGACCGGAGAATACATCAAGATCTATTGCGCAGATATCACACAAGGATTTTTGGTATTGGGCTCTTTGATCCTAAATTCAAACAAATTGCTGCACTTTGAGATGATAGCGTTTCTAGGCTCTTATCGCTGGTTTTTGAAATCACCTGAAGCGAATAAGACAATTATAGGCCTTTCGTAAGGCAATCGTAACGAATAGCCTAACAACCGGCTTAGTAAAGGCTCATAGAATTTGAGAAGTCTTTAATTTACTCACAACGCCAAGTTATGATTGCGAACATCTGACTTACTGAATTTGGTTTTTCCTGTCATAGGAACTTCAAGACTACATCGTTGTCTTGGGGTCAAGTTAGGTCCTGATAACGACAGCATTTTGCTTTGAAGTGGTGAAATATGCCTCTGGAGGCCCTAGATAGTTGATAGATCGATTCTGCAAATTGCTGAAGAAGACGTATACGACAAGAGAACGGAAAAAACTGTGGCTGGCCACCAGCGTAGGGGCTGGTCGTTACGCAGACGCATGGGCCGAAATTTCGGGGGAAGCCCGACCCATTTCGGATGCTTCTCGCTAACCAAGGTCCGATCGGGTTGCAGGCACAAACAAGCTCCCATCACCTAGTAGTAGTGACAAAACACTGTTGCTTGTCATCCTGCTCTTTTTATACTCACTTTCTTCATTCACGCGGACATAACCTATCTTCTGAGATATCTGATCATTTATGCACCCACAAATAACCTTGCGAGAGGTCCAATCAAGAATAGTCGAGATATGCGGACATATTACACCGGAAACCAGATATTTGTACTTAATCCTAATGCGGACAATACGTGAGAAAGATTCGCCGGCCCAAATGGCCGATTTCGGATCAGAGCTGCTCAGCATATGCTTGCCTCCCTTCACATTGCTTGAATTTGCCGACAAGCCCATCTGACTTTTCAGCGCTTTCTAAACACCCTCCGCAATTTTTCTGCGAATTCAAAATTGAAAATTGGTCGCACTTTGATTGTATTCACGCTGATTTCAGCGGAAACCTGAGAATAGGTATCATCAATCCACGGTAGTCCGAATCACCTCTGATTGATCTTCCTCATCTCATTACTGCCTATATAGGCAGTAATGAGATGCGAAGAGTCTGGGAAGTGCACGAGGTGGGAGGTTCTTGTAATTATAGACGGTGTAGAGGCTAAGTCGCGAAATGAATATATTGCAAGGTTAACAAGGTCTGGGACATACTCCTCTTAGGCACACTCGGAGAATGATGTTAAGCCTAGTCCCTGCGTTGCTCGCTTATGCCGCGTCCGCTGCCATTGCAGCCCCTCCTGCGGCGGCGACGGTCAAACTGGATGCCGCAACCGTCACTGGGAAAACCTCAAGCTTAACGCACGAGTTCCTTGGGATACCCTTCGTAAAACCGCCGTATGTGTTCATATTTCTTTGGTGTTCATCTCCACTAATCTAAAGCCTGCTTGGCCGGCCAGCATTGGAGACCTTCGTTTCCGTCTCCCACAGCCCGTCCCAGCATATACAACCTCCTTCAGCGCAACAGCCTATGGGGCTGCCTGCCCTCAGCAAGCTTTTGAGATCCCAATATTGACAGGTCTACCCCAAGAAACCGCGGATTTCCTTGCCAACTCCATCTTCCAAGCAATATTTCCGAATGACGAAGACTGTAAGTTTAGTTGTGGATCGATCGACACCTTAACCTACAGATATGTTCAGGTTTAACTATTAACGTGGTCAAGCCCGCGACGGCAACGCCCAGCTCCAAGCTTCCCGTGTTGGTGGTCAGATCCTCATTGTTTTTGTTCTTTCAAGCTTTCTGAAATTTCTCCGTAGTGGATTTATGGAAGTGAGCCCAATTTGCTCATAAAGTTTCCCCTACTTTGTTCATCGTTGTTTAGGTGGTTTTGAGTTTGGTGGGACTTCCATGTAGGTGTCCTCATTAGGAGAAGGATAACTCCGGTGTTGATATATTCATAAGGTACGATGGAACTGCCATCGTTCGCAAGGCAATTGAGCTCGGTGAACCTCTCATTTTTGTAAGCATGAATTACCGGTGTGTGTTTTGGTGCTGGTGATATGCATGAGGGCGCTGTCTAATCGAATTATAGACTGAGTGGTGAGAACTCAAGACATCAGACCCATCGTGAAGCTTATCTATACCAGGTTTCGGATTCCTGGCGAGCAAGGAAGTCAAAGCTGCTGGTGTGGGGAATCTTGGTCTACAGGACCGTAAGTAGATCAGACAGTTCCTAGTTGTATATACTTGACGCTATCTTTAGAGCGAGAGGCCTTCCGCTGGGTACAGAAATACATTAGTGCCTTCGGAGGGGATCCCAGTAAGGTTACTGCGTGAGCTTTCCTTTGTTAAATATTCACTGGCATACTATTTAACTTGCATTGTATAGCTGGGGCGAATCCGCAGGAGCGATATCCGTGTCTCTACACATGATTGCAAATAATGGTAATCACGAGGGCCTCTTCCGTGCAGCCGTCATGCAGTCCGGTGCACCTATTCCTGTTGGTGACATCACGAATGGACAGATATACTACGACCAGATTGTCAGGGATACTGGATGTGCCAGCTCCGCAGATACCCTTCAATGCCTTCGCACTGTACCTTATGCGAGCCTCAAGGCCGCCATCGACAGGACTCCTAGCATATTCGCCTATCAGGTAATTTACACCTTGAGTATAATAATGAATACCCAAGATCTCTGTTAACAGGCACTACGCCTTGCTTGGCTTCCTCGTACAGATGGCGTACTCTTGACGGATAATCCTCAAAGATTAGTCGAGCAAGGAAAGATCGCCAGAGTACCATTCATCACAGGTAGCTCGAGCCCATTAAACCGGCAACATCCATCACTAACTCCTTAACAGGAAATTGTGATGATGAAGGGACACTGTTCTCACTGTCTACGCTTAATATAACGCAAGTAGGACCCGTAGCCACGAAGAAACACTCAACTTAAATATCTCTATCTCTTAGCACCGAAGCGGAAATCCGAGAGTATGTCAAGGATGTTTTCCTTCCGGGAACCACAGATGCTCAGCTAGATCAACTCTTGGCTCTCTATCCGGGTGACATCACTAAGGGGTCTCCATTTGATACGAGTATCTTCAACGCAATAACCTCACAGTTTAAGCGCATTGCTGCTATCCAGGGCGATGGTGTCTTCCAGGCACCTCGTCGGTGGTTCCTACAGCATACCTCCGGAAAACAAAACATCTGGGTCTTCTGTGAGCTCACGCTAGTTACCATTGAGTGAACAGACATGTTGATTCTGTTTAGTGAGTAAACGGTTGAAGTACCTGCCCGTTCTTGGATCTGTGAGTGAAGCTTGAATTCTCAAATGCTTACCAAACTCATCAGAGTGGTCGTAGCTTCACGGGTCCGACCTTCTGAATGCCTTCTTTGTTGGAAACGAATTGCAAAGCTATATCATCCGATTTGCGGTCAACCTGGACCCAAATGATAACTGGTTCCTCTCCTTCAAATGGCCTCAATATACCACCTCCAACCAGAACCAGCTCGTCTTTTTCGACGGATTGATCCCGCAGGGCATTCAGAAGGACAACTATCGTGCCGATCAGATGAACTTTTTGACATCCATGACCCTTGTAAACCCTGTATGAGTGTTGTTTATTTGTGGGCTCATGATTGATATTCCCGTGCGGGATAAAATCCCACTTTTGCCCAGTCTACATTCCCTTCTGGGGTCTAAAAGCAGAGTGCACTTAAGATGGAGTATGAATTTTCTCGTATAACTTGCGAGTCCTTGGGAAGTCGAAAACCTGATATCCTGAGACCTCTTCACATAAAGCGCCAGTTCATCCCCCCAGCATTGCATAGAAAAAAGCCCATCCTAGACAGTGTGCGCGTGGGGCATGGGTTCGGGCCCGCTGCGCACCATCCAAATATAAATTGGACGGGATGTTCAGGAGATGATAAGGTCGTTAATCGGTTGGATAAGTCCGCGGTTGTGTCCACTCTCCTTTTCGTTTGTCTAAAATAAAAATGTTCTGGAGCTACGAAGGCGAACAACTCAAAGATCCAACAATGGGCTTCTTAAGCTGAACATAAGGTTCTTCAGCAAATCGGGATCCACGCTCAGCTACTCCAATGTGAGTAGTAGATATCCTGGGATTCTGACTGTAAGTTAGCATGTGAGAAAAATAAAATCGACAGAGGGTCATGATGTTCGGTCCTGGAGGAGAGAAGACAAACGGACTTCTCTGAAGAAATTCTACAAGTATCTGCGTGACACTGCACATTTGCCGACGCCCACTGGCCCATAGAGTCATTGCAAGTACCCCATGTGCACCTGTCATCTGGGAATCATGCTTGTGTTTTGCTCGTGTGGACGACGTCCCGGATGACAGTGGGAAGGAGAAGGGGTCTACTGATTTATACTGTTGACTGCGGGTTGCCTTGATGCTAGCTGAATGATCGCGCATGTAAAAATACGGGTTGACTGAGCACCTACATTCGGTGCCCACTCAATTCATATCAGAAGAAGACCTGGATCCTGTGGAGGAAAAGAGAGGCAGGGCTGAAGAAGGGATAGGCTCCCAGCGTGATTGTTATCTCCGATGATCATCATATTGCGATTGAGGGCCACCATAATAAGAGACTCACCAGTCGCGAATCTCATGCGAGAACCCAGGGCAAGAACCATGAACGGGATAGATGTGAGTTGACGGTGGACGTTCAGCGCTTAATGACATGGCAGTGGGAGCGGATGGCCATCTAATCAGATTCTCCCCCTACTGATTTATAAATGGCAGACCAGGAGCGGTATTATGAGAACTACTCCCGTTCCCACCATGTCTATGCGCACCTTCGCATCTACCCTTCGACGCCCTTTTACTCGTAACCCGCCCTGGAAACAGCAGCTGGTCTTCCATTGCACCGACCAGCGATCGGGTCGCCATCCATGCTCTGAATAATACCACATTCCCGTATGTCTGGCTTCGGGACTCGTGCCAATCGTGTTCGGAATGCATCCACCCATCTACCAAGCAAAAGCTCCTTTGGACATCAGACATTCCCCTTGATGTAAAACCTAGGTCACTCGATTCAGATGGGATCAAAGTCACGAAAGACGGACTCGAGATCGTGTGGACAGATGGGCATAAATCCGTCTTCAGTCGAGAGTTTTTGGGGAGGCATGTGGATACTCAGAAGTTGCACGAATTCCACAAAGATATCCAGACCGTTGCATGGAATAATTCTTCGATCCAGAAGCCTGATTTATTCATAAATTATGAGGAGATTCAGACACCAAAGGTGCTTGTACGAGCCATCACACAACTGGCGAGGTATGGTTTGGTGTTCGTGACGGGCGTACCGAACGGAGAGACCAGTAACGAGACATGCGAGTTGCGGAAGCTTGGAGAGATTTTTGGAGCGCTCAGACCGACGTTCTACGGTTTGCTTTGGGACGTGGTGAATGTGAAGGACAGCAAGAACATCGCATATACAAATTTGAATCTGGGTTTGCACACGGACCTAATGTATGTTTTCTCATTTCCCCAGAAGGACATGCTGAGGGTGAATGCAATTTTACCTGCGGCAGGTACTTTCAACATCCACCCCGCTACCAGATCCTCCACTGTCTACGCAACCGCGTTCAGGGAGGTGCCTCCACCTTTGTCGACGGTCTGACGGTAGCCCATGCCTTGCGGGAGACCCACCCGGAGTACTTTGAAACTCTCACACGCTGCCCTGTTCCCTTCCAATATATCAACGATGGACATCACCTACACTACGAGCATCCCACCATCGAGCTCGCCCAGCCTTCACCCGATATGCCGCTCTTACCGGTGAAAGACAGGAAAATAAAGAATATTAATTATTCCCCACCGTTCCAGGCGCCGCTTCTGCCCAATACGCCGCTAGAATTCTACCCTGCCTTTAAAGTTTTCTCGGAGCTGCTGAAACACCGTTCGTTTACGTACGAGTATACCCTGAAAGAAGGTGATGCAGTATGTTTTGATAATCGGCGCGTGTTGCACGCACGAACGGCGTTTTATGATCGGGAGGATACGCAGGATAAGAAAGGGGAGATAAATCGATGGCTGAAAGGGTGTTATTTAGAGGAAAATTCGGTTATGGATCGCGCTAGGGTGCTGAAGACTAAGCTTGAGCAAGGACTGGATTAGGAACGGATTGGATTCGTTGGCTCAAGGGGCCAGGTGGATTGAACACTACGTTATAGAAGATGCGCGAGGCGAGATTTCAGAGGAATGATAGACTGATAGTGAAAAAATCTTTGTTGCTACGTTCCCCTCAAGGGCGTTGTACGACCACAGGATACCATGCAATTTTCTTCTACGCATGTCTTGTGCTAAGGGCCGGGAGGGCAGTCCCTTGGGGAGCGATGTCTGGTAAAGTACAAGAGGGTAACCACGGCCCCTTTGGATGTAAATCCAGTTCATCACCGGCGATTCAAAAATACTCACTGTAAGACTTGTCGAAAATACCACATCCTTTCGAGTCATGTAAGATTCGTCATGCGGTAGTGACGACAACATGAACATTTATTGTCGATCTCGTCGCCAAGATTATCACGGTGCGCCGAAAGCCGTTGCGAGGTACATCAAGTGGAGATCCTTAGAGCAGGAAATGCCGAGATACAGCGTATAGGAACAGGCACTCAAAATGCTCATGCACCGGTAGAGTCTCCATCTGGCGATACTCGGGGATAGGGGCAAAGGAAAATCAGTGTAATAAACGACACAGCTTAGAGGAATTTTTGTGCGTTACGAAAATATAAAACCCAAATTCATAAATTTCAGTAACCGAGTGGTGAGTGATGCTTAATTCATCCTCACGAAGCAATGCATACATATCGAAAGCCCTCAGAGTTTAGCCTGGGAAGAAGCCTTCCTGACATACGCGATACCACCACCGAGTGCGACCTAGGATAAAAAGAAATGAATAAAATGCGCTTACATGCAGCCCGCTGATAGCGACCCTACCTTTCCAGTAGCCAAATCCTTAGTAATAAAGGTGACCTCAGTCGTCCCATTAGGACCCGGCCCGACCTCCCACACCTGCGTCTCAAGCGTATCACCGGGCTTCACAGGCGCCGTAAACCTGACACCAAAGAGTCTCAAACTCTTCGGATCATTCCCACCAACCGCCTTGATAATCGCGCGCGCCGCAAACCCAAACGTTGAAAGTCCATGCAGAATAACACCACCAAAGCCCGCAGCCTTGCCAATGCTGGGATCAATGTGCAGTGGGTTGTAGTCGCCACTGAGACGGAAGACGAGGGCTTGTTCGGGAGTGGTGGATTCGGTGATGGTGTGGTCAGGTGCGCGGTCCTTTGGGATGGGCTTTGCTTGGGGTGGGCCGGCGATGGCTTTGGTGAATTTGTCACCGGTGGCTTTGGCGCCGAGGTTGAAGGAGGAGCTCTGGATTCCGAGGGTGTTGTGTAGGGTAGGTAGTTGAGTGGGGTTGGGCAAGTACTTACGTAGAGCTTGGCGTAGGTTTGGCCGTCAGGGCCAACCAACATGTTTTCAGCAGTCAAGACGATACCGGTTTCTGTGTTTAGCAATTCCACGAATAAACATAGTGTCTGGTGGGGCAGAGATGAATGAACGCACTATTCTCATTAATACCAGTATAGCGAGTCTTCCACACCCAACCAGGTCCAGAAACAAGAGGAATATCTTTGATAACTTCAATCGACTGCGTTGCATGAACCTGTATCGGAAGCCATCCCCCAAACACAAAATGAGAATATCTTTCCCCTCACAGACATAGGACGCAACACGTACGACACGACCAGGATTCATAGCTGGCATTCCCGGGATTGGCCTACCCTTGACTCTCTCAGCAAATAGATTCACATCCTGACCATCACCCTTGAGCTGCAAGACGACAGGGTAAGTGGGAATAGGCGAAAAGTTCTTGTCTTGAGAGAAAGGGGGTATTTTGTCAGCTCCACTTCCAGCTGGCAACTCAGGGTAGGTAGATTCGTACCGAGCTCTGGATGACGATTAGTTATATCATAAGGGAGGGAAAGGTAAACGTACCGTAGACAAAATGAAATTCATCCTTCTTTGCACCAACACCGACGGCATAAGTTAACAGGTCGCGCTTGTTCCAGCTGACCTGCCAGCGGTGAGTAGGTACCAAGATCCGGTTAGCTGCACCGTTCGTATGTCTTCGAGGTTCATAGGCAGAGCCACTTACAGGTTTATCCGGTAACTGAAAACCGACGACTTGCGATAGATCGGCAGGCATGTTTTGTGTGAGGAAGGAGTGGTAGAAGTGCGACTGGGCCAGGGAGATGAAGTTCCGGCAACTCCGGCTATCATTAGCGCCGCCCCTTTAAATAATCATGAGACAATGCTAGCGCTTTGTGGATAGATCTCGCTCTCTACTACCTATGAGCACTGGATCTAGTCTTTGTATTCCACTCGACCCTCTGACCAAGGGAGAGTGAGTGGACTGCACGGCGAGAAACCAATAATAACGGTATTTCTAGTCCAACTTACAAGGTAACATATTCTACAACACTATTTCCAATCAGAGGCCGTTTCTCCCAATCTTTCATCCATCCCGAAGCAGCACCTTCCGCATCACCCACACACGGGAGCGCAAAAACGCCAGTAGCAAACCATATATCATCTAGCCCCGTCTCATGTTCACCGAGAAGCGTAGGCAATACCGCCCTCGCGACAATCAGATTCGAATTCGCATCCGTCCTCAACGCCTTTCCCTTCCTCGTTCCGGCAGTATTCAATTCCACAATACCAGAAACACCAGCTTTAGACGCCGCACGACCCTCTCCTCCATTTTCATACGTACCAAACTCTTCGCCTTCAGAACTTTCCAATGCTCTTCCATTTCGACCTTGCCCGTAGATTGCGAAGCCTCCTTCCGCCGAGATCAACTTGCGCCCGGTTCTAATACGATGCACGCGAACATGCCAGAGTGGAGTATCAGGTCGGGGTGGCACAAGCCACGTTTCGACTTCAACACCGTTCCAGGGGTACCACATCGATCGGAGCCACCTCCCATTCTCAATCCTCGCTTCTCTAGTTACGCGTCGACACTTCCACGTCTCCCCTCCATCGTCACTGAGCGCAAGTGTGCTATCACCTCCAAGTTCCTCAAGGGTCCCATTCCCTACTGGAACGCTGTACCCAAACGCTGAAGAATATGCCAGTTTGCCGTACTTTGCAGCACTTTGCTTGACTGGGTAGGAGCATTGCTGACCGGAAGAAAGCAGAAAGGTGTGTCCGCCGAGGTTTGTCATTATATGTAACGGATGTTTCAAGAACTTGACTGTGTTTCGCAAACTTTCGGGGTAGGGTTCTTCTTTGGACGACCAGAATGGGTGAGTCTCCGGTAGTGCAAGCGTGATGAAGGACTTGCAGCACCAGTACGGCGAGCCTGGTGAATTGTAATTTTCGGTAATATTGTGGTTGGGGTAGCAGTAGCCGATTGTGAGGGTGCCGTCGGGGTAATAGGCTCCAGGTTGTTTGGTCCAGTAGCGGAGGTTACGTAGCTGGAGGCCTTTAATGACTCCCCAAGTCAACGGGGCCGGTAGCTCAACGTTGGCAAATGCCAAAGCACCCCAGAATGATGACATGGCGAAGCGGTATGTCATACTTCGCCCAAAGGGAATTGCGCGTCCTAAGGCATCCTGTGAGCTCAGATGTTATGCTTTTTTGGAGTGGCTGATTCACCCTCTTCATCAAAGTAGTGGACAAAGTCTAGTGCGAATTGGCGCGCCCTGTTACGGTACTCTTCGCATCGCTCTGGATCACTGTCTTGTGCTAGCCGAGAATATACCAGTTGTGCGAATTGAATTGCGAACGATGATGAGTAGTAATCCAGCTGGACAACGCCTTCCGGACCGTCTCTTGACCAACTATCGCCAAGGTAGAATGTATCCAGGTGGTCGAGATCGGCTTTCATCCTTTCTGCATCGAACCTTGTCGAACGAACTTTTGAAAGGCCGAGGTTCGCAAAAACCTGCATATCCAAATACACACTTGAGTGAGCCTCTGGACTTTGATTACCACTTACTCTGAACCATAGCCAGTTTGTGTTCGGCATTTGCTTATCATTCATCCCTCCAAGCCAATTCTCCAAATTCCTCTTCGCATCTGCACTCAACGGATCCCAAACTTTATCTTTCGCAGTCGCAAGCGCAAACCCAATAGCCGAACACTCCACCATCCTCTGATCTCTATCCCTCATCTCACCCCAATACTCTCCATGTATCAGATCCGTACCATTCTGGAACCCCCTCACCCAACGCTCTGTACCTGCATAATCACCACCTCCAGCCAGAAGAGAAGCGAGCCCCCAGATGGGACGAGAAAACCCTTCGAGCTGTGCAGCTGTTTCATCATAGTGCGTCGCTGTATGACCAAGATGGATCCGTGCACCGCCTGGAGACGTGTGTGAAGCAAGGGGATCAAGGAGTCCGATGAGGAAAGCCCGCAGGTCGGATTTGGTGAGGAGTGGATTCGAAAGGAACGGTGTGGTGTCTGCAAGTGAAGACATTTTTCTCGCTTCTCTTCGGGGTTTTGGTTGAAGTTAAGATGTTCGCTGGCGCAGTTGTGTTGTCCCTCGAGACTCTCCCAGCTGCAACCTTGATATTCCCGACATTCTGCCGATTGCACGAATGGAAAGTCGTGGGTGACCCGTCTCGGACCGTATACTTCCAGCTTTTGTTCTACAAGAGGGCGACCACCAAGACTTTTGTAATCAACATATCTGTGCCGTGGTTCACCCGCTGGGGTATGATAGAGGTATCAGAGGAATAGTGGACAAATATTTGGTTCCGTCAGGGTATATTAGATATGGCTCTCAATGGTTCGCCTCATTTCCGACTACTACTTGAGTCTGTTACCGTGTATGCTACGCATTACATTAGGAGTATATAAAAGTGACTGAAAGGACTCTAGCGACGAATGAAAGAAAACTCTAGAGCAATGGGGGGTATCCCAAAGTGGAAATGGCCTTTTGATGATATACAGACACACCCTTACTCGGGTTTTCGTTCTTTGGTGGTTCCAGCTTCCACCTCTTCCATCTGTACGCGCTCATAAGCGCCCTGTGAAGAGTTGTTTGCAGGAGGGGATTCTTGATGTTTAATCCAAGTGTACCAGATCGAGCCAAGGAGGATGATGGCGATAGAAGATGCACGTCCGCTAGACACAAAACGGGTGGGGGGCGTAAGCGAGCCAGGCGCAGGAAGGATATTGGAACAGGACACGCACCTTGTAATGACGTCGTGGAACAACCACATCCCTAAAAGCGATGCCGCTACACCGCGAACAGCAGAGGAAATCATGTGGGTAATGGGAGAGGTGACTTTGATGGAGAGGAGACTGGCGATGCTCATGAGGAAGCCAAAGACACCCTGGTCACTCGATCAATATGGTCTGCTATTGGGGGACTTGTGCAAAAAGTATGACGCACAGTGATAATGGAGCCCCAGATGAAAGTGGTCAATGGGCTAAAGGTGTCTTCAGCGTTCAAGAGCTCATCCGCACCAAAGAGGAGGTCGGAGATTGCGGGTCCTTCACCCAGAAGTAGGACGATGGGAGCAAGTACGACGGCGCTCAGAAGGTTGGTATACCAAGACAGAGCCAGGGCGCTGCCATTGACGACATTCAGACTCTGTTTGATGACGACCGAGTGGATGGCTGTGATAGCAGAGCTGGCAACGCCAAAGAAGATACCAGTTGTGGAGATTGGTGTACCGTCAAGGAAAACGCCTATGAAGAAACCGAGGGTGACGACTGCGCAGGCGGTGAGGATGAGGAGCGAGGGACGGGTATGCAGGAAGATGTAAGAGGTGGCGACAGTGAAGGGGAGTAGGAGACCACGGGCGACTTGATAGAAGGAGGCGTCGACAAATTTGAGGGTATAGTTGCTAAAGCTGGGTGAGGGTAAGGGTGGTAGTATGAGACACGGCCGAGGGGGAGACGCACCTGAGCCCAATTACATTTAGGCCAACCATGGGCACGAGCCCCTTGCACACGCCAAAGTCGAATGAGAGACGGTCCGGCAGCAAGCGTACCAGGTCGGAAAGGATGAATAAAACGACAGCTATCATGAGTTGGGTCCATAGGAAAAAGAGAGGGGCGTCTGTAGCATTGAGGACCCATTTGTTACTAGGGACATGGGTCAGCCTGCTAGTGTTGGGGGAAATGCAAGTTTTTTTTCGCCCTTACACCATGACCATCTAAGCAACATGTCAAATTTCAGCGTGTGGGATGCAAGGGCATGAGGGGAGGGACACGAACTGCGAGTGCTGCAACGAGGTAGAACATCACGACACTGGTCTAGAAGGTGCTCTGAGGTCATGGATATAGATGGGATGAGAGAGCACATACGACCTGAGCCCGTGAGGCTGATTTTTGGGGGTTTTGCTGAGCCATGGGAGAGAGAGTTGTGTGTGTGTCGTGTGAAAAGTGGCTCCGCGCATTTGCTGTGGGCGCCCATCCATTTGCAAGCACTACGCGTCGCGTGCTCACCGCAATGTCCGACAACGACGACGAACACGACCCTCCCCGCCCAACGCCTGTCATCGAACATGCTTGTAAGTGACGGACTGGATACAATAGCTGCATAGCTAGACAACTGGTGCAGCCCCAGACGACACCATTCGCATCCTCCTAGCCACCGACAACCACATTGGCTGCAACGAACGAGACCCAATACGAGGTCAAGACGCTATCAACTCTTTCGAAGAGATTCTCCAGCTAGCAGTAAAACATGATGTTCGTTCAGCCCGCGCTCTCACTCCTCCCTGGCTCGGTTCGTTCTGAACACCCACAGGTTGACTTTATCCTTCTCGCAGGAGATCTCTTCCATGAAAACAAGCCATCGAGAGACTGTCTATACAGGACTGCAGCACTGTTGAGAGAGTACACGATGGGTGATAAACCAGTCCAGGTCGAGCTATTGAGCGACCCAGATGAGGGAAAGGCGGAGGGCTTCTCGTGAGCACCCTTGTACAGCTTTTCCAACATGCCTAGACATATCTCAGGTTCCCTGCCATCAACTATGAAGATCCCAACTTCAACGTCGGCATACCCGTCTTTTCAATACACGGCAATCACGACGACCCACAGGGAACAGGTGCAGATGGCGCACTCTGCGCACTCGACGTCCTCTCTGTCTCAGGCCTACTCAACTACATGGGTAAAATTGACCTTCCTGTGTCTGATGCTAATGCTCAGACTACGGGCATCGCTGTGCGCCCTGTGCTCCTTCGCAAGGGCAATACCTATCTTGGTATGTATGGCATTGGAAACGTCAAGGACCAGAGAATGCATTTTGAACTGAGGAGTAATCGTGTGCGGATGTACATGCCGAAGAATAAGGAAGAGTGGTTCAATATTCTATTGCTGCATCAAAATCGGTATGTCCAGCGTTTCAGTGGCTTTTAGATGCGGGCAACCCACCCCCCCTCTAGCGTCAAACACGGTCCCCAGGAATTTGTTCCCGAAGGCATGTTTGACGATAGTATCGACCTGGTCGTTTGGGGACATGAACACGACTGTCGTATCTTGCCAGAATCCGTTGCTGGAAAGAACTATTACATCACCCAACCAGGCTCCTCAGTGGCTACTTCACTTGCCGACGGCGAAGCACTGGAAAAGTAAGCTGCCCCTTCCTCTCCTGTTGCGCTCTCTGATATCAACTTGCCCAGACATGTCGCTCTTCTCGAAATACAAGGCAAAGAGTTCCAGCTAACGCCCATTCCACTTGACACCGTCCGACCTTTTGTCATTGAAGAAATCAATCTAGTAGAAGCATCAGAGGAGGAAGGCTTTGACATCTCTGATCACGTCGACATTATCAAGTTCCTGAAGTCCAGAGTCAATTCTTTGATTTCCAGGGCACAAGAACAATGGCAAGAGCGTAACGCACGCGCCAAGGCACAGGGAAAACCTGAGCTTAAGCCAATGCTCCCCCTGATCCGAATGAAGGTATTTCCCCCGCTCCATGTCCTGCACTTCTCCTGACCCCCTGGACATCTTATACGACAGGTCGACGCAACAAACGTAAGCGAAACATTCAACCCTATCCGTTTCGGCCAGGAATTCCAAGGCCGTATCGCCAACCCGCGCGATGTCCTCACTTTCCACCGCTCCAAGAAAACCGGCACCCGATCAGCCAAAGTGGCCATCGACCAACCCGAATTGAGTATCGATGATCCCGATTTGAGTATATCGGAAAAATTAGCCAAAGTGAGGGTGCAGACGCTTGTGAAGGAGTATTTGTCGGCGCAGGAGTTGCAGTTGCTTGGAGAGACGGGGATGTCGGACGCGATTCAGGTGTTTGTGGAGAAGGATGATATACATGCTATTGAGAGGTAGGGTGGCTTTTATGTTGTTGTTTATGGGCGCGATGTTGACGCGAACGGTTTTTTTTTTTAGGCATGTGGATAGAGCGTTAAAGGAGTTGATGAAGAGTGTGTCGAAGCAGGATGAGATGAACGAAGATGATTTGGAAGAATTGGTATGCGGCCATCCTGCCCCTATGAGTCTTGCTCATACCTTTTTTCCGTATAGCTCGCAAAAGCAAAAGAACAGCAGGAACAACAATATGTCGAACAAGCCAAAAACAAGAAGAGCAAAGGCAAGGTACGTTCCGTCCCCTCTACTACTCTCGACTTGTCCCATCCAATTCCTCCACCAGTCAAAAGCGCAACAACAAGATGCAGCAGTCGAGTCGGACGACTCGATGCTTATGGATGTCGATGCCAACCGAGGAGGTTCCGACTTTGAAGAGCCTGATTCCGACGTGCCTCCCCCCAAAAAACGTGGTGCTGCTGCTTCGAGAGCTGCCAAAGCTCCTACTACTAGAGGTGGTAGGGGAGGAAGGAAGGCGGCGACTGCCACAACGACAACGACGAAGAGGGCGCCTGCAAAGGGAAGAGGGAAGAAGGCTGTTGCTGAGGTGAGCTTGCTAGTTGGATATTAAAGCTGTTGAATTAATTTGTTGTAGAGTGACGAAGATGCCGAGGTTATCAACGTTGATGATGTGGAAGACGACGACGAAGATGACGAGGTGCCCCAACCAATGAAGAGAACGAATCGGGCGGCAGTACTGAGGTTTGTACTTTCTTCATTCGCTGCCTGGTTGCTAATAGCATGTTGTCAGTCAACAAGCGTCCAAAAAAGCCCCGGCAAAGAAAAAGGCAGCTAGTGGGAGTACGCAGCGGCAGGGTCAGCTGGATTTTGCACCTGTGGGAAGGACTCCGAGGGCGGCCGCTACCAAGGCGAGGGGGAGGAATGTGGTAAGTGGGAGGAGTGATCTCTTATGAGCGTGCAAAGAGCTGAAGAGTTTTTTCTTCTAGATTGAAGACGACAGCGACTAGTTAGTGCTATTAATAGTTGGTAATACGTCACACGTGCAAGTCTGCTATGCAAGCCGCCCTTCTCCCTTTTCATTTCAAACCCACAACAACCCTTGCCTGAGGCACCGGCCCGGTGCGTGACGAGTCATTTTGGATTTGCGTCACCCGTTGCAACCAGGATCGTGGGCCGTCGCTATCCTCCCGCGCGTCTAGGTAATATCGCTCAAGGGAGTGCATCTTAAGCTTCTGGCATTTAATCGACACGTACACCAAGGAGCCCAGCTCTTTCAACCTTCCGGTCTAGAGCCCACCCAACCTGAACGCCGCCTGTCAGACTTGGTTCACGTTGCTAACTGAATTGTCCATTCTTGGTCGCTTTTTCCGTGCGGTTGTTGCTCTTCTCCTTTCGAGGAACTCGCTCGGTGGATCCCCCCGCCCCCCCAAACTCGGGCACTACGACATATTCATACTGCTCTGAGGCGACGAGTAACTGGGCTCCGTTTGTGGGAAATGCTAGGGTCTCTGAAAGAGCTGTCCGGTCCGTACCCAGATGGGGAGAGTCACTCTACTGGTCGCTCTACTTGCTTTTTCGAGGCACGCTCGTCTGGGGTTGCGTCTTCTTCTTCCTCAGGGGACTCATCCTCCGCAGATATGTTTCCACGGCGTGTCTGGGATAGGTATGTAATCCAAGGAATGGGGACAGGGAGTAGTAGCATCCACCTGGCTCGAATGCTGGAACCAAAGGATTCGAGCGGGGGTTTGTGTGCTATTAAATGTTTGGGCTCTAGGCTGGATGACCACGACGGCGGCGGCGGGGGGGCGAGGAGTCTATTGGAAAAGGTGTTGGAGGTATTGGACCGGCTGGTGGAATGTCAGGTGTCTGCTTGGACCTCCGCGCCGCCGCGGGAATCTTCAAGCGAGTTTGTCGATGAAAGTGGGAGTGTGTTCTTACAGAAGATCTATGATATTTTCTGTGGGAACGAAAAGGTTTATGTTGTACAGGTGCGTCTAATTTGTTTTTACGCTTCAACTAATGGGGGTTTGAAGGCTGAGAGGATATGGATTTAGAGTTATTGCGAAAGGAATCTTGCAGATCCCTGCGATTGCTGCTTGGTTTCGTCTTCCGGTTCTCACGGAAACCTCTGTGACTTCGATTTTTCTCTTGGATCCAGATGGTACCTTTCAGCAACACACGGAACGGATATACCAAGATGTGATGCACTCTCTACGGCTTTTAGCAGCAGAGTTGGCTCTCGGGATTTTGTTCCTTCACAAACTCGGAATCGTTCATCAGGATATAAAGCCCTCGAATATTATGATCACGCCCTCGGGACATGTGCAAATCAGCGACTATGGCGCTGCAAGTTTGTTACCGAAACTACTTCCAGGGCTCCCAGACCTTTCAGATTTGGGCTGTGCATCCCCCCGGGGTGTCATGCCTAACAGGACCTCCGTAGCTGGATTTAGCGAAAAGCTAACTTTCACGAGGAAGTTCGAGCCGCTGGTGGTTGGTTTGGATGAGCCGATCACGTTGACGCCGAGATATGCGGCACCAGAGTTGTTGGAACATGATGAACAGGGGTTGATTGTGTATGATGAGAGGGTGGATTGGTGGAGCTTTGGTTTGGTTTTGTGTGAGTTGGGTTATGGGAGTGAGCGCCCGGATTCGGGAGAGCTTGGTGAGGATGACTCTGGGGAAGGGTTCTGTCATTTTCTTAGCCAGGTATGTTGTCGGATATATGTTGGGTTCTTCTTGAAACTCAATTTAGGGCGTTTATGATAGCTACTCGTTGTGGATCCCAAGGAACGATTAGACGGCCCTGCCGTCCGTGATCACCGTTTCTTCAATTTCGAAAGACAGACCTGGGACGAAATTATGGACTTGCGACATCCGCCCTGCCCACCTATAATTATCCCAACGTCTCGACTCAGTTTCGGGGAAAACGGGACATATCGTTCGAGTCTATCGTTTTCATCCAGAGCAGGACGAATGTCACAGATTAAGATAACGGATGCAGGTCCGTCGCTAATCACCGATGAGGGCCACGATCAGAAGAGCGATATCCAACCCTTTCCTTCGACTGCTTCTTTGTATCAGTACTCGGACAGTCGGCCGGCCTACAGAATTAACAGGGAAATTATACCCCAGATCGTGGCGCTAAGCGAGGACCCCAATGATTCTGGACTGGGTTTGCCGGAATCATTCATGCTATTGGCAGAGAGTGGGGTTGAAAGCGATGGAGACGGCAGTGATGGCGAATTGAAGGACTTTGAGGCGCTTCAACGATATACGGGGTGCCCTTGCTCGTCGTCCCTGGCTGGACGGTGCGAGCAGCACGGATTGGGAGAGGATTGGGTGGATATGACGGTAGACGAAATGGTTGTGCTCTCTTTACTTCAGGCCAGGGACGACATCAATGCTCAGTTAGCTGAGGATTGGCGGCCCTGCAAGATCCGGGTAAAGATACGACCGAAGAAGGCCCGGATTATTGCAAGAGCGTCGATGCGGATTATCAGAGTTGTTTCGCAGTATATCTGCGCTGCGGTGCAATGCAGATGAGGGACGATGGTGATGTTTCACAGACTACGTAGATATATTAATGGACGGTTGTGTGTGTAAAGAGATTTTGACGTAGTTTTGTATCTTTAGGCTATATATAAACACTAGTACTGCATATATATATATCGAAGCACTGATGTATTGATGCGTTGACGAGGTTCATTGTCGTTCATCCGAGTACTGTTTGCTTACCCCGTAATCTAGTTTCAAGGCAAAGCTACACAACCGCGGTAAAAAAAAATCCGACTGAGACGCGCCGGGTGGCAGAGCTCCATATCAAGGAAGGAATCGGAACGGAGGACGCGGCGTGATGAGTCAAGACTATCGGAGAGTTCCTTACGTCATTCACTGAACCTCCGAGTCCGTTCGCTCCGCTCGTACTTAAAAAGTTGATATTTATATGTCTCGTCTTTCCATACCCGTATCCCTCCTACCCCCCTTTGTTTTCCTATGCACCACGCTGCTTGTTCGAGGTTGAGCCAGGCCCTGGTCTCGACCTCGAGAGCTCACTCATCAACCCTTATACGATGTGCTACACGTAATTTCAGCTCGACTGTAGCGAGGAGCAAACAGCGAGTCGTTGTTCTTGGTTCAGGTTGGGGAGGATACGGGCTTCTTCGAGGGATTGATAAGGAACGATATGGTTTGTCATCGACTGTCGTGCTATTCAGCCCATCAGCTCCTTGTTCAATGCTTCTTTGTAGATGTTACCTATCGTGTCACCCAACACGTACTTTAACTTTACACCGCTGCTGGCGAGCACCGCTGTTGGTACTTTGGAATTTAGGACTGCTATTGAACCCGTGCGTTCGACCTTTTTTTTTTCTCTTTTAATTAAATGCTTAACCGTGTATCCCTGTGTGTCCTTTCAGGTCCGGAAATATGTCCCTGATGTGGTACGTAACAATGGGACATCTATTTTTTCCTCGATCCCTGACGTGCAAATTTAGACATACTATCAAGCAGTGGTGTGATGACATTGGTGTGTCTGGTCTTTGAATTCTCTTCTTTTGCTATAACTCAAGGTATCCCCAGATTTCAAACAGAAGCGTTTGACATGTGTTTGTACCCTTCACCCCCCTCCCTTAATATCCACACGTCTGAGCAACTTTGTGATAACACAGATGCCTGCTACACGACCAGCGACCAAGGAGACCTCTGACCCCACGAGCACCGATGACGTCAACTATCCACGCCTCACCCCATAGCCCGTTTACATTACGATTCGATAAACTCATAATCGCCGTAGGAGCTTACTCACAAAGTGAGGATGTTCATGGTATTTCTGGGGCACCCTGCCTGACTTTCTCCAGCATTTAACATCCCGGGAGTGAAAGAGCACGCCCATTTTTTGAAAGATGTCAAGGACGCACGTAAAATACGTAGCCGGATTCTTGAATGTAGGTCTAGTGAACATTTTGGTCAAAGGGTTTCTGTTTGATCGACACACCTCCAGGTTTCGAGCAGGCAAACCAACCCACACTAAGTGATATTGAGCGGCGTAATCTCCTTAATTTCTGTATAGTTGGTACGCCTCTGTTGCCTTGTACGCTTCGCTGTGATCCTCACTTGGGAGCAGGTGGCGGACCTACAGGTATCGAGTTTGCCGCCGAACTTCGTGATCTCCTTCGGAGTGATGCTCGTGCGCACTATCCAAACCTCGCAAGGCTCGCAAAAATTACCGTATACGATGTTGCCGACAGTATTTTGGGTTCATTTGACAAGTCCTTGGTCCAGTACGGTCAGATCACAGCTTCTCTGAAGATCCTGCTGACGTGAAGGGGTGTAGATACACAGAAAATACGTTTCTCTCGCGAGGGCATTAGCATCCTCCTAAAACATCATGTGGAGCGCGTTGAAGCGGTATATCTCCTACTTCCAAAGCGCCTAGCGTGACCAACTGATAAATTATTAGGGTAAAATGATTGTACGTGAACAAGGCGAAGGTACGTTCATCCTCCTATCTCGATCACCCCCAGCTCTCTCAACTATGATCAGTACCATTTGGACTTCTTGTTTGGAGTACAGGACTAGCGCCGAATCCCCTCATCTCTTCGATCTCCTGAGGTGAAGAAGCACTCTAAGCAAGCATGGTACGTCCCTGGGTGACCTTGAATGAGGCAACTTCGCTCATGATGCTTTTAGTCTAATAACCAACGATCAACTAAATGTCATTATGACAGATACTAATCAACCGAACCCTGATGTATGGGCTATTGGCGACGCGGGAATGGTTGAAGATATGCCTCTGCCAGCAACGGCTCAAGGTGAGCATCATACCCGGAAACTCGGGGATTTTGACACTTGATATTTGTTTTTTCTATCTAGTTGCTAGTCAAAAGGCAAACTACTTGATCAAAAAACTGAACAAACTCGCCAAAAATAAGGAATGGGTAAAGCCATTCGAATGGCAGAATCAAGGAAGCTTGGCCTACATCGGAAATTGGTTCGTATGTCATCGCCTGACATAAATGCAGTTCTAATGCGACCAAATAGGAAGGCCGTGTATGACAGGGGGTTAGGATCGGAGGAAGATGGGAACAAGTTCATGTCAAAAGAAACCTGGACGCGTGGCTTGGCTGCTCTGGCGTTCCGCGTACTTTACTATGACATTGAGCTGGAGGAATAAGTGGGTTCTATTTATAGAAATCCGAAATCCAAACGCTAATCAAGTTTCAGGATCCTCGTCCCTACATATTGGTTCCTAAACTGTAAGTGTCGTACATTTAGTGCTGAGCGGCCTCCTGAACTAGCGAATCTAGGGATATTTGGAAGGGATTTGACCCGATTTTAGACCCCCCTGATGTCACCCGCTCTCACCTCAGCATCCATTGTTTCTGTGCTTTGCTCCTAACTTATATCGCTACCTTACATCCATATCCAGCTTTCGATCAATAGACCTGTAATCTACAGTCATGGTATCATAGAAGGCTACAAACGTTCGTTGTACACGGATACTAAAAATACTACTCATGCACACTAGGGGCGTCAAGCCCGGCCGAGCACCTACGCCCTTTCAACGCACGGGACGCACATTAATTTGCAAGCAACTGGTCTACTTATGCTCCCGTTTCTCTGGAGCACATCAATATCCTTCCAGAACCCTTGAACAAAATCAAGATGATCTAGGACTACACTTTCAGTGACGTTGGTGCCTGACTGGAGACGCAGGTCCGACAAGATCTCGCGGAAGGAAGGGTCGAGGTCTTTGGAGGTCTCGAGTTTACCACTCGTCGAGTTGACGCCGACATGGCCAACGTGCCTGAACGAGTCGGGTTTGGGAGAAGAGATCATAGAAATGGAGACGCCAGGGATGCCCTGCCGCCGCTCGAGTGCCAGTGGAGGGAGGGGAGGACGTTTCCTTGGATTTTGATTTTTTGGTAGTCCTGATACTCAGACTTCGGGAGCGATTTTTTGGTCGTTTGGCTGTGGGGAAGTCATTGTCAGTTGACGGGTCTATATTTTTTGGGAGAGGGTAAATACAGGTGGCCTGCGAGTGCGGCGGTGATCTTGGAGATTACTTCAGTCGAGAATGCAGCAGCTTCTTTGTCGTCGTCGAAGAGAAATCCGTACTTGCGGCTCTAGAGGACAAAGAAAAAAAAACCCATCATACCAACACGTGAGTTGCTACGAAACCCTTAAGCATCGAGGGAGGAAGAAACAAACTTACACTACCTCGGAAGACATGGAAGAAGGGCCTATCAAGTTCATAATTAAACTTGCCGTTTCCTAGTGAAAGTGGGATCTTGAATTTCCATACGACCTTCCCTGTAGCATCGTCGACGAGCTGGAACCACCAATCCGAGTTTGGATCATCGCCCTGGCTGGTATTCGCACTGATTGATGGAGGGGGAGTTCCTACTGTTACTGGTAGGGTTGGACCAACAGCCGTTGTGCCGAGGATGGGCTGGGACATAGTGGCCATATGCATACTTTGCTTATCTCGGCCGAACACCAACGTTCCCTTTAGATGCGAAAAGGTCCACTGGCCGCCACTATTCTTGTCTTTCGATGAACTCCCACCACTACTGCCCCAGCTAAAACCGAGAGGTCCCGTATTGTGGTGGCTATTACCCGTCAGTTGTGTGCTATGATATATCCGAGCACCTCCGATAGCATAGATAGTATACTTATCAGGAGAAACTCCTGGGAGGAAATAGTCTTCCGGGCTGGTGGTGGCGCTGCGGAAGTGGGCGGTACTCGCGCGCGGGGTGGGGCGGCGGGAAGGGGAGGGTCCGTGTCCGCTTCCGGGCTGAGAGAGGGAGAAATCATGAGAGCTGGAGGAGTGAGATGAAGCGATGGAGGAGATGATAACCCCTGATTGATTCACGGTGCCAGCCATAGTTAACGAAGCTTATTTTTTTTTTAGAGGATGAGGGGAGGAAAGGAGTGCTGCAGGATGTCGCAAGAAGGGGGAAGAGACGATAGTAGTATTTAGCTGACGAGACTGTATTCACATCCTTTTTGCCTTGCGGACTTCACAAGTATCGTGAAACTTGCTTCTCCCTTCCCCTACTTGCATCATGCTTTCCGCAAGGTGTTGGGCATGCACGAACCTCGACCTGTGGGTCATTAATGAATGCGCCCGTCCACAAGAGGACTTGCTTGATCACTCTTGCGGCGATAGGGTGCGTAGTGGCGTATCCAGCGAGTTTAGGCACTCAAAACGGCTTTGAGGGATATCAGCAGCATGGCGCAGTGGTAGCGCGCGGGGCCCATAACCCCGAGGTCACTCGATCGAAACGAGTTGCTGCTATAAGGGCTATAGTTAACCCTTTTTGTCAGTACCTGAATATAATACAATCTTGTTTTCACTACCGTACCCTCACTGTTCAACTACTTGATTACATAGTTGACTGCCCGGATCGATTAATCACAAAAACCCCGCCCTGCTGAAAGTGATGTCCGTATTCGTGATATTCATAATACTCCGATACAGAGTCCTCCTTATCGTGACAATTACCGGTTTTTGGTATATACTCCGCACAGTCTGTAACAAGTTTATAATATACAAAAGCCCGAGTCATGGTTAGAGTAAGATATATTTTATACTTGGGTATGAAGTTTTGTCAAGATCCAATGCCTGAAAGGGAGAAAGCGACGATCGAGGGCTAGATTCGCAAGGGTTAGTACAGTATAGTACTACACAATATAAGTGGGAAAGTGCTTGATTAGCTAGCTAGAAAGTAACTTGATATCGGAGGATAGCTGGAAGACCGTCAATATTGGTGAATCTTAATGCTGGTGGTAGAATATAATCAGGGCAGTTCTGCCCGGCAGAACCGGCAGAAACGGGTAATTACCATGCATGGCATCACTATATGTATTTAGCAAAACTATTTACGTTGTAGCGACTCTATTGTGGATTTGGTATTGATAAGCCTTGGTTCCCCATCGACCGTGTAAATGTCCCAACCGCTATCATCACTCGAAATCTGAACCTCATCATCGATGCTTTGAGATGAAACTTTGCTCCGATGCGAGCTTGGTCTTGTCATTCATAGATATTGTCCGCTCTAGTCGCCTGCTGGCAGCTTGCTCTCATGGCCCTCTATCTTTTTAGACATGCCGTTCGTGGTAGTATTTATACACACTTCCAAAAATAACAATCTGATTTACTCTCCAGAACTCAAAGTCGTTGGTAATTATAGGTGCAGATCTGATTACAAGTAATAGCTAGGGGCTGATCATTCTCCCCAAATGTTCAAGTCAGTATTAGTGATACCTCAGATACAAAAACTCGAGCAAAGAAAGTCACATGGGGCCCCATTGTGTCGTCTGGCTGGGAAACGCGCCTTGGGCAAATTGAACTTGTCCAAATGGATTGCTCATTGGTTGCTGGGCAAACCCTGGACCAAATTGTCCATTCGGCTGCACGCTCATCGCCGGCTGTGGGCTGTGTCCCATATATCCTACGCCCATCCCTAGGTTGTTGTTAATGTTATAATTAAATGGTAGTGAGTTTGGCGTTGTAGACTGTGGTTGTGGGCTATGAGAGGGTATGAATTGTGAATTTGGACTGGATGAGAGCAATTGAGAATGCGCAGATTGTTGGGGTGACGTGAGTAGTGGTTGGGGCTGCGGTTGATAAAACGGCGTTGGCGCTATCTGTGGCTGGAATTGGTTCTGGAATAATAAATTTGGTTGGGCGAATGACTGGGGTATTTGCGGTGTGTTGTGTTGGAAGGTCAAAGGTGTTGTTGTCGTAGCTGAGAAAGGTGACATTAGCGTTTGGGATGGAAACTGTTGCTGAGAAAATGGATTGGGCGCGAGAGATGGTTGCTGTAGAAAAGCATTGGCTGTTGGGTTGCCTATTGGCGATCCAGCTGTGTTGGCGAACAGTGTGTTGGTCCCTAACATGTTAGGTAGAACACTGGGAGTACCGTTGTTCACGGGTAGCGTGCTGTAACCGGTACCATTGGGTTGGTATTGTAGAGGAAGAGAAGCATTAGTAGCGGGTTCCTGGAGGGATATCAAATCCGTCCAGACGTCTCCCGGTTTTGTGGCCGTGGAGGGTTGCTGGGCGCTGTTCTTTACGGGAACCGGTTGAGAAGCGGGCCGGAGGGGTTGAGCTTCCGGTACCCTTGAAGAAGTTTGACCGGCCGGTTTCGAGGGTGTTATCCGCGACTGAAGCTGAGGTTTCGCCGTCGAGAACATAGTGGCTGCGATATCTGTCGCGGTCTTGGGGGCGGAAGGGGGCGGGGGATTAGTCGTTCGTTGAACAGTGGGCTTAGATGCCGGTGAATTTGCTGAGGAAGCAGATCTTGAGGGTCCTAATTTGGACGCTACAAGAGCATTCTTATCCAAGAACCGTCGGTATTCATATTTCGCTGCAAGGGGAATTTGTCAGATTGATTTCATTTCGGCCAATTTAAACGCCGCACATCTGATATAGGTTTCGAGTTCGCTATCACGGGTTGGATCCTCTAGCGTCGGGGGAGGAGGGTGTCGAACCTCGTTTGGATTGTAGATGGCATTGGATTTGAGATTACCCATCTCCTTCATCCTCTGTGATAAATATTATTAGCAAAAGTTCGCTCATAAGGCGCCTATTTGCCACGTACATCCACTTGTTCTTTCGTCCACGAATCCAAGGTCAAGCTTTTCCTGTGGCTGAGTCAGCAAAGCTCCACAATGAACTTTCAAGTAGGCACGGACACTTTGGAGATGTGTGTTCCGATCTTACGATGGACACTTGCACACCCGACGCTGCAGAGCTGGTCAGCCCACCCTACAATAGACTGGATGGCCATACCAAATGAAAATTCCCAAATTATGTGACGCCCATCGGGGATTTCTGGCCTTGCAGTCCGCGCAAATGTCTAGAGAATAAGATTCGGCTGATGTGAACCATAGGAGGAGCTCTCACCGTTTCCAGGCTGGGAGGCAAGTTCGAGGATTATGCGCTGGTTGCGCTCTGTAGCGAGCTTGTTGATGCCTGAAGACATAGTTTTGGGAGGGAGAGAGCGAGAGTGGGACTGTATTCAATACCCTTGGATACTGTGACCGTGACGTTATGTCGAGGCTCTGGCACAAAACGCGTCCAGTCAAGCTCTCCCATGTCTCCGTATGTCTTCTTCCACATCCGCAAACATATTGACCTCACTGTCCAGCTAGTTCTATCGCCAGCACCCTGGCTCGCCGAGTGATCTCTGTCTGCGCAGAATAGGCCCAGACGTCCTCGATCCCACACACCCGGCCTCTCGAACACCCTACAAGGCTTTTCCACACACGCAGACGGTCTACTTTACCCTTCGTGCCTTTCCAAATGCAATCCTTATCCCTCACCCCGATTCGACTGGCTCTCCAAACTGGCCTCAGATAGATACTTGGAAGGATCGGATCGAGCGCGCCGCTCAATTGCGCAAGGAGCTCGATTTGGGATCCCAGCTGCTCGAGTGCAGCCCAGCCTCGTCAGCGAATATACGAAATGGGTGGCACCACCCACCCTGTTACCGCATCCAGAAGCCTCAATACCCATGAGCTTGTATTTTTCGACCTCAAAAGCGCGAACTCACAAACACTGTGTGAAAAGGAGGAGGATCCGGACAAAATTTAGAGAAGCCGTCAGCAAGATTGTTATTAAGGGCGCTTATACGACAGAAAGCCATGTCAGGAGTCAAAGCTTTGGCATCTAACCATGAAGAGGCGCGAGAAATGGCGGGCAAATGGTTACTTCCAGGTAAAAAAAATAAATTCCGACCTGAACCGCTTTGAATGTCGCTGATTTGTTATAGATTGGGCGTATATCTGTTATCCTAATCCACAACTGTATCTTGCGCCATTCCATGACTTTGTCCCTCACATTCGGACGGCACTTCAAAAAATCTGGCAGAGCGGAATGGTCCTCGAGGCCGGATGGGCAAAAGCGGAGATGCAGAGACAAACAAACGTGTCACCACGCCCGCAGAATGGCCTTGACCCGTCTCGCGCTCGTGGTGACAAGCGACTTGTCAATCGTGCAAATCGTGAACCAACTCGAAATACCAAATAGGCTAAAAGCCGATTCTGCATTGATGGCCACTCAGGTGTCCTTATAGGCTCGGTCTGCAAGGGAGGATGTGCGATGCTACATATCTCAAATGCATATGTCAAGAGATATGTGATACCTAGGCGTCAGCTGTGTTAGTGGAAGGCAACGGACGTTTTGGTCAACTGGTTGGTCGTCATGATTTCGAAGGCCCATAGTCAGAAGTGGACTATGCTTGTGATTGCATAGAGTACGGGAAGAAGTAGTACTCTTTCTCCGCCATGCTGGATATACCAGGACTTTCCCCATTATGGGGAAATTCAATAGCGAACAAAATACCCTTTTTCGATGTACTTCGCCCGCACACCAGAGCTTTCGTCCGAGGGAGGTTCCTTTGCTGTTTCTGCAACTCGGATAAAAGTTGCATTAGGCTATCAGACGTCCGAGGCTGTATAACTCATCACATCAACGCCAAAAATAATAAGAGAGGCTGGGTGCATGAGATTGACCCACCCTTCGAAGTCTAAGTTCGAACCGAGGGCCTCCCGGCTGACATCCCGAGTAGTATTTCTGATCTAAAACCCACGGCGCCGTTCCTTCTCTAGTGACAATGTCTACAAGGTCAAGATCTCGCAACGCGACCTCCTTGATGATCCCCCTGGATTCTAGCTTTTGGCCCGAAGTCTGCTAGCACATAGAGTTGATCAGGATGGACCGGTACACATTTATTGAGGATCATGAAACCCACCTGCCATAAGTTGAACATCCAATCCATGAAGCTCTCGATATCAGAGTCCGTATTTGAGCGGAAAAATACATCACCCAGTTTACTAAAATCAAGTTCTGCAAGAATATCTAGACATTCGGATTCGTTGAGAGAGACGAAGGGGTCGGACGTCGTGGACCAGTCTTCATGGCCGCGGGTTAACAAGTGAATAAATTCGTATCGTGCTTGGTAATAAAGGTGTTGCAAAAGACTGGTTTGCCACTTGCTGGCTTCGTTTGAGGACTCTTGCAGCGGCCAAGAGAGCGTGATGTTTTCGAGGGACATTAGAGATGGTGGGAGGTGTGCTGAGGTTCAAAGTGTCATCGATGATTAAGGAACAAATATTCTGTAGGAACCGACTCACGTGAAAGACTGACTTGGCGTAGAATTCTGAAATAACACCGACAGGTGTCTGCGACGGCCTCAGTCCGATTGATGGCAAAATTATTAGATCTTGTTGGATCTTCAAGATAGTCGGCAAAAGAGGCATGTAGAAACTGGATATAGCTAGTATTGGCGAGTTCGGGAGGAGGGATTTCAAGAACGGAGTAGAGTTTTTGGAGAGCTCCGTAGACAACGTTCTGCTCGAGGCCGAGTATGTTGGACACAAACAGAAGGGTAGGCGAGCATCCTCTGTATCGAATGTCTATCACCAGGGATCTGTCTGAGATGTGGCGGACCACGAGAAGGTGCCCGAGGAGGCGTCGGGCAATAGCCAAAACGGACCGAGGTATTCTAGAGAGGATTCCGGTATAGAGACCATCTAGTAAAGCAAAAGGATGTTCTTGTTGAAGAGTATCCGATGTAAGATTATCAATCACAGAAAGTACGACTTTGAGCTGAGAAACTGGATCAGCGATATTGGAATCTTCCACGAATCGGATGATGGTTGATGCATAGATGAAGAGGCCAGAAGCAGCTCTGCAAATCCTTAGACAGTCGATTTCAGCTGGCCATTGTGACCCTGAAGGAATTGCAAATGCGTAGGCTTGGCGGATTCTCTCGAACCCATTCCGTAAGAAGCGCTCCACGTCCTGGCACGCTGTGGTCGAGTCTATAGGAAGGTACTCTTGCCAATGAGATACTTCTACATGATCGAGTGAAAATGTCGCCTGTAGCTTGGGTTCCGGTCGGCTTGCGATTACCCAAAGAAAAGGTGCGGCAGGAAATTGATGTATAAACGCGCTGATGAGTAGGATGACTTCACACTGGAGATTTTCCCCTTCACATTCGTCCAAGCCATCCAGTAATATTACCCAAGGTGGATCGCCTTGGCATATTTTCCTGTGCACAAAAGGCTCGACGATGAGCATCTTGAACTGTTCTCCCATGTTTTTGTCTAGTAGGTTAGGATTGGCGGCTATCTGCTCATTGATGAAAGCCAAGTAGGATGGGATTCGGACAGCTAGTTGGAAGGCAATGGTGATGAATAACTGTTGAGGGTCGTTGCGATGATTAGGTCTTGAGAAGAATAACGTGGCGCCGAGACGCTGGGATTCTGACAAGGATTCTGCGAGGGTCTGGACGACTGCGGATTTGCCGACTCCCGCAGGCCCACTCAGCCAGAGCAACATCTCGTTTCGGCGACCACCATTAACCCATTCATGAACCTTATCGATAAGAGCTGTGCGAGTTCCAGGATGGCATCGAGGGGGAGGGTCCCGTGCAGATGAATCGAATTCTGCGCCCCGAATGATGTGATTGGAAAGTTTCTCTAAAGCTGTTATTTCTGAGGTAAGCAGGATCAGCGAACGAAATTCATGTTAAACCTCACCTGGGATCGAGCTGTTGTCGTAGCGTATGTTGGTGATATCATACATATTCGGGCTATTCATCACAAAGTGATTTGCATTGCTAAAACACCCCGTGAGGATATGAGGGTCTTTTGAGGGCCAGTGGGAATGAGTCTGCAGCCTGTAGAAACGCAGTCAAACTAATTCTTACTGCTGATCGGCGATCCTTCAGAAATTCTAGAGAAGGTTGAGTCGAGCTTGCTCTGTCCTGAGCCACGCCGCTGGTCGTTAAGTGCCTCTGTCATGAGCACTACCTGGTGGTGACGCCAGGAGGGGGAAGGACAGAGGCGGTACCGCCTGGCGCTGTCACGCGCGTATTTGTTCTCACTCTGCTTAGCGCTCAGTAGCGGTTTCGTAATCGGCTTTTGTATGTTTTCTTCATTCCGATATGTCGGTGTCTTCCCCATCCAGCCCTGTCCTTGCGTCACTCAAGACGAGATTGGAATTCTTCTACCGCTAATGGTACATATCTTAGATACCTCTGCTCCGTAGACTGTAGTCCAACCTATGGTCACGTTGGTCCATTTTTGTGGTTAGCACAACGTCTCGGAGGAGACTTTGATTAGTTACGAGGATGTGCTGTGAAGGGCCTCAAAACGCAAAGGGGCCCGTTTTTATGCACGTGATTCAGGCCGTTCGATTATGGATAGATTAAACCGTCAATCCGGAGTTTCATATATCATCTATCAAGGACAGAACATGAGAACACAATGGGAGAAAATAAAGCTGAAATATCGTCGCCCCTTTAGATCATAATCAAGCCTTGGATCTTCTGGACTCGTAGAATCGCAAGGAGATATCGAAATAATCACGTGACACTATCAGCTAACCACGGACTCTCTAAATCCTTCCTGCGCCCATCATCATATGTCCACCCAAAGCCAGACCCCAATTGAGCAATACGCAGCATACCCTTTCGCAACAGATCAACTATATCAGGTGCGCCGACGCCCATTATCATCATATCAGCTAAATCTGAGCTTTGGCATTCTCGCAAAGCAAGGCCTCGCGAGTATTTTAGCTAGTGGCACGAACAGCCCCCAATTAGGAGACCAAGACGAGATTTTACGGCGAGCACGAACGTTTTATTTCAACAGGTACGTTCTCTTCCATCCCATATGTCTTCATCACTGAATATACAAATCAGAGTAACCGGCAACTCGCTGACACTGGATGAAGTCAAGACATACGAACATTCGCTTCCCACCCAACTTGTACCTGCTGGCGAACTAAAAAATGCACCACCCACTGCCGCCAGCACCACGACAGGTGTTTCAGAGGCAACGCCAACACCTACGACAGATCCGGAAGTGATGTCAGAGGCAGAGCCACAGATCCTAACATTTGGAGAACTCAAAGAACTCATCGAATCTGGTCGACTAGACCAGATCCCGAACAACAAGACCATTCCGGAAGCTCTGAATGTGTGACCACGTTCTTCACTACACAAGGTGCGATAGGGAGCTCATTTAATATTACAGGAAGCACCTCCTAGTCGGTCGACGGCGCCGGCTCGTAAGAAGCCTTGGGAGGTTACTTTGGAAGGTCAAAGCCAAAGCCAAGATCCAGCCCCATCGACAGCAGAGGGGGAAGGAGCAGAAGAATCCCACCCATAACAATGTCATAGAAGGGAGCACCTAAACTACTCGCAACATCACTATCTTTGCACTCGGGAGCATATAGATTCGTCGAGAAACAGGAAACATTCAGAGTCGGAGAGGAAGACTTGGACGAGATATTACACAAGAAGAAAAGGAAAGGAAGGAGGGGCTGTCTAAAGAGACACTAGCGAGGGTGGTGAACTTTCAAGAGAACGCAAGATCGACATATAGACAAAACGTAAAGGAATAAAGCAATCGGAAATTCGTTCAATTCAATTCAATTCTTTTCATTCGGCAGACGAACTATATTGGTTGTAACAGTCATCTCATAAAGTAACTCTTCGTCTGTGAAGCTTGAAGAGTAGACGTGAAGTTGTTGATGACTGACAATGGGGAGACGAGGGATGCACCAAGGTCCCTACTGTGCGAGAGGCGGAAGCAGGGTGAGAATACACCACAGCTTGCTCACCCGGGTCCAAATCGAGTTACATCCTTGCCCCGTTCCCCAAATGCTGCTTGGTGCATTGAATGTGGAAATCGACAAATTGCACGTGCAAGTGGCTGCGATGATCCACGAGACCGTCGTCAGCTCGGTGCACGAAATGCCAATAGGCAGAAACGCGTGTTCTATACCAGACACGAATAAAAGTCCCCAATAATTTTCTTCGCCGCTGCTTCCCGCAGAATCACCACGCGCCCGGCGTGGCAGACGAGAACGGCTGCCCGGGTGCCTGGGATCGGTAAGAGTGGGAGTGGTGCGGCGAATGAAGGGATTGGTTGGTCAATGATATCTGTCTCGTGTGGGCATGTGGGCTGGTGTGTCCACCAAAGTGAGAAGATCTAGACGCCGTCGCCAATGGGTTACCGAAGGCTGCCGCTACTGAGGTCGGAGGTCCAATCACGGTATTGAATGCAGCACTGTTCATGATGTGCGGTGATAACAGGACTGAAGATGTGGAGTGATGATCAGTTGGCCTCGAGATTGGGAACTGTTGATGATGTGAAGTTGGTGCGGCGGACGAGTACAAGAACGGCTCGGAAGGCTCCAGTTGGCCAAAAGCAGAATAGGCTTGATAGTTAGAGGACGAGAGAGAGGATAAACGCTGGTGTTGGTGGTTTGATCCAACCCCGATAGTAGACATTCGGGGAGACTGCGCAAAGGACTGAGTCATTGGCTGAGTGCCGGCGACATTGTGCTGAGCTAAATGAGAGACCAACGGGGAAGGCCAAGCGGCGGGGGGTAAATCTTGGAGGGGAATGCTGGGATATTGTCGGGGAGAGTGATACACGTTCTTCGGGGGACTCCCTCCAGCAGCAAACCTAAGGGGCTGCTCATCCGATGATGCAGACCATATACTTTTTTGTAAGAATCGAGCTGAAGGCTCCGCGTTTTTGCTGACACCCATCACATCATTCAACAAGTCTGCTGCAGTCGTAGTATGCGGACGCATGGGATGCACTTGGACCCAAAATTGCGTTCCTCTGAGGGTGCGTTGGGGACCTCGGTGAGAGCGTCTTGGGAGTTGTGACCGACTTGACCGGAGTAATAGGGGGCACGCGAGCAGGTGGGGAATGGGTTGGCTTAACAACAGGAGACGAAGATGACCTTTTTCCCCGTTTAGTGAAAAAGGCTGGAAGTGAATATATGCCAAGCTACACACCGAAGATAAACAATTTGATCTTCTTCATCATCTTCGAACTCCCGGTCCAACGCGCCATTGTCCAAGGCTCGGAATGCATCCCCTACGACATCATCGTCCGTCGGCGATGTATTTTCTGTCAGAACTTCTTCATCTTGTTCTGGCTCAAGTGGCACGCGCTCGATTATGTGAGGGCTCCACTGAGGCTCAAGGGCGAGTTCATGAGATAGCGTTCTTGAAATGTCCGGATGAGGAGATACGACATCTTCAACTGTCGCTGGGTTGAAGATGATGCGGGCGTCGCGGATCATGATGGGTGCATTCTACTCTCGGGCATTAGGACATTAACATGAAAAAAATTCCACACTCACCGGTAGTTCCACCAAAAGCATTGCATCCTCTAGCAAATCAGATATCCTCATGAGCTGTTCAACGTTTGGATGAGGCTTCTCTCTAGGCTGCGGCGACTCCTGGGTGTTTTCACCACTCTCAGCCTCGCCCATAAGCTTTTTCAGCGGCAAAAAGCCGCGCATGTCAATGTCCTCATCCAGTGGTGAAACGAGCGCAGGAAGTTTGTTTAGTGGAAATGCCTCTGCCAACGCGCGTACAAACTCAGCAAAGTTGTTCCAGAACTGGATTGTCTTGACGGAATACCCGCTGATCTTCTCAGGAGCCTCCTTTGACACTTCGATTCCCTTTTCTGCCTCCTGCACTTGGAAAGCAATGAATTCGTGATCTTGCATGACAGTCCTGAAATTGGCCCGAAGCCATTTGCTTGCTATCCTCAAGGCAGGGAGGGTCCTTCGGAATGTCGCTGTGATTTTCAGAGCGAGGTCATCTTCTGAAACGTCCGAGGGGGGTGGTACTTCAAGCTCCGCTTTCCCAATGTTGAGAAGCGTAGAATGAAGATCGAGTATATGTTGGAGAATGTGCCAATCGAGTAGAATGGGGGTATTCGCGGGCAGCTGATTGTCTGCCTTTGGACGGATCATGCGATGCTTGAAGAACGCGCCCTCAGAAAGGACAATAATCTGAGAGATGGTTTCAGTGAGGAGATGTCGTTCAGAAACGAGTAAGGTAAAGTCGTCCCGGACGAGTTGCTCGTGTTTGCGTCCCAGGGAATCCATCCTGTAAGCCGTAAGAATCGGATATCAGAGGAGCTATCTCTACGTACTTTTCGAGGCCCCTTTCCGCTCCAAGACGCCACAACGCATGTAATACCGTGACCCGTTCCCTGAACGTTTCAACTAGGACTCTTGGCGCGGGTCGGGGACTTGCTGTTTGATTCCTCTCGCGCTCTCGACGAGTGCGCGCCTTCCACTGATCCAAGGTCTTGGATAATATTGTATTCAGGTTGTCCGTCGCTGTATCATAGGGCTGCTGGACACAGAGCGCTCGGTAGTAATGCACGAGGGACAGAAATGTATCCTTCTGATATGATGCGAGGATAGCAAGTTGATGCGATGGGTTTCCCTCATTTGGGACGAGTAATCGGGCCTGCTCGTAGCACTTTTGGGCTTTGTCGTAGTTCCGCGCGCGGGGTAAGGTCTCATTGCCCCGGCGATTCCTCGATCTTCTCCCTGCCACCACCGAGTCGTGACCCGCTCTCGGCCGGCCATTAGAGTCATTATATAACTCTCGGTAACGTGCGATGTCGCCTAGGCAGATAAGCGCTTTACTGAGAATGGCTACCTTACTACCCTGGTTCGAAGGCGAATGTGGGACGGGGTCTGGGTTCTCAGGAGGAAACTGGTGTTGATTGCGCCCATTCGAGATCCGACCGTTGGAATGGGTTGGCTCACTCCCTTCGAGATTGGCATTCGCTGCTGCAACTTCCTCCGACTCGGGCAAGAGTCCGAGTTCGACTAATACTGGTTTAGCTTCTGATAAGACGGAAGGAGCGGTATAGCCGCTGAACCAAGAGCGTCCAGAACTTTTCCTCTTCTGCCAGAAATTGTCGGAACCGCTTGCACGAGCTTCCGATACTCGACTACCCCGTGTTGATTGCTACGCTGTTGAGTTTGAGCCTGAGGCTGTTGTTGATTCTGGGCCTGCTGTTGTAGTGGAGCAGCCTGGCGCTGTTGCTGCTGCTGCTGTTGTTGTCGGGTGTTTTGCAGCATAGCGCGGTCGAGGGTAGCGATGCGCGTCTTGTATGAGGCAATGAAAGTATAGGACGTCTGCATCCAAAGGTGATTCTCGACATCTTTAGATTCTTGCGCATGAGGATGAACCAATAAGAGATTCAGGTAATGCCACCGGAGACTTTGTGGTTGGGGCTATCAGCTTGCTGGTGAGAGGGCAGAAGCAACGGTAACACTCGCTTCTTTCGCTGGAACTCGACCTCTCTATCGAATGGTTCCTTTGTTTTGAGGAGCTCCTTCAAGTTCTGGTGGAGAGACTTTGCCTCTCTGTCGGATGGTTGGTGTGGATGACAGAAAGCAGTGGTGGGGCGGACACACCTGGCAATGGAGTGGGGGAGTTCGGCCATGTTTGTTGGAGATGAGTCACTCAAGCAGTGATGCATGGTATATATACAGGCGAGGAAGAATAGAGAATGCTCTGGGCAAGAGCGACAAGTCGAATCAGCGATGACAAGAAGTGTGATCATACGTGGGAAAAGGCTGATCCGCGGAATGGTCTCACATTATGAAACATATCTACATAGCTACAATACACAACTTCTACTCATCGTCGTCGTCGTCGTCCCGTCCGCTGGGCCGGAACAATGCAAGCAGATCATCCATCCCAAGCTTCATGTTCTTCAGCTTGTCGCCGCTCAGCGCTGCCTGCGCCAATGCACGCTTATTGTCTTGCAGCTACACAGACACAGCCAGTGAATCATATGGCTTCCTCTTGTCTGTCACACTCACCAATAGGATCCGTTCTTCGACCTGTATTGTCTACCTTGAGTTTGAAAATATTCACATCCCGCGTCTGCCCAAACCTATGTGCACGGTCAAACGCTTGGTCCTGACACACCCAACTGAGTTTCAGGTTCACGCGGACGAGTCAGTGAGACTCACCTCAAGCGCCGGGTTCCACCACATATCAACAAGGATAACATTGTTGCATGCAGTAAGATTCAGGCCTTTAATTTAGGCTGTTAATCAAAAAAAAACAAAAGTGCATCACAACAAAGCCTCGCACCGGTGCTACCAGCCTTGAACGAGATCAATATCACCCTCACATCAGGGTTGCTTTTGATTTTCACAAGTGCTGCTTCACGATCAACAGGGGACATCGATCCATCATCTAGGTACCGCCCACAAACATAGCTCAGGACCGCTTCAGAAAATGAAACAGCACAACTTACATCGCACGAACCGAATTCCCATCTCCTTCAAAAAGGGCTCGATCAGGTCGAGCATGGATGTGAACTGTGAAAAGATGATCGTCTTCTCCTCTTTCTTCGACCTCTCCTCAATCTCTCGCAACAGCTTGAGTATCATCCGGATCTTGGCCGATGTTGGACGATCACGTTCGGCGAGTTCGGCTTTCTGCGCGAGTGGAACACATGCTAGGCAGTGCCCGCTCCATTTACCCTGTCCAGCATTGGCGGAACTGAGCCTGTCAACCACCATTAGCATACTCAAATTGTCGCATATTGGATCTCAAACAAACATACACCACAGTGCACATCTGACACTTCCGTGTAACCCCCAGCTGCTCAAAAGCGGCAGCAAGGTCATCTGCGTCAACATCTCCACCATCTTTCTTTGCTGGTTGAGAGTCCACGGCTTCCAAATCCTTTTTGTAGTCCTTTGTGACAAGGAGAGGATGATTGCAAGCTAAACATTATCAGACCTCAGATCGAATAAACAGTGCCGTACTTTCACACCTTGTCGAAGCCGGAGTAAGAGCAATAACACCGACATATATTTACTCCCCTTCTTTCTCCTTCATAATGTCCTCCAGGACATCACTCATCTTGCTTTCCAGAGCATCGTAGAATGTCTGCTCAGAAGAATCGAAGGGACAAGAAATGATTTCAACCGTGCGTTTAGGAAGCTCGATGAGCTTCTTGCCGTTCAACATATCATCCTTGCGGCGCCTTAGCATGATTTGCTGAAGAATAAACTATTGCATAATGAGCGAAATGCGAAGAAACCTAGCACGGGGAACAGCTGACCTGCAGTCGTTTCATAGCACGAACTGCACCTCGCCCGCCCTGGATAGGCTTCGCAAGCTCCCTGTTGAACCTTTCCTGGCTATTCCAGGGCCTGATTTTGAGGAACTTGAGAAGCGGGTACAATTCACCAACGTTGTTCTGTCTAGATAATATGACAACGAGCGTTAGCAGCACTAGTGGTACATTAAGTAGTCACTCACAGCGGCGTCCCAGTCAGACACCACCTAAACCTGCCCTCAAGCTCGCAACACGCAATTGAACGTTTGGTACTGTGGTTCTTGATATTATGTGCCTCATCTACGAGAGACAACCCTGAATCAATGTTATTGTGCACGTGAAGCATTGGAACCCACCGAGAACAATCCGGAACCAACGAATTTGGAACAGTGCACTTTTCGTCTTCCGCTTCGAAGCCGCAGTCCGAGCCGCGGTCCTCCTACCGAAATGCTCTGCTTCATCCGAATCCGAGTCCAGTTGGCTTGTGGTTGCCTGTGACTTGGCTTTGGATCCCTTTGACTCATCTTTGGCAGCGGGGCTAAAAGCCGCGTATTCGGAAGCGACGGTCTCGTAGGTCGTGATTACGACACGATGCTTAGAAAGGGCGAAAGGATCTATGAGACATTTAATGAGGGTATTCCGTGGTTTGGAGAAGTGAAGCATACCAGTGGTTCGAGAAGTGCCTTGGTGCTTAGTAACAGTCAGGCTGGTCATTCGCTTGATTTCATCGGCCCATTGCCCGACTAAAGCAAGCGGACAAACGACTCTAAAAGGCAGCTCATCAGCTCTCTACGACAAGAAAAAAGAAAAACAAAACATGCATCACAAAGTCGACTTGGCCCACCCATCGCTCCGATCATCAGCTGTTGCTGGATTATCTACAACCCTTGCAAGTGTTTGAATTGTCTTTCCCAATCTAACCAAATAATGTGACTCATCAGTTGCTCAGACCAAATCCTATCGACTGTAGACTTACCCCATGTCATCAGCCAAAATTCCACCATACTTCTTTGCTTGCACATCCTCCCTTCCCGTCATCCACTTTCTCCCAATAACCTGGTGATCGAGTAAAGAGAACTCCTTCTTGAAACCTTCTACAATTTTGTCGCTAGGGTCAATCTCTGAGTCGTTCTCATTCATACTGCCCGAAATTAATTCTTTCAAGGCTGTTTCTGTCTCCTTGGCACCCATAAAGTCGTGAGGGTCATTGTCATAGAGGGGAGGCTCTGCTTGGGTATATCCAGGATTGGTGATATGAGACACATCACTACTCCGCTGTGCCTGTAATCGTATGTGAGGATACAGTTGATTCATGGCTATCATTACCAAGTCTGGATAGACTAGCAGGAGTAAGTCCGTCATGGAGAGTAGCCTCCGGGACGATAAAACGAAGAAAGAAAAAGAGAAAAAGAAAAGTCTGGATAAACTCACAGGTACCCGAGTAGGAGGCTTGTATAGGTCCTTGTTTGAGGGTATATGTATCGGGGTCCCAAGCCCTATCGCAGGTGTATTCCGGTGTACCCCGTTGAGCGGCTGCAGTGGCCTTGGCTGAGACACAACCCCAGTTGTCTTACTACACGTATATGATTGCGTGAGTGAACGTGTTCAACGATAGAACATGAGAAGATTTCTTTTTACGTACATAGGCTGAGACCGCGGTTGGGGTTGTACTGGGGGCGAAGACAAGATCTCAATTTCGCTATCGTGACCAGTTTCCGATTCTTCTTCTTGATCCGTCTCCTCATCATCATCGGAGAGGATGAGAGGGCGAGCACGTGCTGTTGGAAGTCCAGTATATAAATCGCCCGTAGACCTGGTTGAGGCAGTCGTAGCCGTCGAACTAACGGTCTGCGACGAAAGGAGCCTCAGACTTGGCACTTGTAAGAACCAAGAAATCACTGACGATCACTTCGGGTGCTGCAGCCCCTGGCATGGACCTGGCTGGTTCCTTGTTTCGTCCAAGTGCATAGAAATGCTCAGCACCAGCTTTGAACTGTTCACGACTAGAGAACCGCAGTCAGCAACACAGAATAGTATCCGAGTGCCGACTTACAATCGTTCAATAGGCATATTGAGTCGTGCAAGAAATGTGGGTGAAAGTTGGGTAATTTGGCAACTCGAACTGTCGAGAATAAATTAGGTCGCGTCGAGCGTTTAAAGTCACGTGTACGTTGATTCCTATCAAACCTTCTAATTGACTTCACGATGCTTCAGACAAGCTTTGCACCTCACCAAGGAGACGAGGGAGCTCATCGGTCCACGAGGACGTAAAACGGTCACTAGGCATAATCCAAAGAATAACTTTAATTTCCAGATCAAGACGAACAAATATAATGAATACAACATCGCCGCTAGAAGGTCACATCTAATTGTAGATAACCAAGTCCAAAACAATCAGGCGCTAGATTTCATGTTCTGGAAACCCTTTATTGGGGGGACAGTTCCTCTACCACACCGCTCGAGACCTCCGTCCTTTAGCTCATAGGCAGGCAGATACCGGAGTGCCATTGCTGTGTTGCTTGTCTCCAGGGTCCCCTTCTTCGCCAAGAGAATCCCGTACGCTAGAAGTTAGTGAGCGCGATAGTGAACCATTCGGAATTGTGCGTGTTGTTCCCATACACGAAGCAAAGGTTGCGGTTGGAGACGTGACGCTGCCCTCGTCAGCGGAAGGACCGACATGAGTGATCACCATGGCTTGTGCTAATGTAGTAGCCGGCGAAATTATAGATGAAGCCGTGAGCGGAGTATCTTGTCCTGACCTAGGGAGAGAATCGGGAATAAGGAGAGCGGGATTTGGGAATGTATTGAATGTAGGAGCCAAGAGAGGTATATCTATTGACATTCAAAAACAAGGTCACGCCGGGGTTCATGAGAAGCTTACCCTTGATCATACAAACTACAATAGGGAACATTCAGATGACGCAGGAATATCCAGACATCCCGGTACGACCAATCAATGATAGGATTGACACGCTCAAACTGCGGCCATCCGGGATCAGTCATGTTACGGTGTGAAAGTTTGGCTACAGAAAACTTAGTTGGGAATCCCAGCAAGGAACCTGCCCACGTACCGCCGTGTGGGATCTGTCCGTCGAGTGCCAATAAGAATAGCAGTTATGGTTGGAAATCGTGCCTTGTACATTTCGAGGGCCTGGAGCATACCCTCACCACCCTTCGCATTACCTATGGGCCTAGGTTTGCTACCAGGACCTGTACGACAATCCAAAGGCACCGGCGGAGTAGCCACACTTTCCACTTGAGGAACAGAGGGTCGACAGGAATATAGGTCAAGGTTATATCTCTTCGCACAGTCATCAATGAACGTTCTCGAGATCGGAGAACGGCGAAGGAACGGGGATGTATATGGAATGTATAGGTCCTATTCTCTTGTCCCCGGAGAGGCCCTACGAGCGAGTGCACCGGCATAGAGGTGCAATAGCACAGTGCCTAGGGACAGGAACTCAGTCAGCCCACGAAGATACACTGTTACGCGGGTCCGACGCTCACAGTCCTTGCCTCCGTTAAAGCTAATCGATGTGCCTTCTAGCCTTCATTCCCATATGAGCAACCTGCAGAAAGCAACGGAGACGACGCCCTTACCCACCCATGGGTGTCCAGGCATTGGTCGATGACCTCTAGCGCCTCCTTCACCAAGGGCGCAAGCGGGTGATCTGAGTTAGCAAGACCGTATACTTCGTCTGCAATTATTTTGCAGTCCATGCTGGATTCTATATCAAGGCTGGCTGGAAGGGATGAGCTGAGAGCTGGATTCCGAATGGTCGGAAGGTAACTCTTGCGGCGGATGAATTAGTCAGTAAATGACCTTCGATCACGTGATTACTTCGCGAAAATGGCTTGCGCGCTATTTTGATGGCGATTGTCTACAATCTCATCCATGCCAGACATCGTTGTGCTCGTTACTGGTGGAAGCGGCCTTGTTGGACAGGCCATCAAGCATATCATTGACACAGAGCCCGAAGGTTCAAGGTTTGGAAAAAAGCCGGGCGAAACCTGGATCTTTGCGAGCTCATCTGAGGCAGACCTAAGGTAGGCGATCTTGCCTTGTCGGCCACTGCAATGGTTCAGCTTGATTTGTGTTCAGAGATGCAACACAGACGCGCAAATTATTTCAAAAATACAAGCCTACTCATGTCATACATCTCGCTGCCCTCGGTCAGTTCTCCGGCTCCCCCGCTAACTAGCATCGGAACAGTAACCACTCTACGACAGTCGGTGGACTTTTCAAGAACATGAAATACAAGGTGTGTCTTGCTCAGATTTCAATACTTAGTTGGAATTAACCCAGTTACAAATAAGCTGACCTTTCTTCGCTGATAATATCCTAATCAACGACAATGTCCTCCATGCGTCTTACGAGGGCAAGGCCCAAAAAGTCATCTCGTGCCTATCGACATGTGTTTTCCCCGACGAGGTCGAATACCCCTTGGATGAAACGAAAATTCACAGTGGACCCCCCCACGAAAGCAACTTTGGCTACGCCCATGCTAAGCGCATGGTTGACGTGCAAAACCAGTACGCTATCCAGACCCCAATCCTCCCTGACTGACATGCCGAACAGCGCTTACAAGGAGGAATTCGGCTGTAATTTCACTTCCGCCATCCCGACCAATGTATTTGGACCCTATGATAATTTGTATGGCACGAGATCCAGTTTTGAGGCCCTCACTGAACGTTACCCCAGCAATCTAGAAGATTCTCATGTGATACCCGGTCTGATCCACAAGTGTTACTTGGCGAAGAGTACGTCTGACCATAGCCCCCGTTTCAATTCCTGATAACGACCTCTGAGCGTCAGAAAATGGCACCCCCTTTGTTGTTGCGGGTACTGGGAAGCCGCTGCGACAATTCATCTTCTCGTGGGATCTCGCCAAACTCTTCATTTGGATGCTACGGGAATACGACGATGTTGAACCTGTAATCCTCTCCGGTAAGTCGCATTCTTCTGATCATATACCATTGTGTTAATTAGAATCTAGTTGGAGAAGATGAAGAAGTCAGCATCAAGCAAGTTGCTGATGCGATCGTGAAAGCTGTCCAATTCCAGGGCGATTATACTGTATACCCGACTTTTCGACAGCTTCAATCCAAAACTAACGCACAATCTAGTTTGACACCACCCGTGCAGACGGACAGTTCCGCAAACCCGCATCGAACAGGAAGCTCCTGACGCTGATGGGCGGATTTGAGTTCACTCCTTTCGATAAAGGTATATCTTGTTCTTCATCCGCTATCAGCGGCAACACTGATCAAATCACCCAGCCCTCGACTTTACAGTTGACTGGTTCCTCAAGAACTACGAAACAGCAAGAACAGGGAACGTAAAAAGTACCCAGTGATGTGCACTCGAGACGAATACTGAATTGTTGTACTATACTCTGATGTCCCCCATTTGTGGTCGGTGCCTCATGGTGGCTTCACGATGGGAAATCATCATATCGGATCATCGAGCAGATACATAGAATTATGTCCAAATCTCACAAAAATGGCATGTTGAAGGATATGTGGGTCTCTTCGGTAAGAGGGGACTTGTGTCGTAAATCTGCCGCGTGCAGTCCATACAGTGTACATGCACCGCAAATATACAAAATACATAATCAGACATTAGCGACGTGCCATCCCAACCTCTTTCTCCATCCCCCACCATGTCCACTCATGAAACAGTCCCTATATTCGCAAAACTCGACCTCCCACCACCCGAGGAGTATCGCAAGCGCAAAGTCGCGTTGATCTCTGGTACTGTCGCGTACGCGTTCGTGTGCCCTGTCTCGCCACTAACACTATCAATCAAGGCATCACCGGTCAGGATGGATCGTACCTGTAAGTCGCAGACGACCATGGGGCTCCGATCTTGCTGTCTAACGCCTTCAGAACCGAGCTCTTGCTGGAAAAGGGCTATCAAGTCCATGGTATCATCCGTCGATCTTCGAGTTTCAATACCGGGCGCTTGCACCATCTGTATGAGGACCAGCATGAACGTACGTACCATCGACCCTCTCCGATCTTACCCTGACATCGCTCCCATTAGGACCCAACAAGTTCAAGCTTCATTATGGCGATCTTGGTGATAGCACCAATCTCGTATACATCATCGCCCAAGTCCAGCCTACGGAGATCTACAACCTCGGCGCCCAGTCTCATGTCAAAGTATCCTTCGAAATGGCCGAATACACCGGCGATGTCGATGGACTCTGGGACCCTCCGTCTCCTCGACGCCATTCGTACCTGCGGCCTCGAGAAGCATGTTCGGTTCTATCAGGCTTCCACCTCTGAACTTTATGGTAAGGTTGTAGAGACGCCCCAGAGTGAAACCACTCCATTTTATCCCCGTTCGCCGTATGGATGTGCTAAACTCTACGGATACTGGATCACGGTGAACTATCGCGAATCATACGGGATGTATACCTGCAACGGGATCTTGTTCAACCACGAAAGTCCGCGCCGGGGTCGCACATTCGTGACGCGGAAGATTACGCGCGCCGTAGCCGATATCTCGCTAGGGAAACAGGGGTGTCTGTACCTCGGTAACTTGGATGCCTTGCGTGATTGGGGTCACGGTGAGTCCAAGTCTGAGTTTCAGTCCTGGAGAATTGGCTCAGTGCAGTTTAACCCTGTCTAGCTCGCGATTATGTGGAGGGGATGTGGCTAATGCTGCAGCAGCCTACGCCCGGCGATTTTGTTCTAGCTACCGGAGAGATGCATTCCGTGAGGGAATTCACGGAAAAGGCTTTCAAAGAGGTTGGCATGGAGCTTGAGTAAGAATAACATCTACGACTTTTCGATTATTCTGTCTCATCCATGCCAGGTGGTCTGGGAACGGAGAGCAAGAACATGCTATTGATAAAAAGTCGGCCAAAGTCGTGGTGAGAGTGGACCCCAAATACTTCCGTCCAGCAGAAGTCGAGTATGTTGTTCGAGTTCACCACCATAGTCGTCGCTGCTAACTTGTTGACTAGGCTCCTCCTCGGCAAACCCACAAAAGCCGAAAAGGTCCTTGGGTGGAAACGCCGTGTCACATTCGACGAATTAGGTCAAAGAGATGGTCGCAGCTGATCTCCAGGCATCTCGCAGCCTCGTCGAGGATCAGAACTAGTAAAATGTCATGGTGTATACGTGGTACCGAAAGTACGTTATCTGTTCTTGCCTGAAACTTTTACGATTGACGGAGATCTATGCACAGCTTACAGTCTGATGTGCTTATAAAATGTGATTGAATGGGTTACGAGTACAACCACATAGACTTTGAATCCAACTGGATACATTACTGAACACCCAAGTATCGCTGACACTGAGTAACTATCAGATCAAGACCTTTACCTTGAAATAGTGTCAAGCAGTGGCCGTTGCTCCCGTGTATGCGTGGATCGTCTCATCCGCGCACCCAGCGGGGGTCTGGTACGAATAAGGACCCAAGTTGATGTATACATCACGGTTTCCTTGCGCATCTGGGCAGATTAACCAGGCCTATTGCCATGAGCATATCAGCTCAAACTGCACACTTGAAGAGCCAAAACCGAAGCCCAACTCACGTTGTTCTGCGGTCGAGTGATGCTCGGGTTACTCCACTCAACCGTGTCGCCACTAAAGACAAAAGTACCCGACGTCGCCGGTGTCTTGGACCAACTCATCTTGAGCTTCATTACGGTACTATTTGCGCGAGGCTCAACGATCGCGTAGAGTGGTGTGCCGCCAGCATTTTGAATGAGCTGACCGTTGGTGATTTGGAATTGGGAAGCGGTGTTGGGTTCACCGAGGACAGCGTCTGATACAGTGTTGACTACTTCTGAACGGAGGTATTTGTGGAAGTTGGGGTCTTCCTGTTGCAGGTGCCGGTTGTCAGTGATTTCAAACGCCTGAGTGACAGTTATGATAAAGGAAAAAAACTTACAACGGCACGGATGAAAGAGTATCCTGGAGCGAGGGTGGATGTGCCTCCGGGAGAGGTTGATGTGGTTGTAGGACTGCCTGGAGTGGGGGTAGTCGTTGGGCCTGGGTTACTGGCGCCCGGGAGACATTGAGAATACCAATCGTTCAGGTAGCTGCAACCCCAACCGCTCGGGCAGGTTGTTGGACCCGTCCAGCCTATGCCACCACACTAGAATCGATCACATTTGGGTAAATTTCATACACAGGTGACGCACGGTTCTTACCTGGCCGTATTGTCCAGAAGTCTGCGCGGACACCGCGTTCGCAAATGCAATAGCACCTGCGGCGAGAACAAATAATCTAGCCATAGTGGTGTTGGGGTCCTGGATGTGAATTGTTCATGTCATATTTATGCGCTCTTATATATATTCCCGACGTTTCCTTGACCCAGGGTTTGCACTCGACCGAAATTTGGCCTTTTTCTCGGGTTCTTTGCCTCTACATGGGTATTTTTATCTGTGCGGGATGTTCGCAGCGGCCCTATTTCGGCGTAGTAATAAACGGGATCTTCGCTTATTTATGGTCCACATGATGAACTGTTTGACGGCGGTACCTAATGCATAATGTCCGAGTCCAATGGCTGAGAGGGCCACCGCTACCTAGAATCACTTGTTAACGCGTGAAAATTTTCTTTTCTTACTTCAAGAGTTTAGGAGCGTACGCACTCGAGTGATCTTGTATAAGTTTGTCCGTCACTGGCAGCCCGCCGGATCAGGGCATGCCTATTTGGGATATTGACGAGTCTTCTCGTGGGGAAAACGTGAATAGAGTCAGTGAAGCGCTCGATGCAGCCGGCTCACCAGGGCGCCTAGGCCTTTCACACCCTTGTATTTCCCACCATGTCGCCCATATTGGACCTTCCAAACGAGCTCCTACTAGAAATATTTAAGCTCGCTCACCCAGGGTGTCGCTCTCCGTTGAACATTCCTGCTGGTGTCCACCAACTTCTATCGGTTATATATTCAGCTGATTTATAGCCACCTCGAGTTCACGAAGATAAGTCAATTGACCAGATTCCTGGAGACTTTTGGGCCCTCGTTTGGAAAGACCATCCCTCACCCCTATAAGGAAGCGCCAAAGTAGATCTCTACAATGACATGAATCTCGGTCTCTACTCCCAACTTCAGTGATTTCTTCTCTCTTTGTGCCGCTGCATTAGGAGCCGAAATTGATGGCGAGAACCGCATCATCCTCGAGGAGCTCACATTCAGATTTCACACACACACGTTGGATCCTACGTTATACATGATCTACGAGGCACTGGCACGCGCCAAGTAAGAACCGTCCCCGCGCAATCTCAAACGAATGTTGCTCAGTTGTGTTGTCTAGTCCGCGGGTTTTTACATGGATGGGACCTGATCCTCCTCATCATTTCTCGGCGGCAGTGGGTGTTTTGACCTTTACCTCCACTAGTGTGAGTTGGACTAAGGGGCGGCTGGCCAGTAGATGGTGCCTGGCGCTTTATCGCATGTGCTCCGAGCCCTAACTACACAGACAAACCTCACCCACGTCACTCTCACTCATGTCAAGTTCCCCGACAATGACACAATTCTCTTGCTCCCTCGGTTTCCCTCTCTGAAATCCCTGATCCTTTCACAAGTCATATTTCTCCATCCTGATATCGTCGTCGACTTCATTGTAAACTCCGGTAGGAGGTAACACTTCACCCTATGCGTGCTGTTAACTCGGCACCCGACAGATAAATTTCTTGAATCTGTTCAACTTATTGATGCTTATAAACAAAGCATCTGGGGCCCGCGTCTGCGCAGGTCCCATATTGAAACGGCAGCGAAGGCTTATATCATGCAAGAGCAAGCAGAAGAGGGTATGATAGAGGACAAGTGGGAGAAACTAGTTCAACGGATTCGCCAAGTCGTCATTTGTCAAGGGAAGATTGAACGTATCATTGGAGGGGATCGCATGCTCGGCGATGGTGTCCTTATTTGATTTCACCCATACTTGGCCCCAACTCTCGAGCGCCTTGAGCTGCTCAATTCCCCCAAGTCATGAAGTTTGAAGGTCGTACCATCTGTATAATGGATATGGATGTCACAGCTTCGGACCAAAGGGCAGGAATCTAGTATCGGTATCAAACAGAACCCCCTGCGTTGGTGAATGCCTGTATAAATCGTCAAATCTCGATCCCCAAGATCAATAGTTCGGTATCATCACCATGGGGCAGCGGTATAAGCTTTATGCGATCCCTAGGTCGAAGTCAGCGGGTTCGTAAGGCGGAGTATTGCTCGAATCGAATAGCAGGCTGTTGGGATCGAGGTTCGATGCAGAAATAAAATTTCTCTTTCCCGGCCTCCCCAGTATTCTTAGTACTCAACTAGTACATGTTGTGGACAATAATAGAACGCTCTCCAAAATGAAAGCCGAGCTGAGTCTTGTATCAAGCACCAAGACATCTGGCATGTCTGCCAATGTGCTCGAGCTTTTAGGGCCACACGACCCATACGGTCACCCCCCTTTAAGCATCACCAGACCCGACATTCGGGGTTCGCCATGACGCCAGATGGGTTAGGTTGGCACTTGCATGCCTCATGCGTTCTTGCCAAGTTTGATAGCCTACGCTACGACTAACAATGCACGAGTACCAGCGTCGTCCCGCAGCTTGAATTTTCTTTCTGGAAAATGCAGGCGGCGGCAACCGGCCCACCCCCTAACCCACCACGCCACTTACTTCTTACCCAACTCCGAGGCCACACCTCTTCTGCTTTCCGTTCGCCAGCCCCCCGGCGGCAACTGCAGCGCAGAGCAGTAAGCTCAGGGAAATATCCCGGGCTACGCGACGCCGAAAAAGTGCCATATCAAAAGCAGGGCCGTGGCTTTGACACCTTATCTAGTATTTCTGGCGGGTTAGAGGTCCTTCCTCAGGTAAGTATGTACATACTTGGAAGATCAGAGAATCACGTACATTTATCCCGCATATCACGTGCCTGCGCCTCCCGTCGCCGCTGGCCTTTTCATGCCCTCGTCGCCCGACATCCTCCCCAAGCATACATCTCCCTAAAAATTCAGCCTGTCAAGACTTCACTTGTTCTCCCTTAGCTACCCAAACCCAACTCATGCGCCCTCTGGATCGCCGGCTACTTCTTCCTCAGTTTCTCCCTCACCCTCTACAACACAATCGTTCTAAGCCAATTCCCATATCTCACAGTGTCACCGTGTTCCACGCCCTCGGATGATATCTCGGTACATGTTTCATTGTCTGGCACGAAGAAACGGTCGTGATACTCGCAACAACTGAAATTGCTGTGCTGACATTCTTTAGCATGTTCTATGGCTGTCAACATCGTAGTGAGCAACGTGTCCCTGCAACTAGTCACTGTCCCTCCCCCCATTCGCGTTCTTCAATGCACTTTCCTCGCACTCTGTTTTAGGAGAAATCGACCGGATCATTCACGCCCATCACTCGGTCCTCCATTCATGACCCCATCATGTCACCGACAATCGTCCCGGACGCCTTCAGCCCGCTCATCAACATCAGCATAGCGCTTGCACTCAACGTGATTAGCTTTCATACAAATCACAAAGTGGCGCCCTGAGCTGCTGAACTCTTTAACTAGACAAATTATGAAATTTGGAGGTCATGCCATCCGCATAACAGATGTGGATAGCACGACAACCGAATGGGGCACGAGAATTTAGTATCAGTATTAAACAGAGCCTTCTATTCCCCTACATTGGTGCGTGTCGGCAAATACTGTCAGCCCTTGACAAGTCAAGCCTCGATCCTCGTGGTCAATAATTCAGTATCCACTACCGTGAGGCGACAGCATAAGCATTGGGCCAATACAAAACAGAATGGGGCCCGCCGCATTCTACAATCTTCATCTATAGTTTAGTAGTGATCGCAATCGAGGTTCGATACAGAAATAACATATTCCCTTTTCCGGTGTCCCCAGTACATATTTTGGAGTGGTAAACAAGAGTCGAACGCTTTTAGGGCCACACGACTCGTACGCCGGCCTATTTCAACTTTAGGTACGAGAGGAGTTCATATCGATGCCGAATGACATCCGCTCTAGAGGGGTTAGGTTGGCACGTGCGTGCCTCATGCACTCTTGCTGGGTCTTATAGACGCTGTGATAGCCAAAACATGAGCACCAGCCTCGTCCCGCAGCTTGAGCCAGAGAAGTCCTTGCCGGAAGATGCAGGGGACAATAACCAGCCCACACCCCAGGCCCAACCGGCCATGTCATCAACTTATCACCAGCTCCGATGCTCTTCTCCTTTCTGTGCACCGGCCCCCCTCAACTCAGTATCCCATTGGTCCCGGAAGGTTGATTGCTTGGGGACTCGATGCGGCAGCTTCACACATCGAGCCGACTGCCAACCGGCTTTTACACATTGTCGGGAAGGGCCCTGATGCGATCACCCGGGACATCGAAGGGGTCTTTGAGAAGAACTGCGAGTCGGTCTTGACGGACTTGCACGTATTCCTTGGAGGGTCAGCGGAGAAAGCTAGCCAAGATATTCCGCAGACTAAAGGACGATTGTCGCAGGCTAATGTGCTTTATAGACCAGTAAGTAGAACACTTATTGCATCTGTATCACCTTCGACACTTGCCAATCATTGTGCAACATTCAGGCAGCAAACAAATAAAACACTACTCCAGACATTCCAGAATATCGTAATATTGGCAACGCGCTATCCTGGCCTCAGGCGAATGCTTCTCTATTCTGCGAAGAAGACGGATTCCGAAATCAAGAGCGAAATTACTGGGCTCCGAATGCATGATGATGACATCCCTAGACATCACTGGGACTTCTTGAGAAATTTTGCCTCTGTCGCCGTATCGAGCAACCCAGTCAATGATATTATAGAATCGCATACTCCCAATGCGCTTGCCCTTACCTCTGGATTTTGTGCTATCGAGAAATTACTCGGATTTGCTCGGTATGCTCTTTACATATTAAACCAGCCCATGTTGACTATAGAGTGCATCCTAGCGACTCGGATCTGAATATAAATGCTACCAAGCCGGGAGCTGAAGATCATCTACTTAGGCCACTTGCTATCAGGTTCCTCGCAGGAATACTTCGTCATATTTCATTCTGGACGCTAAACAAATCGCACGAGCCCAATAATGAGCAGATGTATATTGCAGAGAAATTATGCGACAGTGCCATTCAGCTTGTCGAAGATGTCCCACTTGACGTTGATCAGGAACGAAGGTTCAGGCTGGACATCGCGGGTCTGGATACGTTTCTCACTGCGATACTTATCGGTCTTCATGGCTGGAAGCAGCAGCCTGGGTGGCGGATATTCCGAAAGCGTGACAGTTTTGAGAAGTTGACCAAGCTGCTTCAACTCCTGTGAGCGTTCATCTATTCATTCTGAGTAAAATCTGATTTCTTTCAGCTCCAAAAGAGAGGTTCTATTTCCATTGGCGACACAAAAGGCAAATGCGTTCTATCCTCCGGGTGCTCAAGTCTGGGATGAAGTCGAGTATAGTACGGAAGAAGAAATCGAGTCTAGCGCCAAACCAAGTATTTTAGAATTCCAATGACACTCAAACGCCCACTGACTTCAAGTGTTGATAGGTACAAGTCCGGCTCATGGTAAAGGTGAAATGGAGAATCAAACTGGCGAAGAGATCAGAGTCGACGCTCAATCAAGTATTGCCGGAGTCGCATTAATGATTATATCTGGTCACTTAACTAATCATTGACAGGTGCTGATCCTCCGAAGAGTGGGGCAGAGCCTAGTAAGGATCAAGAGATGGAAGCCAATACTCGGACAAGTAGGGTCAGGAATTCTGGTAGCTGTGTTGCCCAACTCCCACTGAGATTTTATTGAGTTGCTAATAGCGGTCTCTGACAGATCTTCAAAGTAAAGACGCAGAGCATGGCACTGACAAAAAGGCCAATGCCAGCGCCGGAAGGGGTATTACTGGAGTTTGCATCGATTCGAGTCACTAATTTCAGTCGTTGACAGCTTCTGATCCAACATATATCAATGCGTACAAAGGCATCCGAAATGATGACATCGTCATAGCGTATGGACCAACTATGCAGCTGTCGTACCAGCATCAGACTTACATTTTCGATATCCAGATTCATGGGTCCCAGCGGCGCTGGAAAAAGTTATGTGAGTAGCCATCCTTGAAATGTCATTATGCCTGCCACGATGTTTACAAATGCAATCCTAGTTCATCGACCTTCTGGCGGGCCACAGCCCTCGGAGCGCCGCCCGTCTGCTCAGTCAGACTCCTCGGATTGAGGTTACTCGTGTCAGACACGCCCTTTACGGCGATCGACTCGTCCTTGTGGATACTCCTGGATTCGGAGACGCACACATTCCCGACACACAAATACTCGAGCAGCTCAGCGACTGGCTTGTGAAGTCGTGAGAGTATTCACATATAAACCAACAGCTGTTAAGAGGTTCTAATTAGCCCCCTTGAATAGGTACACGCGAAACACAAGGCTCAGTGGTATCGTGTACCTTCATCGGATTACTGACAACAGGATGGCTGGCGCGGCGCTTAAAAACATTCGTATGCTTGCGTTTTTATGCGGTGACGTTGCGGCGAGTAGGGTTATGTTTGTGTCAACCATGTGGGAGCATGTCAAGCCTGAAGTTGGTAAGGCAAGGGAGGCAGAGCTCCGGGAGATGTTCTGGAAGCCATTTATAGACAAAGGATCAAGGGTTGACCGCTTACGGAGAAGAGACTCGAGTGAGGCATGGCGGGTTCTCAACCCACTGATTCAGATGCAGGAGGAAAGGGTGCCGCTCTTGTTGCAAGAGGAAATGGTAGACCTTGGGAGGAAGCTGGATGAGACGCAAGTCGGGAGAGGGTTATACATGGCGCTGCAGAAGCTCCTCTCGGACCAGAAGGAGACTCTGAAGTCGTTGCTTTGGCAAGTTGAAAGGGCGAGAGACCCCGCTCTCGAGAAGGAACTCAGGAAAGAGTACGCAAGGATGGAATCGTCGTTCCAGAGAACACTCTCCGAGGTGAGGAAAATGGAGACACCATTCGGGAAGCGAGTTGTGCTGTCCCTTGTTGGGAAGAGGACCAAGGGAGTGGGTTCACTTCTTAGTCTGCATGAAAGATTTCGCCTGATATCGCCTCTAGCAAGCACTCAAGCTCACTTACTAACGTGAGCTTAGCGACGGAGTGGCCCTACCACTGGCGTGTTATGTAGTCAAATAAGAGGATTGCTAGGTCCCAATCTCACACCAAGTTATAGCTTGATTTTTTACAACATATGGCTGTCGTGTGTCCTACTTCATTTCGCTCAGTTATTCTTTCGAAGATGTTCATGCCTAAGCCCATCGCTGCCCGACCGCAGGCGGACCTAGAGGGTTACGAGGGAGTTAAGGACTCGTCCAACTGACCACCACCGCTTCCACCAGCTGCCCACGCGAGAATCTTATTCTCCAGGCCCGTTTCAGCGCCAACATACAGTAAACACTCACATTCAATCTTTCGCACGAACCATGGAGTCGGGATAAAGCTAGTACTGAAATGAGTGCTGGTTGTGCATAAATCTCACCGGACTCAACTCTAATTCTACATCCAGAACATTTATGATACACGGTTCTCTTCAACTACCACTACTCTTCGTTACTGCTCTCGTTGACGTAATTCCTCCTTGTTGACACCCCATGCCTCCTCCCGGCCTCTCTCACTCCATCGTCTTCGCTACTGGGACCACGAATTTCATCATCTAAATCATCGCCAGGTTCCTCATCAGTAACAACTTGTATGCGTCTCCTCGACCTTCCATTGACCCCAGCTCCGCCCAACCTCGTACCCCTCCCTAACCTCCTTACAACAGCTCGATAATCCACTACGTTGCTATCGTTGTCGTCCTCAGAGTGCAAAGGCGCAGAATCAGAGTCGGAATTAGATAATTCGAGTTCTTCCCGTTGCCGACCCCTATTACGGGTGGTATGGCGATTGATAGCTATCACCGGGAGATCCTCTTCGTCGTCGCTATCCTCTTCCTCTTCCGCTTCCTCGTCATCGTCAATAAAACTATCTTGTTCGTATCGATCCTCCTCACTTTCCGAGTGTGAGTGTGAGTCGGAAAGAGGGTCCTCCTCTTCAGCGTCATCTGCCACCTCTTCGATGTGGGCTACGCCTTCTTCGCCAAGTGGGAAGTGCTGGCCGAAGGGCCAGTGGGGCACATTATTCTGCATGCGTATCAGATCTTCATAATGCACAGCCAACTCCAAATTGCCAGCACTGTTGCTGTCGTCGTCGTCATCATCAGTGCTCACCCAGCTCCCTTCATCATCAAGGCTAGTATCCTCAGCCGAATCAGACTCGAGCGCTTCATCTTCCAGCTGGCTTTGATCTGACAAGTCATCTTCCATGCTATCATCCGATGAATCAAAACCTTCCAGATACGGTCCCCAGAGCATATCCACTGGTGCATCGGCCTCCTCGTCCCAGCCTATCTCTAGATCATGCCTCCTGTATCCATCCCAAATCTCTCTCAACCTTCTTCTAAGGAAATGCTCGCGAGGACCTCCACCAATCCCATCCTCGTCGCTTCCGCTGTCACCATCGTCAAGCCTCGCATGTCCAGGATAATCGCGATTGCAATTGGTGCAAAGTCCACCCCAGATCTCATGCATACAATCGAGACAGCGATAGACCGAGTCTTCTTCGTCCCACATTCCCATCTCCTCAGGTCCTCTGACTTCTTGGTTCCCTTCGGGTATTGGTGGTGGAAATGTTTCTCGACTTTTTCTGAAAATATTGCGCCACGGGTCGCTAGTGACTTGTCTGGGTGTTGTGGTGTTGCCATTATCATTTTGAGCCTCGGCGCCAGATGATGGTGGTGAGGGTAGGTCAACCAAGTTGCTCTTTACTAGGCTAGCAACCATGCTTTTGATACTCCAGATCTCTGTTGGCCGCTCGGTGACTGCAGCTCGACATAACGGGCAAGTCTTTCGTTTCCGAAGGTATACGCCACGGGTGGCGGTTCTGCTAGTAAGTAGGCGAGGAACGTCCTCGAGCTGGGATATAGAGTTGACATTATGATTGTCTTGTACGCTAGTAAACCATCGGATAAGGCATAAATAACAAGTGACGTGGCCGCAAGGAGCGAGGGCAAAGGGTTTATGAAGGAGGTCGAGACATATTTGACAAGTGAGCGATTGTTGAAGGTTGGATAAATTATCTGCATATCTCGATAGCAACTGCAGAGCAATGAGCTGAGTGAAATACTGAATAAGGGTGCCAAACCACGCACCTGCTTTTGAGATTGGAAGCTGAGCGTCAAGTTCTGCTATTTTGGACTGTAGTGCTTCGTTCATCGAGTCAGCCGGTTGTGAGGTGGGAGGAGTCAAGGCGGATCCGATAGATTGCGGGACGAGGGGATCAGTCTGTTCCGAAACTGCCCTAGCTTTTCCTTTGTTGCCGGAAGGCTAATAGCTGCGTTAGACTAGTTATAAGAGGCGAGGGCGAAAGGACTTACACTCTGGACTCGTTCTTCATTATTTTCAGCAGGAGAAAGATCTATCTGATCGCCTGACTCGTCGTATTTGACTGAATCGATGGTTGCCGATCGAAGTCTTGCAGGAGCCCCCAGGAGCGGCACAGGGCAAGCTGGCGTTGCAACCAACACGCTGGGTTTAGACTGGGACAGTGCACGGTCGTGGTCAGTACCCGGTGCTGCTGTAAGAGGAGACTTTTTTTTTTTCTTCTTGCGCTTCTTCTTGTTCTCCTTTGAATGAGGCGCTTTGTCGGCGTCGGACAATTCGAGATCTTTCTTGGACTTTTTAGCCGGTTGGGAGGGGTCGCCCTCGGGCAGAAGATCGGAGACAGCGCGTTTCCTGGTGTTGAGGGGTTTGAGGACTGCAGGCGCGGGCAGACTGCTTGGGCCAGGCGAGGGCTGGCGGGCGGGCATTGGGGAGAAGCGAGCGGACGGCAGAGAGAGAGTCAGCAGAGAGTGCGTCACGTGTACTATCCCACATGTCGCTGTCACGTGCAAAGATGGCCCCTATCTCTCTCTCTCTCCCTTTCTTAGACTGAATGCAAGCGCGATGAGCACAGACCCGCCGTCGCTGCAGCCTGGTCCCGGCGTGCGCAGCAGAAAAATACGCCTCTCATCGCTCCACAAGGGACGGCGCACATATCCAAAGGATCGCCCGCCCGACCTCCAGCTTTCCCCTTTCGCTTCCTCGGAATCCATCGCTGGCCTCCTCACACCCTCGTCACCCGACATCCTCCCCGAGCACACGTCCCCGACCTCCCCAAAATTCAGGCGGTCGAGGTCTCGCTCACTCTCCTTCAGCCATCTCCACGAATCCAAATCACGCGCCCTCTGGATCGTCGGCTACTTCTTCCTCAGCTTCTCCCTCACCCTCTGCAACAAAATTGTTCTAAACCAATTCCCATATCCCCACAGCGTCACTGCCCTCCACGCCCTCGGAGGATGCATCGGTACCTGGTTCATCGTCCGGCACGAAGAAAAGGTCCCCATGCTCTCAGCAGCTGAAATTGTCGTGCTGGTATTCTTTAGCATATTGTATACCGTCAACATCGTAGTGAGCAACGTGTCCCTGCAACTAGTCACCGTTCCAGTACGTCATTCCGTTCGCAATCGCTCGTCTTACGCTTACCCGCCCGCCCCCACCAGTTCCATCAGGTCGTCCGCTCCTCCTCGCCCTTCTTTACTCTTCCTCCTCTCCTCGCTCCTCCTCCAGTCACGCGTTCACACACCCCAAGTTCATCTCTCTGATCCCTGTCGTTGCAGGCGTCGGTCTCGCGTAAGTCCGCCTTGGAGCCCCTTCCGTTCATCATGTTCATCATAGCCAAAAATAGCACCTATGGAGACTATTACTACACACCTTCTGGCTTTCTCCTCACGCTTCTGGGCACCGTTCTAGCATCCCTCAAAACAGTCATCACCAACATCCTTCAATCACCAACTTTGCATAACTCGAGATACCCTCGACTACATCTGCATACCCATACACACAAGAAACGCACCTCCATCTCCATCACTGCAGCATCATCATCGTCGCCGTCCAACTCAGAGAACCTCCCTCATCACATCCATTCCAAAACTGCATTTGACTCCTCTCCAACTCCTTCATCTCCTCTCTCCGCTCGCGCTCTTCCAATGCACCCTCCTCGCATTCTACTTTGGAGAAATCGACAAGATCATGTCCATCATTCGCTCCTCTGCCAATGACCCTATCACGTCGCCGACAATGATCCCTGGCGCTTTCAGCCTGCTCATCAACATCAGCATAGCGTTTGCACTTAATGTCGTCAGCTTCCACACAAATCGTAAAATAGGAGCATTGGGGATAAGCGTCGCCGGTACGTTCCTTTCCTCTCTCACTTGCCCCCCAAGTACCTAGGCTCAACTCAGCATCTATAGCAAATGTAAAACAAGTGCTCACAATACTTTCCTCTGTTGTCCTCTTCAATCTCACCATAACCAAAACGAATGCCGCAGGAATTCTCTTGACCCTCCTCGGTGGTGCCTGGTATGCCAGGGTTGACCTTCGGGAGAAACAGCAGAGGATGTGAGAGCTACAATATGATCAATATACGTATATACCTAGAGACACTCGGTTCGATATTCACTCGCGCCAGATACATATTATATTATATTTTACATACAGCCAGGATAATAGTAATACACGATACATGATGTTTTCTTCTTAGAACCGGCCGGAGTTTTATGACGGGTTTGACCTTGATACCGGGTGGACGAACAGGATAAGAGCCGTGTTCCAGTGAGTTGCCCGCCTAACCACTTTGTATTACCATTTACCGTCCCGATCAATAAGTTACCCGCGTGGCGACTCGTCGGTATGTAGATGACTGTACATCATGTTCCCAGCTACAACGGTGGCACTGTGCTTATACCGTCACGGGCGGTAGACAAAGAAGCAGAATTGGATCATGGCCAGTGCATCGCAGCCCTCCAGCAGTGATTTTTATCTCATTTGTGATCTCAACGACATTGTATTATTCACTACTGTGGGTAATATTGTGGCATGGAGTATAGTCGGGGTCGCGTCAAACTTTGAGATCTGAGATCTTACTATGAGCTCGGAGAACAGGTTATTATACTCGTATCTTAGAGAAGTCTGCCCCCGTAAACGAGTAGAGCTACCCCTTTTCATACTAAAGGAATGCTTGACTGGAAGGCCAACGAAGTCGGCCTGGGTCTTACATATATGCCACGGTGATCAGCTCTGACTGTGCCTCAGTGACTCTCCGAAGAGTTGGCTCATCCAATGACTCAGAAAGAGAAGGCCACGTCTCGAGGGCTGATTTGGCAGAATAATACTTGGGTGTTCTGCCGAGAGGGCCGGCTAAAACTAGGATGGCGTTGGTGTCATACCCCAGTAGGAAGCAAAGCCGGCTGTCACTGTCTTCAACAGAGGATAGGTTAGTATCGCCATCCAAGTTCTATTGGCGCAGTCGCATCAGGAACAATACCACCCTTGTAATGCAGTGTCTCACAAGGAATTCTATCTTGTCCTCCATGCTCTTCATGTGTGAAATGAGTTTATCGTCCGTTTCGCTAATGCTATGTGTCCTGACCAGGTTATGAAGGGACTTCGAAAGGAACGTGAGATTTAGCTAGCCCTCGAGAGAATGAATCATACCGATCCTTTGACCCAGCGCACAAGTTGAGGAAGTCCGTTTCGTACAGAGATCTTGATGCCATATGTAGAAGGTAAGTGAGTTGTAGTCGAAGGCCCGGAGCATGCTTTGCAACCCGTCATGTTGGTCATTCTGCGGCCGGAAAGTGCCATACGACAAGAAGACATTCTCTTGTGCCACTCTGAGCAATCGTTCAGCAAGAGTATGTGCCAAACGGACGTCAGATGCTGGCCATGCAAGACACCGATTCAATGTGGGATAAAGGAGGGAATGATCCAGTCGACCCAGGGGTCGCATACAATCCGAACTATTGGATGTCATGCTCCCAATGAGAAATGGGAAAGGCGACCCTATGATTCTTAGGCACGCTTTGGCCACCTCGTCATTTCCTATAAAGTTCGGTGGAGACGAAACACAAAATCGGCCTGAGCGGGTGGGCTGGACGAGGTAGTCACGAAATGATGCATGGAAGAATCGCAAAGGGCGAGTGTCTGCTTCATCCGGCGTGGGTACACCCAGGACAGCATGGAGTTTGTGTGTCGCGGCATAAAATTTACTACGAGCGATCCCCAAGAAATTGGAAAGAAATCGCGGCGCACAAACCTCGACCCCAGCGTAGGGGTTATCATAACTTGGCGGGTAAGCAAGGACCTTGAGCAACCGATGGGCTACTGGCCAAATATCTTCAGATACCTCTGAGAGAATCCGCGTGTATAATTGGTCGAGTGTTTCCATCGGGCTGCGTGATCCGATGATTTGGGAATGCCGTATGACAGAAAGAACCTCAGCCAGACGAGCGTCGGGATTACCAGACCCAAGATCCTCAATATACATGAGGATGGTACTAGCAAAAATAAAGAGCCCTAGTGCTTCATTGATGATCTCCTCAACAGATTCCTCGGCCGGCCATGCTCCGTTCATATCTTCCTCAACGTAGTCACCATATCGATTGTGAATCTCCTTGAAACGTGTGCGGATAAACTTGGCAGTGTCATCTCGCGATTCCTCTGTGTCAATCGCAAGCTCCTCTCTCCAACACTGAATCGCGAAATCAGCTCTAGAAAGGGTCCGCATCAGATGGGGCTCTGGTCGACTGCAGATCATCCATATGATAGGGAGGGATGTCTGCGAGAGAATGGTATCGTTGATCAGCTCGACAATGTGCAACTGGGCCATCTCTCCATCACATTCATCAAGGCCGTCTAGGATGATAATGTGCTTCGGATGAGCCGATAGCGAGCTCAATGGCTCGACAATCAGCTGTCGAAACTGGATGTGGGGCGCCTTTTTCAACACGTCCGGATCAGCGCCCAGGACCTTCGCAACGAGCGGCAGATATCCGGGAAATCGGACTGCGAGTTGATATGCGAGAGTGATGAAGACTGGCTGGGGGTCCTTTCGCCTATTCGTCTTGGAAAAGAAGAAAGCAGCACCCAACCGATAACGATCTTTAGCATATTCAGCAATTGTTTGTGCAACGGCTGACTTTCCGACTCCTGCAGGACCGTGGAGCCATAATATATCCCAGGCGCGGTTATCGTCGATGAGCCATTGTTGTATTTTGGCAGTGAGAGATTTGCGAGTGCCTGGGTAACATTTAGGAGGAGGATAGCGAGCGGAGGAGTCGACATCGGCGCCTTGTGTCATTTCTCGCGAGAGAGCCTCGAGAACTAAAAACTCAAGTTAAGCATTTTCGTCATTATCGCCCATGTCGAAGTTGTGTCGAAGACTCGCACCGGGTTTTCCCTGATCAATATTGTTTATGGTTGTTGAGGTCAAATTTTTGATAACGGTGGTGGCTGAATTGTCGGTCATGACCGGTTGGTTGAGTACTGCGTTGCTTGCGCCCGAAAAGAATTTGCTTCCACTAGGCATTTGCTTCTATCTCTACCTCAGTACTTCGAACCTTCGGCGGGTTGCATGAGCACATTACCTGAGGACCTTGAGGTTACGGAACCCGTAATATTCAGTGCTGGGTCTAGTCCACCCACAATATGCCTGGTCGACTCTGCCCTGCTTATATCTTCAACAGTTTTCGTTTTCGCTGTTTCCTGGTTCTACACCACCGGTGAGGTCGCCCATACAGTTGGATGATCAAGTGCCAGTGCTTACTGTGTGGTGTAGAGGTAGGTCTGCTTGAATTTCCCTTTCTTACGACGAAAGATAAGGTCTACCAAAGGCATTCTACGCGAGATTTAGTTCTGAGTGAGGAAGGAAGGACTAAGGATGAAAGACGGGAGACGCTGAGATAGATCGTCAAGATGTTACTTGGGCGCTTGCCTGGGCGGCGAAGGTCATGTGGGTGCTTCCCAGTGTTCAAAGGTTGTGTAACTCCGTGGCCCGGCCGTGCCTTGGTCAAGAACATGTGGCTTGCCCGGTTGCTCTTACTTATCCACATATTTAGACACTGCTATATCATCCTAGAATGATCACTGCCCATAAACTATGAACTATGTACTAGTAGCTTGAAGGACAAACCATTGTCCATGATGTCGACAAATTGTACTCGGAGACTCGGAGACTCAGATACATATTCACTCTACCACACACACAATTACGTAGTTCTCAAGAGACTCATTGTATAACTCATGGTGACATTTAACTTCCTTTGCTACGTGTCTAGAGCCTCTGGCTCACCGTGTGATTTGAGTGTGCTAGTAGATTCTGAGCCTCAGCCTTGGAGAAATCATTGGCCAACCTTTCCTTCCTTCCCTACCTGTTATCCTTACTGTTTCCCTCTTAACAGACCATTTTGTACCCCCTCACATTTATTTTCCCCTCATCTGCACTTTCTGGGGTGTGCAATCACCCCCCTTGTTACCATCCTGCTTCACTCCCTGGGTACTCTTCAACTCACAGCAGACTTATTGGGGCTCACCTTGCTTGTATTATCTTGTTAGACATCTCTTTTGTAGAATATACACATTGGCAGTAGCACTCACCAATATGACCTTCATCATGACACTAACACTCTTAATTAGTTGAGCTTTAATATCATAACATAACATCGTAACACCTGAGCTAGACAATCGTACTTAGTTCTTATTATAAGAGTTTCTAGCAGAAAATACAATTGTTTACACCATTTACAATTACTAATCTAGCTACCACCTCTAGGTAACATCTATGGTTCTATTGATTCTCATAGGTTTGCTATATTTTCACATCCTTCTACAGTCCACAATGTTTGAATAGACACCTGACAGTGGTGCTCAGGTTAAAACAAAGCTACTGTTGGAAGCTTTAGCTAGAGCAGGTTCAGTTGTAGAATGGTGTAAAACAACTTGTATTTTCTTGTAGCTAGAAAGCCTCTTTTATACTACTAACTATGTATCTGAGAAATATTTGTTTTTGCTTTTTCTACACTAAATAGTAGATCACAGAGCCCTTGTACTCATGTGCACAAGTTTGTTTCACTCATAGAAAAACTAACTGTGATATCTATAAGAGGCTTACAAAAAGAGGAAATAAAATATCTATATCCACACTTGTTCTGAATCTAGAAGAATTTATATTCATACTAATAGTTATGAGCAGAGTACAGGTATAAGTACAGATAGGGATGAAAATACTTACAGATTGTCCATATCATACCTTACTCTCCATAGCATACATAGCACTTTAGTTATTTTTGTTCACTATAGTCACAATAGTATACATATCCCATATGCTATCAATCAATATGATGTTTGATGCAAGAGCTATAAATGGATTGAGATCACTATGTACCCACCCAATTATCTATCAAAACTATAGATGGATCTATATTAGCTATCATAGCTATGGACAAAATCATTTGTTCCTGATGATATGTGAACACTTATTTAGCATAAGATATTGATGATGTAATGAGCACTTTGAAACACAACTTTGTGTGCATTGGGATCCAAGTTATTGAAATGCTTCCACAGGGGATCACAAAAAATATCTTTGATGCAGCAGAGGATTGTGGACTCATCAGTGTATGACATCTGAAGGACTTGGCTATGTTGGCACGTATTTATTGTTGGAATTTTATCACGTGACCCTTCTCCTTCCGAGTACCACGTACCTCATGTACCTCGCTCGTTTACTCACAACCACCATATTGTCCGCTTCCCTTCAACGTTTATTAAAGAAAGACATCATATACCACCAAAACATTGGTGGTGCATTGGCCCTACAGTGGAGAATGTTTCGGCGTAGCTTGGGTGACATTGCAGGATCATAGCGGACTGTCAAATATTGCGGATGATAATGGCTTTCCATCCTCCGTGCCTTTCAAGATTATGAGAAGCAGTATTTGAACAGCATAATGAAATGAAAGGGGTCAATTGTCCCTCAGTGCCCCTACTAATGCCAATTATCCAACTCCCTTTGATATTCCCCACTCTGCCCCAATGACCCTGGGAACCTGCTTGTTGCAACGCACGAATTGACACTCAAAATGGTGCAGGCTTTGAGTTGAACTGACCAGTGTACCAATGCCCTCTAACAGTGATTGTTATCACCATTTGTAAAGCAAACAATATTATATCACTACCGCACGTAATACGCAATAATGATTGGCTCCGACTGTGCTCCTTTAACATCCCTAAGACCTGGCCCATCCAGTAGCTCGGAAAGGGAAGGCCACGTCTCGAGGGCCGATTTGGCAGAATAGTACTTGGGTGTTCTGCCAGGAGGGCCAGCTAAAACTAGGATGGCTTTGGTATCATACCCCAGGAGGAAACAAAGCCAGTTGTCTTCCGAGGCGGAGAGTAGGTTGGTATCGCCATCCATGTTCTATGGGCACATTCGCATCAGGAACAATTCCCATATTATAATTAAATGTCTCACAAGGAATTCTATCTTGTCCTCCACACTCCTCAGGTGCGAAAGGAGTTTATCGTCCGTTTCACTGATGCTGTGGGTCCTGACCAGATCATGAAGAGACTTCGGAAGAAAGGTGAGTTTTAATTAGCCCTCGGGAGAATGAATCGTACCGATCTTTTGACCCAGCGCACAAACGGAGCAAGTCCATCTCGCACAGAACCTTGATACCACATGTAGAAGGTAAGTGAATTATAGTCGAAAGCACGGAGCATGTCTTGCAACCCGTCGTGTTGGTCATCGTGCGGCTGGAAAGTGTCATAAGACCAGAAAATATTGTTTTGCGCCATTCTAAGTAGTCTTTCAGCAAGAGTATGTGCCGACTTGGCGTCAGTTGCTGGCCATGTAAGATACTGGTTCAATGCAGGATAAATGAGGGAACGATCCAGTTGATTCAAAGTTCGCATACAGTCCTTACTATGGGATGTGCTCCCAATGAGAAATGGGAAAGGCGACCCGATGATTCTTAGGCACGCTTTGGCCACCTCGTCATTTCCTGTAAAGCTCGGTGGAGACGAAACACAAAATCGACCCGAGCGGGTGGGCTGAACAAGGTAATCACGAAATGATGCATGGAAGAATCGCAAAGGGCGAGTGTCTGCCTCATCCAGTGTGGGTACATCTAGGACTGAATGAAGTTTGCGTGTCGCGGCGTAAAATTTGCTACGAGCAATCCCCAAGACGTTGGAAAGGAATTGCGGTGCACAAACCTCGTACACAATATTATAGTTATAAGTTGGCGGGTAGACAAGGATTTTGAGCAGCCGATGGGTTACCGGCCAGATACCTTCAGAAACCTCTAAGAGAATCCGCGTGTATAATTGATCGAGGGTTTCCATCGGACTGCGTGATCCAATGATTTGGGAATGCCGTATGACAGAAAGAACCTCGGCGAGACGTGCGTCGGGGTTACCGGACTCAACATCCTCAATATACATGAGGATGGTACTAGCGAAAACGAAGAGTCCTAGTGTTTCATTGATAATCTCTACAACGCATTCCTCGGCCGGCCATGCTCCGTTCATATCTTCCTCGACGCAATCGCCGTATCGATCGTGAATCTCTTTGAAACGTGTGCGGATAAACTTGGCAGTGTCATCTCGCGATTCCTCTGTGTCGATCGCAAGCTCCTCTCTCCAACACTGAATCGCGAAATCAGCTCTAGAAAGGGTGCGCATCAGATGGGGCTCTGGTCGACTGCAGATCATCCATATGATAGGGAGGGATGTCTGCGAGAGAATGATATCGTTGATCAGCTCGACAATGTGCAACTGGGCCATCTCTCCATCACATTCATCAAGGCCGTCTAGGATGATAATGTGCTTCGGATGAGCCGATAGCGAGCTCAATGGCTCGACAATCAGCTGTCGAAACTGGATGTGGGGCGCCTTTTTCAACACGTCCGGATCAGCGCCTAGGACCTTTGCAACGAGCGGCAGATATCCGGGAAATCGGACTGCGAGTTGGTATGCGAGAGTGATGAAGACGGGCTGGGGGTCCTTTCGTCCATTCGTCTTGGAAAAGAAGAAAGCGGCTCCCAATCGATGACGGTCTTTAGCATATTCAGCGATTGTTTGTGCGACAGCTGATTTTCCAACGCCTGCAGGACCGTGGAGCCACAATATATCCCAAGTGCGGTGGTCGTCGATGAGCCATTGTTGTATTTTGGCAGTGAGAGATTTGCGAGTGCCTGGGTAACATTTAGGAGGAGGATAGCGAGCGGAGGAGTCGACATCGGCGCCCTGTGTCATTTCTCGCGAGAGTGCCTTGAGGACTGAAACCTTAGGTTAAGCATTGCCATGTTGTAGCTCATGTCGAAGACTCTTACCAGGTTTCCCCTGATCAATATTGTTTACGGTCGTTGAGATCAGTTTTTTGATGATAGTGGTGGTCACGATTGAATTGTCAGATATATCGGTCATGATCGGTCGGTTGAGTACTGTATTGTTTGCGTTTGAAAAGAATCCGCTTCCACTGGCATTCGATTCTACCTTTACTTCAGCATTTCAAATTGTTAGCTTTGGGTGATCACATTACCTGAGGACCTCGAGGCCATGAGACCCGTTGTATTTGCTAGGCCTGCTCCACCTACAGCACCCTGGGTAGACTCTCCCTTGCGTACATCTTCAGTGGTTTTGTTCTCGCCATTTCCTGATTCTACCCCGGCGCTGGTGAGGCTACCCGCACAGCTGTCCGATCAAGCGCCAGTGCTTACCGCACAGTGTAAGGCTGGGTTTTCCTTTCTTACGACGAAATATAAGGTCTACCAAAGGCATTCTGTTCGAGATTTGGTCCTGAGCTGGAAAGGGTTAAGTGTGAACATGTGAATGGCGGAAGACGCTGAGATTGATTGTCAACGTGACGTACGAGCGCTTAATTGAGCAGCCGTGGGTCTGGCGTTCTTTGAATACAAATTTGTGCAACCCCGAGCTCATTCACTCCGCTCTTATTTATCCACATATTCAGAGTTTTTGTTGCTATATCTATCGCCATATCACACTAATACGATCATTTACTCACCAGCTGCAAATCAGATAGCTTAAAATGACAAAACAGTCTTCATGGCATTGACAAATCCAAATGATGCTCGGAGACATTCAGATATATATCCACTAACAGCCCTTCTGCCTTTATATGTGATCTGGAGGCAGGGCAGGTCTGGGTCGCACCACAAGACTGTACTAAGTGAGGGCCGACATTGTTGTCATTTGTATTTCAAAAAAATCCATCTAATAGTCCAAAGAATAATGCGAGCGATTTATACTATAAAATTTGCGTACCAGTGTATGCGGCAGGTGAAGGGGGAGGACGAAATGAAGCTACTCTAATGGTGCTGCTGCGCTTTTGCAGTGCTTTGCGAGGGATCGACATCATGTATGTTGACATGCACACAATATAATGGTACAATCGTTAACTTTGCATACCTTGAGATACCCCTGACCACACCTGCACACCTGCACACCTGCACACCCACACACCCACATGCGGAGATGCACCTCCACCTTCATCACCGCAGCACCATCACCTTCGTCCAACTCGGGAACACCACCCCCCATTGCATCCATTCCACATTCATTTAACTCCTCTCTCCAACTTCTTCACCTCTCCGCTTGCACTCCATTTTGGAGAAATCTACCAGACCAATGACCTTATCACATCACCAACAATCTTTCTGGGTGCACTTTCAGCCCGCTCATCAATACCCACATAGCATTTGCACTTAATGCCATCAGCTTTCTATTGTGAGGGACAAACGCACGCCTACATGTTGCTGAGTGACATGCTTGGACCCTCATGGCTGTTTCAGTATTTTTTCATTCCTGTCTCATTTATTATTGACGATCTTCTATTGTAACCTTTTTCTATTGTATCCTTTTAGATAAATAGTACAACTGAGATACTCACACCTCAGTTCTCGCACAACGAGTATCTGAGGCTGTGAGTATTTCCATTACCCTAAATATCTTCATGTTAACTTACAAAAACCATGTAGAATGTTACTCGTACTCTTATAGGTTATGGGCCCCGAGCAAATGACTACTGTTATAAATAACGCCATGACTGATGTGTTATTATCCACCATGCCAAAGTTGGACATCACAGGGACAAACTGGGCAATATTTAAATTGCGGTTTAAGGCGGCTGTCCAGGGCAAAAGGCTATGGGGACACTTTGATGGTACAAATCCATGCCCTTTGGAGTTTGTGACAAAGACCAGAATCGTAACCAAAGGAGGTGATGCCAGTAAAACATCAAAGGATTCTCCACCCCACATATCATCGTCAGATGCCAATGATAAGCTGATTTTGGGTCTACACCTAAAATACACCATTTTACCCGATTTTATTACTATAAAATCAATGGCAATACATCTATGAACCTCAGAGAGGATTGGGACCTATCCCAAGGTTGCCAGTTCGACCGTGTATAGGGTGTTTGTGCCCTAGCGTATGCCTAATGGTGTCTAAACTCACACGAGGGATAGCCTTTATGACAGAACTCAGTAAAGGGCAGGCATTTCGGGCAACTACTAGGGGATTCCAGGCTGTACATAGCTTGCCAAACCAACCCAGGTCGCAATCAGGGAGGACTATGCATGAGACAAATTAAACTCAGAGACCAGGAGTGAGCCAAACCAGCTCGCGAGAACTGTAGAATATTCCAGAGACCTGAAATGAGGTTATGCAGACAGGCAAAACCCTTAGAAACAGAGCATGGACAATGGAACGAACTTCCTAGTATCGGAATGGCACCCCCGAGCGTCAGAATATTCCAAACGGATTATTGTGCACTAATTAGGTGTACTTTGTGGGTCCACGATGCTACGGAATCGCTTCCCAAGGGAGAGTTCAGCAGGCACGGAACAATGGGAACCATCTCCGAGACACGATCAGCATTTTGATCCGAGAGCTTAGGCATACGTCATCGAACGTCTGCATTCCTGATGACCTAGTAGCAACGGCCGGACTGCCGTTGACTCGAAAACATATTCTGAGTACTTCGGACACTTGCAGCAATGCAGAAGAACTTTCTAAAATATTCTATCCTTTTGTTTTACCACGGACCGAATTTCCTGTATTTCAAATCTCTCTGTTTCGTCTATTTTAGTTTTGTATCTCTCTCAATATAAAAATACGGCTGCAGGCCTCTGAGAAGAGGAAGAAGGGCTTCACCCCAACTTCTCAGCAGAGTACTTCACAGCCGTGATCAAGAACGGTTTAGATCTATTTTGTGTGAATTGTTTAAGTGAAACTAGTCTTCAGGAGAGTTCAGAAAGAGTTATTAAAAGGAGAATCACCCCGAGCCCACTTTGTGTGATTTCCTAGAGCCTAGAAAGTAGAGGGATTTGGACTTGAGATTTCTTCAAGTTCAATTCTAAATCAGAGACAGAACAGACTAAGCCAAGTGGGTCTTGAGCTTGAGTTTGTCCCCCAGAGTCCAGAGGAGTTGTAATCAAGTGGGTCTTGCATTACACTCAGTTTAGAGATCAGATTTCTGTGCAGTTGTCCAGGGCTTTTCCAGCCAGTAAACTGTGTCTTTTGGAACTCTCTAAAATCGGTTACTTCGATTCTATCTGTCAGATCCGCACCCCCTCGAACTTGCCTTGGCAAAACAATTACTCTTTGATATATCCTACCCTATACCTTTGCCCTAAGCTCTCATCTGAGTTTAGTGAGTTGTGTTCAAAGTTTTGAGAGTTGAGTGTTGGGTTTAGTGTGAGAGCTTCCCATCCTTGTCCCCTCAGTGTTTGCTTCCCCCACCCTTGCCATCGAGTCAGTTTTCCAGCGTTTCACCGATATCTCTAGGTGGGAGTGCAACAAAGCTATTGCTTGCTCACTCCTCATTCAACGGATCCTGGATTCAATGTTGATCATTATTGCAGAACTGGAAAATGTTGCAAAGATGTGGGCTGCAGTCGAAAAGGAGTACACTTACAGTAAGGGACAAAACCCTTCCAATGATTTTTGTACTGTGACAAATTCATTAATAACTGACCAACCAAAGCAGCTACAAACTTCATATTTTGCTTGGAGGTAGCCACGTGACCTATCTACTATCTCGCCAAATATCATTACATAATTTCCATTTTTGGTAACTCGGTGAATTAATCAATATTTTAAGCTCATTGGAAGGGTTTTGTCCATCTACAAAAATTATAACAAACTAGACATTTAGTACTTGGTATAGGCCCCCTTGGCATCCAAAACAGCCTGAACCCTATCAGGCATACTTTCTATCAAATTCTGACAGATTTCTGCTGGGATCCTGTCCCATTCCTTCTCTGTCCTCTTCCATAATTCTTCTATCCCCCCAGGTGGAGTTTCATACTGCCCTAGCTTTGTTTTGAGATGAGTCCAGAGATGTTCAATGGGATTGAGGTCTGGATACTGTGGTGGCCATACCATAACCTCCATTCCAGCATCTTGGAACCAGTTTTGAGCCTTCTTGCTCTTGTGCTTGAGATCATTGTCTTGCTGAAAGACAATATCCTCTACCTCTAAGCCATACCAGTCCAAACTCCCAGTGAGATCTTCCTCCAAAATACTGACAAACAGGTCAGCATCCATCCTCCCATCAATTTTGACTGCCAATCCTGGACCCTCCCACAGGATACAGCCCCAAACCATGATAGAACCTCCTCCAAACTTGGTAGTCTCCTGCACCAGCCTATCACTGAGCCCCTCTCCTGCCTTTTTCCATACCCAAACCCTCCCATCTGACCCCAAACAATTGATTTTGGACTTATCTGACCAGACAACCCTTTTCCAGTCCTCCATTGTCCAATGTTTGTGTGCCTCTGCCCACTCCAATCTTTTCCTCCTATGCACAGCAGTGAGTTTAGGCCTTTTCCACTTCACTACAGCCTTCATTCCAGCTCCTTTAAGTGCCCTTTGAACTGTTTTTGAGGATAGAGGTTGGTTGATTACAGTACAGAGAGTTCTGGTGATCTGAGAGGCATTTTCAGCCTTGCAAGATGTGATGAGATGGGTGGCATATTTGATATTGGTAGTAGAAAGCTTGCATGGACGACCTCCAACTGACTTGGAAAGTGTGAAGCAGTGTTTGGAGTGAAGGCGAGAGATGGTACTGAGGCCTAGACCAGTAATAGAGGCAATCTGGATAGCAGAGTGACCTCTATCCAAGAGGGAGAGAATGCAGTTACATTGAGTAGTAGAGAGAGATCGCATGCCAACAGAAGTAAGTGTGGGGGGTTGTAATGAGTTGGGGAAGTGAGCAGCTGTATTTATACATTATCCCAACTAGTCACATGACATTTATTTGTACTTATTTGATTGCAATAAACAGAATCATGTGATTAGAGGTATGACGGACAAAACCCTTCCAATGAGCTTAAAATATTGATTAATTCACCGAGTTACCAAAAATGGAAATTATGTAATGATATTTGGCAAGATAGTAGATAGGTCACGTGGCTACCTCCAAGCAAAATATGAAGTTTGTAGCTGCTTTGGTTGGTCAGTTATTAATGAATTTGTCACAGTACAAAAATCATTGGAAGGGTTTTGTCCCTTACTGTACAAAGGGGCCTCTTCTCAATCCTGTTTGTGTCGCAACTTCATGATGGCGCGTTGTCCAGAGAAGGGGGATGTCTGATCCTTCCTTGGGGAACTTAGGTCCAAGCGTGCTGAATTGACCAGCGTCGGAGTACAGATTAGTGACAATGATTACAGGAGTACTATTCTTCAGTCCTTACCCCATTGGCTAGGGTCATATGCATCTTCACAGTTGTCAGCTGCATGCCTTCACAAGAGCCTAGGTTTCACAATCGAGCCTGATATGCTGGTTACGATGATCTCTGACGAGTGGGATAGGTCCCGATCAGTGAGCAGGCTATATGCTGGGTCAAAGGCTGCTGATGGTGGGGACGACACTCTAGGGGTCAGCGCAGACAGTGAGGGCAGGAAGGGCAGAAAACCCAGAAAATGTCATAAGTGCGGCAAACCTGGTCACTGGAAAAGGGAATGCCTGAAAGCAAATAAGGATTGCAATCAGTCCACTCATGGAGGCACCAAATTGAAGGCTGCTGGGGCAAATGTTGTTGAGGACAAGGACTTTGACAATGACAAGGCATTTGCTGTTTTTGACAATGACGAATCTGGTGACTTCGTTGAAGTATTGTCCCCGGAGGATGATTTTGATTTTGATGAAGGATCTGAGGTGTTAATTGTGGGTCCAGTTAATGATGTTGTCAAAGTTGGCAGAGTTGTTGAGGGAGGTAATACAATGATGAGGGTTGAAATCCTCAACTCTGGTTCCTCAAGGCACATCTCTCCTTATTGCAATGCATTTGGCACTTTCCATTCTATTTCCCCTCGACCTCTACGTGCTGTGAATAAACAGCACTTCAGTGCCATTGGTAAAGGCAAGATCACGTTGGATGTTCCAAACGGTGCTATGGTGTCACAATTACAACTAAATGAAGTCCTATATTCTCCCGAGGCTGGGTATACACTTGTCTCAGTTGGGCGCTTGGATGAAGCCGGATTTACACTCATCTTTGGTAATGGCAAATGTGTCATTAGGGATCCTGGAGGTGCTCGAGTGGCTGAGGTACCGAAGAATGAGAAGGGTCTCTATAAACTTGTCAGAAATGTTGATGAGGAGGTGAATGCAGTTGGTGAAACACTCACTCTGGATGCCATACATCATCAACTTGGCCACATTTCTATAGCGGCTGCTCAGAAACTTGTGGAGGACAGACTTGTGACCGGTCTCACCATGAATGCGGAAGGGTCTACAGATTTTTTCTGCAAGTCTTGTGCTTTCGCGAAAATGACGAAGTTACCAGTAGCCAAGGTTCAAGGGGGAGAGAGAGCGATGGAGCTTGGCCAGGAGATCCATACCGATGTCTGGGAACCAGCAAGGGTTGCTACCAAGAGAGGACGGCGTTACTACATTACCTTCACAGATGATTACTCCAGGTGGACCGGCATCGATTTCTTATCTGCCAAGTCAGAGGTGTTCCAGTCCTACAGGCAGTTCGAGGCTTGGCTTGACACCCAGTTCGGTGCCCGGATCAAGACTTTGCATTCAGATAGGAGAGGAGAGTTGTCACAAATATCACAACTTACCTTGTGACTTCTTATCAGTAGTGTAGGGGAGGCAGATAAGATAATCAGAGATCAGGAGTAAGCCTTAGTAAGATGATAGATGGTGATATGAATCAACAAAGATGTTGTTAAGTCTGAGGCACTACAGCCACCAGCTTGTCTACTTATATACATGTGTTCTAAGTACCCCAGACACTACATAGGACCCTAGACACTACTGTACTAATTATAGACTCTTATTGTTCTTATTGTCTTTTGGGAGCTTGCCTGCTACCCTGACCTCTAACAATAAGGTGCTTTCCCATACACCCACAATGACATCAGTATGATGTAAGATCTTGTGATCTATGATGTAAGTGGTCTAGGCCCTTGAAGAAGGGGTCTAGACCTTATGACTAATGTTATGTATAGGGCACAGTTTGTTTGGTGAATATCTCAGCAAGGAGTTGGTATTATATAATGATATGGGTACCACCAGAAAGCATTTGACCAGGGCTATCCAATAGTGCCTATCTTGTAAAGAATGGTTGAACCTTCCATAGATTATGCATGAAACACTAAATCTGTGACAGGAGTATACTGCCAAAGAATTTCAGCAACACCTCAAATTGCATGGTACTCAAGCCAAACTTACCATACACGATATGCCCCAACACAACAGAGTGGCCGAACGTAGAAATTGCACCATCATGGAGCGCATTTGAGCTGTCCTTCATGCTAGTCGACTCCCGAAATTCTTATGGGCTGAGGTGGCAGCACATGTGGTCTGGCTGATGAATCGGACAGGGACTAAAGCCGTGGAGGGACGAACTCCATTTGAAGTTGTATATGGACAAAAGCTGGACTTGAGCAGGGTCAGAGAATGGGGTACTGTGGTTTGGGTGCATCAGGGCAGTGGGGACAAACTTGACGGTCGAGGGAAGAAAGGTCAATGGCTCAGATATGACAGTTCCAGCAACGGATCCTGCATTTGGTTCCCCAACACGGGTGCAATTCATGTGGAGCGAAATTTTCATTTTGTTGGCAGTGATAGTCTTGAGGGGGAGGAGCAGTTAGCCAGTGAGACTACAAGTGTTCCACAACTCACCGTCCATCACTCCACTAACAATGTCCATACCACCAGTACCGAGTTGGCTCCCATCCCTTCCACTGAAGACATGCCTGGGTTAATCCCCCTGGCCACTGTTGACCCCCCTACCAACCCTCCTAGTAGCAAAAAGAGTGAAAAACATCCAACACATTCCCAAATCCCGAGCAGAAAGGCACAGGATGTCCTTGAAGGAACCGCCGTTACCCTAGCCGAAGAACAGGAGTGGGATGACGTTCAGGTGTTTGTAGCAGAGATGGAGGAGGCCAAGGCATTGGAGCTGGGAAGCTTGAAGGAGGTGATGAGCAGAGCAGACTGGGCGTTATGGAAAACGGCAATGGAGGAGGAGCTCACAATGTTGAAGAAATGTGGAACGTGGGTACTTGTTGATCCACTATGTGGGGTCAACATTGTTGGATCAAAATGGGTATACAAGGCCAAACGCGACGCTACAGGCAATGTAGTTCGCTACAAGGCTAGGCTCGTTGCCCAAGGATTCTCACAGGTCCCTGGGGTTGACTATTTCAACACATATGCCCCAGTGGCTAGGCTCTCCTTGATTCATGCGGTCCTGGTGATCGCTGCTGCTCGCAACATGGAGATACACCAAATCAACATCAAGGGCGCATATCTCAATGGGAACCTCACAGAAACAGTGCACATGCAACAGCCTTCCGGTTTCATTGACCCCCAGTATCCTCGACACGTCTGTCTATTAAAGAAAACTTTGTATGGTCTCAAACAGTCGGGCCGCTGATGGTATCAACACCTTTGTGAGATTTTGGTGGACAATCTTGGGTTCACACAGTGTGACGTCAATCAAAGTGTCTTCTAAAAAATGACTCCTGAGCTCACTATCATTCTAGTCCATGTGGATGATTGCACACTCATGGCCAACATTTTGAAGCTGATCATTTGGGTAAAGGAGCGGGTCTCCAAGTTTGTCAAAATCACAGATCTCGGAGAGATTCACTGGTTACTAGGTATCGAACTGAAGAGAGACAGAGACCATGGTATGCTTATGCTCTCACAGTGTACTTATATCAATTCCTCGCTGCGCCGTTATGGTTTTGAGGACCTCAAGCCCATCAGCACACCCATGGATCCCTCCATCCATCTTACTTCTGACCTCTCCCCTAAATCAACCACTGATATTGCTCGAATGGCCAAGATCCCTTACCAAGAAGCAGTGGGTACGCTCATGTATGCTGCTCTCGGAACTTGGCCAGACATTGCATTTGCTGTCCAAGTTCTCTCGAAATTTTTGAGAAACCCTGGATATCTTCATTGGAAAGCGGTTAAGTGAGTATTTCGATATCTCAAGGGATCATGCGACTTGTGGTTGACATATGGTGGATCGGGTGAGGAGCTCACTGGATTTACAGACACAGATGGAAATATGGCAGAAGACCGAAGGGCGACTTCAGGATATGCCTTCATGATCAACGGCGGGGCCGTCTCTTGGAGCGCCAAACGCCAAGAGATTGTTACTTTATCAACAACCGAGTCTGAATATGTCGGGGCAACTCAAGCTGCCAAGGAAGCTTTGTGGCTCCGTTCCCTCATTTCTCAAGTTTTCGGTCTCACCCTATCCACTACAACGTTGTTCTCCGACAATCAATCTGCTATCGCTCTTACTAAAGAACACCAGTATCATGCCCGAACAAAACACATCGACATCCGATTCCACTTTATTTGTTGGGTTGTTGAAGAAGGCAAGCTGTGTCTTGTTTACTGCCCCACAGAGGATATGGTTGCCAATGTTTTTACGAAGGCTCTCCCTTCCCTCAAGGTCAAGCATTTCGCGACGGAACTTGGTCTCGCCGCGGTTTGAGGGGGAGTATTGTGAGGGACAAACTTGCGCCTACATGTTGCTGAGCAACATGCTTGGACCCTCATGGCTGTTTCAGTATTTTTTCATTCCTGTCTCATTTATTATTGATGATCTTCTATTGTAACCTTTTTCTATTGTATCCTTTTAGATAAATAGTACAACTGAGATACTCACACCTCAGTTCTCGCGCAACGAGTATCTGAGGCTAACGTTACTCATACTCTTATACTTTCATACAAGTCGTAAAATAGGAGTATTGGGAATGAGCATTGCCAGTGTGTTCCTTTCCTTTCACTCGCCCCCCAAGTACCTATGCTCAATCCAACGACAGTAGCCAATGTAATACGAGCGCTCAAAAGTCTTCCTTCTGTCGTTCGCTTCAACCTCGTCGTCGCAAAGCCAAATATGCAGGAGCTCTCCTGATCCTCTTTAGTGGTGCTCGGTATGCCAGTGTTGGTCTTTATGAGAAAGAGCAGAGGGTGCGAGAGTTACAATGCAATTGCTATACGTATACTTATATCTAGAGACACTTGGATCGGTATTCATTCGTGCCGGATATATATTTGTATTTGAGATACAGTCATGATAATATTCATACACGATACGCGACGTTTTTCTCCCGACACATGCAAAAATATGGATCAAACCAAGCAGGCTCAGTTGAAGTGTTGTAACAAATTTGTACAGTGAACTCTTTTTGATGACGACCTTTCGAGTAATAAATTGTCCGACATATAAGTAGGGATTGAATATCAACAAAATAATTATCTTGCACTTGATTGCCACCGCGTGGTTAGTTCTGGGCCCCAAATTTGGACTGGTTCAATGGCTTGAGTACAAAAGAAAATTGTATCAAAATATGTACATATGATGATAGTATCAAGGAGATGACCGAGCGAGGCTGAGATATCCTCGATGGGACCAGAACCCGGCATTCGCTCCGAGCACTGTTTACGGGACCGCAAATCCGACCCTGAAGGTATCGCCTCTGCTGTTCGTTGGAAGAGCTCCCTCACTGTGGCAACAAATAATTGGCTGCCATAGCCGCAAAGACTGGTAAAATGGCTGTTGGACAGGAATGCATAGCCCTATATCTTGATCAGATCATCCGCGGCAGTCCTTTTGATCAAGGGATTCCTAACAGCTTTAGCACAGAAATCATTGAGGTTATGTAGGTTGCCACATGATGTAGTAACGATTTCTGTACATACGCTCAATTGGTACTTTGGTGTTCAAATCATTCTCGTTCCTAGCAACCTCCGTGTGTCAATGCCTCTCCGGCATGAACCAGTATCCAGAAAGAACCTGAAAATCAACTAAAATCTAGTATGATCGTCGATAATCAATCTTATCCTCTCCTTCAGACCGTCGGCTTTTTAGCCGCACAGTCTTCGTGAATCAAGCGCTCCTCGCGGGAAGCTCGATCGGCCAGGAACGAATGTCGAAGCCCATAATGCCTAAATATCTTTATCACAGATGCGAGAGGTACGGCAACCAAGCAAAGCGCCAGAATCTATCACGGTTTTCGAGTCCATCAAACAAAGCCTTTCTAGTATCCCTATATTCAAACATACCTGGCCGTATTGCCAGTCATTCGGGGGTTGAATCTCGTTCCTCACAATCAATAGTTCGGTATTCATCACCGCGAGTGCCCACAAAATGGTGGTAAGAACCAATTGAAGGATTACGTTCCACGCGACGCCATAGTCGAAGCCACGATACCCTTCGCCCTGTATATATATAGTGAGCTTGAACCTCGATTTGAGGAATAGGTGGTCTGCTTACTAGCATCTTCCCGGATGGAATGCTCCCTGGATCGCCGATGTGGAGCTTGAAGCCAACCTGAGGGTCAACAACATCATCAGGGGAGTTTGGCATGTCGGGAACAGCTGTCGTCTTTTCCCGTTTCTTTTGAACCAGTCGACGCTTCACGAATTTCTTGATCTTACGAGGGGTGTAATCCTTAATCGTCATTGTGGTGTAACATGCCGCCGCGATCACTGTGGCAATCCAGCCGACTATTCGACCAGCGTGAAGTGCAGGAAATGGTTTGAAGAGCACCACTACCGCATTGTTGTTGCATTCCGGATGGCTGCCAAATGTCGGCGCCGTTGCGAGTAGACAAAATGTGAATCCGAATCCAAGGTAGCTCTGCAAAACAGACAGAATTCCCAGGAGCCTCGAATTGGGCCCTTTCATAATGGGTTCTGAACACTTGGAGCACGATCGTCCTTTGATGCGGGTAAATGTCGGTAAAGAAAAGATGATAGTCACCCAAGACGCGTAGAGCAAGTAGAACACGACCAGGGCGCTGTCGATTTTGGTTCGGGGTAAGGAATGATCTAAAAATGCAGAGGGACTTACTCATGAAAACTCATCGACGCTGAAGGCGTCTTGAATGCCAGAATTAAACTGGTAGCAACCATTGCCACATTGGTTGCAATGAGCGTGTACAAGGCACTGGATATTTCGTCGCCAGATGTTGACCTTGCAGATAGCCATGCTGTAGTGACAAGTATTGAGCTGGGAAGAGTTTGTAAGTCCCAAGACTGATCACTAACCCACGAAGAGAATCTGCAGATAGAAAGAGAGACGGACGCCAATGCCTCCGATGTCCGTGTTCAAGGGGGGCCCACCTTGGTAAGGGCAAGGTACCGACATTGGTCAGTGTCAAGAATACTGCGCTCCTTTGCGGATATAGCGATATGATGAACGCAAACTGAGCAGTTTTGAGGGCGAAAGTCTTGCTTTATCAGCACCACGTTGTAACAGCATGGTAGCATATAGCTAATATTCAATCTCCTCCTGTTCGCCTAACACCTTAAACTTACTTAGATCATAGGGCGGTGTTTATGCAAATGTTCATGGTCGAAGTTCCATGTGATGTGAAAGACTAGGTGAGAAGAGAGGGTGGCCAGCTGGCACTTGAGATACTGCGGATGGCTCTGTCATCAGGCGCTAATAAATCTAAACTTGGTGCCATAGTAGACGCTTACTCCCTCGGAGTCCTTCTCCTCAAAGAGACGATGGGGTACTGTCTGCAAGAAAACATCATAAATTCAATTACCCACATTCTCTTGCTGGATATCTCTGCATATCCCGCCGAGTGACAGTTAGCACCCGGTGATATGTTTATGTCCCCACATATTTTGCCACACAGCCTACCTGCATCGCATCAGAACGGCACTGCCGTGCATGCCTCATGCATTCATACCATATTTATATACCTTTCCTGTGACAGTCGAAACAGTGAGCGTCGCCCCGCCAGCTAGGCCAAAAGCTGCTCGCTGTCTGGGATGCAGGGGATAACAGCTAGTCCACATTCCAACCATCGCCTACTTCTCACTAATTCCACCACCACGCTCCCTCTTTCCCTTCCCGTTCGAACATCCGACCAAAGCGAAGGCTTTGAGCAATCCCAGTGATGCTTAGGAGTACCGTCGTCATGCATTCGGAGAGAGGTAATTTCGCTCTTCATTTCGTCTTCCGTCTTGTTCACCGAATAGAGAAGCATGCGCCTGAGGCCAGGATAGCGCGTCGTCAATATCACGATACTCTCGAAAGTTTGGAGTAGTGTCTTGTTTGTCTGCTTCCTGAGTATTGTGCAATGGTTAAGTTGGTGTCAAAGTTAATAGTGATGCTGTGAGCGGATTGCTTACTGATCCACAAAACGTATCAGTTTGCGGCACTCCTTCTCTAGTCTACGAACATCTTGGTTTTCTCTGCTGTTCCATTGAGAAAAGTATACAACTCCGTCAGGAATGATTCGCTATTCCCACTAAGGGGCTTTTCTATGTTTTGAGTGATCGCGTTGGGCCCTTTCCCGGCTCTATGCAAAAACGAGTTGGCGGCAGGTCCGATGAATAATGCGACCTCATCGATTCCTCGTGAAACCAAACTTCCTGGACCATTGGGGTACACAATTAGGTCGCCATATCGAGTAACCCAGTTGACAACCTCGTAGAATCTCATACTCCTAGTGACCTCGCTCTTGCTTCCGAATTTTGTGTCATTGGGAGTTTACTCAGTTTTGCCTGGTGCGTTTCATGTGCTTGAACATAGACCCGTCTCCATTATGCTGCAGCTCCACATAGTGATTCAAATATCAATCCAAATAGCACGGGTTTGGGGGCTGGAGATTCACTACTTGGACGATTCGCAGTCAGATTTTGGCCATGGATACTCCACCGCCGTTCATTCTGGATGCTAAGCCAGCCATATGCGCCCAAGGGGGACCAGTTGTACATCGTAGGACGATTATGTTACAGTGCCGTCCAGCTGGTCGGAGACATTCCAGTGAAAATTGACCACGAACAGAAGTTCAAACTGGATGTTATTGGCCTGGATACCTTCCTCACTGCAATGCTGAATGGCCTGAACAGTTGGAGGCAACAGCCTGGGTGACAACGCTTCCGAAGCTGTAATAGTTACGAGAGGTTGATCAAATTGCTTCAACTTCTGTGGGGGAGGTGGGGTATGTGTGCTCGGGAAGATGCCGAACGACGAGGACATGAGGGGGCCGGCAAAGGACTGCGAGGAAGTGGAGGGGGAGGTCGGATGGACGGTCCCTGGTAGAACGGCCAGCAGTGCATCTTTCTGCTGCACGGCTGCATTTCAAGCCAAGGACCGCGAGCAAGGCAGATGGGAGTGCATGCGCGTGATATGCGAGATAGTACACGTGCCATGACACACTGCCCCTCTCCAGTTAAATCACCCCTTGCTTAGAACCAAATCTCGCGCAGAATGCCTTTGGTAGACCTAATCTTGCGTCGTCGGAAAGGAAATCCCAAGCAGAATGCCTCTACGGCGTACCGTAAGCACTGGCACTTGATCAACCGAGGTACTTATGGGCCGCCTCACCGGCATCGTAGAACCAGGAAACGATGAGAGCGAAACTGTTGAAGAAGCAAACAAGGAGGAGCCAACTCAGGGTATTGTGAGTGCTGTAAACCCAGTACTGAATGCGCCAGGTCTCGTCGCCTCAAGGTCTTCAGGTAATGTGTTCATCCCACCAGTTGATGTTCGAAGTACTGAGGTAGAGGCAGAATCGAATGCCAGTGGAAGTGGATTCTTTTCGAATGCAAGCAATACAGTACTCAACCAACCAGTCCTGAACGATATATTCGACAATTCAGCCACTACTATTATCAAAAAACTGATCTCAACGACCGTAAACAATATCGATCAAGGAAAAACTGGTGCGAGCCTTCGATATGAACTGCAATGACGAAAATGCTTAATTCGAGTCTTCAGTTCTTGAGGCCCTCTCGCGAGAAATGACACAAGGCGCTGACGTTGACTCCTCCGTTCGTTACCCCCCTCCTAAATGTTACCCAGGCACTCGTAAATCTCTCACTGCCAAAATACAACAATGGCTCATCGACGACCACCGCACTTGGGATGTATTGTGGCTCTATGGCCCTGCAGGCGTTGGGAAGTCAGCTGTCGCACAAACAATTGCTGAATATGCTAAAGATCGTCGTCGATTGGGTGCCACTTTCTTCTTTTCCAAGACAAACGGCCGAAAAGACCCCCAACCCGTCTTCGTCACTCTCGCATATCAACTCGCAGTCCGACTTCCTGGATACCTGCCGCTCATTGGAAAGGTCCTAGGCGCTGATCCAGATGTGCTGAAAAAGGCACCCCACATCCAGTTTCGACAACTCATTGTCGAGCCATTGAGCTCGCTATCGGCCCAGCCGAAGCACATCATCATCCTAGATGGGCTCGATGAGTGTGATGGGGAGATGGATCAGTTGCACATCGTCGAACTAATCAACGACATCATTCTCTCGCAGACATCTCTTCCTATCATCTGGATGATATGCAGTCGACCAGAGCCCCATCTGATGCGCACTCTTTCCAGGGCTGATTTCGCCATTCAGTGTTGGAGAGAGGAGCTTGCGATTGACACAAAGGAGTCGCGAGATGACACTGCCAAGTTTATCCGTACACGCTTCGAGGAGATCCATGATCGATACGGTGATTGTGTCGAGGAAGATATGAATGGAGGGTGGCCGGCCGAGGAATGCGTCGTGGAGGTTATTAACTCGGCATTAGGGCTCTTTGTTTTCGCTAGTACGATCCTCGTGTATATTGAGGATGCTATGTCCGGTAATCCCGACGCACGTCTGGCTGAGGTCCTCTCTGTCATACGACATTCCCAGATCATTGGATCACGCAGCCCGATGGAAACACTGGACCAATTGTATACGCGGATTCTCTCAGAGGTTTCTGAAGATGTCTGGCCAGTAACCCACCGGTTGCTCAAAGTTCTTGCTTACCCGCCAGTCTACGGTGAGACCGAGACCCGTGCGCCGCGTCTTCTTTCGAATTTCTTGGGGATTCCTCGAAACAAATTTTATGCCGCGACACGCAAACTTCATGCCATTCTGGACGTACCCACGCCAGATAAAGCAGACACTCACCCTTTGCGATTCTTCCATGCATCATTTCGTGATTACCTCGTTCAGCCCACCCGCTCAGGCCGATTCTGTGTTTCGTCTCCACCGAGCTTTACAGCAAATGACGAGGTGGCCAAATCGTGCCTAAGAATCATCGGGTCACCTATCCCATTCCTTGTTGGGAGTATAACCGGTAGTAATAGCTGTATGCGAACTCTGAGTCAATTGGATCGTTCCCTCATTTTTCCTGCATTGAACCAGTATCTTACATGGCCAGCGTCTGACGCCGATTCGGCACGTAGTCTTGCTAGACGACTGCTGAGAGTGGCGCAAGAAAATGTTTTCTTGTTTTATGACACCTTCCAGCCGCATGTCGACCAACACGATGGCCTGCGAGACATGCTCCGCACTTTTGACTACAATTCATTTACCTTCTATATGTGGCATCAAGGTTCCATCCGAAATGGGCTTGCTAAGCTTATACGCTGGATCAAAGGATCGGTACGATTCATTCTCTCTTGAGCAAATCAAATCTTACGTTTCGTATGAAGTCCCTTCATGATCTGGTCAGGACGCGGAGCATTAGTGAAACGGACGATAAACTCCTTTCGCACCTGAAGAATGTGGAGGACAACGTACAATTCCTTGTGAGACATTAAACTTATGATACTGAGATTGTTCCTGATGTGAATGCGCCCATAGGATTTGGATGGCAATACTAACCTGTCCTCTGCCTCAGATGACAACTGGCTTTGTTTCCTCCTGGGGTATGATACCAATACCGTTTTAGTTTTAGCTGGCCCCCCCAGCCACCCACCCAAGTATTACTCTGCCAAATCAGCCCTTGAGACGTGGCCTTCCCTTTCTGAGTCACTGGATGAGGTAAGTCTTAGGAGTGTCAAAGAAGCATGTTCGGAGCCGATCACTATTGCATATTACTTGTAGTCGTGATATAATATTATTCGTGCCACAAATAATGATAGCGAGCATTGCTAGGGGGCTGTGATGCACCGGCCGTGATTCAAGAATCCTAGAGTGAGTTTAGTAACCGAATTAGAGGATGCGGGCCTGTGCGTCGTACTGTGTCAAGGTGACCGCAGGAGAGTAAAATTGCCTGATCGAATGCAACGGTAATACAAAGCGGGTAAGCGGATGTTCTCGTGCCTGTAATGACAGTAGGGGAATATATTATGTAGTTGTGTGAGTGATCGCGCATAGAGTGCAGGAGTGGTGGGCTCGAGACACACCAGGTGGTGAGACCGAGAGGGAAACACAGACGGGTCACCCCACGCGATCGCCAATCGGCTCACTGCGCGGCCACCACGACAACGACATCGCATAGATAAGGTAGACTACTGGTGGTGCCCTGGGGTAGTGTAACTGAGATAATGTCCAGACGATCTGGACTGAGAGAAAATATATATGTTAACGCATAAGAATAATCAAGGGAGTGGTGGGTGGGAAAATATTTAAGCTGAGAAGCGAAGGCCGGACTGGGAGCTACGCTGCACCGAAGTCATGCCCGTGACGGTCACACCGCGCGGCACGAGAAAACGCACCTCGCGAGGTACGAGCTGGTACGAGCTAGGTGCCCTCATATATATGGGTCGTCGTAAAAAACAAAAAAGGAAAGACACACGTGAGTCTGACTACGGGAGACTATAGGGTTACTCAGGAGTCTGGCTAACGGAGACTATGACGGGGCCATCAATAACCATCGTTGCTTACTCCTGATGGTCATCCCGACAAATTAATGCACCTCAGTATCCTTGGGAATTCCTTCCAGAGTCAGTTTGAGGACGCAGGGTTGCCAAGTGACCTTGAAGGGGCAATCAAGAATAAGCGACAAGCTATTTCCCTCACTTCGGATGACCGGATTCGGCCCAAGGAACTGCGGAATCTCAGCAACCTTGAGGACTCAGTCAGTTTGAGCGCAAAGGGATCCAGATTTATTGAGAACTGATCCTAAAATTTGTCAGATCCTGACCTATCTAAGCTGGATCCCCGACGTCGAGTTGGACAGTCCTGATCCCCTGGCATCGTGAGTGGCCTTTGAGACTGTCTGAAGCCGCGAATGTATACCATGTCTCTGACCCAATCAGGCACCTATGCCCCCTCCTCTTGAAGCTGATTTGATGGTTCCACGTCCATTGAACCCAGGCTCATTTGGTCCGGGCACCCCTTCAAAAAAAAACCCGGAACTAGATAACACCACTTTCTTGTCTTGATAAACGTAGCATTTTTTTTTAATAGACATCATGATGCCATGCTATCGCAATACTTTCCGTCTCTCGCTGTCTCGCACGGGGATGTTTCAGCGCTTGTCCAGGGACACCTTGACGAATCTCTCTCACAATTTTATTGGACTATTTCCCTGATACTGGGCTTTCTAATTTAACCTTCTCGAGACCCTATGATAGAAGCTCAATGTTCAGCTTCAGTCTTGGTCGTCCCATTCGGACAGATGGTTTCGATTGGAGGTGACTCATTATTCACTCCCATCAGACATGCTGCTATATTGTACATTCGGCCACAATAAGCTTACACTTCGTCTTCACCAATGCAGATTCCTCGTCTCGAATGTTAGCTGCCTTGAATCACTTGGCTTTAATCAGCCCAGCCATCAAATCGAAGCTATTCCCGTCCGGTTGCAAATCAATGTATTCTTCCCGCTCCTTTCCTCTCCCACTACTTGCGCCAAAATATGGATTAGCCCAATTCTTACGCTCAGGCACTGTTCGCAACAATCCATGATCGAGCGTAATACCCGTAATACGAACTTGTGTTGGAGGATTAGTGGTTGAAAGGGTTACAAGTTGATCGCTGAACATCCACACATTATATTTCAGCACACACAGACAGACACAAAAGAAAGTCGACGAACCTATGCAACCACCTCTTCAGATACCCCTCTAGGAACGGCTCAAAGTCACCCTTTGACGCAACGAACCTCTCCCACATAGTCTCAAACTTGACAAGTATAATGGCAACAGTACGTTCGAGACTAAGATTGGCACGACGTTTCTTCCCACTCTCCGTATTGCGCAATAGGTGGGAGAGGGATGTAATAGGGGGGGAATTGAGAACATTTAATCCACAGCCTACAAGTCGTCAGTATCAGTGCAGCTAGAAGCCGGTATACCCATACCAATCACGAGATCGACCCTCCCCCCACCAAAGCTCGTATTGACGAGTATACCCCCAATCTTCCTCTTCTCCTCAGCACCCCTCGGCCCAACCAACGCATAAATATCATTCGGCCACTTCAACCTCACCCGCCATCCTTCTCCTTCTCCTCGGGCCTCTTCACCACCACAGCCCAACACGCCTTCATCCCTGATTCCCTCGCAAACCGCCAAAGCAAACAGATATTGCACAAACACCAATTTGTTACCTGGCATTTGGTTATTCGTTACCCTTAGATGAATAGAAAACTGGAGGCATCCGGAAGGGGAAAGCCAGATGTTGGAGCCGCGCCCTCTTCCGGCGAGTTGGTGTGAGGCGAGGGAGAGGAGCGGGGTTGGCAGGGCAGAGAGCAGAATTGGATTCTTATCGAGGAGGGTCTGGGTTGAAGTGACGGCAGGGGAGAAGAGGAGGGCCTCGCCAATACGCCATGTTCCGTGTGCTTCTGACTCTGACTGCTCTGGGCGAGCAGACGAGAGGCAGTTGAAGAATAGATCAATGTCAAAGAGAGTCCCAACGTCATCTTGTGTTGGGAAAGTGCCATTGCTATGTACAACAATGTGTTTGGGTTGCCAAGTAGACGGATCGCTTGGCACAGTGGAAAGGCGTTTAGATTCTTGGAGGAGGGATTGAGTGTGATCGTGGGTAGATTCGTAGAAGTAAAAGGTATCGTTGGCATCTTTGAGTACTCTAAATGTATCACCACTATCACTGTCATGCTTGAAGGAACCAGATAGGGCTTTCATTATCTGTGAAACGATGTTCGGCTTTGTGGGCGTGGAGACAAGAAACTGGGGGAAGGGCCGGGCAATGGGTTGGGGTGTTTGCGCATTGTCTGTGCCTGGGATGGGATTTGGTGTAGCAGGAAGCTGAACGCCGAGGTAGAGAACGGTACGTTCGATGAGTTTACTACGAGCTTTGTCGAGCTTGCCGATATCCCCCTGCAGCGTTGGAGAGACAAGGGCAGAGGCAGGTTCCTGAGACAAACTGAACTCGAGATTAGTAGACCATAACGCGATACGACCGTTGCCAACGTCGCAGCCCAGTCCAGCAATCTGTCCATCCTGACAATCGGAGTCAGTACCCTCGATGTAGCGACCGAGGATCTTGACTTGACGTTCGGCCTCGAACCCCGTAAATTCCGCAGGGGCCAGCTCGTACAAAGCGTGCACAAGATCGCCATCCGATGTCTTGACATTTTTTAGACGAGCCTCTGGCGGTGCAGGTACAGACGACGGTAGGCCCAAGGAAGGATAGATATAGGCGTTATTGAATCTATCAAAAAATCTCAACGAACTCTGCGCCCCTAAACTCAGGCCCTCCACACCTGTGACGATGCCGCGGGTGGAGCAAGTAGCTCCTGCACCAAATGCGAGCAGAGCCCCTCCACTCTCAACATAATCTTGGATGTGGGTGTGTGCAGGTGACGGCGCGCGGAGGGGCTGAGCCAGGCGGGGGAAGACGAGGAGGGCACAAGAGGGTGACCAGGGCTGGGTGTGGAGGGTGTGTGGTAGGACGGGCTGGACGGAGTAGTGGGGGAGGAGGAGGGCACGGAGGGCAGCAAGGACGGCGGCGAGGGAGGGCTGGCACAACTTCGGGTCCGCTGTAGACGAGGACGTTCATGTTATTATTATTATTATTATTATTATTTGCATATTAATTTACCGCGCGTGGGAAATCTCTCTTGTCTCCACCCATGGCAGACGACCTCTCCTCATATTTCGACAAGAGCATTGCTGCTGTCCGAGGCTACTCTGCCCAGTGCGTCGGTGTCTCTATGCACCGTGAGTGTGCTCAATGATGTCTAGATTCGACCACGACTATGCACGGCCCGCATACAGCAACATCAAGGGGCACTTTGACGAGCGTCCCATCATCTCCGTGCGCATATATCCCACCTCCCTACGCGAATACAGCGCCAAAATGAAAACCACAGACATTCGTTTCCATATTTTCCCTGCTCAGCCTCGTTCCTGTAGCATTCTTCGTGTTCGTACTGTACACTCCCACGCTACCACTGTCATCTGACGACTCACCCAGTGGGACATCCCTCTGCATCATCTTCACCTTTGTTCTCGCAGCACTCTCCCTTGCGCTTCTCGCTGCATCTGGTATCGTCCTTATCCTCCGTACGCGCTCCTCCTATCTCCTTACACTCCTCCCTCGCTAACCTCCAATTCAGTCAGCTTCCTAGTCCTAATACTTATCGGCACACTCTTCGTCTCCATCTTCCTCACAGGCATAGCCGTTTCCTCCTACTTGCTTGTTCGTCTCGCACTACACGTCCGACACGAAGGAACGTCCGAGGGTGTATCAGAGTGGGGAAAGGAAACTAAACGCTCACTCCTTGACCGTCTTGCTAATAGAACGGATGGCCGAAGCATTATAGGATCGGAGTCGAATGGAAGTGCTGCTGAAAAGGCGCCGCTCCAGGACGGGGTTGGAGATCAAAAGGACGAGTAACGCTAGCTCTGATGCTGGCCCTGTGAACAAACAGGACAAGAGTCGCGTTTGAATGCGGTTGGGTATGATGTCATCGTGCAGGGGCAGTACCCGTTTACCCGCTTTGTATTACCACTACTTTCGTTGCAATCGGTCAGGATAATTTTGATATCAGTACTTTTAGTCGGTAGATAGCACCTTCCCCAACAGTATAGCCACCTGGCACCACAGCAAAGCTCAATATCATCAACAAATTGAGAAAAAATAATGGTGGCTACCCACGAATAGTAATAAAATGTGTGAGCGTGTTTTTGTTTGGCGTCAATAACAAATGCTCAATTGCACCAATTTTACCCTCCTCCGGTCATTTGGTACAGTATGAGGCACAAATCCAATTTGTTTACTGGGACTACTCCAGGATTCTCAGTGTACTCACTCGTACTTACATAGGAGTAGAACTGAATCACGACCGGTACACCATACTCACACATCACAAAAAGACATCCTTAGGAGTCTGGCTAGGGGAAACTAGGTGCACCATAGCCCTCTAGCAGTGATGTGATTTCTGACGCAAACGATATCACATCGCTACTGCACGTAATATGCAATAGTAATCGGCTCCGACCGCGTTTCTTTTACATTCCTAAGACTTGTTTCATCCAATGACTCGGAAAGAGAAGGCCACGTCTCGAGGGCTGATTTGGCAGAATAGTACTTGGGCGTTTTGCTGGGAGGGCCGGCTAAAATTAGGATGGCATTGGTGTCATACCCTAGGAGGAAACAAAGCCAGTTGTCTTTCGAGGCAAAGGATAGGTTCGTATCGCCATCCATGTCCTATGGGTACATTCACATCAGGAACGATCCCCGTATCACAATTAAGTTTCTCACAAGGAACTCTATCTTGTCCTCCACACTCTTCAGGTGCGAAAGGAGTCTATCGTCCGTTTCGCTGATGCTGTGTGTCCTGACCAGATCATGAAGAGACTTTGAAAAGAAACGTGAGACTTAATTAGCCCTCGAGAGAACAAATCGTACCGATTTTTTGACCCAGCGCACAAATTGAGGAAGTCCGTTTCGCACAGAACCTTGATGCCATAAGCAGAAGGTAAGTGAATTGTAGTCGAAGGCGCGGAGCATGTCTTGCAGCCCGTCGTGTTGGTCGTTGTGCGACTGGAGAGTGTTATAAGACGAGAAAACATTTTCTTGCGCTACTCTAAGCAGTCGTTCAGCAAGGCCACGCGCCGAATCGGCACCAGATGCTGGCCATGTAAGGCACTGATTTAGTGCAAGATAAACGAGGGAATGATCCAATCGACTCAAAATTCGCATACAGTCCGTACTATCAGACGTGCTCCCAACGAGGAATGGGAGCGGCGACGCGATGATCCTTAGGCACAATTTGGCCACCTCGTCGTTTCCTATAAAGCTTGGTGGAGACGAAACACAAAGCCGGCCCGAACGGGCGGGCTGAACGAGGTAATCACGAAATGACGCATGGAGGAATTGCAAAGGGCGAGTGTCTGCTTCATCTGGCGTGGGTACGTCCAGAACTGCATGAAGTTTGCGTGTTGCAGCATAGAATTTGTTACGAGCGATCCCCAAGAAATTGGAAAGAAATTGTGGCGCACGAATCTCGATCTCACTATAGACTGGTGGGTAAGCAAGGACTTTGAGCAACCGGTGGGTTACTGGCCAGATATCTTCAGAAACTTCTGAGAGAATCCGCGTATACAATTGGTCCAGTGTTTCCATTGGGCTGCGTGATCCAGTGATCTGGGAGTGTCGTATGACAGCCAGCACCTCAGCCAGACGTGCGTCGGGATTCCCAGATACAGCATCCTCAATATACATGAGGATCGTACTGGCAAAAACAAAGAGTCCTAATGCCTCGTTGATAATCTCCACAACACATTCCTCGGGAGGCCACCCTCCATTCATATCTTCCTCGACATAGTTACCATATCGATCATGAATCTCACTGAAGCGTGTGCGGATAAACTTGGCAGTGTCATCTCGCGATTCCTCTGTGTCAATCGCAAGCTCCTCTCTCCAACACTGAATAGAAAAATCAGCTCTCGAAAGAGTACGCATCAGATGGGGCTCTGGTCGACTGCATATCATCCAGATAATAGGGAGCGATGTCTGCGAGAGGATGATGTCGTTGATCAACTCGACGATGTGCAACTGGGATATTTCCCCATCACACTCATCGAGCCCATCTAGGATGATTACATGCTTTGGATGGGCCGAGAGCGAGCTCAATGGCTCGACAATGAGCTGTCTAAATTGGACGTGAGGTGCCTTTTGCAGCACATCCGGATCAGCGCCTAGGACCTTGGCAACGAGCGGCAGGTATCCGGGAAATCGGACCGCGAGTTGATATGCGAGAGTAATGAAGACTGGCTGGGGGTCTTTTCGCCTATTCGTCTTGGAAAAGAAGAAAGCAGCACCCAATCGATGACGACCTTTAGCATATTCGGCGATTGTTTGTGCGACGGCTGACTTTCCGACTCCTGCGGGACCGTGGAGCCACAATATATCCCAGGTGCGGTGATCATCGATGAGCCATTGTTGTATTTTGGCAGTGAGAGATTTGCGAGTGCCTGGGTAACATTTAGGAGGAGGGTAGCGAGCGGAGGAGTCGACATCGGCGCCTTGTGTCATTTCTCGCGAGAGTGCCTCGAGGACTGACTCAGATTAAATTATCATCATCGTAGTTCGTATCAAAAGGTTTGTACCGGGTTTTCCCTGATCAATATTGTTTATGGTCGTTGAGATCAAATTTTTAACAATAGTGGTCGAATTGTCAGATATATCGGTCATGACCGGTTGGTTGAGTACTGCATTGCTCGCGTTCGAAAAGAATCCGCTTCCACTGGCATTCGATTCTACCTCTATCTCAGTACTTCAAACACTCAGCTGACTAGTTGACCACATTACCTGAGGACCCTGAGGCTACGAGACCTGTGGTATTTGCCGAGCCTACCCTATCCACTGCACCCCGAGTCAACCCTCCCTTGCTCACATCTTCAGCAATTTCGTTCTCGCCATTTCCCGATCCTACGCTACCGATGAGTCGGCCCATAGTTGAACGATCAACACCAGTGCTTACCGCACAGTGTAGAGGCGGTCTGCTTGGATTTACCTTTCTTACGGCGAAAAATGAGGTCTACCAACGGCATTCTGCACGATATTTGGCTCTGAGCCGGAGAGTATCAAGTGTGAATGACGGGAAGCGCTGAGATTGTCAAGATGCCATGCGGGCGCTTGTTTATGCCATAAGAGGGGCGCCACGAACGTTCTCTGAATGCAAAGTTGTGCAACCCTTGTCCAAGAACACGTAGCTCACCCACTCCGTCGCTCTTATTTATCCACCTAGTTAGGGCTACCATTACCATATCATACTAAAACACTCGTATTTAAAGAAAATATATCTAATAATCTGAAGGATAATACGAACAGTATATATAATATATTTTTGCATACTACATATGCGACAGTAAAGGGGAAAAAACGAGATAAACTTCTTCTAAGCCGCTCCCGTTGTACTTCGTGAGTAATTGACATCGTGTGCGTCGAACTGCATATCATATCCTCCCTTACAGCTTCCCGACCTCTTGTAATCTCCTAATCATCCTCGGCATGCTACCCGGATAGTATGTATTTCCCAAGATACTTATTGCCCTCCTTCAAGATGACATTTAGCTCCTTTAACTACAGGTTTGGAGCCGGGAGCCCGAGCTTGTAGAACTAAGTCATTGACTAACCTTCCCATCTTCTCTAACCACCGTCTTTATGGTTGTTCACTCCATCGATCATTTGCACCCTCTCGCACTCATTCTCTCCTTTGGTACTCTTCAGCATACCACGGCATTATTGGGTCTCGCTTCTCTTACTATCCTTCGTATATATAATATAGGGCGTCTAGCTCGGAGCTGTTTCAGTGCTTCTTGGCACAAAGGATGACGAGAAAATATTTTCGCTGTGGTAGAGGGACGCGCACTTATAATGGAAGGTGTAGGGTGTGAAAACTTGACTACGTTACCGGCTTGAAGGCCGCGTGGATATACTAAAGCAAGACATTATGTACCACCAAATGGACTGGTGCATCGGAGCTTTAGAGGGCGTTACAGGCACCGTTACAAAGTCATAGCTAATCTTAGATATAACAGATCCTAGCGGCCTTCCGTCTGTGCCTTTCAGAATTATGGGAGCAGTATTGAATAACATAATGAAGCAAAGGGGGTCAACAGCTCCTTGTCCCCCATTAATGCCAGTTATCCAACTCCCCTTTGACGTTCTCCCACTCTGCCTCGATGACCCTGGAAACCTTCTCATTGCGAGGGGTGAGTTGACACTCAAATGGCGCAGGCTTCGAGTTGAACTGATTCGTAAAGTCATCAGGATCTAATAACATAACCCCAGAAATATCAAACTCGTGTATCGAGAACGAGAACAAAGATACATACCGGGTATCACTTCCGCGCCAAACTCGTCCCTTATAGGCCTAATCTCAAATGCCCATAGGATGCGTGAGATGGTGATGAAAAGAGAATTGAGACCTAAGTGCATCCCCGGACAAATCCGTCGCCCAAATCCAAACGGCAGGTCGAACTCTTTTAGGCTCAGACGCGGGTTTGGGTTTGTCGGGGGATTGGGGGAGAGGAAACGATCAGGGAGGAAAAGATCTGGCGATGGGAAGAGGTCGGTGTCACGCATTATTCCGCTGTCGTTATTGTTATTGTCAATGCTGGATAATACAGGACGTGAAGAGGGGGGCCAGTTACGTACTAGAAGTTTGCATAGATGGAGGACCCTTTAGGGATGAACCTGTGAACGAGTTTATGAAAAAGGAATGTGGAAATTAAGACATCTGAGATACGCACTTTCCCTGATACTCGTCATCTGCTGTACTTGCGTGTGCTGTTCCTCCAAGGACGGGAATAGGTCGCCATCTACCACCAAAGCCCTCAAAAAACAGAGCGCAGATAAAGGGCGACGCACAAACCTGAGGGTTTCATTTATCACGGCCAGTACGTATGGCAGCCGGTCCTTGTCGTGGAACTCAGGCATTCGATCGTGACCCACGACTGCATCTATTTCCGCTTGTGCTTTTATCATGACTTCTGGGAAGATGAGCATTGCCACTGTATCGACCAAGTGAATATCCTCTCGGCTACACGCGTTCAAAAGAACATTGAGGGACGTACGGATGAATACAGACAAGGTTCCCGCAGTCTATATCACACTCATAATCAGAATGCCTGCCCCACTCTAAAAAGGGAGTGGAAGCACACCGTATCGATTCCCGCACCGAAAGGACTTGACACTGAGTATGCAAGCTGAATATCCGTCATTCCCAGTTTCTCCTGGTCTGCCAAGACCTGGCTCGTGAGACAATCTGGGCATGTTCCATTTTTCATCCGCGTGCGGACGTCGTTAAGGAGATGAAGGAGAAAATATTCATCCCTCTTTTTGCGCGCTTCAGGACCTTTGCGGAACCATTGAAGGGAGCGCTTAGATGGAGATAATGATTATGTTAGGGTTGGTGGGTACGTATTGGGAAGGTGCTTACCGGAAGTCTGAGTAGCCACGGCCAAGACTCAACGAGGAACTTGCCGGGGAGACTGGAGGTGGCGAAACGACAGATGAGTTTCATTTCCCCTTGCCGTGGTAGTGGGAACTCACTTGACACTATTGAAAGAAGCATCATAGGGTCAGGCTAACTATATGTTCCTGAAAGGAAGAACCATCTTGCCTTGTGAGATCTGCAATTAACGTCAATATGGAAACCAATTCTGATGGACAAAGGGACCCACAATCCATTGAAGCAATGTTCTCCTTCACTATCCATTCATCCACGCTTTCCACTCTTCGACCATATGTTACCGCAACCACCACACTCGCTGCAAATCTATTTCACAGGAATCAAGATTATAAGATGAGCGTGACTCCCCAAGCCACCGCCCTTACCTCTTCAAATACCCATCAAAGTTCCTGGGATCAGTCAAAAGCTGCTTCATGAGCACCTTGGATTCCAACGATTGAATTCCATGGTACGCTGGTGCCTTGCGGATGTGAAACCCATTATGCAAAAGCTAAAAGTCAAAAATCGGGGGGTTTGCAATGTAAACTCCGTTTAGCCACACAACACTATATCAAATGCACTAAGATCAAAGTTGCACACACCTTACGCCACTGTTTCCACAGTTCACTCGTATTAGGGAGCATCAACCCGCGACGATTCTCAGAAAGAATTTCCGATCTGGTTAAATGAAAGGACGATATTCAATACTCGTCCCTGGAAGTACACGAGTTAATTGAATGATGCTTACGCGACGACAAAGCGGGGCCGACTTGAATATATTTCGGATCGTTTCTCGAGAAGATCCCAGGCCGGTTGTGCTTTGCCAAGAACTGCAGCAGGTAGGCGAGGAAATGAGAAATGAGTCTCGTGCGGCGGACGACTAGAAGCATTTGGTTTCAACTGACTGATCGTGGGTGAGCTTCCAAGCATGATTGACGTTACGGGGCCTATGCAAGTTATTTAATAACGTGTTAGTAATGCGGAGGCTGGGGTGGAAATACTGTTTTTCCGGCGTGGGACAGGAGTTGGCTTGTGGGAGAGAAGACATACCGTAGTGATGATTCCACTCTTCAAACTTGCGCCATGGCTTGAAAGCTGGAACCTGATTCTTATTTCCTATTCCTGGTAGCCCAAGAGGACCTGGGGGCATAATCTTGCGCAGCCGGAGCCAGCATAGGACCTCATAAACCGCAAAAATAAAGATAAAAGCAAAAATTGGGCTAAACATCCTGGCTGCTGAAGGGTGGAGTGAGAGAGTGGGGATGGCAAGACACGGGAGCAAGGAGGGGTCACAAAACAGGAGAGTTAGAGGTCTCTTTATAACTATCCCTGTATGGGTGGTTCTGGCCTCTAATGGTTTGTATCCGCACAAGTGATGACGAATAATGACCACGAGAACCGGGAATAGCCACTATGCCACGATGCCAATTGCCTCTGACGCGCCGCAATATACCGGTGAGAAGTTGAGGCTGACGGACCAATGGTTAACTGGCCTTGCAAGAAGATGGTAGGGTTTTGAGCTGCTGGAATTGGAGGCGTAACGCACCCTGGTGCTCGGATACATAGGTACTAGTCGACATCAAGTTCATACGTGATCCCCAAGTGGATGCTAGGGCCGTTGCGTGTTCTTTTGTCCGTCGTTGCAGGGCGTTTTGATCACCGGCAGGCCAGGGCCGATCCCATAACGGGGCTGGGACCTTGCTTGGGCTCTGGTCCGACGTGGAACAGGACGCTTCACAATTCCATGTACCAGAAGAAACTGGACGTACATGGACAAGAAGAAACGATACTGGGTTGACTTAGTTCCTAGACCTGCTTTTGCGCCGACGCCGTGCTCTCCTTGGCTACACTGTCAGCCCCTGTCAGATGCACTATAGCGACTAGCCTCGTTTTCATGTAAAAGCCACATTGACGGCGATCTTTGGGACGGTTTGCTTGTTTTTCGCCTCGGCAAAAACTTCCAGGGCCCTATCCTGTCGGTCGAGTGTCAGCCACAGGCTGCCTGTAAGCTCGCCCTCCCACACAGCCCAAAGTCAGGCGATCGCGTTACTGCCGGCATATACTCTGTTTGGGCAATATGCGAAATGGGAACTTGGAATCATCTGAAGATGTGTGGGCGTGTTGCTAGAAGTCCTCAGTCGATCACGAAGCCTCGAATCGGACGCGAGAGGCACGAAATGGAGGGGTTCTAACCCGCTATCCAGCCGCAAATTTCTTGCTTCCCGGAATGTTGTCGATCCACTTGGGCCCGCGCACTGTGTAAGGTTTGACACTTCTCTCCCCCTCATTTTTTGGCCTGGGCGCCACCACTTGTCACAAATATTGTAGCGTACCTGCACCCTCCTGCATCCCTGCCTTCAGTGTGATAGAGTTTGAAGAGGGAACGTACCACTTTATCTTTATCACCTCTTCCAAGGTGTTTCAGTGCAAGAGCTTGTAAATACAGTATAGAGAGATGAGGACCCTTCGCCACGGTAGCATGATATGGAGGAGCTCGGGCGGGACAAAGGGACTGAGGCTAAAGGTCAGCGGAGCACACAGTCGCCAAGCCGATCACGCAGTGTGTAGTTTTCCCTGAGGCCGACTCGCTCCTCGGGGTTTGGTGAACATCATACATAGGCTTGCAGAGAATAATAAGATCGAGTGTAGAACCATCCAGCTAGTCGAGAAAACGACTGTTTTATGTTATGGAAGAATCCGAATTAGGGCAGGACAACAGCTGATATATGAGGTCATTGACCCGCTAGGCGGGAAACGGGGTTGAGGCTTGGAATTCTGCAGTTCCCGTTGGGATGACCAGTAATGGCAGACAAATGTAACAAACTTGCCGCGTGGTAACCTTCGTGGCATGACTCTTATTTAAAGCCGCCGCCGGAGTCAAGCCGCCAGGGTTGTCTCTTGACCCATAAAGTCACAGCTGTCTTTTTAACTGCACTAGCCGGTTCAAGCACACAAGCGCTTATCTTCCCACTGCTACAGACTACTCAATTAATTGCAAAGCCTCACTAATGGCAACTCCGGAACAGGCAAACGCCGAAACGAAGGAGCTGCACCTCGCTGGGACCTCCGAAGAGGACATTCCGCGGACTAAACCGACTCCGAAATCGGGACCGGGCAAAATTCCAGTTCCATTCTCATATCTGCCCAGTGATGATGGGACAGATGAGAATTTATTGGTGTTGCTGCATGGTTTAGGTGGATCGGCATCTCCTCGTAAAAGGTAGTGTGCAGGAACTGACAGTGATTCGTGCTAGGGGACACGCATGTACCGTTTTCGAAGTTGGGAAAGCAGCTCAAGCTACCTCAGACTGCTGTGCTTACACTGCGCGCGCCGGAGCAGTGGGTGTTCTGCCTCGATTTGGTTGTCCTCTGTCATCCTAATTGTGATGATCAGGGTTCCGTTTCTTTATGAAGAAGCATACCAGTGGTACACCTCCTTTGATGAGCTTGGCGAGCTCATAGCTAATCCAAACCCCACGCCCGCACTCGAGCTCTTAACACGAATCGTCACATATCTCACTACAGAATGTAAGTGGCCATTACATAGGGTACACCTGCTGGGGTTCGCACAGGGCGGGAGTGTTGCCGTTGAGTTTGGGTTATGTTGGTGGAAGGAGAAGCAGCTGCTAGCGAATTGGAAGGGACAGCCTTCAGGCGCTTCGACTCCACTTCCGACTGTACCACTGACATCCTTCGGTTCAATAATCACCATCGCTGGCCCGCTGCATTCCTTCCCTTCGACACTATCTTCGTCGTCTCCCACACCACTCTTCATCGTTTCTCGTCCTTCACCCTCTGAGCTGGCGCTCACTCCAAGCGACCTCTCGGCGTTTAAGAAAGGGTACAAGGCTGTGAAAGAAGAAAAATATGCAAATGTAAATGGTGGAATGCCGGTAGGAAGGAACGAATGGGAACCAATTATGCGGTTTTGGAGTGAGAGGCTTGGGAGGAGGGTGGGAGGTGGAGGGTTGTACGAAGTGCTGGGCGGATTTTCGTGAATCCGTGGTCGGGTGGTCGGTCGTCCCATATGGATGGACGGAGGCTTATGATGTTATCAGATAGTTGATGGTGGATGCAGTGTTATATTTAAAACTCTTGTCCCGAACTATCAATTGCCTAAAACATACGTTCGTGCTCAAAGCCTGGAGGTGGTTCATTCTCTACCATTTGCTGCCGCTGCTAAGCATCAGCATCGTCTTGGATAGTGCTAGTGACTCCACCGACTGTAATTCTATAAGTGCCGGACGCGCCTGTAGCGCCAGCAATGTCGAAGATCGTTGTGGTGGTGTGGACAGCCTCGTCTTCTACTATAGAGTGTTCATTACCGGTCATATATCAGTGTCCGTTGCGGAAAATGGGGGAACGTGGGGAGAAGTGCCTTTCTGTTGACGACATGATAGCGGCTAGGGGTGTGTGTGGGGATTTGGGGAGGTTTTATATGTTCCGAATGCTGGTTGACAAGGGAATGGTTAGGCACAGCACCGCAGTAGAAAATGGGTGTCACCAGGGGTCGTCCTTGACGACTTGGAGATATATGTATGTATGTAAGGTTGAATTGAGACTATTTAGCATTCCCCTTTGCGTGAAAGGGAAGCCGTATCCCAGGTTTATGGACTTGGGTACAGTGGAAGCCCTGTGAGAGAAATGAAACTTGCTCCTTGGATGAGAGGAATGGCTGGCGCATCACCTTGCATTGCATTCTCTATCTGAGGTACCATGAAATAATAATAGCCGAATCATTGTTCACTTTGTGTTCGACCCCTTGGTTATGTTTCACACAGAGGTCTAGCCCTCGACTGGCTCATGCGTGTGACTATGACAGGAATGAATCATGAAACTCGACATCTAATCTAGAACAACATTTAGACGCCACAAGTTGCCATTGATATCTTTTTATGTGAGTGTAAGGGGGACAGTAATTTTGGAATTCATGCCGATCGGGGACTGAGTGGCTTATTGGATCTAGGAAGGTTCTTATGGGGGAGTCGTGGTTGTGGCTGTACGCCTGGTGGATGGAGCGGGCCTTTTTACTTTGCTTGTTCTGGGATGGCGCGTCCACGATGGTGGAAGAAGCGCAGAATCGAGCCTGATATGCGGAGGCAGGGCAAAGAACCTATATTTGGATGTTTGGCAAGGCGATGTTGTGCAAATAAGCACCGGCTCGGTGACGGCCGACGGTTTGGCGGGAGGTATTGGAAATGAAAGTTTGGGGTTCGTACATAAAGACGAAAGCTTGCTTGGCGAATCGAAGGTGGCAGTAGCTGGCGCGAATGAGAGATGGGGAGAGGTGGGAAACGGAGAGGAGGATGACAAGCGTGAGTGGAGGGCTTGGGACGGGGACATAATTGTTGACGGCAGGAGCAGCGATTGATTCTCGTGGGTGATGGGAGAAGAGAGCACAGGGGCTGGGGTGATGGGGTCACTGGGCCCACGGGATAATCGCTGATATGTTCTGTCTTGTTGCACTCGGAAGGACTCTAAATAGACGAGAAGGTTCCTGAAAACCTCTGTCCGTCCCCCCCCCCCCCCTGTGCCGGGATGCGGGTTGGGGGTGGGCAGAGTACATACAAGCGGTCGTGTGGGGGTCAGGGGTCGGGGCAGGAGGGAGGGAGCGGAGGGGGAAGGAGGGCTGGGGGTCGGGAGAGCAGGAAGAGAGATCTCGATCTGAGATCTGGGCCGTAGCAGCGGTTGGCAGAGAACGGCGTAGATTGAGTTGTGCGTCAGAGAGCGCGTGCAAAGTTGTCCTCTACCCAGATGGAGCGCTGCCCTCTGTCCGCATCCTCCACCAACTCCCGCCGTCCGTTGGGCGGGGGCTGAGCGTGCGATCGTGACATGTGACAGAGGCTGAGGAGGGAGGTGTGACGGGTGTTGTTGAGTTGTACACCTTACTAACAGCGTTACAGAGCTGGTCTGCGTAGCAGCTGAGAGCTTGCGACAATCGATCCACGCTGTGTCTCTTTTTTGTTTCCCGATCCCCGCCCTCCACTTCTCCCCTCCCCTCCCGCCCGCTCTCCCCGCCATCGCCCGGCCTGCCCCCCTTTTTTCTCCCGCTCCCCCCGGTTCCCCCTCCGGCCACCCCCCTGCCCCCCACCCACTCGAACCGCCCTTTTCCGCCCTCCCCTCCTTAAGGTCTGTCCATCTCCCCGTTCCGCTCCTCCGTCCTTCCGGCCCTGCCCTCCGCGCCCCTCCGCCGCCCGCTGCTGACTTTCCCTCCCAGTGCCGCCCTCGACACCCTCTCCCCCCCCTTCAGACCCACCAGCGCCCCTCCCAGCAACGCTGCCGTCGACGAACCTCTTCCCGTCCACCTCGCGCGCTCAGAGGTCATCCAGGTCTGTCCCTCCGCCTCGTCCTCGCCCGACACGTGTCTCGTCCCCCCTGGCGTGTGTCTGCCCTCTGCTTGTGCTCATCTTCCACCCAGGGCTCCCATTCGCTGCAGCCAACATCTAATCCGACTCGCATCTGTATACTCACCCTGTTCGTCTTCTTTTCCGTCCTATATTTTTTTACTTGACCTCTAATTCGCACTCTCCCATCCAGCCCCCCTCCAAAATCATGAGCAATCCCAACCTCTATGCACCCTCCCAGTCCTTTATCCCGGGCTCTAATCCCAATCCTGCAGGGATAAATCCTGCCATGCTCGCGGGTGGGTTCCAAAACGGACCAATGGGTGGCCAGCAGCAGCCCAAATTTCCACCCCCCAACTCATTTGGTGGCGGCGCCGTTAATCCTGCCCAGCTTATGGGAGGTCCCGCTGGAGGTATCAACATGGGTATGAACCTCAACCAGATCAACGCCAACCCCATGAGCGGCAGCGTGAACCCTGCTCAACTGCTTCAGCAGCAGCAGCAACAACATCATCACCAGGGGATGATGAACGGTTCGATGGGTGGTATGAACATGAACATGAACATGAATATGATGAACATGAATCCCTCTATGGGAATGACTGGGATGTCCGGGATGGGTAATACGAGTGGCATCAATCCCGCTTCGTTATCACAGCTCGAAAATTCTGGCTTCAATCCCATGACGCAGTCTCAGCACCCCTCCCACAACCAGCAGCCTCAGCCTCAGATGGTCCAGCGGCCGTCTGCTCAGCCCCCGCTGACAACTCAGCAACAAATGATGCTTACCGCGCTCGGCATGACGCGCGAACAATTTTTTTCACTCAGCCAGGCAGAGCGACAAACCGCTTGGATGAAGCTGCTGACCCAGATGCAAGGCCCTTCTAATCCGAACCCGAATCCCACTCAGCAACAACAACAAATGATGCCGCCTCCCGCTCCCCCACAATCCCAGGCTGGTCCAATAAGCGTTCCAGGTCGACCACCAACGTCCCAAGGACATGGGCTTCCCCAGTCTGGCCACCAACAACGGCCACCAACCGCTCAAGGCCACCACCGTCCTCCGACTGCCCAAGGCCAACACCATCAACAACATCGACCGACTACGGCTCAAGGAATGCAACGCCCGCCGACTGCTCAAGGTATGCAGAGACCACCCACTGCTCAAGGACAACGCGTCGTTTCTGGACCCACTCCCGGCTCTCAACCACAAACGCCGAATCCCGCTGCTGCTACTTTAACTATGGGAATGAATCAGATCCAGCCTCGGCCGCTGACAGCCCAAGATCACAGGCCAGGTAGTCAACAGGCAAGGCCACCTACAGCTCCAGGAATGCCACAGACACCCACCAATATAAACGCGCCTGGACCCAGGCCCTCGACGGCACAGTCTGGTGCCGACCAACAAATCTCGAGGCCTGGAACAGCGTTGGGTCATAGGTCGCCAGTCAGTGCTAGTGGGAGCGCCCACGCACAGAGCCCCGGTGCAAGACCGCCAAGCCGTGTTGGCGAACAGGTAAGCCTTCCCCTAATTATACATAGCCTTGTGTTTATTCGTTCTTATAGGCGTTCGCAATCAATGGATACCCCAAACCACCCTCCCAGCAGGGATCACAAATGCAGTCGCAACCAAACCCATACCCATCCACTCCTCAGCATCAAGGCAATTTCGTTCAGAAACACCCGGGTCAGGGACAATTCGGATTATCGCAAATGAATTCGCCATCGACTCCTCAAAACCAAGCAATGATGCAACAAAACCAACTTCAAAGCAACCTACTCGCCCAGCAATCCCTCCAGCAGCAGCAATTTATGCGGGGTTCTGGCCGCGACTCTTCACCCACATTCGGAGGTTTCCCTACAGGCCAACCGAACATGGGAATGCAAGGCTCCCCCCCACCAATGGCGATGCCTGGCTCTCCCTACCGCGGTGCAAAGGGAAAGATAGACTCGCCGCATATGCCCGGAGCTACTCAGATGGGACCACCCTCCATGATGCCCAACCGATCTGTGTCCCTGTCGAATTCTGGTTCTGGTGACTTTGGGGCCGGTGCTAACGGGCTACCTGGCGCCGTCAATATGCAAAATCTGGCGCACCAAGGACCAACCCAGAGTCCTCGCCCCCAAAGTTCTGGTGATATGATGAATATGAACTTCACCCCAACGACGATGGGTGGGCCCCAAACGCCGCAGAGACCTGGCAATATGATGCCTGGTGGGACCCCAGGTTTGAGCGCTGGCCAGCCTGCAGGACCAGCTGGCGCTTCGATGGGACTTGCACAACTTCAGCAACAGCAGCAAGGGAGACAGGCGTCCTTGCCACCCGTTCCATCGCCTCTACAAAAGGAGCCTTCGCTGGGGGTTGGTACTATGAATATGGGCATGAGCATCAGGGACGAGTGTTCCCCCTGCGGTCCCAGGACCGAATGCTCCTGGTCCCGTGACGAGGACACCCAGTACCGCTGCAGGGACCCCCGCTCCTGGACCTTCGTCTTCGGCCACCCCCGCCGCTGCCGTCTCTGGCGGTAATGTTCTCTCTTCCTCAACGTCTTCAGGCTACTGCGCTCGCAGCGCAGCTCCCGCCACTCCCTGCCAACGTCAACCTCAATCCCGCAGTGACCGTAGTCACGCCTGTACCACTTGTTGATAGTCTGAAACACATCCCACCGATTGGCGAGGATGAGATCAAGGAAATTCAGGGGTGGATGAAGAAGGACAAGGAGTATGAAGGTGTGCTGAGGAAGGCGAAGGAGAGAATGGCAAGTGAGATGAGAGGGATGTTTGGTGGCCCTGCGTGGTGGGAAAAGGGGGCACCAGATATGGACGTGAATAGGTGGAAGAGAGGTAGGGAGGGATTTGATGTGAGATATCCTCTGAGACGGGGGAAAGAGAAGGAGGGGAGGGAGAGGAGGAAGCGGCCAAGGGAGGGACTGAGATTGTATGCCGTCATTTGCTTCGTGAGATGGACTCTACTAATTTCTCTTTTTCCGTCTTATTATAGGCCAAGAAAATTGGATCCAGAGGAAGCGGACCGCCCGGAGCAGCTTGTGCCTATCCGATTGGAGTTTGATGTTGAGCATCATAAGATGAGGGATACATTTGTGTGGAATTTGAATGGTGCGTTCTATTGTTTCTTTGGAGGTGCCGTCAAGTGAACCGTTGCTGTAGATCCCGTCGTCACCCCTGAAAGCTTTGCCCAGTCCATTGTTGATGACTATAATCTCGCACATAACTACCACTCCGTCATCGTTAAATCGATTCAAGAGCAGCTGAGTGACTTTAGAGCGCACTCACTCAACTATGATGCGGACACCGGCGAGCTCTTGACTGATCTCAAGTCTGAGATACCCATACAACAGGGCGGGCTGGATGATTCTCAAGCCAAGAAGTGGGCGTCATGGAGAAAACGAGCGAAGAGTGAAGGGGGAACTGCTCCGCGGCGGTCGAAGAAGAAACGGAAGATGGTCGTGAATGGCAGTAGTGCCACTGGAGACGCAATGGTGAAGGTAGAAGACGAAGAGAAGAAGCATGACGTGTCCATGGAGGAAGAGGAGTTCGGGAAACCGATGTCAATCGATGAGATCAAGCTGGATGAAGAGTTGATGCATGAAGAGATGAGGATTCTTGTCAGAGTACGTAGATTCGGCTGATGACTGATTGGTGATTGACATATAGTTCTACCCTCCCCGGCAGTTGGATATCATCGTGGGTTCCATGAAGCTTGAAGACCAATTTGAATGGGATCTGGAGAATGACGTGGTTACCCCTGAAGAGTTTGCAGAGGTGTATGCCCAGGATTTGGGTCTTGGAGGAGAATTCAAGTATGTTAACTTATTCTCGTGTGCTTCTAGGGAGACGTTTCGCTGATCGTCAAACACAGAACTGCTATTGCCCACAGCATTCGGGAGCAAATACAGATGTACCAAAAGTCGTTGTTCCTTGTTGGACACCCATCGGATGGCACGCCGATCCAAGATGAGGAACTTAGACAAGCCTTCTTGCCGAGCATTGCGACGGGGGCTCGTCCCATGGATCAAGTGCAGGTATACACACCACTCCTCAATGCTGTCAGCGATAGCGACATCGAGCGAAGTGAAAAAGAGCGTGAAAAGGAAATCAACAAGAAGAGAAAGCGCAACCAACGCGGTCGTCGTGGTATCGTCATCCCCGATCGTGAGCCGATCAGAACATATCGCACACCTGCGATTGGTTTCCCCGAGCTTGATCCCGCTACATTGGCGCTCGCGGCTGCAGCGAATGCTTCCGGGTCTCGTCGGGCCGCCGCTGCCGCTGCTTCACTTACTATTGCCAATATGGTTGCATCGGAGAATGGGACTGCGTTTATCCCGACTCCTACACCCATCACGACTGTGCAAGCTCCGCCACCCAAGGAGAAGAAACCGAAGGGGCTGTTCAAGGCGCCCTCTGTGCCTGCTTCAGTGCTCCGACCGCGTGCTCAGGTTGCTGCACCGATACCATCGACGGCGGCCGATGTGACCAAGTTGCCTGCGCCCCTTGAGAACGATCCACCCCCTGCCATTCCGCCACCACCGCCACCACCAGAGCCCAAGATGAAGTTTGTGTCGAAGAAGTCAGCGAAGGAGCTGGAGAGAGAAGCGAAAGAGAAGGAATTTGTGGATGGACAGCACCCTAATTATATAAACGGCATTTGGCACTGCTCAAATTGCGGCTGTCCCGAAAGTATCGCTATTGGACGCAGGAAGGGACCGTTGGGTGATAAATCACAGTGTGGCACATGTGGTGAGTAGTTGCCTTTGTGGGTCGAGATGACAGTTGAGTTGATGGTTCTGGTGATTGTAGGCAAGTTCTGGCACCGACATCGTCGACCTCGGCCAGTGGAGTATAACCCCGATCCGGAGTATCATATGAGGAAGGATGGGGATTCGAGGACGCCGGCCAAGAAGAAGGCGGCAGCCCTACGTACACAGGGTGTTGCTCCCACATCGACCCCCGCCGACATGTCTGAGCCGCCCACCCCTGCGAAGAATGGTGATGTGGATGTTCCATCCCGGCGTTCTCGCTCGCCTGCGAAGGACGACGATGATAGGGCAATATCGCCTGTGTCGACCGCTTCGAGTGCATCCGAGCCACCTTTGGCACAGAAGATCAGGCTTAATGGAGCTAGTCATGCCAAACCAGGAACTCCGAGAGCGTCAGCTGGGTTTGCGAATACCGGGAAGGAGACCAAGCCCTCTGTGAAGCCCATCACACCTAAAGAACAGGACAAGTCGGAGACTCCACTGAAAGAAAAGGAAAAGCTTGCTACACCGAGAGTTAAGTCTGAGAATGGACAGGAGGCCTCACCGGGGGCTAGTGTGCATGCCCCTAGCTCTGCTTCGGAATCTACTACGGCTACGCCTAATCTGGTAAGTGCGTTCGTTTGAAATTTCGTCGAGTGCTCCGCAGATTGTTGATATCTGTTTTTGCAAAGGTTCCACAAACGGTTCCCTCATGGTTGATGGGTGCCCTACAGAGCATGAGGGCCAAATACCCTGAGGATAAGTTTGAGGCTATCCTGCGGAGGACGGCAGGGAATCCGCCGGATTGGCGTATTAGATGTTTGGATTGTCCTGGAAAGGTAAGTTCTCAGTGCATTGTGGATGAGTCGCGTGATGTTGAGTATCACCCTATTAGTTGTATACACCTGGACCTGGGGAGTCGTTGTCCAATTACGAGGTGCACCTGAGGAACAGGCTGCACCGCCAGCGAGTAAATGAACGCCTGAACGTTAGTTCGCCTCAAAAACCTTCATAGCTGAAAAATGTTCCATGGATTCGGGTTTCTTGCTTTGTGTTTTCTTCCTTCCCTCTTTCCTCGCGGCTTAATCTCTTCTCTCTGTTGCCCGTCTGGACGCTCCTACTTACTACGATGGTGTTTGTCAATATTGTTAAAGCTCTCTGTATTGTTATATGGTCTTGATCTGTAATTACACTTACCTGGAACATCTTACTATCCCTGCAGCATGAGGAGCTTGACCCTCGACCAAGAACAAGGGGAAGGGTCTTATAATTACGTATATCCTTGCCACTGCCAGCACCTTCCACGCGCTCAACGGTCTATGTGTAACGGACTCGGACTTCTAGCGTAACATTAGACCGGTGCGGGCTAAGGCATCTGAGTCCTCCGCCACGTATAAAAGCAAGTGACGTGAGTTTCGTCCGTTGAACCTTATGTTCGCTCAACCTCCGCTACTGTTCCTCGTTCTGGTCCTATGCCCATGGGAGATACTAGCGAGAGCAGGAGACAAGTGCAGTTTTGTGTGTCCAGAGGTTATGCCCCCGACATCAGCAAGGAAGGGGTATTGTCTGGTGCCAAGCGATCCAGAACGGAACAATACCTTGCTTTGTTTGTGAGTCGCTCGCCTCTCTTGTTCACATTTGCATTTGCTTGGAGTTGTGTGATTGAACGAGGACGATATTTAGGTATAATAAGGAGGGAACTCGATGTGATGATGGTTCGAAGGATAGGTTGACGTGCGCGTACTCAATGACTGATGTGAGTGGTCGCGTTTCGTTTTATTGTCTGGCCAGGGATCCCAATTTTGTTTGTTTGTTCTTGAACCTGAGCAGGGATCATTTTTACGGAGGGAGGTTAATGGTCAACGTGAACCAGGGAACGGAGATTGCGTGATGCAGTTGGAATGTGGCGATGCGTCTCAGGATTGATATTGCTGGGTGCTCATCGAGTTGCTCTATTCATTTCGTGAGAGTCTGTGATTTTTCTGCCCTTAATGAGCTTGAAATATCATGCGTTTTCGACCATGTCTGTAGTTGCCAGCTGGTCCTGGACTTTTTGAATTATTTGGCTCCTAGATGCAGCGCACTGTCGTGATGATAACTTCTTGCGCGAAGAGATGATTGTCAAGGAGGAACAAACTGTGACATACCAAAAAAGGATATCGTTGCAGGGCCCATTTCACTCGATCGATCATAACCAACTACCTTTTGTACGGTACGGTACAGCACACCTGCAGTCTACAAGTGTCGGAACATCACCACGCCTCCACATAATACCTTGATCTGTTCTGGCGCTCAGGATGCCACCCACTCCGATCAAGGACATACTTCTCGTTGGGTTTGGCGCTGTAGGTGCTGTGTGTGAGTGTCGTCGTCCGACGACCATGGATCCCCAGAATGGAGCAACTGAGTACTTGATGTTCAGATTCGTATGTTTTAAAGAACAGTGGTATGGCGCGCGTCACTGTTGTTGCCCGCAGCAATTATGATGCTATCAAATGTAACTGCTCTTACTAACCTGGTGCTATCTCCGTAAATGGACAGTCTGACGGGGCAGCATAGCCCAGGGCGTGACCTTTCGTCGCAAGAAACACGGAGAGATCACAGGCTGGAGGCCAGACCGCCGTGCGTATTCATCTATACTCCCAAAGAACGAACATTATTGACCCCTCCCCTGCCTGAACCCTAGTCGTCAAATCTCTTGAAGGAGCTGCTGATCAACCTTATTCTTATGTGTTCATTGCTACAAAAGCCGTTCCCGAGGTTACCAGAACGTCCGATATACTCAAGCCTCTGTTATCAGCGCCCTATGCAGACCGCTATCCTCAACCTACTTACGTACTGGTACAGAATGGGTTGAATGTGGAGAGGGATCTCTATGATACCCTTGCGAAGCTAGGTAAAGGACCCCCGAGTATCATCAGTACGGCACTCTATATTTTAGCCAATCTGGCGGCTCCGAACATCGTGGAGCATGATCATTTTGTAGGTTAGAAGCCTTCCGTAGATATTTTACAAGGCTGACAATTTGGCCCTTGTAGGGCAAGCTCACGTTTGGAGTATACAGGCACAAGGATTACAATACAATGGTTAACACGCCACAAGAGGCAGCATTACTCGAAGACCTCCGTGATATCCTGAAGACTGGTGGGGGGACCGCGGCTATCATCGCCCCCGAGATCCAGCGAGTCAAGTTCCAAAAGAACTTCTGGAATGTAGCCTTTTCTTCTGTATCGACGCTGACTGGGTAAGCAGTTTATGCACTAGAGTATGCAATGCCTGACTTTATCAAATGAAGCTATCGGTTGCCTGCACTGTGGCGACCACCACCTGTAGACTCATCCGTCTCATATGAGCCTTACATCTCGCCTACCACTAAGGACTTGATCGAGGCATACACTTTACCCTCTCTGAAAGCACTTTTGGATGAACTCGTCCTGTTGGGTAAGTATGCAGGATGTCATCCGACCTGGTGACTGATGATCAAATCCCCAGGACGAACAATGGGGTTTCCTGACTCAAAGGATGGGCTGCCATCATCATATCCGGATGAAGTACTCGCTGCGACAAAGGCTCTGCATGTGGACCCACTAAACACTCACACGCCAAGTATGCTGCTTGATGCTCAGAGAGGCCAGCCAATCGAAGTGGAGGTTATCTTCGGCGAGGTTGTGCGGTTGGCGCGGGAGTTCAATGTGGCAGTTCCTGTGAGTTGATGTCCCTTTTGCGATTACCTCTGCAGGTGGCTCTAAGCTGTTCTGTTCTTAGCGTGTAGAAACGCTCTATGGTCAACTATTGGTTGTACAGAACCAGATTCTTCGGAAGATTGAGAATAGATACTTGAGCAGGTATTGATTGTGCGATAAATAGGCGTGGCAGCACTTAGCGCCTAACTGACCTTTGACACGACTCGATCTGACTCATTTAGTCCGAAACTGTGGGATGATGCGATATTTGCGCCTATTTGGGCGTCTGCGGCACATATAAGCAAAGCTGTTGCAGCCACACCCACCAGTGTTTCTTGCTCCCAGAGGCGTATTGACCATCCTCCTCCCGCTGCAGAGGCGTAGGCTGGCCAACACACTATCGGAGTTGGTGTTCCTTCTCTATCCATCTTCTTGAACTCATCCTTTTCTGTGCTCTCAGTATATTGAATCAAATCCCGAACTAAGCGTTCTTGTGCCTCTTTTTTCCACCCAACTGAAGCAACGATGGCCAGCCGAGGTGATCGTGGTCGCGGGCGTGGTTACAGGGGCGGAGGTAGTAGCCCTGCCAGTTCAGACTCAGGTTTTAGGGGCCGAGGTCGTGGGGATAGGGGTGGTGGCGGACCACGAGGTGGCGGCGGACGAGGTGGTGGTCGCGGTGGATCCTCCAGCAGGGTAAACTCAATTTTGAGGGAATTTCAGTACCCTGACATCTTTGCAGAGTCTATAATCCTGGTCGCCCTGCCAATCTTGACCCAAGGCTACTTGATAACTCCCAGGACGAGCTTATCGCTCGCTTCAAGAGTGTTAGAATTAACGACACTGACTTTCCTTTGCGCCCAGATTTGGGCACAGTGGGGCAAGTCACTAAACTACGGACCAACTTCTTTCCGGATCAACATACCGAAAGGGCCTTTCTATGAGTATGATGTTGCTATTTCACCTTCGTCTTCCATCAAACGCGTCAAGCGCCGGATATTTCAGCTGGCGGAGGGGACCAATGACTGGAGAGCGTCTTTGGCCGGATCAGTTGCCCACGATCATTCTGCCAAAATCGTCGCGTGTAAACGCCTTCCCCAGCCACTGACAATCCGAGTTCCTTTCTATGAGGAAGACGAAAATGGTCCACCCGCCCAAGGCGGCAGAGAATATACTCTTTCTATCAAGTTCATCCATGAACTCGAAACCGAAAGTCTTCGAAGGTTGGTGAACCATTACATTCATAGACCGCAACTGCAACCTCGAATTATCTCATAGGTTCCTTGCTGGGGATCCTCAATACCGAACTTACGATATTATGCCCATCGTATCGGCTTTCAATCTCATCCTAGGGGCTTACCCGAATAGGTCAGGAGGTGGTGGTGTTATGGTTGGGCGCAACAAGTTCTTCATGCCTGGGACAGGTCCTTCGATGTCCCTTGGGGGCGGACTTGAGGCTGTCCGAGGCTTCTATTCTTCCGTCCGCACTGCTCATCATCAGCTTATGGTCAACGTCAACGGTATGGTCCTCAAATTCTGATATAAAGATGCGTAGCTCAACTCATCAACTATTAGCTTGTACAACAGCTTTTTATAAACATGGAAACCTGGCTGATGCTCTGATGGAATTCTTGAGAATGAGCCATAGCGCCCGGCCTACAGCCTTCGTCAAAGGGTTGAGGGTCCGCGCCACGCACCTGGGATACCGGAAGACCATCAAGCGAGCAGTTGACCATACCGCTGCAAGCTACAAATTCGACTCTGGCGAATATGGTGTCATTTCCGTCGAGGAATACTTCCTGCGAAGTTCGTCTGTCTCGACTTTGAGGCATAGATTCTAACTGCTCCCCTTTAGAGTACAGGATCAAGCTGAAGTACCCTACACTTCCCCTCGTTGATGTCGGCGGCCAGAAGACTAATTATCTCCCTCCCGAGATTTGCGAAATATTGCCCAATCAGCCGTTTAGGGGGAAACTCCTCGAAGATCACACAAACGCAATGATTACCTTCGCAGCAAGGCCACCTAATTTCAATGCGGCCGCTATCGAACAGCAAGGTCTCAATGAGCTCGGATTCAGGCAGTCTTCCTCCCCTCTAAATGCTTTCGGAGTAGGCGTTGGAAACGAGATGGCCACCGTACCCGGTCGAATTCTACCTGCCCCGAGGATTAAATACTTCCAGGATACCGATGGTCCCGATTTTAGGGCTGACAAGGCGAGTTGGAATATGAAGAGAGTGCGTTTTACAAAGGGAGCAACTCTCGAACAATGGGCCATTCTCCTTATACGTGATCGAAATCCTGAGGAATTCCAAGGACCAAAGGATCCTGCTCTCGTCGGAGTTGTCGCAGGATTTATCGACATGTGTAAGAAGAGCGGGATGAATGTGAAGAGCCAGCCACCGATTGTGGAAGTTCAACTTCCAAACAAAGACAGGAGCTACCCAATGAGGCAGCCAGCTATAGCAAAAATACGGGAGGCGTTGGTCCAGGGCATTAAACCAAAGCCAAAGATCATCCTGGTTGTGCTGTCCAGCACTGACAGGCACATATACTCTGGGCTGAAGCGCTTATGCGATGTCGATCTTGACGTTGGTAAGCACCTATTAATGAGTGTGAGGCATCCAGCTTGCCTCATTCGTTTGCCCTACAGCCACAGTCTGTGTTCAAGCAAGCAAAGTGCGAGAAGGTACCACCCGTATCAGATTTATTCTCCCTGTTGTTAATATCTACTTCAGGTGGCTTGCAATACTACGCTAATGTTGCATTGAAATTCAACATGAAATTGGGTGGGGTCAAGTACGCCTTCAGTTGATTCATCCCAGCGCACGCCCTAACTACTTTTTAGTCATATTCTCGACAAAGCCAGTTTGACCTGGCTAAGGGAGAAACCTACGATGCTCGTAGGCATCGATGTCACGCATCCCGGACCGGGAGCTGTGAAAGGCACCCCCTCCATTGCAGCCGTTGTAGGTAGCACCGATTTCGATTTTTCTCAGTATCCTGCTAGTATGCGGATGCAAGAGTCGAAGAAAGAGGTATGTGTTATAGCTATTGGATTCACCTGGGCAGGGTGCCGATCCCCTGAATACAGATGGTATCTGCCCTGGAAGCTATGATGCTTGAAAGATTGAAGGTCTTTGAATTGAGGAACAAAAACACACTCCCAGAGCGTATACTGGTTTACCGTGATGGTGTCTCGGAGGTTAGTCAAGATAATTGAGACTTGGTTGTAACTAATCCAGACTTTCTAGGGTCAATTTGCTACTGTCATCGCGGAAGAGATGCCAGCTATTCTCGCTGCTTTCAAGACAGCCCGTCCCAATTATCGCCCAAAACTTACTATCGTCATATGTGTAAGTGCCTTACTACTCCCAAACGTACCGATACTGAGTTGACCTCTGCAGGGAAAACGTCATCATACTCGGTTCTTCCCAACTGACGATCGGCAGGCAGACAGCAAAGGCAATCCTTTGCCAGGGACCGTGGTCGACCGCGGTATAACATCTGTCTATCACTATGATTTCTTTTTGCAAGGTACACTTCCCTTAGGATCCAACTAATGCTACCCATACTGAGTCTCACTCATTACCTAGCTCATGGAACCCTTCAAGGAACGAGTCGGCCGACACACTACTATGTCATTCATGACGAGATTGGCTTCACCTCAGACAAGCTTCAGACATTGACTAATAATGTCAGCTATATGTTTGCTCGTGCCACCAAAGCAGTCAGTCTCGTGTCCCCTGCTTACTATGCTGATCTTGCCTGCGAACGTGGGCGGTGCTACCTCTATGAAATGTTGAATGGGTTCGGGAGGAGTGCCACTACCACCGCTGGCAGTGACGAAGAACAAGTTCGAAAGGAAGCTGAGGGCTTCTGGAAGAATGGACCTGCCACCAATATCAGGAGCACCATGTTTTATCTCTGAGAGCTAATGGTTCTCTTATTTTTCTTGATCCTGTACTTTTATATCATGTGCCTTCTCATCTTTATTAATATCTTGATGCCTGTATGTATTAGATAGTGTATTCTGCTGTAAGTAAATACAATTTACGTGCAAGTATAGCTGTCAAGTGACGAGTATATAATGAATAGAAGAACCATAAATATAATTCGACGTATCAGTTTTACCCACCAGATTGCCGCCGATTCGAATCGCGACGGTTCTCCTTCCATGTGTCTATCGCACGTCCAGTTTTGGCTGGCGCGTCCTCAGTCGATGAACTCGCTGCTTTTGGTAAAAGCGGCTTCCTCTCTTTTCGCATCGCTCGAGGTTCACGAGGCGGTTCACGATTGAGTAGTCGGCTTCCAAGAGCAGCACCAGGTCCTGGAGGGGCGGGCGTTGTCCTGTCCTGGCACAGATTGCAGCTCGTCGGGCGCAGTACTGTGTTTAGTGTCACAGCTGGTAGCAGCAATAGTAGTGCGAGAGGTTGGTCCTGAGGAAGCAGGAGGGGGTCTATGCTGAGAGGGATGGACACGCGGCTCGTTGATAGGTGGTTGGTGACGTTGCTTGGTAGTCGAATCATTGTTAGTAGTCGTGCCTTCAAGTTCGATGTTCGTCTCAGGCGTCTCCGATGTGTTCTTGTCTGGGCATAGATCTAAAACGTCCCGAATCATCATTATGCAAATTGATCTTCATGGTTTTCTTGGTCGCTATTGTGATACCTCCAGTAGTCGACTTGACTGTGCCAATCTCAAGCTTTTGTATGACAAGCGTTATTTCCTCGACAGCCACACCGTGACTCGTCCGTTTCAGAGGTTCCTTCACCTTCTGCTTCGTCCTCGTCCTCATCTTCATCTAAATGGATGATAAGTCTGTGGGACGCCGCATCTTTGAATTTGGGCTTCGACTTTATTCTTCCTGGTTCTTTTGTCTGCCAAAACCATGGCTGAAAAACGTGCTTCTAGGTCTTCAGTGGTGAGAGACGAAGCATCGGCTGTCCTTGTCCAACTGCTGCAACTGCCGCAGCGTGGATAGCCACGGTGTCATCCGCACCATAAGGCAAGCACGGTTTGTAGCTTTGGAATCAAATAGGTCGACCGTCAATGGAGAGATATGAACTTCTGGTGCTTAGCGCCGTACCTTGGATCGTCCACAATGATGTCGTGTGCACGAATGACGATAAACTTGAACCACGCCATACCCCACTTCTCCGCTGCTTTGGCATCCTTGTTGTGATACCACCCGATCATAGCATATAGGGCCTGGGTTAATTTGCTACGATAGGGTGCTTCGTGCCGATCTGTCTCCAGAGTTGCCGACTTAGGCGACGTTAATCGCTTCTTGTGAGCCAAGTAATCGGCATCATCCACATCAAAGAAGGAAGACAGGGAAAGCATCGAGCCCAGGTAGGCAAGTGTCCACGTATTAGTTACAAGAGTTGTGAGGCTCTGAAGTTTCGTAGTGTGTTAGTTTTGCGCAGAGAAGCAATGAAGGGCAGTGTGCATACCGAGATCAGGTGCGGCCCTTTCAACATCGCTTTGCGATTTTCGGGGTAAAGACTTAGGAATATCTTACATATCCAATATTTTACTAGATGTGTGGCAATCTCGACCATGTCACGGTCGTTCCCAATGACCCCGTTTGATGAAAGATGAATTTGGTATTTGGAGGAAGCATGGTAATTGCATCCTCTGCCAGGGAAATTAAAGCGCTTTCCTTGAACGCAAGATAATCGAGAAGCTTCTCTTGAGCTCCGAATCCTCCCAAAAGCCGATGTGAGACATAAATGTCTTCTATGAAATTCGTCGACAAAGTTTTGTCTCTGACATAGTCTGCTGTGGCTTTCTCGATCAATGGTTTGAACAGGTCTCGAAGCCAGTCTGCTGTGGCGTCCCAACCGTGTTCCTCGTGAACGGCTCCAGTCAACGCTTCAAACAGGTCTGCTAATGCTTTTGGTGGGGTAGAGTAGCGATTTAGGGTCCCAATCAGCCAGGGCCACTAAATCTACCAGGTCTAGCCGAGCATGTTTTTGTAGCTGAAGTTGATAAGCGAGACGACCTAGGGTGTCGTTATTCGTGACCGCCCTGCCTACGACCTAGTATGACATATGAAGGGCGAGGGACACAGGTTGAAAGACTGTGAAAGATGGATGGTGACAACTCACTAGCTGGTGATCTGAACAAAACCTGTCTTCCGCTACCACCAATGCACAAACAAGGTTGACAACACGATCTCCTTGAAATTCTAGCACATCATTATTTTGTTCCGACCCTCGCTTGCTGTTACGAGCTTGTTGGAGGCGCTCCTGGGATAGTTTCGGGATGAGTCGCACAGCTTCGGTCCAGTTATCGGGGTCATTTAAGTATGAGACAAGGTCTGTGAATAGAGCCCCCGAACGACGTGGACGTGTCATCTGGGTGCAGGAAGAGACCAACGTTGCAGTTTCATAAAACCACTCAGCCTAGAAGAGCAGACGACCCTGAGCGCGCGAGCTATGACGTACTTATACATGCACCCCAACTCTTACCGAGGTTTAGGAGCTGACCCGGAACGGTGCAAGGGGATTCCACCGAGGTTTGGAATTTGAAATTCGACTGTTAGTTCCGGTACTCCGCGGTGTGCACGATGACTCCTATGCTTACTGCTTGTCGACGACTGCTAAATGACAACCCCACATAGCACCTCGACATCCAACAGGATAAACGACGCGCAAGGCCCTTTCCGCTTCGTTTCATGACCTTCTATTTCCCCTTGGTACACGCTGAATGGTGTTAGGCCGTTCTCTCTGGCGTACTGACTGGCTTTGTTATCTGTCATCATACAAACAAGAGTGAAGTTATCCGCTTTTCCCCGCGACCCGCACAAACCGAGTTCTAAGACTCCGAGAACCCCACTCCTACTAACGACCAAGCAGCTGCCGTTGTCATACAGATCACGTAGACCCAACCATATTCACAAGTATACTGTTTAAATGTCCAAATATGAAAGCGTCCAACTAATACTACGTCGACATTGAGACCAAAGGAATGTAGAAATCTTTCCTTTCCTGTTTATGCTTCCATGACACTGCTCAAATCCTCGCTATCAGCAGTATCCATGTGAATAGTCCCCCTCCTAGCCTGGTGATCAAAACGTAGTGTAGAAAGAACCTTTCGGGAAACGATGCTCTCTGTTAACTTGCAATTTGCCTCCCGCACATTCAATATTAGCCGTGTTCCCTAAGGGGGCCGTGCCGTCAACTGGGGGTGTCTGGTCAAGAGAGGTACTTACACAAACGTAGTACACGATTGCAAGTAGTCTAGTGGAAGGAATGAGATCTCCGGGACTATGAAAGAGGAAACGGGCCTACGGCGTCCAGTCCAACCAGGTGATACTTGGTCCCACAGTGTCGGGAAGTGTCTTTCCCAACAATCCAAACATGCTTATTACTGGATATAGTGAGCATTGGCCTGATGATAAAAAGTGGAACAATCTCACTGTAAATTCTATAGACGTTTCGACATTGTCAATACGTTCCCGATGTGCCCTAAGAGAAACCTCCTACTTACGGGATAAAGTATAAGTGTCCCATCGCGATAGAACACATAAACTATCGGTGTAAAGCTTTTAATATGAGCAATCCTTTCGTGAAGTGAGGACCCAACAAGCCCAGCTACCCGAAGTGATTGGTAGAGCTTGATGAAGGTTCAGTAAAACTTCGATACCTAAATCTTAAGTTAGTCTCTTCATGTGATGGCATTGATAGGATAAATCCGCCCACCGGCACTCGCGAATCGGAGGGCCCTGTTCAAATGGTATGAGCTCCCCGCATCATAACTGAGTGAACTGTGCCACCAAACCGCTGTGCCGATTGCCCGTTCGGCGCGAATCTCGCTTGCGGTGTCAATTTCAATGCAACCGTGTAGAACTTGCGAAAGAATCCAATTTTTCTGGGAAAACGCTGCAACGTAAAATATTCCTGCTCCACCCAGCTGATTCATGGTCAGTAGCAGCTTATGAACTTAAAAATGAGCGGACGTACGAGTAGTTCAGCTGTACCACAAAGTTCATCAACGAGGTGTGTTTGAGGACTCGGAGATAACGCACCAGCCGTCACGAGAGAAAGAAGAATAGTGACTATCGTTATTCAGAGATAATGTCTTGAGAGATGGATATGTGTCTCAACACTGACTTTTGAAGTTGTAGTCCCACAATGCACGAAGCCGTAGGACCAGGAGCGTCTTAAGGACTGCAGGTAGGAGAATATCCATTAAGCTGACGCATATTTAGACGATTGCTATGAGACAATTGACGATCATATACTTACAGTCCTCCAGCCCACCAGTAAACCGTGCACCTAAGGGTTAAGGTCATTATGATACTTAGCAAGAATGAAAGAGCAGGGGAGGGCCCCACCACTATGGAGAGCCATTAGCGTTGGGGAAGAAATTGGTAACCAGAAGTATCGGCTCACTGATTGAGAAATAGAAACATTCAGGGGGACTAAAACACCGCATTTCGAATACGAATCAACAGACATGAGGATCTAGTCATTATTTCATACCATATGTATTTATTCTGATGTTGTGAGTTTGCTTCCTGATAACAGAGGCACAGGGAACGTACATCAGATACTGGATGGCGAAAACACGAAGTGATATATAAATGAGTCGGATGGATGACCATGATCGTCTATCGTGGTGTGAGCCAGGACCATTTCTGCGACCTTCGCGCAATTACCCATATATGTGCTTGACCTGTTATCACCTGAGCCAGCGAAATATACGTTGGGATTTGAGACATATTCACCTCTCTTGGTATTAAGCTTAGAGAGTCGTAGATGAGTAGGGTGATTGCGCAATCTGATGAGGATCGCATTGTATTAGTTCTAACCTCCGTAAAAAAAAAGAAACAAAGCGTACAGGAGAGGTATCCTATGGACTGCGCAAATTGAATGTCGTATGTGACATACTCCACGATGGAATCAAATTCGGACATATTTTCTGTGTTAACTTGAAGTGCGGTGGAGTAAGACACTACAGAGCTGGTGGTTTGCTTGTAACGTGCTATCATGCTTCATTAAATACTCCTAGCATCCCACCCTTACCAAGGTTTCCAAGACACTTGTTGGTAGCGCCGGTAAGGCGAGATGCTATGTGGAATTTATTGATCAGCTGAAGTTCATCTCTGATGATTGACATTATGGTTGATAAATAGATGTTTGAACCCATATACGTTGTATCTAATCTTGCATTACCTATCCCATGGGCTTAGAGGACGATGTCCGTGCAAGTCAGCGAATATGCGAACATCCAGCTTGTCTACCAACTTACCCAGCACTATGTTGGAGCGAAACGGCCACAAGTCCCAGCCCATGAACACAGCGAAGGCTTTTACAGGGTCTGCGTTCTCTTAGTAAGCCATGAATCTGGTCTATAACGATAATGGTTGTCACCTCAAACAGAAGTAACTATGATACATCCAATGTTGTATCATTGACATCTGGATGATCGCTTGCTGACTACCTGTCCTTCGTGATCCACAAGCTTCGTTGACAAAGCGGAGCAAGTTTCCCACAATACTGATCCATAAAGGAGCTAATTAATGCAGGGGCTACTACTAAATCCATCTCGCCGAAATTCACTGGCAGGAGGCTCCCCTGCAGCTGTGATAGCCCCTGATCGCCCTAGACGTCGATCATCGATCACAACACATTGATTTTGACGGTGGATGATGCGATAAGCTTATGGTAAATAAGGTAGGCGTTGACTGTAATGATATGATGGGAAAATGTATCATGTTATGTTTGGCATGTATAGATGGTGGTAGCAGGTGGCCGTATCGAGCCTATATGGCCGCAGAATTGGCCCCTCAGTCTTCCTCCGCCTCCATGAGATCGCCTAAATCCGCACCGTTGACTCCATCTGTATGATAACTCTCCCCACGACGAGTTTGATGATTGAAACGCAGTGTCGAGAAGGCCTTTCTGGAAACAATACTCTCTGTCAACTTGCAATTTGCCTCCCGTACATTTAGTATCAGCCGTGTTCCCTAAGGGAATCTCCTAGTGAATTGGAGATGCCTGGTCAACAAGAAAGGTACTTACACAAATGTAGTACACGAGTGCAAGTACCCTGGTAAAAATGAGACCCTCCAGGCCACTCGGAAAGCGACGGGCTTACGGTGTCCAGTCAATCCAAGTGATGCTCGGTCCCTCAGTATCAGGGAGTGCCTTTCCCAGTAGTCCAATTGTGCTTATGACTATGTATAGTGAGAATTGGCCTAATGAAAGAAAATAGACAGCGCTCACTGTAAATGCTAAAAAGTGACAATGTCAGCGTGTTCATGAAGTGCGAGAAGCATTCGGAAATTCACGGGATGAAGTACAGTGTCCCATCACGATAGAACACATAAATGATCGGTGTAAATCTCTTGATATGAGTAACCATTTTGGTAAATGAGGACTCAGCAAGCCAGGCTAATCTGAGGGACTGGTAGAGCTTGATGAGAGTCAGGAGGACCTCGATACCTAACAGCTAAGTATGTATGTCTCATCGTATGGCGGGGGCATAAATTTACCCACCGGCACTCGCAAAACGGAAGGCCCTGCTCAAGTGTCATGAAATTCCCCGAAGTTCGGTGATGAAGGGAAATACGTTACCAAACTGCTGTGCCGATTTCTCTTTCAGCCTGAAACTCGCTTATGGGATCGATTGTGAAACAACCATGCAGAGGCCAGGGGACCAAGTCTCTCTGAGAAAAAAACCCAACTAATAGCGCTCCCGCCGCCCCCAACTGACCTGTGATCAATAGTTGCTCACAAATTCAGAGATGGGTAGGCGTACAAGTAGTTCAACTGCAATATAACGTTCATCAGTCAAATCGGAAATATTACGTTTATGGGGCTCAAAGTGAAAGTGACATACTAGCCGTTACAAGGGACAGGAGAATAGTGACTGTGGTCCTTCAGAGATTACATCCCGAAGCACGGATGTATATTTCCATGCTTACCTTTGTAGTTGTAATCCCACAACGCGCGAAGCCGTAGAACCAGCAGCGACTTCATGATTGCAGGTAGGACAACATCCATTAACCTTGCACATGTTTAGATGATCACTGTAGGACAATTGAGAGCTATACGCTTACAAGCCTCCCGCCCAGAAGTAAGTCAAGCACCTATGAGTTATAATCAACAAGAACGAAAGGATGAAATATGAACGAAATATACCACTAGGGATGATTATTAACATTGGGGAAGATTGTAATAATATACTGGCTCACTGTTTGGGGGACAGAAGTTATTTGATTGGCTGGTGTATCATATTCAGGCATGAATTGGCAACGCAAAGATACAGCAATGATGGCCTACGATAAGTATTGATTCTATTTTGGCATCAGCCTACTTGTCGACATAGGATGGACGTTGTGATACGCACATCAGATATTGGATAGTGAATATACGGAGTGAGAGATAAATGAGTCTAATAGGTGACCATGATCGTCTGACGTCCTGATGTGAGCCGACGCTTTTTTCATTTGTTAAGTTCTACAATTACCCATATATATGTTTGATCTATCGATGGCTTCAGCTAGTAGACGAGCAATATATCCTAGAAGTGTACTCACCTCCCGCGGTATCAAACTCAGGGAGTCATAAACAAGTACAGTGATTATCGCATCTGACAAGAATCATGAGCTGCTTTGGATTCCCTCTACGATTCGCAATGAAAGGCGTACAGGAGAGGTAGCCCCCAAACTGTGTTATTTGCTCATCATATGCAAGTTCTTCCACGGTGAATTGATAGTCGGACATATTCACTGCTTCAAAGGTAAGGGTTAAAAATCATGTCATAGTCCGTAGTGGTTCATTAAATACTTCAGTTTGAAGGAAATTATACATTACATTGTGAGTATCCCAGCCTCGACAAAGGGTGAGATGCTAAGATTTATTTATGAACCTAGAGAGTCATATTTTGATGAGTGATAACAGAGTCTACTGATGCACTGATGATTGATGCTACTATCGACGAACGGAGGCTTGTACCTGGTGATGTCTAATCTGACTTTCCTGACTCATCCCCTCAGATACCTTTACTACTAGATATTAACAAAAGCATGCGTCATAAACAGTGTTCAGTAGGATGCTCGTACTTTCTCAGTTCAAGTCCATAATAAATATATACAGTTCAAGTTAGTGTACTTTCGGTTGGAAGGAGCACTGCTTGGGGAAGCCAGTAGTCACGATCCGCCAGAAGATAGAGGTAGTGACCATCTACTCGCGTCGCAACATATGTCGCTTCACCGCGCTGATAATGATTGCAGCACGTCAGAGGATGATCGATCATCAGCTTTCCTTTATCAATCATGAAGATCAGGGTATTTTTGTTGTATCTGCGATGGCGCGAGAACTACTTAGGAGCTGGGCGTGTGTGAATACCATGTGGTTAGCTGAGCGTATTCTGATCCATGAACCAGTGCTATCACTGTCTGTCTTGCGTCGCTGTGTTGAATCAATCACGGGCGCATATGCTGGACGTGCCAGCCGAGGCCCTGAGATCGAATAGTCGGATTCTGGTAATAGCTCAGGACAGTAAATGTGACAGGTCCATTGCTAGGCGCTCTAGTTCTAGGTCTACTTCGCCGACTTTGGGATAATTTACTGATCCGCCTCTGTTTCAGAGTGTGATGTATGCGTTGACATTGATTGTAGGCAGTAATATCTAGCCCCTTGAGCCTTCCGCGCAGTTGGCGACATCTAGCAGGTCCCTGTGGCACCTGGTTTCCCTTCCATACTGTCTGCCACAGAGTCGGTGTCTGGCTATGTAGATAGGTCATTTTAACTAAAGCTGTTCGCTGCAGACTCTATGTGAGATTTGAAATACTTTGATAATATGACCAGGATGCGGGCTGAGCAGAGTGCCAACCCGCATCATGGAAAACGGCTGCTGGAATCTTTTCATGTTATCCTATCCCCGGGGACAAGCGAGAGCCTGTGTGGAGTGGTTTCTACCTCCATGATTGGCGTTTGATCACCAGTATTTTTGTCGGCCTGTCAAACGGCCCCCGGGACGGGAACGTATCGGACTCGGTGGTACATATTTGCCATTAGTAATGTCTTCCTGGGTGCAGGGTATCGGGACGTCGACGGCAGGGTATTCAACGCGAACGATACCCGATGAGGTCATTCCCACGTCTACGAAAATCCTAAATTTGAATTTGTCGTAGGCAGTTTCCGGGAGCTCCAAAGCCGTGTAATCGGTCATCATATAATTTCAACATGACAAGCTCTTCGAAAACGTATTTATACATGAACGAATGTTTTATTTAATGTCACAAAGTATACATAGCTGCGCACTGTTTGACATTGCCATGGAACTGCCAATCACGGTAACCTCGCCTTAGACATATTTCCGCGATATTACAACACATCGCTTAGATGTAGCGCTCAAAGGAATATATTCTGTTCAATTGTACTGTAGATTCTTGCAGTCGGCATCAATGATAGTCACGTAGAGGTGATCTCGGGTTCCCTACTCGACAAACCTCTGGCAATTTCCTATAGCTGGATGTTTCCTGGTGCGGCGAGAGAGGATACGTTCCTTCTGGGGTACAATGTATACCGAATCCCCACGGAGATAGCCATTCAGGTTCGGTTACTCAAGGGATTCAACCTGGCAAGGGCTATAATCCTGAGTTGATTCGCGGCACATGCTCGCTCGTTGTGATTGGTTATGTGTCATTGAAACGGGAAAGAAAGTCGTTCCTGTTTTCAGCGTGAACGTGGATTGGGGGGTCAGCAAGTACACAGAACACCCTCATTAGAGACTTTGAAAGTTCGTTGGGAATGTGAAAGTGCTCGTTCCAGAAAAGATATGCGAGTACCAGGATTGAATCGTTGACCGACTTGAGGGATTTTGGTAGCGCGCAGATGGTAATTTTCCCAAATCCTAGCGCCGGCTGGAGCCCAGTAACTATCGAACTTTAGGTGGGGCGCAAAAAAGCGAATTAGGCGCCTTCTCATTAATGGCTTCCACCAGATACAAAACTCCTTTCTGTATTCCCCCATGCGCCGTACAAGATGTGTAACTTCAACCCATGGGCAACCCATGTCATGTCCGACTTTCAATAAATGCTGCTTAGGTGGCGGCGCATTGCAAGGGAGTCATGCACGCGCCAGTACTACCAGCCTAGAGGATCGGAAAGTCAAGCTCAATGATGCTGCTCTGCAACCAGCACGAACGGGACTCACGAGAACGACACAGCATATTTCATTCTTGTTCTTGCAGGGATGAGTTTCGTCGCAGCTGCGAGGGGCGTACCCTGCTGAGACGACACCAGCAGTGAAGAGGACGAAGAGAGCTTGTTTGAGTTGCATGTCTATGGGTGTAAATTGAAAGTAGGGTCAGGGTGTATTAAGGGTAATGGTGTATGAAACTCACTGGAAAGATTACGGTGGCGACGGTGGGAGAATAGTGGTCAAACATCTTCATGGGATCCGGTTTTTATAGCTTTTTGGAGCTACAGGGGTGATGAGTGTAGCAGCAGGATTATGGGATGTATGTTAGGTGGGATACATAACCCTGAATCAGATGCTTGCTTGGGCGGTATAAGCAAAGGGGAATTTGGAGGCTCAAAGGGAAACTGTTGCAATGAACCTGTGGCATCTTACGGCAAAGAGATCTGACGGCTTGGCGAATTACTAAATTATTTGCTCCATTGTGTGATAGACGGCGGGCCATGGGGAAGAATAAGAGACTGCGCAGAGGCAAAGAGTCTTTCCAACTGATGGGACAGGGGGATTGATATGGGTGTATGATGGGTAGAAATCTTGCCGGACATGAAAGGCCGGAGCCAAGCAAGTGAATCCTCAAATTCCTATTACGCGTTGAGCTATGAATGTAAAAGAATGAACTTAGCGGTCCGAGGGCGCTTTATGTATTAACGTTCTATCATTCCACACCCAAGGCCTGGTCTATCGGTAGTTTCTAGTGTTCTGCAGCTCCAGATGCAATGTGACCGGCTTTACTGTTCTGGAAGTGGTCGTAGTTCTTGGCCCAGGAGTATATACCGTAACCTGAGTTGTTTTAATATTAGGTGAGGAAGTGGACTGGCGCGTGATAATTGCGTACCAAGGCTGAAGGGAATAACCCAGAAGACGAGTTCGCCAGCGATTCTGCGATAGCCGTTGAAGAGGTAGTTGCGGAACATGTGGGGGGCAGACTTGGTCTGCCAAGGTGAGATGGCTAGTTGTGAATGAGCAGTTAGGAAGTGAAGATAAGAAGTGACATTATGGGACAGTACTGTACTGGACAATACCCTTCTGGTTCAGGCCGGATTTGTCACCCCACCACAGGTTCTGCGGAATGTGAGCTATTGAACGACTTGTGTAGGCGTAAGCACCTTACATAGACCCTGGCTGTTTCGACGAGAGTCAGCTAAATTGCTCGCTTGCAGGCTACGCAAAGACAAACTCACGTCCGGGCATGTCACTTGCGCGAGAAATAGTAGGCCTCATGGTGAATGGCGGCAGAGGATAGATAGAGATGGACGGTCGAACTGGCTTGTTTCTGCAAAACAACTCCCGTTCCCGTCCGCGTAGCACAAACAAAACCAAACACAGCTCTCTCCCCCAACTCCCAGTTGTGACACGTTCACTTGCCATCACCCACCCCCCCGTCCTCATTTACCGTGAGTCCCCATCGAAGACTGGCGCCCTGTATGAGTCTGACAACCTTATGTTCTTACAGCATATCGTACGATGATCTCGCACCAGACGCTATACACGTTGGCGAATTCGCTGGGAATCCTCGCCATGTTCACGGTGGTCGGCTATCACTTCTTGGCTGTCAATGCGCGGCACCTCGAGGAGTCTACGAAGCAGAAAAGCCACTGATTTTTTCTGTGAGTTTGAGGACCTGTAATAATCACCCCTGTTTTCCAATCCCAGTTGTATCAGGCTTTTTTCAGTAATTTATTATGATTGCTGTTTGTGCATGTTTCGTATGACCTCATAAGTGTATGTACATACAGCACACTCCCATTATCGTCGTCGTCGTCGTCGTCGTCGTCGGAACCACATCCCTGCCCCCCGCCACCGCCGCTCTCTGCGATCATCAGTCCGCACTAAGTATCCCCAAGATGAACAAGGACAGGAACAATGCACCGGAGGACCCCCGAACGTGCCTCGTGGCAATCGCCTGTTCGGCGTGTTTCGGTGCTATGCAGGATCACAGCACAGTGCATGTCGAAACGCACGTCTGTAATCAACACGGGTTCTCGATACATGTATGCCGCACACATGGCTGCTCGCTCATATCTATAACAACCTAGCGCCTAGCCCTCTATTATTCTCTCCTCCTCGCCCTACCTTGGCCCATCACCCCCGCCTCATTGATACCAGGACCCGCACCGTCGCATTATCCACGTCTGCTTCACCTACTACACCCATGACTTCAAGCGCAGACAACTCCAGGGTCCGAAGCTTGCGTCCAGTGCACCACCAACAAAACCCTCGCCCGTCCATGCACTGGCTGTTCAGGAGCAATATCCCCCGTCATCGTCGTTCACTCATCAACCCCGACGTCCGAAAACGCAACATTTTTGGAATGAGTGAGGTCCTTGGCGTGCTTGCCAATGTGAGTGATATGTGTCTTTTTAATGTTAATTCCATCCCGTCGCTCAACTTTGCTGCTAGCCCGCGGAGACTGTTCGTTCGTTGACCGAATCGAAACGACTCCTCGAGGAAGCTCGTAGAGAGATCGAGGAGCAGAGGGAACGTTCCCAGATCCGGCCCAAACACACGTTTTCCCGTCTCCCCGGATTCTTCCCAAGGAAGGTCGAGATGCAAACCTATCGAAAGGGCTCTTAGTGGCGAACCCTCCTTCACAATCTTATTCGGCGCTAGCTCCGTTGGGAAGGTGCGTCCTATCGCCATACCTTCTTTCTTTCTTTTTTTTTTTACCCTTACGATCAAGAGCAAACGCTAAATCCCATTCTGGTTCACAGACTGCATTGTTACGAGAGGTTCTTTCTCAGCCGCAGTATCATGTGCTTCATTTCGACCTTAGAATTGCGGGCTTTGCGGATTTGTCGAGCTTGTATATCAGCTTGAGCACGCAAATGGAGCAGTATTTTGAGGCGATTGCGACGAAGATGGAGGGCTATGAGGATTTTGAGAAGGAGGCATGGAGCTTCAAGGTAAAACGTCATCACTTTTTGCGTTTCCGACGGTCTTGCAGACTGACGAACAGCTTAATGTGACAGCACGATCGCATCAACGTTCAGAATCGTATCGCAGATTCGAATGATTCTCGGGCTCGAATCAGAACAAGTGACGTCGCACGCTTAATGGAACTATTCCAAGTGAGTGTCATGATTCCCTACTTCAGTGAACAAGTCTCACCATTTCACAGAGCTCCCTCTTGAAATACTGGGAGTTCGACCCTTTTGAGGATAGTGACAAGCACAAGGCGAGAAGACAAAACTCCGACATTGCTTCATCAGAAACGACACACGTGGATCCGCAACAATCCCAGAATGCATCGAAACCAAGGTCAAGGTGGGGTTTTGGGCTGCGGGCCAAAAACGGGAAAGGGAAGGAGAGAACCCTTGTCGAAGAAACAAAACCAAGGGAAAGGCCTGTGAAGAAAATGCCGGTACGTCGGCTTCAGCAGTCTTTGGAAGATTGAAGGGTGGCTCAAAAGACTCAGGTTATTTTCTTTGATGAGGCACATAAGTTGTGCGGGTTTCGCCTTTTATGCCGATCATATTCATCTGACCTGGATACCTAGACCTGTGTTAATTCAGTCAACAGACACCATGAAATGTCTGCTCGACTCGATGCTGGTCCTCACAAAACAGGACCGATTGTGCCATGTAATCCATGCCACCAGCGATCCTTTCTACCAGACCTGGCTTCGGCAGCTGAATGTGATTCAACACTGCAAAGTAAGCGGCACGCTTAGAGTTTGGTGCAATCGTCCAATTAAATTCTCCTCATAAGATTATTACCATCGGAGACTGCACAAAAGCCGAGACACGGGCCTACTTCCGAGATCACCTCATACCTCGTGTTCCTGAACGTCTCCGCGGCCGCCTGGAATTTGAAGGCCTCTACGATGCACTTGGTGGAAAGCTTGCACACTGGCAAGACTTTATCACGGATTTCGGTAGGTCTACCTCTTGTGCTTATCTTATTCAGCGATTGACATCGATGCCCTCCTGAGTTAACTCTAATGGCCAGGTGGATGTTCGCTCGAGTTCCCACTTCCTCCAAGCACATGCTCTCCTCAACCTCCATATCATTCATTCCTCCCAAGCTGCAACTGGCGGTCCGCCTGATGCAGCACAATCTGAAGGAGGACGCGGCGGTGGCGGAGGCGCGACCAGTGTTACCAACGCAAGTAGTGTGCATGAATCCCTTCACCCCAACCTTGGCCCTGCAGGCTTTAAAATATACACGTCCATGTCAAATCCACAAGTCCCAGATCCATACATGAACGTCCTCGCTAATGATGAGAGGTCCGTGGCCATGGTCGCGGGGTACTATTCCGCAGATTTTACGGCGATGCAGCTCCTCAAGGTCATGAGCCGGCTGACGAAACCTGATACACCCTATCTCCCGTACTTTATGCTATGTCGAGAGTTGGGCGTGCGGGCGGTGGATGGAATGGTGAAGGGTCGGGTTTTGGATTTGAGGTGGACGGAGGCAGTGAGTAAGGAGAACGGAGAGGAGGAACGGGCGAGAGGATCTTCAGCTGGCTTTTCGGCTACTGGGATTGGAATTCAGATGCAGACACCAATGCACTATAATGCATCGATGGGGGCTAGTGGCAGCGGGACTGCCATTGATCATCTGGGGCCTCCGCCACCAATTGAAGAGGAAGAGGTGATGACACCCGTGCCAGAGATGGAGATGGGGAGAAATGCACATAGCGCGGTTCCTGTGGATCCGTATCAAGACTATCTGGAGCTTGTCGGGCCCAAGCTGATACCAATTACCCCTATAATGCGGTACTGCGATGAGAGAAGTCATCGAGGAGTATGAGGACGATCAATCGGTCTCCGAGTATGCGTCGCTGTCTGATGTTGATGAGTACTAAGCTTGTTCCAAGGTTTCTCTCTCCTGTATCTGGTTCATTCTGACCCAACCTACACTTTATGTTGTCTTCCGTCTCCGACATTCAGGCCATTCGGGTTTACGAGTGTACAGTCACCTTGCCTCACATCATGCCCCACTTGTGCTATTTACTCCAGACCCGCATATTTTACATCGGCGTTGTTCTCCAACCACGCCAACCATTTCTTTAGATATGATCCACCATGAATAACTGTCGATGAGTCACCGACGATGCACTGTTCCAGGTAATTAGCCTGAGCTGAGAGTAGAGAGCAGCTGACTCACCAAATGCCGCCTTGCTCTTGTCATGGCGACTTGTGAGATATCAGCACCACTTTCCTCCTAGGATAAGCGGATGGAAGCACGCACCGTTCAGCCGTCGTTTTTCCTTGAGGAAACCAACCTCTCTCTGTTGGTGTAATTAAATACATTGTCCAATAAAGCACGAAGTGTGAGAGCTCACAGTGTCATTGCTTCGAACCAAGCTAATCACAATAGCCTCCTTCTCACGCCCTTGCATCCCATCAACGGTACCGATCTCTAGACGAGGGCCATACTTGGGTCTCAATAATGAAGTAAGAAGCGTCACCTGGGCCTGATATCTGCAAACGGGAAGTTTAGTAACGATGGACAAGGAAAAAAACGTCGCATACGGTGTGATGATGGCGATTTGTTCGGGCAGTATCCCAACACCGATCTACCGAGTACACTTCAGCTATATGTACGAAATAAAAGCGGAGGTTGAAAACGCACTAATTTATCAACCCAATTGTTCACAATAGTCGCCTCATTTTCATTACATCGACTTCCTTCATCCCCGTCGGCGCTGTCCACCCTCTCAAAATATTCGCAACCAGAAGTATCGAAGAAAACCACGGGGTTCTGTAACAGGTCCTTTGCGTCGTCGTCGGATTCCGCATTCGCATTAGATAGGTCGTTTAAGAGATGTGAAGCAACAGACTCGTGGGACTGAAGCTTGGAGGAATAAAGTGTTTCAGACGGGAATTCACATATTTGTGCATGCATCCTAAACGAGAACGAATTGCTCAGCTTTTCTGGCTGAGTGTTTGACAAAAAGGGTGCACCGATATTGGATCTCAAGCATGCGCTTGATACGAGAACCATACATTTGTTCGAGGCGGTCAAATAATGTGGTCTCAAGAGTACGAGGTACTTGGAGAGGTTGGTTTCCTTGTCCCCACTGAGTTATCTTTGAGTACCTCTGAATCATTATCTTCGGAGCTATATCCAGATGAGTGCGCAGGCTCTTCTCCTTTACTTGGGTTTCAATAGATGGTTGGAAACCCAACGACTTCTTGTTCGTGGCTTTTTCGGTGGATTTTGTTGCTCCTCTTGTCTGGTTTGCTGGCTTTTGAACCTTTCCTTTGTCCTTGTCGATAGATATAATAGTAGGGGGTAATTGCATCGGGTCACCAGCGAGTATGAGTTTCTTTGCTTTGAAAATGGGGACCCAGCAAACCTAAGAGGACATGAGAAAACCTAATTTTTGGTTGCAACGAATTGGACGTACCGCCTCCAATGCCTGTGTTGCCTCATCTATAATGACAACGTCAAATTCTTGGTTTCGCAGTTGTCTACCCCCAGAGGTATGACAAGTTGCGAGAACGACCTAGTCTAATGGTGAATTTCTGTTAACCTCAAATAAACTTGAGCAACAAACCTGGGATTCGCTAAGCACCGACCTGACCACCCCACCTTCCCGTTGGCGGTACCTAGGAAAATAAGCTACAGATAATCTTTTCGAACTTGAGCACCTACTCCTTTCGTAAGGCTTTAACTTCTTCCCATAGTTTTTTCCGTTCAGCGCCTCTCGGGGGTTTACCTTTACTCCCCTTCCCTTTCCCGGAAAGAGTGCTTAAAATAAGCTCAAGCTCGTTCTTGACATCTTTGGCTAGAATAGCCTTTGACGCTGTTAAATGTAAAGCGATAAAGTATAAGGATGGGCTTCGTACTTGGTCGGACCGGGTGGCTTGAACCTCAAGTGTGGAATCCAGGATGCCTTCATGAGTCATTACTCGTGCCGGGTGGCCTATCCGCGTTACTTTTAGCTTCTCGCCCTTCTCCGCAGCTGGTAAGGCCAGCAACCGCTCAAGTATGTTGTCTACAGAAAGATTGGAGGCGCCGCAGACGAGGAGTCGCTTTGATTTAAGATTTGACGGCATTACAGCGGTCAATTGGCGTATGATTTCGATCAATGTGTGAGTTTTTCCGGTTCCTGCGTAGCGTCAAGGGAATAAGGAAAGCCAAAATTCATGCGTGCAAAGTTATACTACCCACCAGGCGGTCCATGGATGCAGGCCTACCTCGGGTGATTCCAAGCAGAACCTCACGGCATCTTTCTGACTTGTATTAAGACTATCATCGAAGAAGGTCAAGTCTTGAACGGGTACTCGTTCGGAAGGTGGTTGTATGCCGAGCAAAACCTGAATAAGAGGTGTCATCTGGGCCGCTTTATCGTCCTATAATCATTTTGCCAGTGAGCAGTCAAGGGGCAAATTTCGCAAGTCTTACCGGTCGACCCTCTATTATCTTTTCTAGATGATCTACTGCTTTGTCCATCCTAAATAGTAGATCAATGAAAATCAATGACACTTTAGATCGAACACTGGGATATACCTATCATAGGTGACACTGTTGGCAAGTTTGATTACGCGGCATCGTTCTGGAATATTAAGTTCACTGGAGCCTCCTTCCACGGCGTCAACCGCAATAACTATGCGTGTATCGGAGACCTAGAAGCCCTACGAATGAGCTGATAGTTTGATTACAAGGGATAACCTTACTTTGTACACTACCCCCTCGGCCTCTTGTTGAACCTGTTCATCAGTCGTCGTGAGTTTCTTCGACTTTTTCGCTGGAGCATTTCCAGAGACATGTAGCTCTATCCGTGCGAGATCCCCAGGTCTACAGCGACAATGAATATTCGGAGGTGTGTTTGAGCTACCGAAAGACGCGCCTGAACGTATGCGGAGGGAATATTGGAGATGCATGGTATGCAGTCGGTCTCTCGAGCTCGACGAGACTACCTTTCGAGGACCTTCAGCATGAGAGCGAACGCCGACAAGATAGGGAGATGTACGTCTTGCCGCCCAATCCGATACCAATGCTTGCTACACCAAGCCCTCCGAGTGACAAGCCCTTCTGTTCGAGAAGTTTCTGTCCACAGTTTGAGAGTAGTAAGGCGCTACGCTCGATCTCTGCATCGCGTTCCTTTGCCAACAAAAGGCGCTGTCGTGCAATAAATGCAGTCAGAGTAGTTGAATCCATCATGATAGTACGTAATGAGAGACTGACACTAAACTGATCAATCGCCACTTTGAATCTTCTCCCGTCCGGTCAGTCATGGGACCCCTCTTTTCCACAAAAATTCGGCTCGGGCCTTTCCAAGTTCTCACTCCTTTTCGCGTTATCGCAGTCCATCACTACCATGTGCGGAGGTTGCGATTTTGAGCCTCAGAAATCGTGGACCAACGATGTCTGGCGTCCGGATGACAAGCGGACGCCTGCACCTCAAGATCCACATCCGGACCGCATCCATAGACCTGAAGTACTGAAGACTATCGAGGAGAAGATCTACGAGCTGAGTGAGGAACTGAGGGAGCTGAGCTTGGATATCCATGGTATGCAGTAGACCATTTGCACCGTGTACAAACCAACCGAGCGACCCTTTACTTCAGCACATCCGGAACTCGGTTTCGAGGAACAGTGCAGTTCTACTCTCTATATAATCCGCAGCCCAGTACTAAAATATATTAATTAAGCTACGCACACGACGCCTACACCAAATTCATGAAGAAACATGGATGGGATGTAAAGGAACACCTCCACCTTGAGACTGCCTGGTCAGCAACATTTGAGCACGGTAAAAACGGAAGGGTCATTGGGGTCAACTCGGAGGTAGATAACCTCCTCTTAGAGGATAATGAACACACAGTGACTATATATCACCAGATGGACGCTCTCAAAGGAATTGGACATGCATGTGGTCACAATTTGATCGGAATGGCCGGTAGGAATTGCTGGTTAAAGATTATCGAGCCCTTTTCTCATCGAAAATAACAGGCGTTGCTGTATCCCTAGGCTTACGAGCGGCATTGGAGAAACACAACATACCCGGAAAAATCGTTTTGCTAGGGACACCTGGTTAGCGGAACCCCTGTCCCTTACACCGCGTTCCAGGGTTGACGCCGATAAACAGCTGAAGAGGGTGGAAATGGGAAAGTCATCCTCCTCGAGAAAGGGGCATACGAGGAAATGGACGTCTGTCTGATGTGAATACTCCTTCTGCTCTCGATCTTGTCCTTGAGGCTTGACCGAGGTGCAGGTGCCACCCCGCACCAGGGCCGGTAGGCTCTGTCAGTCTCAGCAGCTGCCTTGCTATTCAACGGGTTATAGTTGACTATGAAGGCCATACGTGTGTTCATTCCCCCAGTCCTAACCGGCAAACTCTGATTTGATTTATTACACCAGTGCCCATGCGGCTCTTTCGCCCTGGGAGGGTAGAAACGCATTAGACTGCAGCAGTCCTCGGCTACAACAATATTTCGGCGCTTCGTCAGCAACTCAAACCAACCCACCGTGTTCATGGAATTTTTGAAGGAATTGACTGGGCGCCCAACAGCATGTTTATTATTTAACTGGCTTATGTCCTTTCTGAATATCTCTTTCAGTCATCCCCGACAAGGCAAGGTTTATGTAGGTCTTCTCGTATGCAAGTTAATCTCGCTTATGCATCCTTGCGTAGCTGCTACATTCGTGCACCTACACGTGCCGAGATGAATCAAACCGTAAAACGCGTCATGCCGTGCTTCGAGTATGTTTTTATTCAGTCTATACAGCGGGCGGGACTCATGTGATGTTCTCAGGGCGGCTGCGTTAGCCACAGGGTGCGAGGTTAAGGTAGAGATGTTTGCTCAAGCGTGGGATATAAGGCAAAACAAAGCATTGGGTCGCTATACACAAGTTACCGGTTGTGGGTTCCCTTGTCTGATGGTATCCTTTCCGACACAGGTGACGAAGTCGCAAACATAATCCTAAACAAATACGGATCTATCGACTTTGAGTGGGGTATCAAGAGCGCTTCTACGGATTTCGTGAGTGTCAGCGGGTCCCCACAAGCTTTCGGCATACTTACATGAATGCAGGGTAATGTTACGTATGGTAGGCTCACCCATCCTTGCGACTACACTAAAAGCCTAACGGTTCGTTAGCGTTGCCCTCTCTCCACCCTGGTTTCTGTAAGTCAGAAAAAAAATACTACAATGGATTGAATGCTCAAGTAAATATATCAAAGCGATTCCAACCGTTCCCGATGGCGGAAATCACACCCGCGACTTCGCAAAAGCGGCAGCTACGATGGAAGCACACAAACAATGTTTGATTGTTTCGGTTGCTCTTGCCGGGACCGGGATGCGTATTCTCACTGATCATAATTTCTTCGATGAGGTTTGTTTCCTGTCAGCATTTATATTGAGAAAAATGGACTGACGACTCGTTCTCAGGTAAAGAGGACAGTTTGAAGAGGATAAGAAGGTCCGTGAGGCGGAACTTAAGAAGACCATATGAACCCGACTCTGCGGATATATAAAGATCCAAAACGAATTTGTTTCTGTATGGTCTATACTTCAAAAGCTGCCCAGATAACAAAGTCTGAGTCGATGGTGCTGAGGATAGCTATTTCCAGTCGATTCTCATCCTGGGGAGCCAGGATAATACCGCTGGCTGAACGTTGAGTAGCTGTCCACGGTATTGTCTCGAGCCCTCCCAATGTCGTCTCCTGTTCTACATATGGACCCAATGCACTGCGCAGCGCTACTCTGACTGAATGTAGCTGAAGGGAAAAACCAGGAGCACATACGACACTGCCAGCCTTTCCCAAGATTTCCTCGGATACTTTGGCGTCGCGGTTTCCCAATACACTAGTACGACGCCTCACGGTGGTAATGGGGTTTAATGACCCAGGACGCAGGATGAACTGTCGGCCTAATGGCTCCAGTAGCGTATGTCAACAGGCAGCTAGTTAGGACTGGGAATACGACGAACCACAACAACAGGTATATTCTTCCTTCTCATCTTTCAGTCGTCCGATTCCCGATCCCGAGCCCGTGTTCCATTCCGAATCATCGTCCTCTTCGTGGTCCCCCGAGTTTTGTGGCTCGACCTCCTCTGGGAACTCGACTTGTCCTTCCTCTGGGTCTGAATCTTCCGTGTGATCAGATCTCTTGTTCTTTGCGGCGGCCCTGCCTTTCGTCTTTCGCTTCGCCCTTCTCTCTTTGTGCTGCTTAATCTCGTTGAGGGTCAAGTACATGTACCCAGGCGGAGGCAGAGTTTGTTCGAAGAGTGAGGCTGTGTGACGAGAAAGAGCATGGTTGAGACGTGAACGACTAGCCTTCGCTAAACGATGTCTGTCAAGTGCTGTTCCAGGTTCGTGAGCCAAAGATTGTCGAAGAACAAACGAGGCAATAAAAACCTGAGTCGGGCGAAGGAGGCGGGACCAAAGTTGAAGCCGAAGCAGGTGTTATGTCGCTTATAGTTTGCATTCTAGTGGACAGATTCTGCAGCATTCTAAATACAGATGGTTGAGCTATGCAAGGACAAACGTTGACACTACTGGCATACGTTTCATCAACGAGATGGAGGGCTGCTGGCGAGCCCAAAATATTGACCAAGTCCCGCCAGTCGAATGGTTCAATGCGGTTTTGCATACTGTCGGGACGAGCAATCGTGTGCGCACATATGAGGGCAAACAGAGATTCGAGGTGGTTCTCTACGACAGGGGTAAGTAGCTTTGCCAAATCCTGCATATATATTTCCTCGTCTTCGCTGTCATCATCTTCGTCAGTGTCGGCGTCCTCTTCGCACTTGATGATCGAATCGGAATCGGCGGACACTAACGCGAGGATATCCTTCACCATTATCCCAACTTCATCCTGTAGACTCCATTCTGGCTGAGGGACGTCCTTTGCGAGGAGAGGCCAACGTGTCCATTGATCTCTTTTCTTCCAGGGTGGAAGATCCTTGCTGGGAAGCCGAGCGCCCCGAGTGATGTTTCGTAGTGCTCGTAGGAATGAGATTCGCCGCCTGTTGCTCCGAGGCACCCGGCTCTTCGTTGCTAGTATCGTTCGGCTGGGTAGATAGGCGGTGACATCTAAGGTTTGGCTAGTTCTGAGTGCCCTGAGAAGACTGGCATATTCAGTGAGCTCGTCGCGTAGAGCAGCGGGCACCACCCGGCGTTGAGCCATCCTTGCAAAACTGATTATTTTCACACTGACAAAATAAAATAAATAGTTAGCAGAATTCGTGGGAATACGGGCGTGGGAACTGTATAGGACCACCACCTTGTACTCGTCCTTGTGGAGAAACAAGGCCTTCTTCAGTCCACTCATCAGATTTTATCACGTATGTCCGATATGAATTTTGCCTGACATTAAAACATCACTAACGGTGGCGGCCAATGCAGAATGAGAGAGAAGTGGAAGAAAAAGAGATCCCGCAGGCTTAGGCGCAAGCGCAGAAAGATGAGAGCCCGCTCCAGTGCGTATCCCGCGATCTGATCCATAACCCCGTCGCCTCATATCTCGTTGCGAATCTTCCAGAATAAACGGCCGCAGTGTGTGCTGGCGATGTAAAAAAAATAAGCTCTTTCTCGCCCGAGTGTTCCTACAGAGTTTTTGTGCATTAGCCTGTATGCATTGCCAACGACAAGGGGCCACTTTGCTTGTCGTTGGGTCGCTTGAAGTAAATAAAGATCATCATTACATCAGTTTGGTCATGTGGTGTCACGCGGCGTCACAGCGCGTCTCCGCTCACAAATATATTGTCCACCCCATGAAGTCCTCTGGGAAAATCATAATCAAGCCGCGCCCTGCAACCCGCAACCCCGCAACGCCTGCGTCAGCAGAGGCAGAGAGCGACTCACAACTGCCGTCGGTCAATGAGGAAAATGACAATGACGCGGAGGGTGACCAGATAGACAATGACGACGACGAAGACGACAACTCCAACGACGGAAATGTCGATTCACAAAACCAGCCAGGCGAGGACGACGACGCTGCTGATGGCACCAGTGCTGCGGCCGATGACCAAGAGATGGATGCTGAAGGGGATGCTGATTTGGCCCCCATCAAACGCGGTCGCGGGAGGCCAAAAGGGTCCGGCATGAAGTCCTCTGGGGCTTCTACGCCGCGAGGTCGAGCACAAAAAGCTCGTGGACGGCCGCGGGGCAGGCCAAAGACTGCTAGCGGTGGTCAAGGACTGACAATCCGGCTGAAAGCACTCAAAGGAGAAGGAGAGGAAGTCTCCGAGGAAGAATACACTCCTGAAGCCGAGGCGGTCCCTGTTGCTGTGGGTGGGAATGGTGACGGCGGCGAAAGTAAAGAGGCGCCGATGGGCGGTGGAAAACCATTCAGAAAGATCGGGGAAAAGGTGTGTATTATCGACGGGGATGAATTCAAAACGGAGGACGATCCCAAGGGGGACGGGAAAATCGATATGTGGGGCAACCTTCTGGGTGGTATGTTCGTATATGTCTCCAATGCATGCATCTAATCTAACGGAAACCCTTTTCTCTTACAGGTCGCAAATTCAAAGCATCCACATTCATCCTACCCAATCGTCACCCCCAACGCCAATACATGCTCGCCATCGATGCTGCTAGAACGTCTGGTTTCCGCGATTCGCTATACTACTTCCGTCGCAATCCTCTGGCCTTCAAACTTAACGCAACCCAGCCTGAAAAAGACTATCTTATCGCTGAAGGCAAGCTAGGCTCACACCTACGAACAAGAAGTGTCACCCTCGTTACTGCAAGGAGCGCGTTCAAACTCCATGGCAGCAAAATGATCATTGGTAAATTTTCAGACTTCTACGACAGCTACCTTCGCTGACAGATGTGTTAAGATGGCAGATGGGTCACGGATGATTACTACGAGGAAAAAGTCCTAGCTGAAATCACGGCCAAAGGCCTCCAGGCAGGCGACCTTGTTGGCGAACTACCAGATCCCAATGCTCCCGCCCACGCACAACCCGACCCTAATTCCCTCGCCAATGCTGCCTCTTCTTCCAATATCAATGTCGCAGGAGGCGGAGGTGGTATCTACCGTGCTGGTGGAGCAACCACAATATTCGGCGGGAGCGGCTGGGGACCGTTCAGTGATGGACCACTGAATGCAGTAAGAAAGAGTTTGCTGAGCAGGGATGGTGTAACGGAGGAAAATTGGATGTGGATGATGGCTACAAGGGCTGGTGAAGCCAACGAGGAATGGTCGAGATTGAGGAAGGAGAGCAGAGGGAGGGCTGGGCTGGCCACTGATGGGGTTGTTATTGGTGGTCGGGGAAGCGCTTGGGAGAGGCCTGATAGTCTCGCGAGGGACTCGAAAGACAAGAGGGACGCACAGGGCGTAGACAACGAAATGGCGGCCACAGGGAGCAAGCGGAAGAGTGCAAATGATGAGGGCGCCCTTGGAGTGTACGAACCTCATTCGCACTTAGTGTTCTGTAAGCGTGACCTACCCCTGACCCATACCTATCCCTGACATGGCCCAAACATAGACCGTAAGGACACACAGCCAACTCGAGCAAAATGGCAGCCTGTCCCCGACTCTTCCAAGCGACGCGTTCTTGGAGGGACAAAAGCAGGCAACGGGGCCTGGAGCATGGCATGGGTCGATACACTTATGCAATTGCCAGACGAGGACGAGGAGGCACAGGCAAAACGGCAGGAGGAGCAGCGAGAGCGAGAGGCGCTGGTGAAGGAGATGGAGGAAATATTAGACCCAACTGCGAGTGTGGTCAGTGGAAGAGGAAGCAACGCAGTGTCCAGAGGCATGAGTGTGACAAGCGCGAGAGGCGTGAGTGCTGGAGTGTAGGGCCTAATTCCTTGATGCTATTGTTTCCTGTGTATGGTCAAAGTCCATGGCCACAATATTTGAAGGATTTGACATTTGGGAGTGCTTTTTGCATAGCCGCTTTGAAGAGTGCCGGTTGATGTCGTGGCCTTTCCCTAACTTGATCACCAAGCACCGCATTTTGTAGTGCCCATCCCGAAAGCGGCTCGCCAGCGAATGCTCGATACGCCTGCCAAAGAAACGAAGGATAAACTAAGAAAAGAGAAGACAAAAGAATGAAAGAGCAACGAACTCGTAACCAAGGAATCTCAGAGTAACTAAACGCCAAACTGTCCTCGTCCTCCTGGAGACCAACACGTTCGAAGGTTATGTGAAGTGATTTAAGTCGGGGCAATCGAGTTGCCAAAAGCTTGAGTATGGGAGGCGTTATTTTCTCAACACGGATGTATAGTATCTCCAATCGGCATTGACTCCCAGCTTCGTGGAACAAACGGGTTAGAAGGTCAACTTCGTGATAGGTAAAATGCCTGTAGACATAAACCGAAGGGAGCACATCTAAGGATTTGACCTACGTTGTATCGTGGTGAGGCGAAGGACAGAATTACGAATAGCTGCTCACCTGGGAGGCAATCCAGCACAGATACCATAAGAACAATTCATAACGATCATATCTTTCAAAACAGCATTTTAAGTGTTCGAGCTGAGGGAAACTGACACCCATGAAACCCTGAGATTTCCACCACTCTAGACACTCCCGAGACAGAAACCCCATCCGAGTTAGGCGAAACGGCATCCTTAGCTGTAGCTCGAGGCTTTTGAGCTGGCTAGAGTGGAGATAGAGGATGTGGTATAGCCCCATTGCTGGCAGATCGACTATCAACTGCATGTGGATCGTGAGATCGCGGAGGTGAGGACAATGAGGCATGCTAGATAGCATGGCATCGCCAAATCGGTAACTTTGTCCCTGAAATTTTAGCGATAGCCTCAGAATAGTCTTACTATGTCGTTTAATAAACGGGATGAGTGCGCTCTGGGCTGATCTGATGAGCTGTCTGTTGTTTGGATTAGCAAGACAGCAGCTGGGATTGAACTTGAAGCCGAATTGCTCAAGGTTTGGGAACGCGATCTGGGAGAGCCCGAGTTTAGGTATGAAGTGCAAGCCAATCCCGATGCACAGTTTGGTTAAGGTGTTTCTTGAGGCCTCCCAAGCCGGAGCCAGCGCCAAGGGGAAGATGTTGGAGAAATCGAGGGATGAGACAGTGTTTCGGCCCGTGACTTCGTACTCAATGGACTCGAGATTTTTCATCATCTTGAGACACTCAGGGAGGCGTTTAAATATGACTGCCGGCCGTCGATCTGGGTTCCTCGACGAGAGCGTGGATATCGACCTCATCACTTTGGCCCAAAATTTATGGTGCGTGACCCGTTCAGAGACCTCCATCTTCAGGACCCTCACAGCCTGTGCAACCATAGGGTGGCTTTGAATGAGTAGATTAAGGGCTATTTCGTAGCGCGACGGAGACGCGAAAGTGAGGACTCACCTGAACTTACTCATAGAGAGGCTGGCAAACTGTGAGAAATCCCCCGATCTATTGTTACAATCCAGACGCGCAACGCGGTATCTCTTTTCCACATAGTACTCAAACAGCGCCTGGTTGAGATTGTAGAGCCTTGAGTTGTAGATTACATGAAGAGGGATGAAGGAAGCAATACGGTGCCACACTGTGGGCGGAAGCTGGCTCGCTGACGGTCTCTCCCCGACATAGCCTCCATTGGAGTCTTTTGCAGTTGTGGGCATGAGCAGCCCGGATGAATTGTGTAGAGTGTCGGAGGGCAAGAGGGTGAGAAGTACTCGCGCTCTCCGCTGGAGGTAGCGTTTACAAGGTTGACATGGGCTGCTGATGAGAACAGCCAAGCCATAGATAGAAGTGGCCTAAATCCTGATTTCAACGAGGCCGGCATCCCCGCTCGCTTGTTCACCCCACCCTGCTCACATGCTTGGAGGGTCCGACGAGACATTTTCGACATCTGGATGTCTCTGGCGACGTAGGACGTAGGTATTGATTAGTATTCAGGACGTATTTGACGAATTTACCTAGTCATTAACCCAGTCACCCGAATCTACAAATATATACATACACGGAGCATCTCATCATTTAAGTCAGTGATCAAATGTGATCGGGCTGTCTACAAAGTACTCTTGTTCACAACAAAGTATAGAATAACAACCAGAAAGAGAGCCTGGGTCAACTGAGACCATCTTCAGCCTTTAGGTAAGCCTCCCTCGTCATTTGGTTGAAATATTTCACGTTCGGAAGTGCCTTCGCAATCACCGCTTTAAAGACCATTGGCCGGTGGTATAGTCGTGGAGTACGGTCTTCAAGCCATACGCTTTCTAAAGCCCAATTGGGATAAATCCTACTGGAAAACCCTTCGTACGCCTGTGCCAGTCAATATTAGACATGCTTCGTGTACAAATGAAAACGATACGCAACTGATAATAACGAAGCTTCAGAAACTATCTTCTCCGGGTCGAAATCGTCCTGCAAACTAACATGTAGAAAGGATACGTAAAGGGATTGGAGATGTGGGAGTCGCTCGGCGAGCCAATCGAGCACCGATGGGGTGAGCGACCCGAGATGAAAGCACAAGGTCTTCAGTTGGCATTGTTCCTCAAATGCGTGTGTTAGAGCAGAGACGCTGTGCAAGGGAAGTTTTGGTAAGGTGAGCATCTCAACCTTGGTGACCGCCAGACCATTAATTTCGATAAACATCTGATATAATTACAATTTTAAAGGGACTCACCTGACATGCAACATTAGGGAGGTACCAAAGAAGCAGCTCGTTGTCGTCGTTCCTATTGATGCGACAATCGAGATTCTTCAGCCGAGGGAATGAGATATGAAAAAGAGACTGCGATTTCCACCAATCCATGTCTCTTTTGATCTGCTGGCTCGTTAATCTTGCGGTTTCAAATTGCGGAACGACAGGTATTTTCAGGTCCAATCGAAGTTGCTCTAGGCCTGACGAATGGGTATAAAGGAAGAATGGTAATCCTTTGGAAAGTAAGCTATATGCTTGAAGGTGGGTCTTGATTGAAAGAACTCGGAGAGACAGAAAATGAGGCATATCCAAGAAAATAGCGTTGCTGAAATCGTATGCTTCTTCGGGAAACGACATCGATAATTTCTCGATAGTATCCCTTTGTCTTTCGAAAAATGGAATGAGGGCTTCGCGAGCACCATCCACAAGTTGTATCCAGTGAAAGTTACCCATTTGAATGGGACAACCAAGACTGAAGCTGAACTCTTGGAGTCTTGGGAAGGTCACATCGGAAAGCCCAAGGTCGGGGAAACAGTCCAGCTGAATGGTGAGAGATAGGCTTGTCAAGGTGTCCTTCGATGCATTCCATGCAGCGGAGATCGCGAAGGGGAGGACGTTCTCAAGAGAAAGAGCTGAGGCCCTGGCATGACAAGTGAGCGTACAGTTTATGCCGGACAGGTTTTTGAGCGACCAGAGGCATTCCCCTATCCACTGATGAGTAGGAAATCTGGGTATTGCGACTGGCTCATGAGCCAAATCAAGTTTCCTGGTTCGGAATGGTCTTGTCATAGCCGCAAACAGCCCTCCCATTACACCATCTGAAAGACGCTGCTGATGCCGTTCGGCCAGTCGATATTCAGCAAGCCGAATATTCAAAAATTTAACCGTTTGCGCGATAATTGGAATCCTTAAAAAGTCTAGTGGGAGAGAGGTACAAGTCTTGCATTGAAGAACTTACCTCAATTTGTTCAATATACGTTCAAACTCTTCAGATTCGCTTGTTGGGTTGTCGAACCCTCCATATTGGTAAGTTAAATATGTTCTTTGATATTTCTGCTGGAGGTAATAAACAAGGAAAGCACGGTTAATTGCATAGAATCTTGATTGTTCGATGTCCTGACAAGATATAAAAGAAGCAATGCGATGCCATAGAGTAGGTGGGAGTTGATCTGCCATTGCGCGACACCCTAGAGAGAAATAGTGTTGCTCCTTAAATAATAGATGAAGCCACATTTATTTATGCTATACATAAGGAGCAAGGGAAAGTCAACAGCGTGTGGCAGTGTTGGTGATGAATGTTCTGATAGTTGGACGTTGATGGGCGCTGTGAGAGTGACTAGAGTTGACAAATCTGTGTCAGACATTGTGGAAGCAGACTGATATGTCATGTATGGTGATTTATAGATCTTTCTTTCATAGAAATGGTTGACGAAATTATTTGGTCTGAGAGGGTGGTGGAACTAAGCTTGTTGTGACCAAGTGGCATTCACTTGGAGTGCCAGCACACATGCATCAGGGAAAAAACCAGTATACCATATAGATCTTTATATCTTATATAGTAGCTGTAGCACCACTGCAGGCCCTTGGATTTTAAAGCACTTGATAGTTGGAACCTAAGCATATAGCTATCTGTAGCATTATATAAACATAACAAATTAACTGTGAATTTTTGTTCATAGTGCTATGTATAACTATGGATCACACAAAGAATGCTTGTCTTAGACAATATCAATTAATAGTATCATGAATAATATCAACAGTTGTTAATCAATACTGATATGACAAAGGTTTAGTGCAACTAAGATCAAGGTCAGTTATCTACATGTAATATGTAATACCTACACCTCTTCAAGCTCATCTGTGTTCTCTAATTCAGTTCGTAAATTATTTCCAAACTCATCTATGGTGGCAAATATGGCACTTGCCACTAGTAGAAATTCAAGGTGCCACTGGGATAGTCTTGGTACTAACACCTGCATAATAACTGGACCAGACAATGAATAAGAAAAAAAACTCTTCTGGTATAATGCAAACTCAAAGTTCTTGAGATCAACAAGGTGGCTTTGATACATGTCCTTTATCTTCTTTCTCTGTCAGTAAATGAGAAGTCAGTTACTTCTCATTTTCTGAAAGAGTCTATTCCTTACACTGGTAACAAACTTTTTCTGTAGGTTGGTAATACCTTGAAAGGTAGTTAGCAATCATACTCACAGATGCACCTCTGCTTGAACAAGGAGCAAGTATGAGTGAAAGGTAGAACCAACATGTTTTGCAAGATAGAAGATGATACTGGGACAAAAAAAGCCAAAGGAAAAATTTTTAGCAAAAAAATCTCTCCATAATGTTTTGGCAAGCCAAATATTAACTACCTATCCTATCATTGTTCACCAATCACTGAGCTCAAACCAAACCAGAAAGCCACTAATTTCCATGTCTCTTAGACACAATTATATTGAAAAAGTGCCCATACTACCCCAAGAGATTCAAAATGGCTTCCCAGGTCTCAATATATACCTGCAACAGCAAAATGTTATCATCAATACATAGCTTCTATGCTCAAGCCACCTACTATATCTTTTACACCAAGCAACAATCTACAAAACTTTGATATAGATATAGATCCATCTGATACTGAAACAAGAGATAGCCCTGATATGGACTTTGGGCTTCCTAATCTCTCTGCTTAGGCTCATCTGAAGGAAAACTATATATTTATTAAGTCTAGGGCAAACATCTTACCAGACATTTGGACATTGTAAAGTTCAATATTATATTGAAGAATATCCAAATAGCATGGGATAAGGAGTATATGGGGATTATAGTATCTTCAAGGAATAGTAAAATGAAGATATAACTGAATGATATCCATTTGCTAATCAGGAGAAATGGGAGCTAGCAGATTGGCTTGTCAGAACCGTAGATTAAAATGTAACAAATGAGTTTCTGAAACTACCAATTGTACTTGCTATCGTTATATTATGATTGAGTTGGAGACAAATCCAGAACTATGCAAACCTGTTATTCAAGAATAAGTCAGCCTTCCTAAAACTCATTGATAGAATACCAAGTTAACCAACCTAGAAGTGTGAGATTGTCACATGCCAAACACACAGCCACTGCCTAAGTGCACAAAGGTGCCATTCCTGTGCAATTTCATTATCTTTGATTTCTATTTATAACCATTGTTCCATCATCACTCCCTCTTGCATTGTGTGTTCTCTGTCAAGGTGTTCTGGTGAGTAGTTTCCTTAGTTGTTACATCCATAACTATTACATCCTCATCATTCCGCATTCTCCGCTTCGGATCAATCTCCCGTTCCTTTACCTTTCCTTTTCAATCTTTTGTTCATTCCTGTTTCATGTTTATATTGTTGCAATACCTACAGCCTTCCCATCTCCATAGTTCCCTGCATTCCCTGCATACTCTATTTGCATTGTAGTTACCATTCTATAGACACTTGTATATAAGCTGTAGGTACTCCAGTTTGTAACCTCAGTCTGAATATCGACTTAGTTTCCATCCTCCACTTCTCCGCTCGATCTCCACCTTGTCCGATTACTTGGTTCCTTGAAATATAGGATCGTGGCAGCACAAGGGCACAACACATATGTTGAGGCCAAAGGTCCACTCTGCACCAAGTTCATCACCTCTGTCTAGAGTCCGTGCTAACATAGTACACGACCTCCGCATTTAGCTGCCTGTACTCTGCCCCCGCACCATAACTTAACATTAGTCATCATTTATTGTTTATTGTCTCCATCTCCCTTTACCATTTTCCTGCTTATAAATCATGTATTTGGCTCATAGTATAAAACATGTTTGCTTGTATTGTAGCTACTCAGTCAGATAATCAACTAAGCTTGCCCTCTCTCCCTCTCTGTTGCTCTTGTGCATTTGCATGCCCTCTTGCATTTTGCACCTCCTCCTCCCTTGTTGCAATTGTGAAAGTGCTCATGTGTGCTTCCATTGTGCACTCACAAATTGAGACTGTGGTATTGGAAGGGTGCAGCACATAAGCTGAAGCCAAAGTCTCTCTGTATGCTCTCCCTCTGGATCCTCCTTCCCCTTTGCATGGCCGTTTTCAGTAGCTTGACAGAGATCCTGGATATAGTGGGAGATTGTATTGGCAGTGATAGAAATGATATGATAACCAAAGAACTTGACTTCTGGTATTATGATTCTCTCAATTGTATTTGATGGGCACCTAGAATTTAGCAAGATGGTAAGCGTGGGCACGTTTCATAAAGTGTGGCCAAGCATGATAAGCGTGGTCAAGTGTGATGGCATGTGATAAGCGTGAGCACTCAAAATCAAGCGTGAGGTAAGCATGGCCAAGCATGAATACCAAAAAAGAGCGTGAGGTAAGCATGGCAAAGCATGAGTTAGCATAGAAATATCATTATGCACTACAATATTTATAAATAACACACTCCATGGTCATATTAATTAGTGTGACCCTTGTGTAAGTCAAGTGTAGCCAAGCGTGGCTGAGCGCTGAGCAAGTGTGACTTTTTGTAGGGTCAAGTTTGGGAAGCATGAGTATTTTTCTACAAGCATGAGAGGGCGTGAGAGCGTGATGAAGCATGATGAAGTGTGAAAAAGTGTTAAAAAGTGTGATGTAAGCATGATATAAGTGTGAAGTTGAGTAAAACTTGACAGTTGTCAATCATGATATCTTATCTCTTAAATATCCCCCACCAAGATCAACATATTCACACAATAATTCATACTGATCTGCAATGTAGCTGTTGTATGATTAGTGTAATTGTGTAAATACAAAAGTTTCACAGTTAACTACTTGCTAGATCGTGTTATCTAGGCATCAGCACACTGATTAGATTAATGTAAGGCTTATCATTGTATGTGTGAAATGAACTGTCAAGCGTGATTGGACCCTTCACACTAGCGTGGCTAGTGTGAGGGTATCACACTAAAAACACATCGCCCGTATTTGATTACTCTTGGGAAACCCAGCAATCAAGGAGTATATTACATATGTATGTATACACTAGAGCAAGTCTAAGGTAGGCAACATGGAGTTTTAACACTCTTATATAAGTAATGTTAACAACCACTATTCTCATTACACTCTTACCTCAAGCTTGTTGATGTTCCCCTCTTCCAACCTAGCACCATTGACCAGGTCACTCCTGCTGAGGTGGCATAGGCCCTCTCCCACTCCCCATTTGCCCTTTCCCTCCCCCTTGCTGGATCCCCCCCATGTGGTCCACAATTCTGCCAAGTCAACCACTGCCATGGCATGGTTTGACATTCATGACTCCCAGTCCAGCTCCCATGCCAAGATGGTGGTTGGGCAATCTATTCCTTTGGCTGGCTCTGTTTGCTTTATCTGGACTGCCTATGCCAATCCTGGCACTCTCTGCTGCTCACAATGCTGGTAGTGGGGCCACTCTGCTTTCTCCTACTGTGCACACTCTGCCTGCTGCCCCATCTGCTCAGAACCTCACTCTGAGGCAGAACACCAATCTGTCACTAGCTGCTGCAAGAGCCATCCCAAAGCTAAGCCATCTGTCCCTGCCACCCCTGAAGGCTCCCCTTGCCCCCACATGGGCAAATGCATCAACTGCAGCAAATCACATGCCACTAACAGCCCACAGTGCCCATTTTGGTGCCACAGGTTTCAGCCCAACTGGATCTGAGCATGATACCTTGTGGATGGTCACATAGCAGAGGCTGGTCACAAGACTAGTGTTGGTTCTTCTGCTCCAAAGGGCAAGGGCCCTGTCTCTCCCCCCTTGTAAGCTTTCTCATTTCTTTTCTTTGTTATCTTTTTCTTTCTTCCTGGGGCTTTCTGCCTGGCACTTTGTGTTGGAATTCCAGACTTAGTATACAAACTATTCTGTATCATATGACCTCCCCCCCCCTTAGTACCATGTAGTTACCTCATGTACCTTGCTCATTTACTCCCAACCACCATCTTGCCCACCTGCATGAGTCCCTTCAACATAAATGAGCAACCCAATGCCTTATAGCCATTGTTGTACCCCCTGTACCAAGCCTGTTTTACCTAGGTGAGGTAACTCAGAAGTGTTGCTGCCACCCAATCTGTTTTCAAAACCCCATCACTTATTCTACACCCTGCTACTCCCTCACTCAATCCACCATCTGTCCCCCCCTGAAACTGCCATCCCAACTCAGCTGTTGTCACATAAACCACTGCCACTTGCTCTTGCCTGTTTGTTCTGGCCCATGGGAGGCTGAAATCCCACAACCCTGATCTGATACTGCCTGCCCTTTTTGGAAGTCAAGACTTGATGTCCACATCAATCCTGCTCTGGCACTCCCCCAAAATAGTCACTTGCCATTGTGTAATTGTTGTTGTCTGCTCATTTGGCCCCCAGGAGGCAGAAATCCCATGACCCTGCTATTGTTAATGCTTGCTTGTTTGCCTGTAAGGGGCCAAAACCTTACCAAAGTCAAATTCCCTGTCCACCAAGAGGACTGAATGAAGATCTTGTACCCCAAATGTCATCACCATTGCCACTCAGTCCTTCTTGACTTCTTACCACCACCACTGGTTTTTGAATCAGTCTCTGGTTGGTTTAGTTTGTCATAGTTAGGTGTTCTTGCTCAAATACTAGCTTGTTTATACATGCCACCCAAGTCCAATGCATGGTCAGCCTCTGATTGGTCACCCACTGCAACACATTTCTTTGCCCTGGGGGCTTTTGGTACATCTTCCCCCCCTTCCCCCTCTCTGGCCCCAGCCCCTTCTGACTCTGTCAATGCAGCTCTGGCCAATATTGCCCACAAAGTGTTTATGCTTTGAAGCTTCACTGGCCCTCTTGTATGGGTCTATGCCCTCTCCCCCTCTCAGTGCCCTGGATCTCCTGGTGCCCTCCCAGCCCTCTACTTCCAACAAAGCTCACATCCAATGGGACCCTGCCCTGGACTACAGCCCCTGATTGAAGAACATGGCTCTTTCCTGCCTCATCCCACTGCTGGCATCTGCCCCAACGGAATGAGCTGATGCTCTTTCTCTTGCTGAGGGAGTCTACACCCTCATGGATAATCTCCTGGCTTCCAAGTGGGCCAATGTCGCTGTCCTCTCCCAGAGCAAACATGTCATGTTCTGTGAGTACTTTTGCCACTATGCAGCACAATGGGCTCCAGCTCCCCCCTGTTATCAAAACCCTCAGAAGGACTATAACTAGGTCTTAGCCACCTTCCTATTGGATAGTAGAATAATTCTTTACCCCTTTAATACAGACCTCTCTCACACTCATGCTTCCTTTTTCCCACCCAAACTTCTATTTCACACAGGAAGCCTTCTATCTACCTGGGTCCCTCTTCTTATAGTGTTATACACTATTTGTAAGGGGACCTTCAAGTCCTCCCTACACTCCTCCCTCTGCTTCTGTTACCCCCCTGGTCCCCCTGAGTCATCCCAGCCCTCGCCATCACCTGCTGTCACCAGCCAATGCCTCCCCAAACTGGCACACAAGTGCCTGCTTCCTGCACTCAGCATGTCCCTGAGCGCGATCACATGATGCACTTACCCACCCTCCAGTTGCACGTGTGCGCACCCACTCCCTAATTCCTGTTTTGGACAGTGATCATTTAGTCTGTACAGTAGTTCAGCCACCGCTCCTGTAGCTCTTGTAGCAATGCAGGGACTTCCTCATTCATTTCTCTGAGGATTTCCCTGTATAGGTGTGTAGTAGCTTCACGCTTTCTTGCACTTTTGCAATTATTTAATATACTGAGGATTTCCCTGCATAGCCTGAGTGTGTGCATTTGCAGTCTTGCCCCCCTCTCACTCCAGGTTGCCCTCACAGTTACCTTTTGACATGTGCATCAGCATTTCGACATGTTGATTAATTTGCTCTTAAATCACTTAAATTGCTGAAATTGCAATTTCAAGGGGATTAAGGGAATTAAGGGAATCAAGAACACTTTTGTTCTTAAAATTTGTCTTAAAATCCATTAGAAAAAAATTATTTACCTATCTGAGTTGTTGTATTCTGATAAAATATGAGTTCTGAATCCCAATAAAAAAAAAATATCTTGGAACTCCTTAAAAACCTTAAGATAAGCACTTTAAGAGCATTTAAGAGAAATGTCGAAATACTGATGTGGATTGTAGTTGGGATATTCAACCCAACAATGCAAACAGGATGGGTACTCAAATTTACTTTTTGGGGCTTGTATCTATGCAACTCCATCCCTGCACATGCCCTTCCTTTAACACATGCCCTTCCTTCAACATCATTGACAAGGCAAATAAGCATATCAACAACAATTCTGGCAATGAATTAGACAATTTTGATGATGAAGCACCATCAAGCCCTGCCCCTATTGCTTCCCCATCCAAAAAGGCTTGTGTGAACTATGCTGGTGGCAATGTCTCCATGGGTCAGGCTTAAGGGTATTCACACAATTTATCTTGCTCATTTCTTGGACACTCCGTAGCTTTGGTAAATGCAAGTTTAGTCTGTTTTGTCAGTGTGTATGTACATTATTATCAATCTATGTGATCTTTTGTTGTTTGCAGATTCAGGGAATGGCATGGTAGCACCACTACGATCCTGACATCTATGTCCACTTATAGGTACCAGGCATCATGCTCCCAACTCAGGATTGTTGAAAAGTGCTATTACATCATCAACATGATGTGCTGAGTAAGTGCTCACTAATACAACCATAATCATATGGTTTGTAATGTGCAAGAGCTCCTTAATTAAGTTGAGCTTTAATGACTCATTATGATGCATTAACATACATTATAAATGCTTTATATGTATATGTGTCTAGAATACCCTAGAACAATCTGTAGTATTAGTTCACAGTATATAAACTGGTCTTCTAGCACATAGAAAATACAAGTTGTTTTACACTGTTCTACAACTTACTGAGTATCTAGCTGTTACAGTCGTCCCGGATCGCTCTGGACCGCGTTCCTGCCGGTCCGACTTCTTCTCTGATTCCGAACTCCAAAGTCCTGACTGGTCTCCTTAAGCCCGTTTCCCGGATTCATTCTTCTCTGATCCGTTCATTACTCTGATGTCATCATTCCGTTCCGTTTATTATCTCTATTATTCCTATAACTTCTATTGTACTCCGAACGCTTTATTATAGGCGCCCACTAACTACCAGTAACCTAGATACCTATTGTAAGACTATCTCCGTTCCTCCAATAGTCCACATGTATATAAACCGGAGTTAGTCCGGAGTAGTTTTCCTCAATCAGAATATCGACTTGACTTGCCTCCTATCCTCTGAACCTCAGTTCATCGTCTTATCTCTCTCTCAGACTCGGTTCCCTTCGATCCGAGTTGTATCCTCTCCTCTCCGGGTCTGAAGTCCAAATCGAGACTGCCTAGTGATATCGGAGTGGCGCAACACATACGTTGAAGCCAAGGTCTCGCTCCGCTCGTCCCTCCGATGTGCGCCCCGTTCAGCGTCTAACACTAGCTACCACTTCTACAACACAGGTAAGAGCTTCACTACAGTAGCTTCCACCTGCATTACTGCATGGTGTTGCATATATTTTCAACAAGGATAGCTATGACATTGCTAATTTTGAAGTTGAAGTTGTAGTGCCATGATTGTCATGTTCATACTTTGGGCATCCTCAATGGTTCCGCGCCGCGTGATGGGACGTGCACGAGGGAGGAAAATCGACGTTTTCGAAAGCCCAGCTCGCGTGTTGCTCAAGGCCTGATTTCCAGTGAGACACGTAGGCCCAAATTAGTCGTCGAAAGAGCACTGTTTATCATAAAATATTCCTATGGGAGACAGATAAAGTAAAAAAGCGTCGTGATAAATCGTAAAGTATCGTTGTATCCACCAAACAAGGATGAAGACGAAGTACACTATGTTTTCAAGATGATAGCAATTAGCGAAGTGTTATTTAGTCCCAAGATTTATTTGAAGGAGTGCGCGGGCCAAATAGACCTGGGCTCGATGGGTGTGGAACCATCAAATTAGCTTCAACCGAGGGGGGTGTAGGAGCTTGATTGGGGTCAGCTAGGGGTACAGTGGTGAATATCGTAGCCCTTGACGGATCTAAAATATTACTCACGATGCCAGGTAGCCCATGACTGCGTAACTTGACGTCGTGGATCCATATGATGTACGGGTGCAGCTGCCTGTTGAGGAGGGGCTTGAGCGGTGCTAGGATCCTTCTTTTTCCCTCTACGTTTCCCGGTCTGGCGCCAGCCAGGTTTGGCGGCCGGTGGTGGGAGATCAGGCGGCATGCCGGCCTCTGGGGGTGGTGCGGGTGGTTCTGGTGGTGGTGGTGCAGCTGTCGAGGGCTGCCATTCAGGTTGAAACTCCCCTCCTGGCCCGTATTTCGATTTCATGCAGAGCAGGAAACCCATTTCGCTTTCGGTATATGAGCATGTAAAATTCATTTCGAAATGCATGAAGAGACTCACTGTTGGAGATTTCGCCGCTCTTCACGCAACTTCCCAACTTCGCCCAAGAGCATTCGTACTTCGGCAGCGAGCGCCTTGCTGAACTCATCTAGATACTATTATATGTATTAGTAACCAAAGTCAAGGTAAGGGTAGGCTGGTTACTTACACCTTGTACATTAAAAGGGACTTGTTCCTGCGCCGTTTGCTTTACAGCGTCGATCGTTTCTTGGTGATGTCTTTCGCAGTCGGCTCGCCAGCTGTCCGAGAGTTGACGCAGAAGTTCCTGCTGTTCTGCGTTCGAACGCCGCAATTCCTCAATAATACTCTCCAAACCTGGGATTTTGTTGAGTAAGTGTGATAAATTGATCTAGCTTGACCACTTACTAGGCTTTGATTGCGCTTCAAGTCTCTCTTCTCTCGCTCGGTTCAGCTCTGCATCAAGGTCATCGTGAATCTTCTGCACCATGTCATGGAGTTCAATATGTTGCGCTTCCTTATCTGGCCGCCTGCTCAGCTTTTCTTGATAACGGGCATCTGAGTCGGCTTTCTTCTGGTAGCAGAGTTCTCGGTTGTCCTGGAGGAGATTCGTGATATCGGAGAGCTGAGCTCTCAATGCTTCGTCACGTTCTGCGAACTCTGCCCTCTCACGTTCGCGGATGTCTGCCTCCTCTGTCAACTTGGCCTGTCTTTCATTCTCTAGTTCAGCCTTTACGGCGGCCAACTCGTCCTCCAATGCTCTCATACGTGATTCCTGTTCCTCTTGTAGCCTCCTTCGAGACTCCTCAGCGTCCGCCATTAAGCGGGCGCGCTCGGCCGTTGCAGCTTCACGTTCCCGACTAAACTCCTCTCTCTCCATGCGAACCGTTTCCAGGATATCTTCTGCATGCAAGGATGCGACCCTCTCAACCATACTTCTCACGGAAGCAATTGATGCTCGATCGGTAGGTATTCCTTCGGATTCCGTAGGAGGGCGAGGTGTTGGGGGATGTACATCTGGTATGGAGGTCCCTGGAGTCCTTGGAGTCCTTGGGGTTCGAGGCCTCGGAGATGGTTCACGAGGTGGCAGGGCGTGCAGGCGGCCTTCAATCGTGTCCCAGATGTGATCAGCACGTTCTCTGGCTTCTTGATCGCGACGGTCTTGACTATCCAAAAATATTCTTTCTCGGTGTTCCTCGTTACGACGAAACTCTGCCTCCCGTTCGTCTTCAGCCTGTGCAGCAGCCAATGCAGTATCATGGAGGTGCCGTTCAATGGCACCTAATCTCTCACTCCTTTGTCGCTCTTCCTCGGCTGCATGCAGGTCGATTGGTGTCACAGTATCATGTCTCGGAGGTGGATGAACAACCGATATACTGGGTGATCGCCTGACGGAACGACCACGAGGAGGAACAGGAATAGGGCTAGTGGGGCTCCCGTAGCCTGAGTGGCCAGCTTCGCTCAGTGGAGCGGTGCCTACCTCATGGGGCACGTGTTCTGGAGGCCGATGCCCAAGGATTGAACGTGGCTCGGAGGGTCGATGGACCAAAGGGATGGGACTGGCCCTCCCAGCGTCAGACTCACGGAGATGAGGGATTGGCGTTCGGGTTGGGGTAACTGGAATGGCTGGATGGTCAGAAGAAACGTGTCGAATCGGTGAGTGTGGTCGCTCATATTCTTCCGGTCCACCGTAGATAGAGGGAGTAGGTGTGTAACGACCTGGAAATCCATTAGCTCCTGATTTCCCTACTAATTTGAGGCTTAGACTTACCAGTGTCCGCGGGCCGACGACCGGTGGGGGTACGACTTAGTGAAGGCCGGTGCGGTTCATGAGGGTGAATATCTTCGGGGTGATCCTCGAGAGACATAATTGTAGGAGGCCGGTGAGAAATGCGAGAGCCTGTCCTGGAAGGCGGAACCACGACAATTGGATGGCGAGGATCGGAGGTAGTTGAGCCAGCATGGGGAATATGGTGGGTGCCCGGAGCCGGGACTGGCAAAATGGACGGTGATTCTGAACGTGGGGAGTAAGCATGGGATATGTGGGTTGATGGCCGGTGGGAGGGGGTATGTGCTGAGGGATAATGGGAATGGGCTGGTGAATGGTACCGGGGTGAGCGTGAAGGAGATCGGTCACGGTCGCGATCACGATGTGGCTCCCGGTGACGAGAACGAGACCGTGTACGAGGTGACCGAGACCGTGTGTGCGGTGACCGAGACCGTGTACGATGACGTCGAGGTGACCGAGATCGTGTACGGTGACGTCGAGGTGACCGAGAATAGGAGTAACGCGAAGGCGACCGATGGCGGCGGGGTTCCCGCTCTGGGGTCCTCGGTCGATCATATCTATAGTGTGAAGGGGAGTGAGACCTAGACCTATAGCGGCGTTCCGATGGATATCGCTCATAGCCTGGACGTCGGTACTCTGGAGACCTTCGTCGAGGGTGACGGTCATGTGGGTCACCGAGGACGACAGTGCGGGGTGATCGTGATCTAGTCCTTGAGTGGCGTGAAGGGTAACGACTTGGTATGACGTGAGCTTCTCCGGGAGGGATATGATATTGCGAAGGGGAGCGGGAGTGGTGCCTGCGGGATGGAGATCGAGAGCGACTTCTGTGCCTTGAGGGGGCAGTTGGAAGGGTAATAGGGGTAACAGGGTGCCTGGGTGAACGTGATCGTGATCGTGAACGGGAACGTGAAGATTGCAGGATAATGGGTGGCGGAGCAACTTGTTGGTGACCTGGTTGTCCTCCAGGTATGATGATTGGCGGGGCTTGGGAGGGGGGGATTGGAGGAAAGCCTGTGGGAAGTGTCCCTCCAGGTGGGATCTGGGTCGGCTGCTGGACGATGATAGGAGCAGGCGGGGGGCTACGACTACGGCTGCGGCTATCGTGACGTCTATGGGTACGATGACTGCGGCTTGAGTACGAATGGGAAGAACGAGGAATCAGCACGGGCGGGCCCTGGCTAACTGGCTGCGATGGGATGATGATTGGGGGTTGTTGAATGGGTTGTGTTGGGGTATAACCGTGTCGGGAGTAGCGTGAAGGCGAATGGGAGCGGGAGCGTGACCCTCCCGTGTGGATGATCACAGGCGTTTGTGTCGGCGGGGTCGTAGAGCTTCTATGGTATCGGGGGAACCGAGAGCGAGAGCGAGAACGAGAACGAGAACGAGAGAGGGATCGGGACCTACGCCGTCCTGAACGCCTCCTACGCGGACTTCCTGACCGACTCCGCGACCTTGAGCTTCGGCGTGTCCGTCCTGACCTACTTCGCGACCTTGAGCTTCGGCGCGTCCGTCCCGAGCTCCGACGGGTCCTTGAACTTCTCGATCTGCTAGAAGTCTGGATGATAACGGGTGGCGGTGGAACAACGGAACCAGGTGGTTGATAAACAGTGCCCGGAGCGGATAGCCCTGGAACCACAGTGGGGAACTGTTGCTGTGGCACAACAGGAGGCTGTTGAATGATAATCGCAGGTGGCTGTTGAGGTTGTTGCAAGTCGGGATGTCTGGGTGACCCAGGGGTTACTGTTGATGGAGGGTGAACATGGACTACAGGTGGTCGGTCTGAGTATGGGACTGAAGGTATGGCAGGTGGCGGAGCAGGTTGCTGGATGATAATGGGCGTGGGGCTCCGCGAGTGGGAGTAGCTGCGCGATCTTCTACTTCGACGGGAGTGAGTTCTCGGGCTGCTACTTCGACGAGTTCCACTACTCCTGTGGGTCGTCCTGGTCCTAGGCGTTCTCGTACGACTTCGGCTTCGACTCCCGCTATCGCTGGAACTTGGGCTCCTGCTTAGGCTACGGCGACGTCCCCGAGAAGTCCTTGAACGGCCGGTTCGGTCGGACCTGCGTGAAGGACGTCTACTAGGCCGCGAACGGCCGGTAGAAGTTGTACTGCTACTGGGGGGACTTCCAGGTACCTGGATGACAGTGGGCCCCTAGCTGAGCCCCAGATGGCATGTGGTGCATGCCCATAGGTGGAATCATTTGCGGTGGTTCACTTCTGGGACTTTCATCTTCCTGACGAGGGATAAATGGAAGCCGCTCTACCGAAGAGGCGCGCCCAGGTAATGGGGTGGGATGGTGACTACCAGTGGGACGATAACCATCTGCAGGAATTACTCCAGGGATAACACCAATACCCGGAGGCTGGTGCAGAACCAACGGCGGCTGGACACCAGGAACTACAGGTTGGAACCCTGGCTGTGGTGTATGGTCTCCAGGCGGGATGACAGGAGGAATGACGGGAGGTCCAGTAGGTGGATATCCTGGCTGCATCCCGGGCTGTACAGGTCCAGGGGGGAAGTGAGTGGGCTCTGGCATTGGTACCCGAGGGCCTATAACGTAAGTTTGTTGGGGTGGGGTGTCGTCGCTTTCACTGGTTGAGGTGATAGATGAAGCCACACGTCCTGTTTGAGCGGGGTCAGCGCAAACAATTTTTTACACCTTGGCTAGTGCTTACCTCGCATGCCCAGGAGTTCTTGTCTCAAAGACTCAATTCGGGCATTGACCCCTCGAATTTCGGCTTGTCGATCCCGAACGTCGCGTCCTAGCCACGAATTCAGATCATGCATATATCGCATGAGCTCGCGTTGCTGGTCAACCGTTGCGAGCTGTGCCAAGCGGTTTTCCTGAAAGGCATGTTTGAAAAACCATGCGGTAAAATATCGGATCACTCACCCTTAGAATTTCCATGAGCGAGTCGAACACGGGCGGCATCTGAACCTGCGTCTGCACAGACGTCGGTAAAACGGGATTCCGAAAGCATGAGGATATACGCACAGGACCTGGAGGCATAGGTACATATATCTGTCCAGAAGGCGGCGGCTGACCCAGTTGAGGACCTCCTAATACGCCCGAGGGAGGTTGTGTCCTTGGTTGATCCGGCTGCTGCGGTGGAAATGTTAAACTCAAGGCTATTCTACCTGGGGGATCACTTACGTGTCTTGTTTGTCCTGGCTGGTACCAGCTCCTGCCCGGGGGTCTTCCCCCAAAGCCAGGGGGTGCTGTTGGAGGTCGAGGTGGATCCGGAAGGGGCTAGCAAGGGAGTTAGGAGTTTATACAACAACTTTGAGAATAAGCTACACACGAATATGCGGGCCGCTGGCGGGATGTGCGTTGGTCGTCGAGCACGCCGCCTTATATCTTCATCTATATCATGGGGAGCCACGAAGCGTGAAGGGCCTGTGCTGGGAACATAGCGTATATCCGTCTCTGTGAGTGAAGGCGAACGTTGTCCTCTCGGGCCGTATTGGTATCGGGGGTGAGTACGTGGGCCGGCTCCCCTGGGATCTGAATAAGTTATATCAGGGAAAGAAGGTGCAGTGAAGGGACGAGGAGGTAGGGTCTCAAAGGACACAGGACTAGCACTCCTAGGTCGAGTTCCTCGATGTGTAGGTCTATATATGAATGGCTGCAGAGTAGGAGGTCTATTGACACCTGGCGCAGGAAGCGTGGTCGACGAGAGTATCTCCTCCAATTGTTGGGCGATGGAAAGCCCAGGTTGAGAAGGAACAGGCATATGGAGAGGTGGGCCCTCCTGAGGTGCACCAAAGGTACGAAGCAGCTCACGAATCTCATCCAGAGAATTCGTTGATGTCACAATCGAACCCTCCGACTCTCGCTCTGATTCGGGAAGGGGAGGCAGAGGGGCTTCAATAATGGGTTGAGCACGAGGGCGGCTTTGTTCCGTGAGATGTTGAAGGATATCTTCAATCCGTCGGAGACGGTCAGCAAGCTCGGAGTTATCAGCAGGGGGCAGCGCAGGGCGGGCTCGCAACATATCCAGCATGTGATTTGTTGAGCTTTGTCCATTCCAAAGCGCATTTAACTGATCTCGGATACTGTTTAGTTGACCACGCAAAGAATCCATAAGGCCATCGAGTGGTAGCTCAGGTTGGCGCGGTGCTGGTCGGACAGTGCTAGTAGGCGTAGATAGCGACGAAGTGCTTGCAGTCGATTGTTCAATTGAAGCCGGGCTCGGAGTTTGAGGTGTAGGTGTTGACGTTGAAGCCTCACTCGAAGTCTCCAATGACGACGTGAATGAAGACGTTGAGATCTCCGACTCCCCCTCATCATAATCAACATCCACAAGATCTGGCTCAGAAGAGTGCCACTCCAGCGTCGGCTCATAGATTTCAGAGTCTTTGAGAAGGATCGAATCGTCTGAATGATGTGATGACAAGAAAGAAATGCTGCTCGCACTGCTACTCGCACGTGTGACAGTCACCGTAGAGTCTCTAATGCGCCCCTCAACTGTAATGAATTCTGTCATCACAGTGTCGCTACCCACAGCTTCATCTATTCGGACGGCCTGACTCTCGGGCACCTCGTGAATCCGCTGAAGGACAACGGGTCGCTGAGGGGCACGATACGGAACTCGCACAGGTCGAGGCATCCCCTCCTGGTGGATAATAGTAGTCTGCTGGGGTGAAGGGGTGCGATGAAGAAATTCAGACAGATCTCGAAGCTCGTCACGAAGAGCCTGTAGGTTTTCTGCCAGCCCCCTATTTTCCGAGGCCCGACTATCATGATGACGCCGTAGATCATCTGCCAGTCGATCAAGATCCCTTGCAATATCCCGTTGGGGCTCAACGCTCTCTGTGCTCTCGGTCTTCAGTGTAGGCCGGGCAGAGATGACTGAACCCTCAGGAGTGGTAACACTAACTGCACCAGAGCCCTCAGGCGTCATGAAGCTCGGAATGCTCGGCATACTCTGGACCTGGGGCGGGGGTATAGGTATAGGCGTAGCAGTGGGCTGCGGCAGGACATTAGAACCCCATTTGCATCAGCGTCAAATTTGAGGACTCACTAATCGAGTATACTCAGAATCTGGTGATGTACTCAGCAATGAAGGCTCCGTTGACGGTTCAGTTCCGAACTCATCCATCTCCTTCACAAGCGGAACTTCGACCGGCCTTTCTACTACTACCCCCTCCTCAGTATCAGCTAAAGAAGATGACTCGAATAGCAGAAGAAGCCAGCTCTGTTGGCGAAACAAAGGATGATGATGTGGCAGATGGAGTCCTCACAAGCGAAGGTGCTGTCTGAGTCGAGAACGAGGATAAACTTGATGGAGTCTCGACATCAGACCGTGACGACGTTGAAGAAGGAAGCACAGGAACGGGGGTCAGAGGAGGAAGTGGAGAGCCTGGCGCCAGGGAAACTGTCAGGGGAGAACCGGGAATAGTACTGAGTCTGTCAAACGAAGAAACTGAAGAACCACTTGGCCGCAAGAATGAGGTCTCATAAGAAACATCCGGTCCCTCATGAATTGCCAAGGAGCGCAAAGAGGGTGAAGGTTGCAATACGGAAGAGTCATATGAAAGATTAGATTCTTCTGCCCACCGCCGCCTCCTAGGTGGAGGAAGATGGACTGGAGCATGGACAACAGAAGACGGCGGAATCGAAGTCGAGATAGAAGTTGGACTCGACACCGTCGTTTCGGGAACAACCAGAGCAGGCAGTGGAAGAGGACGGGGTGATGGCTCTGAAGGCCACGAAAAAGTGGAAGGGGTCAGGATAGATCCCGTATCTGATTGCTCCTCAACGTCAGGAAGTGACGACAATAGCTCAGGTGTAGCATGTATTGAAGCGGGACGTTCGGGCTGTTCGGGAGGCATAGATGTCGGCGTCGGCACATCAGGAGACTCCTCGGTAGCAGAGAGCGAAGGTGGCACAGGTGAATGTGAAGGCAGTGATGGCGGCAATGGTAGATCCTCAGGAGACAAGCCCGACACCGAAGATGGCGGTGATCTGATAGTGGGCACCTCGGAAGGAGTTGGGATATTAACTATGCTCCTGCTCTCAGATAAGATCACTGAGGACAATGTAGGCGTGGATAGTTGGGACTCCGACGGGATTTCACGTTCAGGCTCAGCCTCCACTTCGGCCGATGTAGGGTAATCAGAGGGTGTGGGTGGCTGAGAAGCGGTGTAGTACTCCGTTTCCGAAGCTGGCTCGCTGGCAGTTACATACTCATACCCTGTCGAAACACTGGGAGCTGTGACGTATTCCGTTTCAGGTAGCGACGGGATGGTTGAGAGCGATTTAAAAGAAGAAGCGGGGGAAGACACTGCGGAGACCATTTCCTCCGTAGTAAGATATTCCGAGCTCCCTTGAGATGCAGTGAGATATTTCTCGGAACCAACTTCGGAGATCTGGTCTGAGGCAACGGATCGTGCAAGCGGAGTAATCGTAACTGTTTCGCTATAACTTGAGCAGGTTGTACGCGTCAGACTCGTAAGGTCGGAAGATGGGCAAACATCATATCCACTCTCTGAGCCCTGGGTAAAACTGTTGCTACCGTTGCTCACATGAACGCCGGGGGTATGTGCGTCGCTATAGGTTCCACTCGATGGGGTGTAACTTCCACTGCCGTAGGTGAGGCTTCCTGGAGTATAACTCCCGCTCCCATTGCCGCTACTAGGCGTGTAGCTTCCACTACCACTCCCTGACGTATAGCTTCCACTTCCAGGCGTATAGCTTCCACTTCCAGGTGTATAACTTCCAGCTCCGCTCCTAAGCGCGTAGCTTCCGCTCTGACTGCTCGGAGTATAAGTGCCCGTACCCGTGTAGGTAGCACTCCCTTGTGTATAACTCCCACCGCTCAGAGCAGAAATTCCACTGCCTGGAGTAAAAGTCGAAGCTCCCGGGGTATACGTTTGGGACAGAGTAGCAGTCAGAGTGTAAGTCGAAGACGACTGTGCATTCTCTTTGTCCGAACTCTCATCTGTGTAGGTAGAAGTACCCGAACGAGACACAGGCCGGGTTCGACGAGTAACTGCTCTAGCTCTCGATAGCGTCGATCCGGACGTGCCGGAGAACGAGACCGAGTCGTCGTGAGAATCCCCGAGGTAAGAAGCTGACACTGTCCCACGGTATGACAATGTCGAGGGCACAATCTCGGTCACAGAAGACTGAGTGAAAGTATCGGTACGGAGGCCAGACGTAGTCCTGACGTCGGTCCAATCGGTTGGCGAGTAATAGGTTGATGACACGTTGGACCTGGTGCCACTCGATGATCCTGCAGAGAAAAAAGGCTCATCAGAGACCTCGGATCTGGCCCTGTCGCTCCCTCGACCAGTACTTGGGGGTGGAGTCACAAAGACATCTTTCCCTAAAGAGGACCCACTCGACACCGACACAGGAGAGTACTCGAACAGCCTGCGCAGATTGCCCAGACCAGGGCGCAATCCATGGGCACGATCAAGTGCCGAGCTAAACTCTGAGTCCAAGTCTGTCATTGACCCTGTCCTTCTTAATGAATTGCCCCGACTTGGAGCTATAACCCGAGGATCACCACGATAGACGTAGCCGTCATCACGGATGACACTATCATCCACGGTACCAGTATGATGGGTCGAGATGAACGAGAGGTGGCGAGATAAAGGCGAGCCCTCAGAGTGATAATCGGAGATGTCAGGAAGTGAACTGAGGGGCGGCACGAACACAGTCGATCGGGAACCAACACTGGTCGTACTGCTTCGGCTATGGGTCGATGAGATGGTGCGAATGGAACCCGTCGGGGAGCGGGTTAGTTGTGACTCTGACACTGAGACAGGGCGATTGACAGCCTCCCTGTTCACAAGTTTGTAAACCATCAATGAAAAAATAGGCACAACATACCAAATGCGGTTAACCCATCTCTGTCTCTCGAAAAGACTCTCCGCAGCCAACCTCTCGACGCCATCAGCATATATCATATGAAAGGGCACAAGCATATCCATGAGCGGTTGTCCCCCCTGTTCCGAACTCTGGATACGGGCTGCGACTGTGCCCACATCATCATGAGCAGTAGGGTGCGTTGGGGAGGGAGCAGACAGCACACTGGTGCAGTTGAGGAGGTCCAGTGCCACGATGCCACGACCACCGCCTGGGGCGATCCACGACAAAAGCAGCATATGAGGATACAAAAGCGCTTGACACCGCTGCCAGCGGTAAGGAGGAGAGGCATGAACATTAAGATACCAGAGGAGCCCAATATGGAGTGGCTGTAAACAACGCTCAGTTTCGAACTCGTTATCAATTCTTAAGAGGGAATACATACAGCTTCATTGCTCTGCGTGTATGGACTAAATTGACCAATATCGAACCCTGGAGGTAGCATACCGCTACGACTACTCCTAATACTGGCATTGTCGCCATCGCTGTTCCTCTGGGGAGCGATAGGGTCGCCGGTCGGTTGTAAACCACCCGATTCCCGAAGAGGAGCGCCTGCGCGTTGGGCGCGCCTTCGAATCCCAAAAAGGCCATCATTGTCAATGGGTGGAGATACAGATGGCTTGTCAGCAGCTGAGCGCGGGGCAGGAGTACGCTCCTTCCATGCCGACACTAAGTTACGGACTGATGCCAATGGAGAACGAGGGGACGTTTGAGGCCTTCGTAATGAGGTAGGAGTGAAAGTCGAACCAGTGTCCGTATAGGACGCTGCTGTTAATGTACCCGTGTTGATACCAGTCACCGTATCGGTTCCGGTTTGGGTGTTAGGGGTGTAAGTGCGAGTCAATGTGTCGGTAAATGTGCCAGGCGACTGGGTATACGAGCTAGGCGTGTTATATGACCCTGTCCGAGTATAGTCAGAAGTTCCCGTACGTGGGGGTGGGGATAGTAAACTTGAGTGTGTCGGACGAGTCTCTGAACCAGTAAAAGAACCAGAGGATCCAGAAGATTTAGTAGGTGAGGAAGAGCGAGATCCATGTCCATAACCGCTGCTGCCATAACTGTAGCCGGTGATGGTAGGTGTCCCAGAAGGAAAAGGACTGCCCGACCGGCCACCTGGTGCTGACCCAATGCGGGTATGACCAGCCTGGGTTTCAAAGACTGCAATCAGCTCTGTTGCACGCCCTGGAGGGGGTAAGGTGCGGTCTCCAGTTGGATCTGTTGAAGCGCGAGAATGAGCACTCGAGGGTGTGCCTGCCGGAATGAGTGTCGACCTGCGCGCTTCCGGTGTGGGATTCGTAGGTCTACCACCCAAACCCGATGAAAAGGCTCCGGAAACTGGTCGAGACTCTTCAGTTCTTTCGGTGATACGACTCAAACGTACCCGCGGATCGACGGGCTGCGGTGTGCGGCTGCGAAAAGTGGGAAGTGAGGTGTACGAAGTTGATCCAGTGTAAGTGCCAGAATAGGTGCCGGTGTACGAGCCAGTGTACGAGCCCGAAGGGGTGTAAGATTGTCCATGAGACCATTCAGAGAGGGCGTTTTCAGTTTGGGTGATTTCGTCGTCGATAGTATTGAGGGTGGCTTCGACCTCATCCAGCGAGTCATCGTCCGTATACGTGTCATCCGAGTTGGAATGACGGAAGGAAATGTTTGTCCTATGATCTGTATCACGGCTGAAGGAGTGGTCTACAAAGACGGGTCAGTCTCTGGGATGATAAGTCGATGTACCCCAGACCTGAATGAGAAGCATGCGAGAGTCTTGAAGGAGAAAGCGGTGTCTGCGTAGTCTGTTGCTGTAAATGTCGAGTATGGTGCTGTCCCATACGTCGGGGATCCACGAATCGGAAGGACTGTCGGTCATTTTTGATCGTTGTTGAGCATAGCAGAGATGGCGCTCAGGACCATGCACAATAGTCTGCCCGATTCAACAGAGGCAACGTGACCGCGTTTCACTCACGTGACCCTACATTTTGCGTGACCCGTATTTTATCTATGGGAACTGCTACATTGAATATCTTCCACAAGCTCCCGGTCTAACGAGGTATTTCCTTACTTGTAGGTAAATATTTACGCCAGAGGTAGATCTTTTCTACCTGCCTGCATACTGCACTCTTCATACGAACACGAGGCTCAATTTCAGAGCTCCAGTATTATTACGTAACCTATTAGTAAGTAGTCGATTTCCGTCATGTGCACCCCCAGTCCACCACGCACTTCCATATCTCCAATTCCACATCGTATCCCCTACGTCCCCGCAAGCCAAGATGTCTGACATGGAAGTAGATCACCCTGCACAGAAGGGAAAGAAAGAGAAAGACAGTGGGAAAGCCAGGTTCGAGGTGAAGAAGGTGTGTGTCCCACAGCTTTGCCAGTTTCGAGCGACCTTTGGCAAGCCCTCCGGGAGGGCCAGGAACTGACGGCCATCTTGGCTTGTAGTGGAACGCTGTAGCACTTTGGGCATGGGGTAATTCTAGTCTCCTCAATATATACGTTTCTAGCGGACTTCATCTGGATCTCCGCAGATATCGTCGTCGACAACTGCGCGATCTGCAGGAATCACATCATGGATCTATGTACGCTTTCCTTCAGGCGTGTAGCCCCTCGTAGAATAGCAGCTGATTTTCACGATTACCAAGGCATCGACTGCCAGGCGAATCAAGTGTCGGCTACCAGTGAGGAATGTAACGCAGCCTGGGGAATCTGTAACGTATGTCCCCATATCCACTATCTTTTCTTATTTTGGGCTCACCCCCCTCCCTAGCATGCATTTCACTTCCATTGCATTTCTCGTTGGCTGAAGACTCGACATGTTTGTCCCTTGGATAACCGCGAGTGGGAGTTGCAAAAGTATGTCCCTTTACTTTGGACTGACTATCCGAATCCTCACTCATGCGCCCCAGATATGGCCGATGATTGCCAATACGTTACATCCCGCACCGCCTGTTATTACGACTGTATATTAGAACTATTACATTGGATCGTTTCTTCCGTACCCTGCTTTAACATATATAAGTCGACAACTTGCGACTCTGGCTCTTGCGACGGGACCGTTGCCTGGAGGCTCTTACCCTACCCGACCTTGAGACTGTGGTCGAGTCTACACAAGCGAAAATAGTAAGGTAGAGGGCCAATAGCAAGGCTGCGACCAATGCCATTCCACTGTCCTCTTTCCTCTTCCCACAATAAACCTGCGAAAACCCAAAGCTCTATATGGATAATCAACAAACTACCTGGACATTTTCTCGAAACTTTACCTCCCAATTTCGATTCATCCATGCCGGTTTGTCAATGTGTTATCTCCTTCAATCGCCAAAAGCTGATGAAGACGATCAGAGCTTGAAGCCCGGCTTGCTGACGCAAAAGTATCACCCACCCCAGAAGCCATCCAATCCCTTTCTGTAGATATTGCCAAAGCAGCCAAAGATCTCTCAGATGCCGCTGGGTCTTTACCAAGCTATGATCAACGGTTGTATGAGACGGTACGCCTGCTCTTTCTAGGCGAGGATCGGCTTGAACACCCTATCTGCTCTGCTAGCAAGTAGGTGCCCTAGAACAAAGCTTAAACGAACTGCGAATATCCGCCGCACCCAAGGCGAAGTTCTCCTTCAAACGGAGAATAGCTGCAGCTCCGTCTCCCACACCTCCAACCGCCGCCGTTACAGCTTCTAACCAGGACACGACAGCATTTTCATCACTTCCACCCTCCAATTTCCGTATCGCATCACACACATATGCCTACTTGACAACCCATGCACTAGCTGGTCTGTCTCCTCAGTCAGACCTGACGATCTCGGATCTCGACCACTGCATTTTGAACCTTCTCCCAACAGCTGACCAACTCCCGCTCGATCTTTCAGCCATACACCTCAGCGATATCACTAACTCGGTTCTGCTCCTACCGAGGACCAGCGGCAGTGGGCTCATCCATAACCTTTCGTGCTGTCTCATCGTGATCGGCTGCCACCAAGTGAGTGCCACGATCCCCGAGTTCTATTCCGATGTTGATGCATCGGATTATCCAGTTCCGCATGCACGCCTCTAACCAAGTTGACGTCTTCCTTGCGATTGCATCGAATCCGATCATCGAGGACTGCCGACAAATCCGTTTTGCACCCTATCCTAAAGATTTAGCGCCAGAAGAGTCGGAAACAGCCGTGAGCGTTCACAGGTTATTGAGAGGGCTTATTGCTGATTCGGCTTGACAAGACTTCACTGAACATACAAGATTTTTCTCATATTCGCAGTACACCTTCCCCCAACTGGACTCATCTGGATGGGGCGGATGTGAGCCGACCATGGCCCACGGATGTCCTTTCGCGCAGAGTTGATATCGAAAATAGCCTGCATAGTACACTTCCCCCGTAGTGAACCGAGCTCGGATCATATAGTCTAATTTTGGCCGAGGTGATGCCCGAAGATAGCAGAAGCCAGTAAAAGGCGCGCTAGACATGTGGCACCACCTTCCCTTTAGCTTCATCCACCCCGTTTTCACCCGCAGCCTTCACCGATGAGTGACTTCTTCACAGAGTGTGTGTCAGGAACCTGCGGTGTTTGCTGTGAGTGACCGATGCCGCTGACCAACCGATATCAGCCTTCTTACACCAGCATTTGCACCTATTGGACCCCGAACACCCCGGATTATAATAATGCCCAGGCATCGCTCTCAGTTCCTCTCTCACGCAATGGAGTAGCACCAGTATCGCTCTATTCTTGAACATTTCGGAACCGGCCACTGACTCCACTCCACCCTCCTGTTTTAGGCCGAGTTGGTTCCGGCGGATTTTGCTGTAGCAGACATCGACAAGCTGGATGTTGTGGCTGCTGCTGCAATGACTCGTTCAACGAAGACGGTTTCGAAGAACAGATGCGAAAAGATATGGAAAAAACCCGAGATCCGAATGCCCCCCCTCCAGACCAGCCCAAGCCGGGTCCCCCGATGACTGTTCCTGGATCCGCAAGCGAATCACAGCCTCGAGTGGAGACGGAAAGTGTAGTGGATCGAAAGGAAGAGGCTAAGCCACCGCCTTCTGGGTGAGAGATGAAGGCGACGAGGAGTCGTGCGTGGCGATCGTGGAGTGGTGCAGTGCTTAGAAATTTTTGGCTAACCCACGAACCACGCCACTGTACAAATATTTGCCACTACATGTGAATGCTACCAGACTCGGCGGTAAATTTTCACACAATGACGCGCTGAACGCTATCAGATATGTTCTGTCGATTTCCGCTGATATCACACCTAAAAATATAGCTCATTATTCAAGCGCCAGAAATTGAAAGTGGCAAATTCTTGAAGCTGTCCAACATCACGCTTTCTACGTCGGTGTTCCGCCGAATCAAATGCCTAGCTCCTGCTATAACAGTTCCACTGGACCTTCCCTCGGGCAGTGGCCAAAGGGTAAAAGCTTTACCATGGAAATCGTGTGATTGTTGGACACGGCCAATTTAGCCGGTTAAAATTTCAGCTGATTCACGAATGGACTAGTAGGTTCTACCCACATTTCTGTTGCTGTTTATCGTAGTTGATGTACATTCCACCAGCTACAGGGAAGGTACTTCTGCGAAGCGCTGGGAAAGAACTGCAATTTTATTGGCGCCTGTGGCTCGTTTCTATATTTTAGACGCCCGATTTTGGGCGGCTATGCCTGGCGTGGCGCTCTTCTTCAAGTCATTTGATGGCATGAAAGCTATTGGTAACCTATCAGCGGTGCTCGCTAGCTGAACCTATCTCCGCATCGAAGAATGCACGGCAGCCGGTCATTTATTTTCGCCGAACAGCCCGCGGTCGGACTCGAGCTTCCTCCAAAGGGTATCTGTCAATCCTACGATGGGAACGGCCCCACGAAAAGTGGCAAAACACAATATGTGCTGTATTCATAAACATTTTCAGCAAAAACCGAGTGGACTGGATATGACTACCAAAAAATTGTGAAGGTAGACACAACAGGCCAGGGATGCAGGCTCCCGAAGCAGTTGTTTGAGTATACTCGAGGTGGGACGGCCACTTTGAAAACAACAGCAACGGGTCTTCTTACGTCTAAATGAATAATGACCGCACACTAAGATATTGACACCCGAGCACTACAATCAAAGAAAACTCATGTCTCTACTATTGCGAAGCTCAACAAATAACACCACCATCAATCAGAATTCTTCCGCAGCTGAGAAGGCTTGGTTCCCATCTTTTACTGAGCCCTAATGCAGTGCGGTCCCGGAAGATGCAAGGAATAACACCCTTCTTGGCTATGGTGGACCCCCATTTTAAGATCTTCGGAATAATCAAAGCGAAAATAATTTTTGTCCTCTCCTTTCTTATAATAGTTTATCATATTCCCTTTGTTTAAATGTCTCCAGCAGGTCACATAGAGGAGCAGAAGGGGAATTTGATATGACCCCCAGCTATTTGCTTCAGAACTCAATTTGAGAGCAAGATACAGACTAGTAGACTTGAATATTCAGGCGTATGCTTGAATCCAAACGAGTCCGACTTGTGGAGGCTGACTCAACCAACGAATGAACAGCTGCTGTTCAGAATGGATTGTTGATCAGGGGACCTGCGGCGCCACTAGTCCAAGGGTCAAATAATTATTCTTGGGTACTACGCCGGCTCTAGGATGCCTCATGTGCCAATGTACTAACCCGTGTCGCCGTCCTGCGTAGATTGCACTGGAACCAGCTGTGTTAGAGTCCAGTGGACTGATAGTCGTCCGAACGCATTTTGACATTACAGGGCAGCGATCCAGACTTCAGATCTATTGTAAATCCGATACAATGGGGTTTTTGTAGTACGCATGGACTGGACTGATGTTTGTTGTTAAATCACTGGCCATAAATGATGACAGATACCCCAAAGAATGCAGCCTTGGCCAAACACAGGCAAACGATTTTGGGCCCCCAATATACTTGGGAAGGTGGGATGGTCCCCCTCTCATCCATGTAATAAATTAAACTTTGTTTTTAGAGGTTGGTACCTTGTATGCAAGGCACGGTTTCCTATACTATTTTTAGCAACACTTGACTATAAAGCTGGGTTTGTTCTTGTAACATACCTTTTCGAACGTACTAGTTTGTATTGGGTGAAGGACGTGCCGAAAAATCAGAAATATGCGGGCGAAGGAGGATATTTTTCGATGATAGTCGAACGAAACAGCGTGAGTATCATGAGTTGGATAGACGTCACATCATCACTTGGTTTATTAAAGCAGCTGATTAGTGGCTCCGATGCCATCAGTTTGTCATTCGTCCTCATTAATCAATTCATTAGACTTCAACACTCGATCGCCCCCACGTCATAGCCCATGCGTTGTGTCTACAGGACACTCCGTTCGCGACAAGAAAAGAGTTTAGGAAGGTGTAGATTGGTCGTCGCCCCGAAACCAGGCATTGTGTACACATAACAGTCCTGATCCGATAAGTTTTTGCTTCGTCCTTTTTTGCAGGGTCGATTTATTATTCAGGGCACTCGATTGACCTTAGAAGTGCACGCAGCGAGGCACAATGCTATTTCCTTCCCATAAGGGGACACTTCAACCGTGGGCATGTCCAGATGCCAACACGGTTACTTACAACATCATTTTAGCTCCTTCGAGACACTCGAATAGGTGGACTATAACCAGGAGAACCTCAGTTCATGACCCATTGGCACTTCATTGATCACGAATGTGCGAACGAACTCGCTTCCTTGACTTTGCTCAGTTGGCCCTGGTTTTTCAAAGCTGCTGGGCTGACGTCACTGCTACATCTTTTCTTCCACAATCTTACTTGGATGGGGACGGTACGACCAGTCACAAATCACCTCCCTGAATGTCAACGTCCTAGTACGTATGTACGTGGCTGATGCAGTGGTATCTTGTTTACGCTTCTAGAAACCAGGAAAGACTGTACGTGTTTCGCTCCCTGACCTCACGAGACTGATGGAAGGGCGGCCGTTTTCAACCGTTACTGCCGACCTATTCATTCGATTTTGATGGGGTTCACAAAGTGCTGTTTACTGATCCCACAACTTGTTCAACGGAGCCTATTTGAAACTCAGTGTTTCCTTGTCCAATTCAATTGGCAATCTCCGCTCAAGACTAAAGGGCTGATGCTTATTTAAAACTTGTTGCTATGCTGGGACGTGCAGTGACCTTTATCGCCATCCAATCGCTGTCCGTAGAGATCAAACGCCCAGAGTAATTCAGGATCTCGATGAAACTACACATTATATTCTGGGTGGCGGCTCTGATTTGGAAACAAGGAGTATTACCTTTCCCCGACATGCACATATGATTCGACTTCCCAATTGGACTTTCAGCGGACAACGCCCTTCCACTTCCTTGCCATTGTCTCTCACTGGAACAGAGCTAGTTATAGATCCAGTTGCCATATCTGCCCGTAGGGGTCACAGTGCTATTGAACGGGACCTTCTATGAGCTTCTCTAACTCGGGATTCAGGCGCGCTGAATTGGACCCTCAGCAGCATATCAGAAGGCCTATTACCCGATACGAGGGCAGCGAACAGAAACTCGCTGCGGTTCTGCTTCTCAACCGATCTCCTGGCTGGGTTTAACAGCTAGGTAGAGCTACTGTACGCAAGCTCGCTCGAAAGGGTTGAGTCATTTTGGGGCGGAACCGCAAATGGGAACCTTTTTCTGACTAGAAACACATATTGGTCCATTGCTTCATCATTATTCATCACGGTTTAAACATTCAATCACGTTCAATATAGAATAACGCCAGGACCGGGTCCACGTGAGTCCCGCATGATACCATGAGGTTAGCATCTTCAAAATAACTACCGGATCGTACTTCAAGCCTAGAGCCGTTGCTTCATCCTTGGGCCAGTGGTTAGTGCAGACAAAAAGCCTTGCTCTGAAAGAGGTAGCGACGGCTCGTACCTTCTGGAATGTTCGAAAAGTTGATTATTCACGAGCTGTCATGTGGGCTCAACTACGATCCGAAAAGCCATCGAGATTGTCGGGACTCGAATAGTATGGACGTGTGAGAAGGACGCGGTGAGTGAAACGTATCTTATGCTAAGTATTTAACAGCACGAGTCCCCAGGGATGATGTCTGACCCGACCGCCCATAAATACTGGTCAAAGCGACGCGACAGGAGAGTCTTGATCTATAACAATGAAGGCAATACTGATTATACCAGCTGTCCCGAGACAAGAGCATGATAACAGTCCGACAAATGTGAATGCAAATTGGGGTAATCATGCTTTCGAGCGATTATTATTTTGATCTCCGAAGTTATGTACAATAGGAACTCGATGTGGGGTTTATCTCCGCTCCAAACGAACAAGAAAGGCATTCTGATTCACATTGCTGGAACCTTGAGAAGCTCTTGCTTTCTTGACTGGTGTCCGTGAGTACGCCTGAACAGCCCCTTTGTGAAATTTAGCTCGGGCGCATGGAGATTGGTGACTTGGAATATTCCAGGCTGGCCACGTCGAGTACTATGGATAACTTTTAGGGGCTTGTCCTGTGCACAGCAAAGGAAGTGGTCTATAGAACCTACCAGACTTTTAGAAGGATAAATGTTGGTCTTGATGCTTGGAAATCTTGGATTGTCCGCGGGCCAGTAGCGCATTACATGTGTCATTATACAAATTAGGAGAGTAGGGTGATATCCAAAATACAACTTCGGGTCATTAATCTGAGGTGGTAGGTGGCTAACATACATAAAGTCCAGTGATGATTCAGAAGATGTAAACAATAGGAGATGAAGGCCCAAAAGAAGTGTGGAGATGTTTTAAATATGGAATATATGGAGCCGGTAAAGTACAGCAGATCCAGATCTACAGCACACTTTAGAAGAGTTATGCATAAGATGCAGGGACTGCACAGCAGTTGGATAAAAGCAATTGAAGAGGAATTTACGGTAGGGCTGGCTTGTTTGCCTGAGGGACCGTTATTCCATCGTCCTTGATGGGATTTCCCTGGGTAGAAACCGGGGCTGTGGGTTGACGAGCTGCGGCTGGGACGCGCGGCCACGATACAGTCAACATGCCATCTTGCAGGCCAGCTGTGACTTCGGCTTGCTAGATACGATAGTTAATGACTCACGTTGAGTCATGGGAAAGCAATGTAACTCATACCTTTATACCATCAGGTACAGGGATAGTCCTATAGAATGAACCGTAGCGAAGCTCTCGAGTCGAGTTGGCTGGGGTGTCGAGTGTGGTCGGTGCAGCGTTCGACGCGTTAGAGTCCACTTGCATAGTATCGTGTGCCATGTTTGTGGTCGACTCGGAAATTCGAGCTCGGGCCGCCGCCGCCACTGCCTCCGCAAATGGATCCGCCCTGTTCCCAAACACAACCAGCTGTCTGTCCTTAATTTGAAGAGTGATGCTATCGTTCTTAACTCCAGGCAACTCGAACAGAGCGATAATATTGGGCGATGAAGGGTCGTCGATTAAGTCCATCCTGTAAAAATAAATAACCAATTTCCAACGTACTCGAACCCGAGAGAGAGAGAGACAGTTTGCTCACCTCGGTTTCCATTGTCCACTACAAGCTTGGCTGCGAGGACGGCCTGGTCGCAGCCATCCTGTCCGAACGAGCTGAACACATTTGATCCGGGCGGCTTGGGCAACAGCTGCCTGATAGCGGGGGTCCCGTTGAAGAGAGCTGAAAGACAAGGACTTTGCTGAGGTAGGAGCTGAAGTGCTGGATGTCATTTCGAAGGGGTCCGCTGTCTGCGTTATAGTAGCTTGGCTGCGTTCCATGATGTCAGCTTTTATACGGTAGTCATGGGTGGTATCCCCATATGGGTACGGGACCCATGGAACCGCCCCCAACAAGGAAAGGGGGTGAGTCATTTTGTATCGCCCGATCAAGTATATGCCAGCTTTGCCTAGAGTTTTGCCCTAGACCTCGAAGCGCCTCAAACGTTTAACCACGGTTGTTCTATCAGCCCAGAGCGGTCGGTCCATGCCTCGAAAAACTTGACCCAGATCGTTGCTGTGGGTCGTGGATTGCAAAAGGGCATTGATTCAGCGAAAGCTGCTGCAGGACCTGACATGCGTAACCCGTTCGGCAGCTCAGTTGAAGTGTGAGGGTGAAAAGAGGGTTAAAGCAGCCCCGGTTTGTAAGCGTAATTCATATTCCGTTTCACGTGATAGCGCACTGCCAGCGATTTTCTGAGTAATTCTAGTGCCAACCACAAGGAGGACCGGGTCCGATATGAGTAAGGTCGTCTTCGGTAAGTAAGTTCCTAACATTTTTCGCTTCTTGATGTTCAATATTCATAGTCGGAAATGTACCCTATAACATGGGGGAGGATCAACTTATCGACGTGTTCAAGAGTGTTGGCCAGGTCATTGGTTTTAGGTATTACCTGTGGATGCGGTCATTGTAAATGTTGGTTTACTGAATACTCGTGAACCAGACTAGTTTTCGATAGAGAGACAGGAAAGCCTCGAGGCTATGGGTTCTGTGAATTTGCTGGTATGTCTAATGGTTGCTGCAATTCTGACTCGTCTCGAATCATATCCAACGTTGCCCAATGAAACATACTACGCTGCTTTAACCACGGATCAACTCAACATCACTTTGGACTTGGTGTGATTGCACGCTTAATGTGTCGATTTTGTCTTCAATCTCAAAGACCATGAAACTGCCCTAAGTGCGGTCCGCAACCTCAACAACGTTGATGTTGGTGGGCGGCCGTTACGGATCGACTTGGCTGATTCGGACCCGTTCCTTGAAGGAAAGACAACGGTGCGGGGTGAGTTGGTGGATAGCGGGTATCCTGGTCCTGCGGAGCCTCGATGGAGGGGCGGCGGAGGTGGTGGGGGCGGTGGTGCGCGTGCTCACGACAGCGACTTCCTATCTCAAGTTCCTCCAGGTGTCCAAGTGCCTAAAGGGACGACCGTGCTGGATCACATTAGCAAGACCCTTGCTACGATGCCGCCGAGTCAACTCATGGAAGTGTTGGCGCAAATGAAGGTAAAGCGGGCGTTGACCGCTACCTAGCCACGCGGAATGTTAATCGTCATCTGCTATGCATAGGCATTCATTATCACTCATCCCGACAATGCACGTCAGCTCCTTGTCAAGCATCCACAGCTATCCTATGCCCTCTTTCAAGGGCTTCTATTGAATAACATCGTTGATCCGGCAATTCTTCAACGGATGCTGGAAGCCACCGCTCCGCCTGCAGCTGTACCCCCTCCAACCCCCCCTCGACCTTCTATCCCAGGACCACCGCCACATCTCGCTCAGCCGCCCAGTTTTGCTCCCCCGCCTGGACATATGTCATATCAGGCGCCTCTCGTTGTGCCAGGGGTGCCTCCGTCATCTTCGCTGCCACCTGCATCGGCCATGTATCCCCCCGCTGTCATGCCCTATTACCGGCCACCACCCCCAACAGGGGCAACCCAAACCCCTGTACCCGCAGTACAGGCGCCAGCAGCTGCTGTAGCGCCTGCTATTAGCGACGGCCAAAGGGTTCATATTTTTTTCTAAAAAAGATTTTATCATGAAACTGATGGTTTATTTTTCGTCCTGTCCATCTAGGCCATGCTCATGCAAGTGCTCAGTCTGACTCAGGAACAGATCAATGCGCTCCCAGAAACCGAGAGGAATGCAATCATGCAGCTTGTGAGTGTTGCGCTTCCTCCTAGTGCACCCATTTTGATGTTATGGGCACAACTGATACTCCTTTATCGTGTCACAGCGTAATCAGTTTGGGAAGCTCAGCTGATGAGGGAGTCGATAGATACTTAGATAGTTGCGGGTCCATGTACCTTGGGGGATGGGAACAAAATGCCTATTGTGGACAGGATGCAAGAGAATGAGTCGTCGTTTGTCATTTTTGCAAACGTGACCGAGTGGGATCGATGGGAGGCAGACTTATCGCGCTCCTTCCTAGATTATCCCGTCCGCTCGTGCTCACCCGCCACGTACATCCACGTCCTCTCCGCGCCCGCTGGCAAATTCGATCCTGTGCAATGGCCCATCCGGTCGCATCCTCATCCCACCCAGCCCAAATTCCTGCTCTTGAGAGTCTTCATGCCGACGACAAGCCAATGCCCCAGAAGGCAGGTAAAGATAAAAAGGCAAAAGCTGCTACTGGGTCCGAGTACCCTTTGGAGGTGTGTGAGGCTTCTTGAGCGCATCCACAAGCGTGTAATCCATGTCTACGGCCCGACAGCTCCAACCTCCTCCCGCCTTCTTTGATCATCGTATCAGCATGTTCGAGGCGCTCAAGGTTGAATATGATGCATTTGTTGCCGGTTAGTCTTTAGCCTGCCCTCGGACACAATGCACACTCAACCGGATGGTGTTAGCGCAGCCACGCGAGGAGATCACAGTTACCCTCCCTGATGGCTCGGAAAGAAAGGGAACGAGTTGGGAAACGTCCCCAATGGATATCGCAAAGGCGCTATCGAAGAGTCTGGCAGATCGTGTAGTTATTGCAAAGGTGTGTTACCAACAATGTCCGCTCGTTGATAAGCTCTTCATGATATTTTTGTGTAGGTTGATGGACAACTCTGGGATCTCGACCGTCCACTTGAAAAATCTGCCAAGCTCGAGTTGCTCGACTTTGAACATCCTGACGGTATGTGATAAAATATCCCAGAACGCACACCCTAACGTTTCGATAGGAAAGAAGGTTTTCTGGCACTCGTCTGCACACGTCCTCGGCGAGGCCGCTGAAAGACACTATGGCTGTCATCTATGTCTTGGGCCTCCAACTGATGAAGGCTTCTTCTATGAGATGGCTACTGAAAGGCCAGTATCCAATACGGACTACCCTTCACTGGAAAAGATATCGGAATCTGCTATCAAGGAGAAACAAAAGTTCGAGCGCCTAGTCGTGTCGAAAGAAAAGCTACTTGAAATGTTCCATGTATGTGTTTATTGACGCCCATAAATTTCTTCACAATGATGACACTCCGAGTAGTACAACAAATATAAGCAGCACCTTATCCAGAGCAAGGTCCCTGACGGCACCTCCACCACTGTCTATCGTTGCGGTCCCATGGTAGATCTTTGCGTCGGTCCTCACATTCCCCACACTGGCAAGATCAAAGCTTTCATGGTCACCAAGGTACGTTTAGACGCCATCTATCTGATGCTCCTTCATTCATCTCCACCAGAATTCTGCTTCATATTTCCTCGGAGATTCCAACAATGACTCCCTCCAACGCATTTACGGTATATCCTTCCCCGATAAGAAACAGCTTGCAGAGTATAAGACCTTCCTCGCCGAGGCTGCCAAACGCGATCACCGCAAGATCGGCAAAGAGCAGGAGCTCTTTTTCTTCCACGATCTTAGCCCCGGAAGCTGTTTCTTCCTTCCACACGGTACACGCGTCTATAACGCCCTCGTCGAGCTCATGCGCGAAGAGTACTTCAAGCGTGATTACCAAGAGGTCATTTCCCCCAATATGTACAACAGCAAACTATGGGAAACCTCCGGACACTGGCAGAACTACAAGGATGATATGTTTGTACTGGACGTAGAGAAGGAGAAATGGGCCCTGAAGCCTATGAACTGCCCCGGACATGCCCTTATATTCGATTCAAGGGATAGGAGCTACAAGGAACTGCCGATCCGTATGGCTGAGTTCGGTATTATTCACCGGAACGAGGCGTCGGGTGCATTAACTGGACTGACGAGAGTGAGGAGGTTCGTGCAGGACGATACCCACGTATTTTGTATGCCTTCCCAAATCGAAACGGAGATCAATGCCCTCTTCGATTTTATGAGACATATCTATGGTCTCTTTGGGTTCGACTTCAAACTTGAACTTTCCACCCGTCCGGAAAACTATCTCGGAACCATTGAAACTTGGGACAAGGCCGAAGAGGTAATATATTCTTTACGCCCATGTCCTTACACATCTCTGATTACCCCTTAGCAACTCAAACAAGCCCTCGATGAGAGTTACCCAGGCCAGTGGGAGCTTAATCCAGGAGACGGTGCCTTCTACGGACCCAAGATTGACATTACTATTCGCGATGCTCTTCGCAGGTCATTCCAATGTGCAACCATTCAGCTCGACTTCCAGCTCCCCGAACGATTCAATTTGAAATATCGGTCAGCAGACGAAGCTGCTGCGAGACCGGTGATGATTCACCGTGCGATCTTGGGAAGCCTGGAACGATTCACTGCCATCATCACCGAACACTTTGCTGGGAAATGGTGCGTCTGATATTTTGTACTTGTTTACGTGTTATTTATCATTATTGTCGCGTGGATGCATCTACCCATATTCCAGGCCATTCTGGCTTTCCCCTCGCCAAGTGCTTGTTATTCCTGTCGCAGCCCCTTTCGTGAGTACTAGCCATTTTGGATATTTGGCTGTGCCTCTTAACATCTATCATCCCCTTCGTATCGTGATCGACAGAAAGACTATGCTGCGGAGGTTACAGATCGCCTGACGAACCTAGGTCTTTGGGCCGATGTAGACAATGGTGAGAATACACTGCCCAAGAAGATTAGGAACGGCGAGATCGCACAATATAATTTTATTCTCGGTCAGTCATTGCCGTCTTCTTTGCGGCCTGTAACTCTGACACGCAGCAATGCCCCACCCTGGACTTGCTTCCACATCAAACGATATGTTGTTCATTTCACGCTGCGCAACTTTTCTTATGCCTTTGGCTACGCCCGAATTTATCCATCATTATTGTTCTTTGGCCTGTGAACCAACCTGCGAATCACGTCACGGTTCCTCGTGATAACAGTGGTGGGTCAGGAAGAATTCGATGCCCGGTCGGTCAACGTGCGTAATCGTGATGATGTGGGCACCAAGGCCCGGTCGGAGACGATCCCATTGGATGAAATCGTCGAAAAGCTTGTCGCACTCAAGAAGAGCCGGAGCTTGGACAACAAGCTAGCGTAAGCGTAATATACTTTTGCTTCGTTAGTGGGGAGGAGGGGGGGAGTCGCTAGAGTAAAAACTTTTATTATTCACTCCATTTGCAAGAATATATTCTGCTGTTACTTCGCTACGGCTGGTTGTTGGTCAACTGATTTATGCAAATGTACGTTTGTTCTCCCAACATTATATACCTATAATTGGCCTAAATGCTTCATAGCACCTCAAAATCACATGCCTGTTGTCCAGAGGCTTCATCCCTTCGCTATATCGGTCGGCTGGACGAGAGACAGGTGGATGACAATAGGTCACACGGGTTTCCTCCGGGGGATAGGTCCCAGAGTAGATATGGGCAGATAGAACATTTGTGATAGGGATTTTGAAGAAAACTGGCAATGTGCCAACCATGATGATGCCAGGCATGACCTAAGAAGAGTGAGCTCTCAAAGAGATATCAACAACCTTACCACGAAACTCACCTTTTCTGTCAAGGGAGGAAGTCCAACTGCTTTTCTTTCCGCGTTATTCATATTAAAGGCAGCAATTGCTGCCGCAATAAGCTGAGTTTGCACGTTGAAGGGCCCCAGATGCTTTGACTTCTTGTCCCCGTGGACAATAAGAAGAATATCTTCCCCATTAGAGCATTCGGTAAGACAGACACCAGTTTTTGCACGCCTGGTTTCACCGCATATATGAAGTGGGAGGTCCGGGCGTGTGAATGCTAGTCGGCTTCTATAATTGTAGCGCAAAATCCGGAAAAGCCCAACAGTGAAGTCAATTGCGGAACAATTAAGCAAATGAATCAAATTTGCAGGAGAATATTGTTGGCTGGGATCGATGCTTTGCCCCTGGTTATCAACGGTGGGCTGTGGCAGCTCCTGTGATGTGAGACACTGTCAGTCCTCAAACTTTGGGCTATTGCAGATCCATTGTTTGCCTACTTGTACGCCAAAGAATTGAAGATGGTCGACCTCATTGAGGCTGATATGGTATGAGCGCAGGTCATCGAGTGTCCAGGCACTGGCGGACTTGGCGGAGCGAGTGAGGTCGGCCATGATAATAGTAGTGGGTTGGGGTCACACAACAGCTTTGATCCGTTTTTTATTATGTAAGTGTAAGTCGCGTTTGCCCGTTCCCATTATATATGTGTCGTCGTAAAAAACAAAAAAGGAAAGACACACGTGAGTCTGACTACGGGAGACTAAGTGATTCTGTCGAAATAACAGTCCGGTATTATGAGCAAGGTTATTTCCTTTCAATCTTTGCTTCTGCTATTAAGTAAAATGTACCCTATAACATTATCGACATGTTCGAGAGTTCTGGCCAACTTGTCATTGGCTCTAGGTATTACCTGTTGGATGCGGTCGTTGATATCGCGATCGCGACCGTGACCGATCTCCTTCACGCTCACCCCGGTACCATTCACCAGCCCATTCCCATTATCCCTCAGCACATACCCCCTCCCACCGGCCATCAACCCACGTATCCCATGCTTACTCCCCACGTTCAGAATCACCGTCCATTTTGCCAGTCCCGGCTCCGGGCACCCACCATATTCCCCATGGCTGGCTCAACCACCTCCGATCCTCGCCATCCAATTGTCGTGGTTCCGCCTTCCAGGACAGGCTCTCGCATTTCTCACCGGCCTCCTACGATTATGTCTCTCGAGGATCAACCCGAAGATATTCACCCTCATGAACCCGCACCAGCCTTCACTAAGTCGTACCCCCACCGGTCGTCGGCCCGCGGACACTGGTAAGTCTAAGCCTCAAATTAGTAGGGAAATCGGTGGCTAATGGATTTCTAGGTCGTTGACACCTACTCATTCCATCCACGATGGACCGGAAGAATATGAGCGACCACACTCACCGATTCGACACATCCCTTCTGACCGTCCAGCCATTCCAGCCACCCCGAGTCGAACGCCAATCCCTCATCTCTGTGAGTCTGACACTGGAAGGACCAGTCCTATCCCTTTGGCCCATTGACCCTCCGAGCCACGTTCAATCCTTGGGCGTCGGCCTCCAGAACATGTGTCCCATGAGGTATGCACCGCTCCACTGAGCGAAGCTGGCCACTCAGGCTACAGGAGCCCCACTAGTCCTATTCCTGTTCCTTCCCGTGGTCGTTCCGTTAGGCGATCACCCAGTATATCGGTTGTTCATCCACCTCCGAGACATGATACTGTGACACCAATCGACCTGCACGCAACCGAGGAAAAACGACAGAGGAGTGAGAGACTAGGCGCCATTGAACGACATCCCTATGATACTACATTAGCTGCTGCACAGGCTGAAGACGAACAGGAGGTAGAATTCCGCCGCACGAGGAACACTGGGAAGGAAAATATTTTTAGATAGTCAAGATCGTCGCGATCAAGAAGCCAGAGAACACGCTGATCACATCTGGGACACGATTGAAGCCGCCTGCACATCCTGCCACTCCGTGAACTATTTCCTCGACCTCGAACCTTAGGGACTCCGAGGACCTCCATATCAGATGTACGTCCCCCGACACCCCGCCCTCCCACGGAATCTGAAGGAATACCCACCGATTGAGCATCAGCTGCTTCCGTGAGAAGTATGGCCGAGAGGGTCGCATCCTTGCATGCAGAAGATATCCTGGAAACGGTTCGCATGGAGAGAGAGGAGTTTAGTCGGGAACGTGAAGCTGCAACGGCCGAGCGCGCCCGCTTAATGGCGGACGCTGAGGAGTCTCGAAGGAGGCTACAAGAGGAACAGGAATCACGTATGAGAGCATTGGAGGACGAGTTGGCCGCCGTAAAGGCTGAACTAGAGAATGAAAGACAGGCCAAGTTGACAGAGGAGGCAGACATCGAGAGGGCAGAGTTCGCAGAACGTGACGAAGCATTGAGAGCTCAGCTCTCCGATATCACGAATCTCCTCCAGGACAATCGAGAACTCTGCTATCAGAAGAAAGCGAACTCAGATGCTCGTTATCAAGAAAAGTTAAGCAGGCGGCCAGACAAGAACGCCCAACGTATTGAACTCTATGACACGGTGCAGAAGATTCACGATGACCTTGATGCAGAGCTGAATCGAGCGAGGGAGGAGAGACTTGAAGCGCAGTCAAAACCTAGTAAGTGATCAAGCTAGATCAATTTATCACACTTATTCAACGAAATCCCAGGTTTGGAGAGCATTATCGAGGAATTGCGGTGTCAGAATGCGGAACAGCAGGGGCTTCTGCGTTAACTTTCGGACAGCCCGGCGAGCCGACTGCAGAAGATATCATCAGGAAACGACCAATCCCGTCAAGCAAACGGCGCAGGAACAGGTCCCTTTCAATGTACAAGGTATAAGTAACGCTGCCCTCGCCTTGACTTTAGTTGCTAATCTGATAGTTTCTAGATGAATTCAGCAAGGCACTTGCCGCCGAAGTGCGCATGCTCTTGGGCGAAGTTAGGAAGCTACGTGAAGGGCGGTGGAATCCCCAACAGTGAGTCTCTCCGCGCATTTCTAAGCGAACCTACGTGCTCATGTACCAAAAGTAAAATGCGTTTCCTGCTCTGCATGAAATTGAAATACGGGCCAGGAGGGGGAGTTTCACCTGAATGGCAGTCCTCAACAGTTGCACCGCCACCGCCCGATCTCCCACCATTGGCCACCTGACCGGGGAACGCAGGGGGAAAAAGAAGGATCTTGGTACCACTCACGATGCCAGGTAGCCCGTGACTGCGTAACTTGATTCATATGGTGTACAGGTGCAGCCGTCCGTTGAGGTGATCTTTTAGATCCGTCCAGGGCTACAATACTCACCACTCTACCCCCAGCTGACCCCAGTCAAGCTCCTACGCCCCCCTCAGTTGAGGCTAAATAACGCTTCGCTGATTGCTATCATCTTAAAACATAGTGTCCTTCGTCTTCGTGTTTGCTTGGTGGACGCAACGATACTCTACAATTTATCACGACAGGTTATCGCTCTACCTGCTTTCCATATGACCATTTTCAGCATTTATATAAACGGTGCTCTTTCGGCAACCAATTTGGTATTATGAGCAAGGTAGTCCTTGGGTAAGACCAACTTATTAATGTATTCAAGAGTGTTGGCTGGGTCGTCGATTTAGGTATTCCCTGTGGGAGCAGTCATTGTAAATGTCGATTGTAGAAACGCCACAAGGGAATGAGTCACCATTTACCAATTTTTCCTCATGTGACTGAGCGGGATCGATGGGACACAGGCTTATCGCACTTCTTCCAAGCTTATCCCGCCTGCTTGTGCCCACTTGTATGGCTGAATTCAGTATTATTCACAAGAACAAGCTGTCTGGTGCGTTAACTGGGCTGACTTGAAGGGCAAGGATGTTTATACAGGACAGTACCCATGCGTTCTGTATGCCTTCCCAAGCATTCAGCTCAACTTCCAGCTTTCTGAACAATTTAATCTGAAATATCACTCAGCAGGTGAAGCTGCTAGCTGCTGCGAGACCGGTGATGATTCACCGCACGGAAGCTGGCAAACAGTACTTCTGACTTGTTTTGTACTTATCAACACATATTTCAAGCTATCTGGCTGTGTCTCTTAACATCTACCCCTTGTCTCCATTGTATCATGATTGACAGAGGTTATGCTGCGGAGGTCACAGATTGCCTCGCGAGCCCGGGTGTTTGGGCCGATTGGTTGCTACCATTCTCTTTGTTGCCCAAATCTCCAACAATGTCTCACCCTTGACTCGCTTCTGCATCAAACAATATGCTGTTCACTTCGCGCTGTGTAACTTCTCTTACACTTCTGGCTCTTTACCCTTGGCTAATCATCCCTGGATGTGCTCTTGTATTACGATCGGACCCCGGCACCACCCAATGGCTATGCCCAAATTTTATCAATTATTATTATTATTTAGCTTGTGGACTGACCTGCAGATCATGTCACAGTTTTTTTTGATAACAGTGGTGGACCAGGAAGGACTCGATGCCTGCTCAGTCAATTTGCATAAGTGTAACGATATGAGTACCAGAGCCTTGTTGGAGACAATCCCATTAAATAAAGTTTTTGAAAGGCTTATTGCACCCAAGAAGAGTCAGGGTTCAGACAGCAAGCCGGCATAAGCATGGTTTGCTTGTGCTTCATTAAGGAGGGGGGGTCGCCAGGGCAAAAACTTCTTATTATTCGCTCCATTTGTGAGGTTATGTTCTGCTGTCGCTTCATTATGGCCAAATCTTATTGGTCGACCATTTTGTGTGAATGGATGAAAGAACAGGCTCTACCAAGGCAGAGCAAATAAAGGCAATGCTGTTAACGAGACAACCAAAAAAGCGAGCTGTCCATTGATGGGTAGAATTGGAAAAAGTGAGCCGCAACTGGGGTATGTATTCCAGTGGCCCTATTATTTTTGGAGTGGACAGTCGTCTTGTACTTACCAATTAGGTACTTACAATGATCAAATATGAGTCACCATGGCATTTGCATTTGGGTCTGTCTTCAGTTGTTTATGGTCAGCAGACGGCACCCAATGCCATTTGTATCAAAGCCGCCCACCATGCCAGGGTTATCTATATCTCCAACTCACCTGTGCCTAACTTCAATGGAGAGGACTCACACTATATTTGAGTCGAGTATATGGCTATATAGCATGATTCCAAGAACTTATTGTGTACACCAGTGCAATTCTGTGGCTATGTGGCTCTGGACGCACCGGTTTTGTGCAATGGGAATTATCCCTAGGCTATGAACGTCTATAGTAGGGCCCCCATGCCACATAGGTACTTGTTTTGGTTGTTTGGTGGCGGTGAGGGGTGAGCTAGCAGAATGATCGAGTACCCGAGTTATCACCTTCTTTTAAAAGAAGCAAAGCTTACTGAGGGAAAGCCAGAAGACCAAACCCACCGTGACTCATCAAAGAGTTACCCAAACAGCTTTTGGTTTCGTTGTGGTTCCCGGGTATGAAAATGACGAGGACAAACCCGTGGGATGCTAGTACTTCAAGGGGAATCTAATTGCGGCTGATAAACTTGTTGGGGTTGAGCCTGGTTTGGCCCAAGGAGCTTACAGAATAGGGTATAGAAGCATGTCCTTAACAGCAGTGTTTTCCGCAAGGGGCTGAACCCTGTATTACCTTATATTACCCCTTTGGAGCGCAGCAGTCCCTGGATGGATGGGGTTTTTCGTAAAGCTCCTAAGCAAAAATGAGCTTGCACCTACAAATATAAATAGGTCCCCTATGTGGGCAGCCAAAGTCGCTCACGTGAACATTTCTAGATCATCAGTACTTATCGGCTGACGACTCATTCCATCAAGTTGTTGTGGACGGCAGAAAGATAGTGGTTAGCTGATAGGCAGGAAGAACGGGGACTAATGATTGTCGTATGGATCTCGATCAGGGTTCTGGTGTGGTCTGCAGACCGTGATGAGCACATCTAGTGCTGGAGGCTTATCTTAGTGCATTGATTAGGAAATTCAATGAGTGGATAATGCTATCTATCACCAATAATATTGCTCATCATAAGCCTTAAGTTTTGTATAAAAAGAAACCAGTCACACCTTGGATAGGAAGAACAGAACCAACTGACTGGAGTTCAGCACAGGGATCCGTCCTGCGAATGGTCAACCCCTCATATTCAAGGGATTCGGGCAAAGGGTGGCGGACTGTACGACCCTTTCAACTTGGAAACTGCTGGCACTTGGCTATTGGGGCAGATAAGGTGGCGCCGTGCTGGGGAGCGACACGGTCAAGGGGTCGAGACAGTCAACAAAGGCTAACAAATTGCTTGGCACCCATGCAAGAAAGATTTCCACCGTAGTTGTGCTCAGTAGTGTGTGTGTCTTGAAGTTGCTACAGGGTGGAGATGGAGGTCGGAACGCTAGCAAGGGGGACATAAGCAAAGACAATTCACCTATCGGTAGACAACCGGACAGACACCTATTAGACAAAATTGTCAAGGCCGACTGCGTAGCAGCGAAAGTAAATGGCGGGAAGGAGCTGAGCATCAGACAAATTCCGAAGTATGTGGAAGTAAAAGGCAACGAGTGGGTGGATATGGAGGCCGAAGGGCTTGACAGCAACAGAGGGTATGTACAAAGCATGTACCCTTCCACAGGACACGAGCGGTCACCCGAACCCACATCCTTCACGGTGTGGTTTGAATTTTGATCTTTCTGCTGTGTATCTTCCAATAATACTATGCAATCTCGCAAACTGAAAAAAAAAACCAAGTTTGGAAAATGGAGACACCAAGGTCGTCATGGCAGACTCGGAGCCGAGATGAGGCTAGTGGTACAAGTCTCCCAGTCACTCTCTCCCCTTAGTCACTCGAGCACACACCACCCAGCCTCCGGGGAGTCAGTTTATACGAAGGCTTTGTCCGACTTGCCTGCGGAGTCCAACCTCTCTCATGGCATGTCTACTGTGTAGAGTAGCCCAGAACCTGGGTATAAGCCCAGTTCGCATGTTAATGAACGTAGATAGACAGGCGTCATGTAGCATACAGTACATCATGCGCCATAGTGTACAAAAGGAACCCAGAAACTATATGAATCATGGTCTAATTCCCGCATCTCCCTCACAGCCTCATGCAGCGCTTGCGCTGCTCGATCGCTGTCTGGTTCTCCTCCGGACAGAAGTATTCCATACACCTTTGTGGCAACCCTTGAAGCTGCCTCATCGGGTATTGCCCACATCGTCCCAATCACATTGCGATATCCCGCACCCAGCATTGCAGCAGTAATATGCACCGCCTCGTCCGATGCCTTCTCGTCCCCAGCCGCCGTTTGACAAGCAGACAAGAACGCAAGATCAGCATGACCAAATGGCTTAGCGACAATGTCCATAATGGTCAGACGGCAATCGTGGAGGCAGAAACCACTCCGTGTAGGCTCATTCTTATCCTGAATAGCGTGACACGCAAAGTGAACCCAGCTACTGGTTTCCATGCGCGTCAGCACCTGTTCTCCCGTCGCCTGCTCATCTTGAAGCGCCTCGAAGCTCCACTGGGAGTCAACAGAAAATAGCTTTTGTATCCTCGCAATTTCCCTCCCGGCACCTGGAAGCAAGCTTTGACCAGGTGTTTTGGTCATGGCGATGCCAACGAGTCGGTTGAATGACCGGCGTTTTGCCAATCTTGCCTCAAGCAAGGCATTAATTGTCGGTGTGTATGATGAGACAGTGTAGTTGAATGTCCCATAGATCTCGGTTCCGGTTGTACAGCAGGCAGCATGGAGTGGAAAGAAAGTGAGAGGACCAGCTGGACACCACCAAATGCGAGGAAGGTGAGAAAATTCAGATCTCGCTGTCTGAAATCATTATCAGCATATATATCTCACAAGAGCAAGTATAAATTACCGCCATGCCCAAGGCGTTCAGGATAGGATAGATGACTTTTGAATAGGTTTGTGCAAGAATATCTGCTATGAGCGAATCGTCCATTTTCTGGGCCACTCGACCAGCACGGCCTACCCATCTCCAAGCCCGATGAGGATTTTCAAGATATTGCCGCAATAAATCATGCATCTTCATCAAATCATCATAGTGAAGTTTGGGTAATGGGATATGGAGCACTGTATCTCTTCCTCGCTTAAGCACCAATGCATCACAGCGGCTCTCATGGATATTGATGACGACCACAGGACCTAAGCTGGCGGCTTCCATGAGAACGGAGACTTTCTTTGGAAGAAGGAAGTCTTCAAAGTTTGGAAGTGAGCGGATCTCCTGCACAAGCAGATCCCACTTCTCCGCAAGACGATGATGGTGCCGAGTTTCTTCCTCAAGTGAAATAGGATTTTCAATGTTACGGGGGTTGATTAGACCATACCCTCGAGTGGCTGCGCTTTGAAGCTCACAAGAGATCCGCGTAAATTCGGCACAAAGATCTGGGTTGGCCCGGTGGAGACGGTGGACCGAAGGTCGGAGTTGGACTAACTGATTCCAGACGACTGAACGTCCTTGCTCAAGCAGCTCAAGCGCAAGATCGGGATGGCCAGCGTCGAGGGCAAAGGCAGCAGCTTCCCTCGAAAGGTCATCAATGTCATTGAGTTGTGAATGGCGGGTAGCAATGGGATCTCCAATCCAAGCAAGTTTTGGAAGGAGGCCAATAGCGTGACGGTATGCAACCAAGGCCTTGGCAGGTAGATCCCGTTCGGCTTCCAAACGAGCCCACATTTTGGACGCATGACATTGGCGCAATATTGGGCCAATGTTGGAAGTGGCAGCTAATCGTAAATTAAGAATGGCGTTGGTCAAATCGCATGGTAACCCAGTATGATCAAACCGACTCTTGAGGGAACTCCCGAGGTTTCTAAAGTATATTGGATTTGTCAGGATGACCATCGGGTGTGAGCGAGACGGCCTGTTGTTGATTCTCGATGGCGGCTTCGAGGTCACTCAGCACCCCTGTGCGCCCGAATCGACTCTTGAGGGAATTCCCGAGGTTGTTGAAGTACCGTGGTTTGTTGGGATGACCATTAGGCGTGAGCGAGACTGCCTGCTGTTGATTCTCGATGGCCACTTCGAGGTCGCTCAGTTCCCCTGTGCGCCGAAATCGACTCTGGAGGGAATTCCCGAGGTTGCTGGAGTACCCCGGTTTAGTGGGATGATCATTGGGTGTGAGCAAGACAGCATGCCAGAAATTCTTGATGGCAGCTTCGAGGTCACTCAGCACCCCTGTGCGCTCATATCGACTCAAGAAGGAACCCCCAAGGTTGCTAAAGTACCATGATTTGGAGGGGTGACCATCAGGCATGAGCGAGACAGCTTGCTGGAGGTTCTTGATGGCAGCTTCGAGGTCACTCAGCGCCCCTGTGCGCTCAAATCGACTCAAGAGGGAATTCCCGAGACTGCTATAGTACCGTGGTTTGGAGGGATGACCATCGGGCGTGAGCGAGACAGCCTGCTGTTGATTCTCAATAGCGGCTTCAAGGTCACCCAGCACCCCTGTGCGCTCAAATCGACTCTGGAGGGAATTCCCGAGGTTGCTAGAGTACCGTGGTTTGAAGGGATGGCCATCAGGTGCGAGCGAGACAGCTTGCTGTTGATTCTCAATGGCGGCTTCAAGGTCACTCACTACCCCTGTGCGCCGAAATCGACTCTCGAGGGAAATCCCGAGATTGTTGAGGTATGCCGGTTTGTTGGGATGAACGTCAGGTGTGAGTAAGACAGCCTGCTGCTTATTCTCAATGGCAGCTTCGAGGTCACTCAGCACCCCTGTGCGCTCAAATCGGCTCTCAAGAGAATTCCCGAGGTTGCTGGAGTACTGTGATTTATCGGGGTGGCCATCGGGGGCAAGCAAGACAGCCTGCTGGAGATTCTCGATGGCGGCTTTGAGGTCACTCAGCACTCCTGTGCGTTCAAATCGACTCGCGAGGGAAATCCCAAGGTTGTTGAAGTATCCGGGTTTATCGGGATGACCATCAGGTGTGAGCGAGACTGCTTGCTGTTGATATTCGACGGCGGCTTCGAGGTCACTCAGCATCCCTGTGTGCTGAAATCGACTCAAGAGGGAATTCCCGAGGGTGCTGAAGTACATCGGTTCGGAGGAATGCCCACCAGGCACGAGCAAGGTAGCCCATTGGAACATCTCGAACATCTTCTCTGTAATGCTGGCTTCGTCCATATCCTCTTGCTGGGCACCCAAGGCAGCAATTGTCTCTCTGACTAATTCCTCCACACCAGTCGATCCCTGCCTTTCCTCAGGCATAGAGAGAGAATGACCTATGCGCTCAAATCGACTCGAGAGGGAAATCCCGAGGTTGCTGGAGTACCATGGTTTGTCAGGATGACCGTCGGGCGTGAGTGAGACAGCCTGCTGAAAATTTTCGATGGCAGTTTCGAGGTCACTCAGCACCCCTGTAAGCTCGAATCGACTCTTGAGGGAACATCCGAGGGTACCGAAGTACATCGGTTTGTCGGGATGCCCATCAGATATGAGCAAGATGGCCCGTTGGAGTGTCTCGATTATCTCCTCTAGAGCACTGGCTGCGTCCATACGCTCCATTTGAGCACCCAAGGCAGCGATTCTCCCTCTGATTAATCTCCTCACTCTAGCTGATTCTGCTTTGTCCTTTTCCCCGGGCGTAGACAGAGAATGACCCATTGCTTTTTAACAATGTTACAAGCGAGGTGTTAATATCGTAACTGGCGGAGACCAATCGAATCAGTCTGGTATAACAGATAAAATAAAATTTGAGGTACCTATGGTGAATAGAACAAGACAACTAAGCGCAGGACGGGAAAGAGTTCGAAGTAGCGAGGTGAGTAACTGCTGTAGTATGGCTATGCAATGAGGCGCCCTGGATCACGAGGCGTGGTTTTGTACAATTAGCGCCGATCAAATACATTTAGTGTTGGTCCTTGAATAGGGAACCTCAAAGACTATTTATTACTGCACTAATGGCTTATCAGGAGGTCCTTAGCTTCCGAACTTCATCAAGTATTCCCAGCTTTCCAGCTTGGTGTGGCACTGTGCAGGTCTTTGGATGTAATGGTCTAACTGGGTATGAGATAAAGGTTTCCGCTCATTATTCATTATCAAGTTACAAACATAATTTAAAATACAAGTCAGTAATCTACGACGTAACGGTAACTCTGAAGTTTCAAGCCTCTAGCTGGTCAACTCGCCACACTTTGATAACCCCTGCCCGGTCACCACTAACAATACCTCCTCTAAACGGTGAGTCGATACACGTCAGCGCAGTAATAACGTCCTGATGGTTCCGCAGTAAGTTCTGCTGGCTGTGAGTGATTAATGATATCCGCTGCGCCGGACGGGTACTATGCACTCCGCTTGGGATCGGTGGACACGTCTCGGCATATACAGAGGTGGTCCCGCTCGTCATACCACTATGAAGCATCCATCAGTACCACATCGAAGATTGGATTCAAAGGCGAAGCTTACCTATAGGATGGCCGCTCCTGTTCTGATTCTAAACCACAGAGTACTGCCGTTTTCTCCACCTTCCCCATATCCCAAAACCTAATTTTCCTGTCCTCGGAACCAGTGATCATGAACCCTTTCTCACTGCTCCTCGATGAGCTTGGATCTACCACTAGGTCATTAAACTCGGACCGCTGCGCCATCGTGTGCCCACCAAAATCTGACCCAACCACCATGGCGCGAACGTCTGGTGCAGGTGAGGGCAGCATCTCGGTCTTAGTACTTTCTGGAAACCCCCCAGGTAGCTGCCTCTCTAGCCCATCGCCCATCCCGCCCTGACTTTGGTTCTGCCTGGCCCGCACCAGTGCCGCAATAGCAGCCGCAGGGCCCATGTTAGCATCCACTCCAGTCGCCGCTTGTGGTTCCGGAAGTGGGTCCGACGCAGCTCCCGTTCTCGTAATGTAAGTCTCTACCAATACCGATTTTTCCACATCCCAAACCTCCACTAGATGTGTAACTCTGCGCTCAGACGAGACCTTTCTCGATACCTCTACCGCAACCATGACCCACTTTCCCCGCCCCCTGGAAGGATGCACAACGCACTGGTGAACGCGGGCTGGACGACCCGAAGCGGATCCACCAACGTGCCAGCTCTTGAGCAATAACCCGAATCGCTTATCCCACAGCGTTAGAACCCCCGTCGACGTTCCAACTATGATCCATGTTCTCTTTCTGTCAATGCAGAGGGACGTAATGGGACCATATTGTCTTGGGTTCTCCATTCTCTGTATTATCCTCATCGTCCGTAAGTCGAGAATAGTGATATTGGAGTGAGTTGTTGCCATGATCAGGTTCGATGAAGCATCTGGTTGTGTGAAAAGTGTTAAAGCCAGGTAAAATCGCCCCATGACTCCCCTCACTTACCAGAATTATAATGTGTCATGCATGTTACATACTCTCCTGGATGATCAACCCTGTACTCCCTCACGACCTGTAGCTTCCCGTACTTAGGTGGCGTTGCGTGTACCCTCACCACGTGTACACTTCCATCATCCGCCGCACTTGCAAAACAATGCGTTGCCTCTAACATACAAATACTCTTCACCCGTGCATGATGTTGCCCATATGTATGTCTTGGCTTACTTGTCACGTTCCTCTCCAGCCTAGCCTGTATCCCATATCTTGACAGTCTTGTCATCTGAGGCTGAGACGAAAAACATATGGTCGGGAGATACCTGCGAGAGCGGTAATGACATCCGAGTGTGATGTAAGGTTGGCGATGAGGCTGACTTCTGTCCGGCGGCTCGAACCGTCCCTAGGCGTAAATGTATGTCGTATTGTACCTCTCCTTCGTATTGGGGCTTCGTACACTTTAGGTCCAAAGTCATTCTGTAAGTCGCGATTGTTGTCCAGGTAGAGCCTCTCCAGAAGATGACTAATGCCGGGGTCCTGTCCATCTGGATAGCGGTCAGATCGACTAATTGGTATGATATCATTTGTTTGCTCACCATATGTCGATATCGGCTGGACGGATTGGGGCCTAGACCTGTGCGGTCTAGGAACTGTCGAAACGGACACTGGTGAGGACCTCCCGGATATTTCTGGTGAGCCCTCAGAGTCCCTGACAAGTTTCGAATGTGGTTCCAATAATCCTACAGCATTTGTCTTGCTTGACCCAACTGCGGGTGCAGCCTTTGGCACATCTATTATCAGGCTTCCACTAATCTGTAATCGACTTAGCGGTCTGAATGAAACTGAATTCGCCATCGAGGCAACACTGTCCGTCGGACTGCCTGGCCTTTCCGTCGTCGGTGCAATAGGAGGTGGTGTGGGAGCGAGGGCAGCTGTGTGCGGAAGCGCTGCCAATGCGACGGAGGCAGGTGGGGAAGGTATTGCGGAGGATGTTAGAATGAGAGGGGAGGTAGGCGCTGCGGGCGACAGGATGGTCTTGGGTTCCCTCGCGGTATGTGAGTGCCCATGAGTTATGCCCAAAGACGATGCCGACCCATTGATGTTCGCCAATCGTCGCTTCAAGTCTTCGAACGGGGCTCCAGAAGTGCTGGCAATACTGCCAACCTCTGTACTAGAAAAGCGGCCCACCTTCGGCGAAGGTGGTACGAGCGCTCGGCTTGAGGAGTATGCCGACCTGCGTGAGCCTGTTGTGATTAACGTCGAGACTCTCGATGAGCGTGGCATAAACTCGGAGCCATTGCTCCGTGTTCGAAGGAAGACGGTTTGAGGAACGACCCCTAGCTTCTGAAGTTCAATGTCCCCTATGATTTTGAGATTCTTTCCTCTGTCTGGTTCGTAGCTGAGACGTGAAGAGAAGCTAGTGGGTATTTGGGTAAGTAACATAGTCAATTATTTTGTTTCAAGCGGTTACAAGCATACCTTGAGGTCGCATTGGCAAGCTTCAGGATATAATCCCTCATGGCCATAAGTTTACTCTCATCACTTGGGGCCATACCGAGCTGTTGCAACTTTCCGAGCTGAGCTTCATCCCTAATTCACACGTCGGAAACATGAGGTACGACAACAGAGAGATAGACTCACTCTTCTGACTTTAGCCTGGTAATGGAACCTGCACCTTTTCGCAAAGATATCACACTCTCCCTAGGCGATTCAACCTTGCTGCTCTTTCTGGGACCTTTCCAAAAACCTGTTTGACCCTTCATAGCCCACTGAACCGATGCATCGAGGATCTGCCTTGGGAGCTACGACGGGAAAAAAATTAGTCAGAAAGGACAAAGATAGGGATTTGGACTAACTGGATCTTTCATTGCCATCAATAAACTCTGCTCATTGATGACGGCAACGTCCGACTTCAGAAAATGCCTCAACGAAGGGTACAAGATACACCAGACATCGGTCGGTGGAAGGTGTTGAGCAGCGGAGGTTATGAATGTTGTAGCGCCTGTAGGAATGCTAAGAACATATTTGGAGAATACGGGCCATTCAAAACAAACCTTGACGTATCCAAACGTTGGGGTGAAACAAGAACCCCAGGGTAGCACTCATTAACTCCCATATTCGCATTTTCTGGAAGAGGCCCAGTTCGCAGAGACTCGTGAGGGCAGCCAAGACTCTTGCAACAACAGTCTCCTCCACATCTATGGTTGGTCTGGCGTCGGTAAATCAACACTAAATGAAGGTAAGGACGTACCAGAAAGTGCTTGTATCATCAACGGCAAGATATAGTCCTCCAAACTCCGACCACCAGCACAAGCAGCGACATCCACAATGCTATCGAAGAACGCATAACGCAACAACCAGTCTCGATCGTTGAGGTACGTTATCATATGGCTTAACAATACATCATTGGTCCTCTGCCGGCCAAGGAATATGCAAAGAGATGAAATATCACGCAAGACAGCTCGTTTTACAACGCTTGAGGGATCCATAAGGAGAGCTGATAAGTGTTCCTGAATGTTCGTCTGCAGCTCTTGCATGCTTGCGTCGTAGGACACCTGAAGACCTGGTAAGGGAGGATAATTGGACTAAATGCATTAAGATACCTCAAAATGCGCATTCTCGGAATCATGTGTATCTGGCGATATTACGAAAGCGCCATGAGCTTTGAGAGCCTGTCCCATCTCAAGATATCGTACGGCTGTGTCCGCAAGCTGAACAATGCACTGCGCATATGTACAACGGACAAGGACTTCTGGATCCTGAACAAGATGCCTGATATTTGGAATGATGTACTCGGGGAATATGGCAGCATTTGAAGGGGTGATCACCATCACCAGCATTAGCTGAACCCATTGTGAATATATTGACGTCTTTGAAAGACACCTGGAGCTCACCACTTGTACCAATGTTCGTAGTCCCGCAGCACGAACAAGCGCGGATTCGTCATGTAGGAGGTCCACAATATATGGCACCATCCGATCCAACTTGGCCTCGTCGGTGAGATGACATGATAGTGCAAGGAAGACATCGAAAGACCGGACTTTAGAGCTTGGAAGCGAACAATTACGAATGTTTGCAGTCACAAGCGCGAGGAGTATAAGTGCGGGCCCATCTGGGATACGTTAGAACACCAGGTTTTCGACAATGAGATCCCTTTACCTTCGAGGGCAGCACGCCTTCCACCAGGTAGCGTGCGCAAGCTGGATTCACGATTCGGTATGTGTAGTTCCACGGGTAAGATGTCCTATTAGCCTTGAATGAGCCTTCCGGAGCGACATTGACCAATAACTAACCTGGAATGGTTTCGATATAAGATTGGAAGTGTTGTAGTCAATCTTCACGCTCATCTGTGGAACCTCTTCTGCCGATTCCTGGACTATGTATGGCTCTATACTTTCATAGTCTGCCCATATACGCTCGAGTCGGTGATCAGAATCGCTAGGAAGAAGCGCGTTGTTGACCGTCTCGGCCGCACCCGCACTTACGTTTGGGTTGGAGGAACTAACTTTTACAGCAGCAGCTCGAGGTAGAGGAGGTGATAGAAGGGGCGACATAAGGGGGATTGGCGGGCATGTCGTTGATGGAAGTAACATAGTTGTGGAGGAACGAGTAGAATGACTCGGGGAAGACTGTACCCCGAGAGGTGTGCAGCAAAGTATCGAAAAGGGGTCGCTCATTAGGGTCGAGGGAGATCATCTGCTTTATGAGACTCTACTAACAAAAATGAAGCAAGTTTCAAGATATAAGACCAAAATAATCACTCACCCTTATCCCCTCGTCTTCGATTTGCATCAGATGCGCATCAGGGTTATACTCCCCTTCTCTGTACTTGAATAGCTGGCTAAGTGTAAAGAGAGGTGCGCCCTCAAGAAAGAGTTCCGCGATGACACAACCAACGCTAAAACAATCCATGGCCTCCGTCACTTTTCCATCACGTCTACCCTCTAGTTCTCCCATCGCGATTTTGGACTTCTTGGAGCTAATTTCTGGGTTATCGGCTGCGGTGTAGAAGCGTTCCGGGGCAATGTAACAAGTTCTGCGTCCGGATGTGTCGAAGAAAAAAGAAAAGTCGGAGGGGTCATCTAGCGGAAGGTAGGTTGGTTTGTACGAGGCAAAATCTGTAAGATAGACCCAGTTCCAGGACGTAACGAGGATATTCTCGGATTTAATGTCGCCATGCGGAATCTTGCGATTACGCGCGTCACGGAGTGCATTGAGAAGCTGGAAAGCGATCCACCGTTTCTCGACTAGAGTTAGAAATGGACGAGTACTGTGAAAATAAGTAAGATATGTTACAAAGCTGCAGAAGGGATGCCGCACCTAATACGATCATAAAGGTTGCTCGCGAGCCACTGTCGAATGATGTACCCCTGCCTTGTCCGTCTCGACGAACGCCTGATAGCTGTCTACATTCGCGATATCTGCCAGCGACTCTTTCTCAACTACCGGAATCTGATTGAGTACTGTGATACCCAGCACAATACACGTATTTACCTTTAAGTCGTCGGTGGTATGTTCTCAGCGATAGGCCAGGGTCTGGCTTGATGAACACTTTCACAACCAAGAAACCATTACGATGGCGGCATTTCACTGTCTTCAAGAAACGTGCAGATCCAAGACTGTGACTAGTCAGAGCATGGTTTTAGATTCGATTGAGAAAGCAGTCGCTGACCTCTTCTCATAAATAATATCCCCACCTAGTTCCGCTATGAAGGAATCCAGTGCGCCCGAGGTACGGGTGAGATTTGAACCGGAGTGTGCATTTCCCATGTCAAGCTCAGAGTACCACCAATACTACTACCATGGTGTGAAGGAAGTGGAATGAGAGCAGCGCAGTGGTTTCCTCATATGTCATTCTGCAGGCGACTTGTTTGCCCATCCAGCCCTAGCCAAACAGATTGGGCTGCTCTCCCACACGAACTTAGCCTGTCAGTCGTCAAGCTTCAAGACTCAAGAATCAAGATGGATCCTGACGTCCAGCGGTCTAAGCAACGTACCACAGCCTCAACATGATATATCATAGACAGCTCTGCAGTTCTCGACTCAACTCAACACGCTCCCATGTCTCCCGTCCATTCCAACCTTCGGGCACCAGGAGTGCCTATTGTTAATCGGCTCTCGGCAGAACTGTGGCTTCATATCATATCCTTTATTCCAGATCCTCTTCAGGTCATATGCAGGCTCAAATTGTACACCTTGAACCGCACTTTTCTGCGTTACTACCTGGAGAGCCAGTACCATGAGCTTAAGCTGAACAGCAGTCTTAACAAGATCTCCCCGCGTTTCCATTTGGACCGTTACCTGGACTGCTTGAGGCAGGTGTCGAGCTTCACAACTTGAATCACTAGATAATCTGATTTCCACGACAGCATCCAAGCCACAGCGGAAATTGTGCAAAGCCTGATCACTCATATGAGCGAGGATGGTTACCACTCTTGCTCTAGTCATGGGGGAGATTTTCTTTCTGGAGGCTACCAGGCTATGGAATCCCAGAAGCCCTTACGACGCAAAAATCCTTTTAACTTCAAGAGGCTTTTCCATTCTCAGAGTAGAGGAGCTGACAGAACACCCAATACGGCGGATCTATCTGAAGGGAGTAAACAATGCCCTCAGCAGCTAATGCAATGTATTGCAGTTGACCAAGAATCTTTCAAGCATAAGGCTCCACGTCACCTATCCAAGGCGTGGTCAAGGAGTAACCTATCAGGATACGGACTTGCTAGTGTTTTCGGCCCTCTGGAAAGCATCGACGAACACCTTAACGAGACTTGAGCTTAATCTTCACATGAGCTCTGCGGTCCCAGATTTAGGACTCTCCCAAGTCTTCTTTCCCAATTTGCGCGAGCTTCCACTTTAGCCTATCCCGATGTAGTCAGTTTCAGCACATAGAACTCAAAGAAGCTGCCCGTGCTGCTCTCTATCCGTTCGTCTCGAAGCACAGCAGTGTTATTGAGATCCTTTCCATAGATTTGCTCGAGGCTAGTTCTGATCCTACTGCAACTGACATTCTACGGGAAATACCATATATCCAATCGCTCTCCAACCTCTCCGTCAAGCTTACTAACGGATACGGCCTGGGCAAGTCAGGGTTCTGCCATCTACTCGCCGCTCACTCTCCCCATCTTCGTCAGCTAGACCTTCATATTGGCATTCCTATATCCCTTCCTAACCTCCCTTCCTGGTGGGGAACCCATCCCCTCTGGGCAACTTCATTCCCTCAGCTAGAAAAGTTGAAGTGCTATATAAGCGACACCTAGAGCATTAGTTTGGTGCATATCGGGACTCACCCACCAGGTGCGGCTGTGTCTTTTCTTTTAACTTTGTGTTGTTAGCTCATGTTGGTACAGCTCAGGCACCTAGTAATCCCGCAAACATTACAGTTCGAAGACGTCTCTGAGCTGACTTGGATTTTTAACACCGCAAAGGAGCCAACACTGCTCGAGACCTTAGATATTCGCGTCATCATTTTTAATGCGGCTTTGCTAGATTTTCTGGCACGCAGACTACCACGGTTGAAATACCTCAAGCTATCGTTTGGAAGGTTGGCTCATTCTGCGCCCATCAAGGCGTCCAGGTGTTTCGACGACCCCAATTTGGTAAATTGCACGATAACTAATCCCGTCCATGCCTCTACATACTGATTCATCTCACTTGCAGGTCTGTCAAAGAATATCTAGTCGCGTTCACTCTGATTGGGATCTTCAACGAGTAGACCTCGTGCCCGAACAAGAACGCTCGAATTGGAGCCTTCCTTTCCGAGAGGCGATAACAGATGCACTGCCACGCGTCCGGGTGTTCAACGGAATGACACGAGATGAATACCTGAATAGCGCATACAGGTTCGACCAACGTTCCTTCACCTACTCACAAAACCAAACTTTGACCCTCCCGTCCCCCGCTATCACTCCCTTTAGCATACCCACCCATCTTCTGCTGCATTAACCGGACTAGCCGGCTAATACTTTAACTCGGCCCACGGATATCGGCTATCAGCTCCCTCTACTGCGTCTTTGCCGCATAGCATGTGCAACACAGGCGCAGATCCTAGTTCCCTACTTTATGGATCTGAAAATAGGTGGTACCAGGTGTCACCATGAATAGGCCCAGGGGCAGCGTACTTTTAGTTATTTTGTGCACCCTGACTCTAAGCCAATAAGCAGAGAATACGTGATGAGCATGCTTGCAAATTTCAGGACCACGAACGGCCCCGTTATCCGACTGTGTTTGACTAATAGAAACAGTTACTTGCCATTCGTTTCAAATTCGTTTGGTCTACGTCTTTCCACAGTCAACCCCTATCACTTCGACTCATTCCTGCCACATTGCACACCACACGTCCCTCCGCTGTCACCCTTGCCACCTATCCAATTCAAACCGTCCCTCAGCCCTCCGAGTCTTAGCTATTGATAGGTACCATTAGCCTCAGGCACCGCTGTCCCGTCAGAGTAGAAGCGAGAGCGAGGTATTATGACAAAAATTTATATCGATTTACATCACCGCTACCTACCTGTCTGGCACTCTGCCCTGTCAGCGTAGTTCAAGGTACACCGTGGTGATTGTTGGACTAGGCGACCTGCGACTATGCAGTGTTGAGTCATATCTTGTGATGGGGGATGTTCGCCGTTCTGATCTCGCCATCAGCGCTTATTACCATCTACTCCCTTGCCCAACTTTCCGACCAAGGACCATGGCTTCTGAGTTCCACCCCGAGTTGCATCAATTGCGCAACCAACTGCGAGACATTCACGCCGCCTCGGCTCATTTTCGTCCGCTGTCCCTCAAACCGCCAATCCTCGACTCGTCTATCGAGACCGTCGGCGAATCCGGGGATGATTCCGCGTGGAACCAGCAGGAGGAAATTCCCGGGTTGCGACAGCTGAGGGAATCCATCCGACTTGATCTCGACGTCCTCGACAAAGTGGGTAGTTGCAGTTCATCTTATCAAGGGGCGCGCGTTTATTTGTTACGAAATGTCAGTAGTTTCTAGACGACCCTCAGTCAGCTTACCTGCCGGCTCTCTCAACTAACGCGCCCTATCTGATCGCAGTTTGGAATGAACTTGTATGCGCAAAGGGCCCTGTCGTCGGTGTCTTCAAGACGTTCAGTGTTAACCCTGATGACCATGAGGCTGGATCAGCTAAACGTGGTGGTCGAAAGATACCTGGGGTCAAAGTTGACGTTGTAGCAGAGAACGGTCGGCGATGGATAAGGGTCAATACGTGAGTACGGTGTATCTATCAGACGGTTGCTACCTGACTGTAAATACGCTTGCAGGATCAAAAACTCAAGGATTCTTGCCGAATTTCGGGAGATAGACTCTTATCTGACTGATGACGAGTCCGGTGAGGAATGCGAAGGGATGCCACCTACTCTGGCTCAAACAGAGCTCGACAATTCGATTCTGCGCATGGGTCGATCGCTTATCTACGCGGCCAAAAGAAATCCTATTGAGGGGTTGTCCGAACTCCCCCGCATCACATTGAGGCTAACGCGCTTGAACCCTGCCGCTCCGTCTGAAGGTGGTGGAGTTATCGACCCGCGGATAGCTCAAACAGTTCGTCTTTTGCAGCAAATGGACATCAGCGTTGAACTTGGGGAACAATGTGACACTCAGCTTTCTAAGAAGCTGGCCTTGGGACCATCCCACCCTGCGCCTTCAGTCCCACCCCGCCCAACTCAGCGCATCACCCTTGACCTTTCGGCGCTCATCGCCCTGATCTCCGACCTCACCCACTTTCCTTTGCCTACAACGGTAGACGAAGCTTATACTAGATTCATACCTCCCCATGAATACCGTGTCTGGAAGGAAACTCGCCTCGAAAACAAGAAGACTCAAGATAGAATTCGAAAGTATATCCTGAGCGAACCATTGAAGATCTTCCGAAGGTCTATGTCAAGCAGGCTCGGGCGTTGACCCGGCAGCTCCTTCAGGAGATGGCCAGGGGTATGATTCAGGAGATCCATGACCAGTTATCAACAGCCACGAATAGTGACCTCTCGCTTGTGGAATTTTGGACTACCCCGGAGGCCCGCGCCCGTTGTTTGCTCATAGTCAACAAAATCGGCGGGGAGAGCGAAAAACGGCGGGTAGAAGCTTTGTTCGATCATGGGAATGATCTACAAGGGGGAATTGAGTCCTATTGGAAGGGTTCGCGTTACCCACCACAGTTCATTCCTTTACTGCCCATCAAACTCTTCCCCATGATATCGGATCCTGGGCCATTATTAGAGCTCGGACAAAATGATTACTCCAAACACCGTTCTCTCACCTTCACTCGAGTCCTAAAGAAGACCTGCCAACATATCCTAGCACACGAGGTCATGCCAGACCCTCGTACGATCACTGATTCCGTTTCCAGCGACAGTAACAATGACCAGGGTGATACGGGGGAGATTCAACGGGCTGCTGTGACCAAAATTAACCCTCGATTGACGGCACATACAGTGCAGTCCATGCTTTGGGGCGCTGAACTCGGATGGACGGTATTAACTGGGAATAAGTCGAGTGTGAAAGCTATTTTGCGCGAGATCAAATCTGCGAGGCTTTCTGGCCGGTTGGATGAGGAGGATTTGGATGCGTGCGTTGGAAATAGCTGCGAGCCGTTCCGCGAGGATGTTGCTGCGTTGTGGGTGGTTGATCCTCGTAGCCTGGCGGAAGGGATGTCTAGCCTTCCACCCATCAAGTAATAAAGTCAAGTTCTTTTTGGTCTGTCTCCGTCTCATGTCCTTTATCAATGTGTATCCATATGTTCCCAAGGGGAGAAATACCATTACCGTACTCCAAAATACAACAGGCCCAATTATAAGTAATACGCGCAAAGATGCATAACATACACACACAGCAGCCAGAAGATGTAGGGAATAGTCATCGGCACCAGGCAGGACTTTATACTAAAAAGTAAAGCCACAAAGGGGGGATGGGAAGCCACAACTCATAGCTGGCGCAAGGCCTTCAATACATTGGCATAATCCCCTTCCTCCTTCCGTTCCCCATTCTTCTCTAGCACCCACATCCGACTTGTTCGCTTAACACGAGACGCCGTTTCGTACGTGACGACAGTCTGCAGCGCCCAGCTTATGCGCCCCTCCTCGGTATCGTCCAAGTCGTCATCGCCAAAGTCTTCAGACGACAAAGAAGCATTCATCGAATAGACAGACATATTACTCTGATCGTTCTCTTCCTCATCTGCCATATGATCCGTCTTAACCTCGACCTGACTCTCTGCATCCTCAGAGATATCAGCATCAAACTCAGAAGCATTGTCTAGATAGACAGCTTGGGGACGATCCTGGCGCGCACGCAATCGAGATCTAAGAATCTCCATATCCCAGACTGTGGGAATACCACGAGGTGGGCTTTCAGGTTGTACGGGGGGCGGTGCACCCTGACGATACACAAGTTCGGGAGGGACATCCTCGCCTAGGATTTTGCTAGCTTTGGACGCTTGGAACCGCTTCGCTGTCCGGGGAGAGGGTGGCACAGGAATGTATGGTTTTTGTAGGCTTGGGAGTTCCGGGAGCACTTCCTCGCCTAGCCTCCTGCTGATTTTGGACGACCCCGTCGGCCGTCTAGCCACCTTGGGTGAGGATGGAACAGGTAGGCCCGGTGATACAAGACCAGGGAGTTCCACGGGGATATCCTCACCCAATATTCTGCTAACTTTGGACACCTGCGATCGGTTCGCCGCCTTTGGTGAGGGTGGTTTGGGTAGATTTTGAATAAAGAGGCCCGGAAGCTCTACAGGAATATTATCGCCCAATACCTTGTTAGGCTTGGACGATTGAGATCGTTTAGGTAGCCTGGACAAGGGTGGAGTAGACCCTAGTAGACCTGGTGGCTCTAGAGTAATAACTTCGCCAAGAATTTTGCTGACCTTGGAAGCTTGGAGCCGTCTGGCCGTTCCAGGAGAAGGTGGAATGGGGATATCCGGGGATAATGGCTCCGATATGCAAGGTGAAACAGCTAAGAGAGGTGGTAAGGGACGTTTGGGGGCGGTGCGAGGTACGGCAGGACTTGGATTAGTGGACCAGTTTGAATAAGGTGAGGACGAGGCACAGGTGGCTGAGCTACTAGATGATGGACAGGGTGTATGCAATGAGAGGGTGCGTGCCAATGGTGCGGGAGAGTACACGGTGGAGGGGATGTCGGGTGTGGAAGATGAGGTGGGCGGTGGGCTGTATTCAGGTGGTACAGGCGGCCGGGGAAGAGGCCTTATCGAGCGCTGAGAAAAGTTTGGAAGTGGGGGAAGGGGGCGGGAGTTCCCCACGGCGGGCGCTGTTTGGGGCATGATGCGTAGAGAAGGACCCCCTTCTGCCTCCCAGATCGATGTGGTGTTCAAGAACAAACTGACAGGTTTTCTGCGTCTTGGGGAGGTTTCGGGGAGAGGGGGTGAGGATGAATTTGACCCAAGCTCACTGCTAAGGTCGTTCTCTGAGTGTGGCGCCACACTTGGTTCTGCGACTGTATCCTCCAGACTAACGCCAGCATCGATGTCGTCTGTTGGAGACCAGTGGTCTTCCACGATCGAGGCCCCGTCTAGGTCCCTGTAGTAAACGTTCAAGACAGACGAGATCATCGACCTCCAATCAGTGTCCCCCTCGGTGTCGTCTCGATTGTGTGTTGAATACCCCGAGTCTGGTTCGGCCTGTTCTGTTAGGCCCAGGTCTTCCGAATGGTCCTCTGAACTGGCCAGTGGCAGGAACCCAAGAGATATACAGTCGCTGCTTCCGTACATAGGGGGCGCGTCGGGTGTGGGCGAGCTGCTTCTGGGCTCTTGCATGGTAATGTTGTTGGTCTCGGTCAAAAGATTTTCATGGTTGATCGACATGTCATTTTCGGCGCCTCTCTGAAAAGAAGCTTGTTCATGTTCATGTGCGCCCAGCTGCGGCGTAGAAGCATCACCGATGGGACTAGGGCCAGGATATTTTGGGAGCACCTGGGGGGAAAAGGCGTCTGTGTCACAGAGAGACAATGCCACTGATCTTAAGCTATCTGTGGTTGCCAAGTGCTCTTGATGGACTTGTGCTTCTTCGGGAGGGAGTGTTGAATGCGAGATGGTATGGCGCGCCCAGTTCCTGAGGTTCTCGGGCGGTTGGCTGGTGTCGCCTTCGCTGCTTCTCTTTGGTTTTGGGGTGAGGATGCGTGGATAGAGCTGTTGTGGTAAGGGAGTAGAATTTCGGGCGCTATGCCTGCTCGAGCCGCCTGGGGACGAAGGGTTGAAAGATGCTCGTGATCTAGGGGGAGAAAGGGGATTATGTAGAAGTGGTGGATCCTGGGGCGCGGGAGGATCGTCAAAGCGAAGGAAGCTGCTGTACTCGTCGTGCTTCATTGGGGCAGATGGGCGCGCAGTGGCGGAGGGAGGTGGAGGGGGCGTGTGTGTGTGCGCGTGCAAGTAGAAAGTTATGGGAGGCCATGGCTTGGTTTTATTATACCCACCACAACGGGGGAAGAGGGCGCTAAGGGGCTCCTTTGGCTCGGACGAGGATGACCTCACCCTGTCATACCCTAGATACCAATGAGATGGCAGGGTGACCGATGACCCTTTCAGATGCGCCGGGTTCTTGTTCCGCAAAGGAAGCGGGGGCCTTGGTCTCCCAAGCACACACCGCGGGCTTTTGTGGGCACCCATATCACCGCAGAGTTGTCAACTGAGTTTTTTTTTTTTTTCAGGTATGCGTTTTTTAGGAAACGGTCTTTAAACGGTAAAGCCGGCAATCGACACTTGGTGGGGTTTCTGTCAAGGCCGGAAATGAGGCGCGATGAGTCTTAATTCCCTGGAGGGCCTCGACGGAGGGGGGGGGGACCATGGGTAAATGAACATGTAATAAACCTCGAGGACAGGACGGGCAAATTAGACATTTTTCTGAATTGTGCCGTTTGAATTGAATGTCATTACCCGCAGATGATACATACACACAACAGCCCAGCGATGGAAAATGAAAAATGGAGGTGCACAGCCACCGGTTGCCGTGGGGCTGTCAGCCCAAATCGGCAATGATCCTTCTCTTTACCGACCTCCATTTGCTGCCTTGACCCGGAGTACGAGGGCCGGAGAGCAATGTCCCATGCGCTTGCTCACTCTCCAGCCATCTGCACCATCTCTCTCGCGGTATGCCCTCCATCGCAGCCACTTCCGCCGTGCTTCCACAGCGCAACTCTCATCCAAGGACTTGTCCACCCGACTTCCCTATCGACGGGGAAGGAATCTAGGGGATAGATTTCTCATCTTGGAAAAGTCGCTGAGGGGCAAGGAAGCAATGACAAGGAGCCGAGATGACCAGTCCGTACGGTCATCTATGCCTAGATCTTCATCTTCGAAGGACATCTTCAGAGGTTTCGCTCTGCCCATCAAACCCTCTCCACCTAAATCGGACGGTATGAAAATCCCGTTTTACTATGTCTTCTCTCGGAACTCAATCACCTCGTTGCTCAGAATGCTGCATGTCCGGTTGCGCTGTATGCGTCTACGATCTCTACGAGGAATCCTTGGCAGCGTACGAGGAGTCCGTCGAGAAACTCCGCACCTCTCTTGCCTCACTCAGCATTCCCGAATACGAGTGGCCGGAGCATATCCAAACCAAGAACTCTAGCACCCAATCACCGCAAAAGACCAGCGTTGTCATGAGTGCCTTTGAAGAGTTAGAGCGGCGTTTGAAAGAGAAAAGTGCTGCGCAGTAGGTGCGTTCCACCATCGCCAGCTCATCTGGCAGCTAAGCGCCACTTGTGCATCTCGATCGACACCCCCTCCCCCCCATTGGTCTGAGCTAGCACGGACTCTGTTCCTCGAGTTGCAACTCAACCATCCCAAACTTACTTGCGGCCTCCGGAGTCACGACCGCCTTTTGACTGGAAAGAAGTCTGGGAAGCACTGCGGTGGATGGTATTCAGCAATCGCTGAACTTAGCACTTGTTGTCATTCGGTAATCAACTATACAACGTTGTGTCTCGAGGCTATTTTACCTTTGTCCGAACAGTTTTCCCGCCCTAAAACCAACACTTAGACGGGAACAGCAAATGACGTGCGTGACGCAGAACTTACGCAAAGGTCCAGAGGTTCTGCGGGTTGTTGTACGTGTCCACGGTGTAGGAAAAGCGGACTAAAACGACAGTCAATCAGTCAGTCCAAGACCCAAGGTCGCGCGTTCCGCTCTAACACTCACGAGTAGGCAGTTCCGATTCGTACGCTGGAGCGCCGTCAAAAAGATCAATGTTCCACGTCATAACCGCACAACTGTTTCAGGGTCCCTACCTATTGGCTTATTTTCATCGAAGAAACTCCATGCTAGCGATTCTCTCATTCAAGAGGCTCTCCCGCCTGTTGAATTATTACTCACCAGTCCTCCAGTTATGACTTGCGTAATAATCAGTACAACAACAAGGTGAGTCTTACGAAATCCGTCGCTCACCGGAAGTTTCCTGAAACAAGGCTAATACAAAAAAAAGGTCTTTAGCATACTTCCGCCTTCAAAGTTAGGAATAATACCCACAGATCGGGAGGTGCAAGCGGATCCTACCAGCAGGCGGTTAGAAACGTAACAAGTCATCACCAATAAGCCGTTAGACGCATTTCACTTACACTCTTCACACCAGCCGTTTTGATCTCTGTATCAAGGTCGAACCACTCCAAAACTTGGTTGCCAGCCATCCCTAAGCACCGCACACCGTGAACATCAAAACATCCTTGTGCCCTAGAACGACAGCCCTCTCTTACATACCCTTGAATTCCAACTTTTCTCCAGGCTTACCACCAAACACCGCGATTTTGGTATTATGGCGCTCGTTCATTAAAGTGCTAAACATGGCACATGTTGAAGCGCAGTCCCCGTTGCTCACTTTTTTTTTTTGTGTCCCCGTCCCCATGATCGCATTACATGCCCATTTATCGTTTCAATAATTCGCCCGGCGGCGATGGAGACATGACGGGTAAATGAAACAGGAGTTGGTGAGAAAAAAAAGAAAAATGCGATTTGCGGGGGGGGAAGGGGTGTTGACTTACCAATCGCGACTTTGCTGTTGGTCAGAGTACGAGCGCGCCGACGATCAGCAGGGTTGTTGTTTCAAGTTTAGGGAAGGAAGAATACGAACCTGAGGTCGAAAGGTGGGTTCGGTGGAATTTCTTGAGAGAAAGCGAGTTCACAAGTGTCCTTAAATCCATATTGTTTAGTAGGGTTTTCCACAAATTAATGGTCGAGCACACAAATTTTGAAATGAACTACGTACATGGAAACGTTGGGACGTAGGATCCTGGCGGCCATTAACGACAAACGGCGACGAAGGGTCAATATAATTAAATGATGGAGACATTTGGGTCCCATTAAGGAATGCCCCTGTCGACAAAACAAGTTCAGCGCCCCCAGTTCTCATCCCTTCTCTTTGCAGACCCGAGACAAGCGGAGTCAGATACGTACAGTTATCGGCGGTATAAAAAGTAAAGAAAGCATTGAGACCCAATGCAATATCCGCTGCAACCACCTTTTGAGCGAGAGGATTGGCTCTATTGGTTGATACGAAACCGCTAAGTGGTGGGTTATTAGTGGCTTTCGGCATTGGTAAACGCGCAGGGAGGCCTACGGATAACCAATCTTTGAGCCGGATAAATATTGATGCAAGAACTGGCCAAGGCAAACGAAACCGCCTAACAACCCGTCACGTAAAACAATACCTCATATCTAGCATAAATGCGCACATACCCCCGTTGTTGGTCAGGTCAAGCAACAGCTGGGTAACACCAGCTTGCTTGAACGCGGTTATGGCCGCAACAGTATCAGATTGGAAGCCGTCAAAATCGCCATCGAAGGACCCCACAAACATCTATAATGTTGTCAAGAGGACAACACAAATCATTATCAAGCGTCAACTGTCGGTTTTTTTTTTTTGGGAGGGGGACTCTGGAACTGGTGATAAGTGAAACGAACGCCTTACCACTCCTGTCTTCTTGTCCGGTAGTATGAATGATTTGATGACACCACCACTTCCGGGGACGGCTGTGGTGTTAGGGAGGAATGGAGGTGGAAGGTTGATGGCGTTACTTTGCGATTTGTCAATAATCTGGGCCTTGGCGAGTTTGCGAGGGAGATCCTGCAACCGCAGAGACTTCAAGTCTATACCATTTGTGAGCTCGTTAGCAGCACAGTTATTTGCCCAGCTAAGCAAGTAAAAAGTCATGAGCCACGTTATGAAGGGGAGGGGGGACTTGAATGAGACGAACAAGGTATCCTTGTCGGTAAAGGGAGTACCAAGGAAATTTGCGAGGAACGGAATATTGACCGTCTCGACCCTCTTCGAACCAACTGGGATTAAACTCATCCTGAGAGACGTTTGCTTGACACCCGTGGGCCCTGCGAGGTCTCCAATACGCTGAGAAAAGTCCGTGCCGGAGATACGATAGCTACTGAAGACCGAGTTGACGCGGACCCCGTGATCCAAATAGTTTCCAGACACAGTTTTGGCGATAAAGTCTACATAGTCGTATGGCGACATTCCCTCGATTTCGACGACTTTGGCGCCAGCGAGGCGTTTCCAGTCAAACCCGATGGAATCAAAGAATCCCGTGAATTCGTCTCCGAGTTGCGAGAGGAATGCTACAGAGTCTTGGGCGATATAGACGCCTTGAACACCACCAATTTCAATATTTACAACGGGTGCAGGGAGGATGTTCTGGAATAGTGTATAGCAATCTGGGAACCAACCTGGATGAATATTGTGTTAGAGATATCGCTGCAGCTCAGGGACTTGGGCTATGCATACGGGTGTGTCCATCGTTCAGCTGAGTAGTAAAATCATAGAGGTCGATGTTGAAATCATAGTCTGTCTGTGCACCAAAATTATCAGGCGACAATCACGACAGAGGTTCCGAGTGGCATACTCGATATCTTGTTTTATTGATCCTGTCCAATGCTTCCCGGATATTTATCGTTGACTCTTGGAAAGGAGGCGGGGACCTGAGATAGTAGTCTTCGAACGTAAAGAAATCAAAGACTCGGGCCATGTTGGTCAAGACATTCTGACGCAAGGTTTCATTGAAGGGGAAGGATTTCTCGCAAGCAAGGGCGTCCGCAGGAGGCACAAACGTCTTTCCCGCAATCTTGGCACAAGGGTCCGTATCTGCAGGAGCTCCAGCGACAAGGAAGGGCAAGAATGCCCCGCAGAGGGCAAAGAAGACGTGCATGGGGCCTTCTCTGTCCTGGTACCTCATCGCTGGCGGTCTTATATGGAGTCTTTTGCCAGGGGATGTCCTTGACTGAGTTCTTTTCCGCACGGAAAGGCAACAGTTGACCGCGGGGTGCCGCTGCTTTAGACATCGCTAGGGCATTGCATGGTATTGGGAACCCACGGGCGTTATTCAAAGGCGGGAAAAGTCCAGACTTGGAGAAAGTCGCCATGTGGTTGAGCGAAATGGATAACCACGTTTCACACACACCATGGTTTGGTATTCGAAAGCTTCCACGTTATCTTGAATCGGGGCAGACCATGGCTAATCATCAAAAAACAAATAGACAGGCTACGAATAACCCAAGGTTATAATTAGGCTGGAGAGCACTTCATAGCGGGCAACGGTCATGCCAGGACTGCGAGACGGACGACTTGGAACTGGCTGCAGGTTCAGCACCTTGGGATTGGATGGTTTGGAGAGGTAGACACCTGGCCCTGAGTTTGACACGTGAAATATCACCCAGTCAAGGTGGCCGGGCGTTGAAACAGCCGTCCATTCTAGTTCTCTGACAGGGTCACAATCCCATTCTCTGAATTATCTATTTAAGCCGTTCGCCATCGTGCCGCCCCACACAATGCCTTTATCTTCCTATCCTCCAATCGACTTCACATGGCGCCCTATCATCCCGCGGCAACCCCTTCCTGTCTACCCTCCACCTGGGCCTCTGGAGTATCCATCGCTGCCCTCTAGACCTCGACAGCTTCCATTTAATGCACCCTTCACGCTCTCAACACATATCATACCTGCGGCACACCTGCGAACAAATCCTTACGCACCGACGCTGCCCTCACCACCTTCTAGTTTGTCGAAAAAAGAACGATTGGCTTATTACCAGACCACTCGTGCGCAGTTGCGTGTCCTAGGCGCCCCTCCTGTGACTCAGGGGCATCCGCGGCTGTTGTGGATCTGCTTGAACCGATACGTGAGGAAGGGTGCAAAGGGGACTGGGTTGACCCTATTCCTCACACACGCTAATGGATTCCCAAAGGAGGTGTGTAGCTATCCTACGTTCAGGTGCTCTGAAGGACGAAGGCCGGTTTGGTGCAGACTTGGGAACCCACGATAAAGCGTGTTTTAAGCTCGCACTCGGGCGAGTTGGTTGATGAAATATGGTCGTGGGAGGCTGTGCAACACGGTGATTCTGCTCTGCTCAACCGCGAAACTTTGGGCGGCCTGTGTGCGTGGCTAGGATCTCTCCACTTCCCAGCCGTTCCTTGTTTACTTACTGTTATATTAGTCGACTGGAACGATAATGGCCGCGATGTGCTCAATTTCCTGCACTACTTCCTTCCTTCCATTATCACTGATGCCCCCCTCCCTACACATATGCAACGCGTCTCACCGGAGGAGACTCAACGCAGGCAGGTTCATGGTCTAATCAAGCGAACTTTGGTTGGAGTGGGACATTCTTACGGCGGTTGCACAATGTGAGCTCAGTTTTCTTGGCCTGCCGCCGCTCTTCACACATTTCACCAGCGCTTTTGCTGCACTTGAGAACCCAAAGCTATTCTCATCCATCATGTTGGATCGACCCCGTTATCATTAAACCATTTGACCGGGAAGAGGATGGACTGGCGGACGGACGCACTGACGGTCTTATTTATGGCGCCCTTACTCGACGAGAAATTTGGGCGTCAAAGTAAGTTCTCAGTGGTAGATAATGTCCATTTTTTGAGCTTGGGATAGGGAAGAGGCTTTGGAAGGTTTCAAGAAAAACCCATTCTTCAGCGCCTGGGATCCTGAAGTCCTCAAGCTTTATGTTGAATGTGGGCTTTACGATACCAAGGACTCCAATGGACGACCAATCACCACGCTCAAGATGCCAGGAATTCAGGAGGCTGTTGTTTTCGCTGCAATATTGACGCAGTTTGAGGTGTTCCATAGGCTTCCGACTCTGGACGAGCGGATCGAGCTGCGCTGGGTTGTTCCAGGGAAGCCTGGTGCTGGGGAGTGAGTTGGATGGTCCCTGGATGTGGGGGAGATGCTGACACGATAAACAGGCTCGGTCCTCCCGGCTCGACGCGTATGCGGGTGTGGATACGACCCGGAAATTCTTCAAATGTCCAGATTCCTAACGCAGGACATCTCGTAAGTCCTCCTAAGATGCTGCAATACATACCCCAACGAAGTTCTCTGCCCTCAGATACCTCAAGAAACACCCCGTGAATTGGGTAAGCCGTGGATATAATCAGTCCGTGGGGAGTGCCTGATATATGTTTCCTCTAATAGCACAGGAGATTAGTGACCTTATTTTGCGGAAATACCAGAACGTGCATGCCATGAAGAGCAGCTTGTAAATTTTTATTTTCGTGTTCCGTCCCCCATGATCACATTTAATGTGCATCGTGTTGATAAAATAAATAATGCCCCTCAAGATGCATGCACATTTAGTGCCGGGAAAAATCCGCTCTCACCACATGGTCCCTCCACGCCACCGTCCGTGGCACAGGTTCTACAGATCACCCGGATTATCCCTCCAGTCATCGATCTCTATTCAAAAACAAGGCGCTCTCCAAATCGTAGTTAATGCGACATGGCACCGAGGCGGATTTTGGTCCTTCCTGGATTGTATCAGTGGACTTGTCCAGTTGGGGCCAGTAGAAAGTAAATGAATGATGCGATGGATATCCGTCTTAACCAGAAGCAGAACGGCCGCGTCCGATTCTATCCGGTACAGTAAGTTTGCCGTCTAATATGGTCGTCGTTCCGCTTGCGCAGTCTCCTAGCGAGAGCACTCAAGCACCCGATGGAGTTTGTAAATTGCAGGGATAATAAAAATACCTTTTGCAAATATCATTATCAGTGATCCAAGCGTCGAGTATTTGAGATGTGTGAGAATACAGAAACCCCACATATTTTTCCACATATCTGGTACTTATTGTCATGTTGTAGCTATTCCGGCTATGATGATATGATAATATGTCGGTCTCTTCTAACGAATGATAATTCTGATGGGCTCGCAATGGGATAGAGTTTGAAATCCGACGGGAAGTCATCCAATCATGAAGTTCTGGAATTTTAAGTATTTCCAGTTTCAATGAGGTCTGATAAACTAAGTGCTAACTACTGAGCAGTGGTCATGAGTCATTACATCGGATTATGAATAAAATCCGTTAGATGTCATTGAACGAAACAATGCGAATGGGAGTGCATATAATATCCAAAATTAATTAAAAATCTTCCATCCAAATGAACCCCAAAAAACGAATAGATCAAGCATGCGTAATAGTCATGGTTGAAAAATGCCGCTCCTGCTTTGTGGGCACAACAGTTGCATCCGTACCCTCCCGCCCATGCTGTCGGCCCCTCAGACTTTCTTCTCTAAGCGTAGGAGTCAATGGCCTCCCAACCTCATCGTTATCACTATACCCAATACCACCACCACCACCGCCGCCGCTGCCTTTCGCTGCCGTCTTCGCTGTGCCCATCCTCAGCATCGGTCTCCGCCCAAGTTCGCTCCTCGACCCTTCCGCGAGCTTAAACTCTCTGCAGGCAGTTTGATATGTGATATCCGATGCGTATGACACATAAGACATTTGGCTTGCACGCGACTCAGGGCGCTGTAGAGATGCATCATGGGCCTGAGGCGGCAGGTGGTAAGACGAGGGGGGTGGGACTATAGTCTTTGTCGTCCGTCCTAGGGAAGGGACTGAAGCCGGGGCTGCCATAGTCGCGGTTGACGTGGGGAGCTGGTCAATGGCTTCGACAGTGGATTTGGGTTGAGGAGACGGATCCGTGTGTGGAAGAGCTGGTGCTGAGAGAGATATGGATTGTGAATGTTGTCCCTCCGTTGTGAGTGGGGCGACCGTTGCTTTCTGGGAGGCTGAAATCCCTGAATTGGGGGGAACCGAGGTCGATGGAGTCGCGTTCTCTATGTCCCTTGCATCGGTCTCGACGACAGCTGGAATCTGGATAGACTGAACCTCCTTTGGACCGCCCTTCCTTTACTTCAAGATCCATCTTCAGGTTCTCCTGTTCCCCTTGTTCTGCGCCAGCTTCTGCTTCCTTTGGCTCCAACGGCACCACTTGAAGTGACAACAGGAGCAGTACCAGTCAATGCCAAAACATCCACCGCCTCTCGCTCATCAGGCAACCCATCCACCGACGTAGGTTCCGACCCAACAACACTAGGACCTGCTTCGGGAATACTCTCCGACACCCGACTCCGTTCCTCAACTAGCGACACCTCTTGCATCTCGTCACTCCTTTCGCCTCCCGACGCCAACGACTGTCCCACATTCGCGCTCGAGCTTGCACCCACACCATCGCCACCACTAGCAACAACCTCCTCAAACTCCGGTGGCCTCTCCCCTGCCCCAGCAAGATCAATCCTACTTACCGATGCCGCAAACGCAAGCGCATCCGGTCCATACGGCAACCCAAACCTAGCCAGACTCTCGCGACTCGAAATAAACTTTATTTGTTCCGGCGTAGGTCCACTCTTAGGGTACGTAAACTCGGTACGTATAGCTGTGTGCGTCAGTGGCGCCGATATCGAGTTGAGTGAGATCAAGGAAGGCGAAGTGAGGTTGACTCGAGAACTGTTATGTGATATGATAGATCTCTGACGAGAGAGCGTGCGGAAAGGAGAGAGGGCGGAGCCTGAGGTCCCGCGGACGTGGGTGTGGGAGGGGGAGGAAGAGGCGGCGGAGGCGGCGGAGTTGTTCCGGGCGTGAGTGGATGTACCTGTTGTGACTGACATTCGGCTGAGCAACGAACGGAAACCCGAGCGTCGCTGTTGTGCAGCCGCCTCGGGTGGTGCAGAGGAAGGAGGAAGGACCTCGACCGTCGTCGCTGGTGTCGCGTTTATAGGGGCGTTGTGCGGTCCTGCATCGATAAACCCACGGGAGGGGGAAGCAATATCCCCTCTACCACCTTGTTCGACGACCTCAAAATAGGCCGGCGCTTCACCTCGGGGCTGCAACTCGGGGTCATGGCTCTCAACACCTACGAGAGACGTCGTCCCAGTGGAGTCATGACCTGTGTCACCACTACTCCGTCCGGTGATTGGAGGGTCCTGCACAGATTGGGCATCTGAGGGGTCATCCTGGAGCAGAGGGGTCTGAACGGGTGATTCTGGGATCGGGGAATACCGAGATTGTCTATGGTGGCCATCTGCACTTTCTTCCGCGTCTTCGTCGAGATTGATCACAGTAGCAAGGGGTTGATGGATTGGGGCATCTTCCATGTCCTGTGCACCTCTATTGACACTCGCGATAAGCAGCCATGGAGTGATAAGGAGAGAGAGAACATACTGGAGTACGACTAGTTCTTGTTCCCCAGGGCTCTTTGGCGTAGGCAGGCAGAGAGTGTGTAGATATTTGCGAGGGCGTACGCCGAGGTCTCCTCGCCCTCCTTGGTCGTGTTGTAGTCGTATTGGTATTATTTCCATTAGAATTATTATTCGTGGTCCCAGCATTGTTAATTGAGCCAGCGAGTTGCTCGGCCGTTAGCTCCGTCCTAACAGGGGCATTGGGCGTACGAAAATGAGAGGCGAAAGAAGCCAATGTCGAGCGTCCGCGGGGGATGGGTGAGGAAGAAGAGGAGAACCGCAGCAGCGCAAATGACGACTATGGGGATCTAGTCATGTAACCCATTCGTGAGCTTTGTTTTGCAAATGCTAGAGAGAAACGTTTGCTGGAGGACGCACCCAGGTTCTTTGATTCAGGTCTCCCGCATCTCTCGCAAAGAACCGGTGTGTCCGGCCGGTATCCAAGCTCTGGCCTCTGTGGATCGGAGTAGCGAGCACGCCGGTCGAGCTCGCGTATAACAGAGTCAAGAGCTTCAAGAGTCTTGGTGGGACCTTGTGATTCTGGCAGTTGCGCTTCCCACACGAGGGCGAGAAGAAAGTTGCACGGAGCCGAGACTGCATTTGGTACTGTGAACCTCCCTCAGCAAATGAACCCGGAAAGGTCATACGCACCCAAAGGCCTGCTGCGCTCGAGAGTTCAACACCGGTCCTTGATAAGCTTACACTTTCGCCAGCGCAGTCCTCGTTGTTGCACATGTTCGTCATACACCTCTCCTTCTCTGCCACGTTTTGTCCAGGGTCATTATCATCAGGTTGAAAAACCTGTCATCAAAGCACAGTTGGGGGAGGAACTCTCTAGGAGGGGGTGGGGAAAGGTTCGTAATAGGAAATAACAATAAAAACAGGTCGTTGTGAGTGGACAGAGGTTCCGGTGAAGGCCCAGGGGGAGAAGGACACAACAAGTGGGTAAGCGGACCTGGGCCAATGGCAGGTGCGCCGTAAGCTCGACACATGGCCCTTTCGGTCCCAATTCATTTCCCAAAAATAAACCCGCTTTTTGATATGGAATGCATTCGATCCACCTCGAATAACCTTTCGATATATCTTTTTTGTCTAATTATTCTCGCGACGGAACGCTTTCGGGTTGTGGGGCAGAGGACCCCAGCCCATAAATAAGCACATTAGGCATTTTAAGGTGAGAAGGGAGAATGATTTTTATGTTCAGGACATTATCGCCATCAAGGGCCATGAGCGTCTGGCTTGCACCGCTATTTCAATTAGAGTTTGCTCGGCTCTAATGGCGTACCGGTCTATTTTGTCATTTGACTCTCACCACACCTGATACGAGTCGTCGTCTCTGTAAATATGTAACCGATAGCAGTTCGGAGAACACCTGTGGGTTTTTCAGAGAGTACGAGGTATACAAATAATCCAAAAGTAATTCGATCAAAATATATTTGGTTTTCCCACTGGCTTACGAAGGGTCGCCGGCAGTTCTCCACCGCCACCTTCCACCCATCCATCGACATCAATTGAGATTGTGTCCTCATTGGTGCACCTTCTAGCGCAGGGCAAGCCTATTCTAGAGGGGTTTGGCAAAAATGAGAAGGTTGTTAGGCCCTTTCTCAATAATTTTAACTAGATTTCTAAGGATTGAGCTCCCGAATGTCTCTGACCGTCATATACAGCACAGTGGCAGATTTTTGACATTGGCAGCAGAGACACATAAACCTATCTGAGCAAGATAGCAACAAAGATTTACCATACAAAATGCCCCTCTCCAAATGAAGTACAGTATAGTAACACCCCGCACTCTCACTAGATCTGAAACTAATCAAGGGGAAAAAAACCCCCGCCCACGGGCGTAAGAAGGTTGTCATCGGGCCACCATCACTTAGGGGTCTGGAGGATATTTCAGGTCTAGATTGCTCTAGGTTGCTCTTCATCATATATACCCTAAGCCTCCACATCCCATAACGACGACAAACTTTGTCGTTTCACCCCCTCCTCTCAACGAGTCCAGACACAATACCCCCCCGAGCTGTCAAAGCCGAGTGCGGGGGGGACACCCAAACCCACCTTCAAATGAAATCTAGGACTGCAATCCTCTCAGGAAACCCTTTTTTCAAGCGATAACGGGTAAGCTTATTAGCCGCTATAAATGTGCTACATCCATCAACAATCATCAATCACACACACACACTTCCCATCCAACCAGACACAACATCCCCCCATTCACATGGCAAATCATGACTTATCATCTCCAACTTCACACATCTCCACCCTCACATACAACCAGCTTTAACTCCCCCCGCGCCTCCTCCCAATAACACCGCCCTAAAGAACCTAGTCACCTCACCCCCAAAATGACAACTCAGATCCCACTCTCCTCGGTCTCACTCTTCCTCGCCACACCCGCACAAACTCTCACAGCCAGAGAACGAGCAGGAAAAGAATGGTCTCTCGGTCTAACAGTACAAGAATACATCGATAGGGAAGTCGACGGGGACACTCAAGACTTTGCCAAAGACGGTAAATTATCAACTTGGTAAGTTATACCGACATTATCAGACCAAACATTCAAAAAAGACAATATTTTTGGGAAAAAAAGAGTACTAGCACCACGAGACAATCCAACCACCCTCGACTTTTTCTCTTCTTGCAAAACGTAAAAAAAAGCCCCCATCTTGACATACAATACAAAAAGTAACATCCTGCATCCCAGATTCAAACGCCAAATTATTGTCTCTCACCCCTCAGGCAGGACAACAATCGAAACAGGATACGCCATCGCATCCGTCATCACACCCCCACAACACCGAAGTCACGGATACGCCAGCCACATGATGCGTCTCCTCCACTGGGTCCTCGCACGCGAAGAATACCTACCACCGTTTCCCGAGAGCGAATGGGGATCAAGGCCAGAGAGGCCTAAGAGCATTCAAGGTGGTGTGGCCTCCGTGTTGTGGAGTGGCATCGGAGAGGAATTTTATAGTGTATGCGGGACTGGAGTGGGGAGCGGCGAGCGTGATGGATGGGTTGTACGTGATCCGTTTTCAGTTGTTTGGAAGGTTGAGGATATGGTTCATGAGACGGGGGAGTTGCCTGAGATCACGCCATTGGATGAAGAGGAGCAGGTAGAAGAGACATGGGCAAGGGACGCCGAGAGGATGATAGAGGAGCTCGAGAAAGCTGCGAGTGAGGAAAACAAAGCTCAATTTAGCTTCGTGCCAACAGGAGGTGTTGGTGCATATCTATGGCACCGACTGCATTACTACACCACAAGATACGTGCCGGATGCCGTAGCAGAGCACCGCGGGGTGCAGATGACAAGTTTGAAGGGGGTGAGCGCGTTTGCCACATACGCAATGGATTATCGCCCGGGGAAGCCCAAGACGTTGATAGTGACAAGGTTGAGGGCTGACGAGGATACGATTGGTCCACTGGTAGCGGCTGTAATCATGTATGCCAAAAATTGCGGGATGGAGGAGGTTGTGGTGTGGAATTTGAAAGAAGAGTTGGCGCAGATTGTAGGTGGGAGGAGTGTCAAGAGGGATACTAATCTTCCATCGATAAAGTGGTATGGGCCAGAGGAAGTGATATGGAAGAATAATGAGTAGTGGGTGTGTGTACGAGTGGTGTGCGCTGGCAACGTTGCTGAACTAAGGTTTGGTAGGTTTTGCTGGTGCTGAAGAGGGCCACCGGTCCGATGATGTTGTGATAGGCGTCTTGCCCCATTGCGCCATGGGCGTGCACAGGTATAAGTAAAGACAAAGGACACAAACAGCGCACCAGCCCCACCTTGTCATTTTACCCCGCAACCCAAGCGATGGGAGAGACAGTACACATCAAGGCATCATGCCATTGCACCATGAACACGTTTCGCGTCGCATTCGAGAGCAGCCGACTGCCGATTGAGAATGAGCTGTGCCACTGCAATAGCTGCAGGCACTCGAGTGGACAGGTGGGGATGTACCATGTCAACATTGATGGGGGGCCCTATCACGAGGAGGAGGATGTTCCAGCCAGCTTGGAGAATCTAAAGGAATACCGGAGCTCGCCCATTGCATCGAGGTGGTTCTGCAAGACCTGTGGAGCGCATGTGTTGTGGAAGCACGATAGCGCTTGGTTGCTGAACGATGTGGAGAATCCAGCCAACCAAGAAGTCGCCAAGAGGTATGGTATTGATCTTGGTGCACAGGGGCCGAGGACGTACTGGGCTGTGGCGGCAGGGCTGTTGGAGAGGGTGGAGGGGATCGTGCAGGTGGGGTACCACATCTACGTCGGGGACACGATGGACGGGGGCTTGCGGATCACTTTCGTGGCGAGGGGGGCAAGGAACTGAAGAGATGGGCGGGGCGACAGGAGGCAAGTGAGCTGCTGCCGAGGGGCTGGAGGGCACCTGGGTTTGTCCAAGACGACAAGCTCCGGTTCCACTGCCAATGCCGAGCGGTCGAGCTGTACATTCCGAGACCACCTGCGCGCAGCAGGCCGGCTACCGAGGCAGAGTGGTGGCTTCCGGAGGACCCGACGCGCTACCTGGCCGGGTACTGCGGGTGCGAGTCGTGCAGACGGACGGCTGGGTTTGAGATGGTGGCGTGGGGGTTTGTGCAGAGAGAGAATGTGTACGACGGCAAGACGGGAGGGAGGTTTGACTTTGGGGCCGAGGCGTGCTCAGGCATGGAGGTGTACGGGTCGAGCGAGGGCAAGAAGCGGTACTTTTGCTCGACGTGCGGGGCGTCTGTGTTCTGGACGAGTGCCGAGCGGATGCACCTGGTTGACATTGCCATGGGGCTGGTTGACGAAGAGCAGAACGGTGGGCGTGCGGAGGGGTGGTTTGTGTGGTACGGCAAGCTGAATGCGGCGGTGGAGATGCTGAGTGGTAATACTATTGTGATATAATAAATAATAATAATAATAATATATTGTTGTGTTTGTCGGTGTTGACCTGTTGTGCCACGCGCTGCCACAAGCTGAGTACCTCGACAAGCAAAGCCCTTTCTCCCAAGTTCTGTGTGTTGTGTGTGTTCATGTCGGGCAAGGCCCCTCCAACGGGTCCGCGCGCCCTCCGTGCATCTCTCCCGCCCGGATCTGCGCCGCCCCAGCCCCCGCCCCTCATCCACCATCATCCATCACAGCCGCCGCCCCGAAACCCATCCGCCCTTCCAACAGGCCCCCTCTCCTCCAGAATCGGCGCAACCCCGCCCATCGGCCCCCGCAGCCTCACCCTCCACTCTCGCCTCCCGCCCTCCGCCCCAAAACAGCTTCTTAACAGCTCTCTCTATTCCCACCAAAACATCCCAGGCCCCAGCTCTCCAAACGCCATCTCTGCGCTGCCTGTTCTCGCCACCCGCCAGCCCATCTCTCCCAATGGCAAGAGACCCGATGTTCCAGGCGCGAGGTCGGATTCCGGGGTGATTACTTTTTTTTTTTACTTTTTTTTTTATTGCCAGTACTTAGTCCAACCCTCTCTCACAGGGCTGGCACGCCTCTCAATCGCAGCCAAACGGTTTGCATGACAATCTCTCGAGTCCATCGACCGTTTCGACCGTTTCCGCCTCCAGGAGCGCGATTTCCATCCCCATTGCCGCTGCTACCGTGAAAACAGGTCTCCCGAAAGACAAACCACCTGTCCAGATCCCGTTGCACCCACCTTCCATTTCGTGATCGACCAGCAGCAGCCCCAGCGTCCCCAGTCGAGCCCCCACCCCCACCCCACCCCCCCCTCCGACCGGTGACCAACCTCCGCCTCCTCCACCCCCTGCTGCGCTCCCTCCAGCAGAACCACAACCCCCTCCCCCTCCTCCACCAATAGATCCTCGAATATTTGCCCCCCCTCCTCCACCGCCCCCGCCGCCGCTGCCTGCTGACACTATTCCCCCTCCTCCTCCACCCCCACCACCTCCATCTACCGAACCACCTCCTCCACCGCCCTCTACTGAACCACCCCCACCCCCACCCCCTTCAAATACACTTCCGCCGCCCCCTCCTTCACCCCCTCGATCGGCACCGCTCCTACTCCCCGAGAAAAAAGAGCCCATATCAATATCACTTGTACCAAAACTACTCCCACCTCCTTCAGAACCTCCACTGCGACTGCTACAATCACCCTCACCACCACCAGACGTACTCCCCGCATCCCCACCACCCCCTTCACCCTCGCCACCCCCACCCCCACGCGATGACCCTCCCATTTCTTCAACCCCCAAACCACCCACATCCCCTCCCATGACCATCCCACCCTCTCCTCGCGAAGATTCTAGACCATCTGAATCGGTTCCGCCACCAGAACCACCCAAGCCCGAGCCCCCAAAACTCTACTCTCTACCACCCTTACCCGACTGGCCTCCCCCACCCGACGAATACCCCTCCACCAGGCGTTCATTCAAAGTCCTCTACGACTACCTTACAGACTCTGCTTCCTCCTCGCACGCCCTCTCAAATCCATACGGCACCAGCACCAAGGCGGCATATTACAGGAATCTGATCGAGCACGTGAGAAAACACATAGATCCCGATGCCGTCGACAAGCGCATTGTAGGCAAGTCCAAGGGAAAAGAGACGCTCTACCGGTTCGGCGGCGAGACGGTTGCGGAGGTGGGCGAGGAGGGGCTGAGAGAGGACGAGGTCGTTGTCAAGGATCCGAGAAAGGAGCCCGGGTACCAGCCAAAGCAGGGCCCTCGGGCGCTGAGGAAGGAATTTGTCGAGATCAAATACGAGGTGAGCACTTTTTTTTTTTTTGTCGTCGTGTGATTTCTACCCCTAACTCTATTTATAGTTTGACAGTAATTCAACGGGGCCACCTCCCCCCACATCCGTCCTCATCACCAACCTTCCACCACTCACCCCCAACCCTGCCATCCGGCGACATTATGGCCAATTCGGCGCCGTGCTTTCCTTTGAGCCCCAGATCGACAAGGAAAACGGGAGCGCGCTCGGCATTGTGTATATCAAGTTTGCAACACACTGAAGAGGCCAAGAAGTGTGTGGAAAAGGAGAATGGGAGGCGTGGGGGGCTGCCTGGCATCACCGTCGGCTCGGTAGGCATGTTGAGCGCTGCGGGAAAGGGCAAGGGGCCAGCGGAGAGTGAGGAGATCAGGGTTGTGTTTGATGGCGAGGGCGTCAAGCTGAAAGCCGTTTTGAAGGAGCTGGAAGAGAGGAAGAAGAAGGAGAGGGAAGAGAGGGAAAGGAAGAAGAGAGAGATTCTGTCGTGTCCTACCGTCGTGAACGGGACCGCCGCCAGTACAACAAGTGGTACTGCGAGCGGTAGTGGAAGCATGCGAGTTGCCACCCCAACTGGACAGACGCCTCAACATCAACAGCGGAGACTACCTATACCTGGTGCGGTCGGGATACCACCAAGACCAGATGGGCGACTTCATCATCCGCTTCCCCAGAATCCAAACCTGGCACATGCACCAACACCGACCTCGGCGATATCCCCCACAACAGAAATGAGCGCGCATAGTCCAATTGTGCCTGGTGGCAAGTTGGCCCCTGTAGGGTCGAAACATGGGTTACCGCAGAGACCGCCCGTGAACGTGGTTGAGAGTGCTGTGGCGCTTGCTGCTGGAGGGGCCGCTGCCATCGTCGTCACTACTGCCGCCACAACCACCACAACCACGACCAACGCCGGGAACACCAATATCGCTGCTGTGAGCACGGGTAGTGGTGGTGGTGGTGCGGGTGCAGGTAGCAGCAGTGCTAGCGGTAGTGGGACAAGCGCGAGTGGTCAGCTGCATGATCGAATGAAAGCGAGTCGGCTACCGAGTAGTCTGTTCAAGGCGAAGACGGAGACGAGGGCGAGTCCCATGTCGATGGGTACTGCGGGGGGAACACCTGGGACGACGAGTGCTTGGTATCGAGAAGGGGAAAGATCAGCGTCGAGTTCTTCAACGCCCATGCATGACGGTTATTATGATAGGGAAAGGGAGAGGGAGAGGGAGAGAGAGAGAGATCGGGACCGTGATCGGGACCGAGATCGTGATCGTGAGAGGGAGAGAGATCGAGACAGGGAGAGGGGTAGGCAGAGGGGGTTTAGTTATTATTCTCGGCGTGGAGACCATTATGAACCTTCGCCCTATAACGCCCTCTCACGCTCGCCTTCACCCTATTCGTATTCACCCTATGGCTATAACGACCGCGAACGTGATCGGGAACGGGACCGAGATCGAGATCGAGATGGACGCGGTGGTGGTGCTGGTAGCGGCAGTGGTGGCAGTGGTGGTGGTGGGAGTACGGGGAGGTCAAAGAAGAGTGCGTTTGAGAGTGAGCAGGACAAGGAAGAGGAAAGGAATGAGGTGTTGCGGAAGTTGTTGGAGAATGGGTTTGATCATGTCAAGGTTGCGAGGGAGGGTGGTGGCTCGGGCGGACTTGGCGCAGTGAGAGATGAGGAAATTGTTGTGTTTTTTGAGGGGTTTTATCCTGACAAGGTGTGTTTACAACTTCACTCTCTTACGTTCGTTTGTGCTGACACATCTACACTTTAGGTCCTACGCGACCACACAGGCCTCTACGTCACCTTCAACAAACCCGACTCTGCAAGACGGGCACAAAGAGTCCTAAGCATCCAAAACAAAACACTCGCCTACCAACCCGTTCTCCTCACCGTCCAACCTGCCGTCAAATCGATACCGGCTTCGGCACGAGCCAAGGGCGAGTTGAAGCCCTGAGGAGCTGATAGCAGCAGGTTCAGGTGCGGATTGTGAGGGAGCTCAAGGCGGCGTTGGAGAAGGATGTGTTGGAGAAGATTGTTTCGCCGGAAGTGACGAGGTTGGTGGGGGAGATGAAGAGGAAGGTGATGGAGCAGGGGGTGGCAGGTGCGAGAGGAGGGGTGGTAGGGAAGGGGATGAGTTTGAAGGGGTTGTCGTTTAAGAAGCAGAAGGTTCCGAAGGAGGTTGAGGAAGAGAAGAAGGTGAAGGTAGGCGCATAAGGTGGGGCGTGAGCGCGATGAGCCCGAGCGTGAAGAAGAGCGCGCAGAGGAGGAGGAGGAAGAAGAAGTGCAGGAAGAGGTTGTTGTTGAGAGGCCGAAGAAGAAGAGAAGAAAGGAGCCAGCGATTGTGGTTAAGAGGTCGAAGCGGGTTATTGAGGAGGATGAGCTCGAGTCTGAGGAAGAAGATCCGGCTGATTTACTCAAGTTGGCGGAGATGGCGAGTGAGGCGCAGAAGAAGCGTGCGACGTCTGAAGAAGCGGATGAGCAGGAACAGCCTGTGAGGAAGAAGAGCAGAGTGGAGGAGAAGGAGAAGACGAGGAAAGGAGCCAAGAGAAGATCCAGAAAGGTTGTGGTTGTGGAGGAGGAGGTGCAGGTGCCTGTTACGCCGTCCGAGTCGCGGTCGCCTTCTCCAGTGCCCAAGGTGAAACGGAAGCCGCGTGTTGTTACGCCCCCGCCTACGCCCCCGCCGCCGGATCCTCTTGAATCTGGCTTGTGTGAAGATGATGAAGACTTGTATTATGCCAAGCTGTCTTTGTCTGGGTTCAAACCGCCTGCTTCTAGTACGGAGGATGAACAGGAGGCCGGCGATCCGTCCGCGGATAGTGAATTGTCGGAATCGGTGCCGCTCCGTCGACATGTTACTGGCTCTGCGCGGACGGAAGGGTATTACAAGATCAGCCATGCCGAGAAGGCGGCCTATGTTGCGCAGTATCAAGCTCGGGCGACCAATGCAGCTACACTAGCACTGGTGGATGAACCTCAGCAACAGCCGCAAGCACCTGTGACCTCTTCGCGTTCCAATCGTGCCAATGCTCGTCGGCGTGCGCAGGGATTGGAGGAGATTAATCAGTTCCAGCGGGCGGTGGCGTTGTCCAAGGGCGAGACGGCCGCTGCGAATGAGTTGACGTTCAAGTTTAATCAGTTGCAGACGAGGAAGAAGCATCTGCGGTTTGCGAAGAGTCCGATTCATGATTGGGGGTTGTATGCGATGGAGAGGATTGCGCGTGGGGAGATGGTGATTGAGTATGTTGGGGAGGTTATTCGGGCTGCGGTGGCGGATAAGAGGGAGAAGGCGTATGAGAGACAGGGTATCGGGAGTAGTTATTTGTTCAGGATTGATGAGGATTTGGTGGTTGATGCGACGAAAAAGGGAAATCTTGGGTGAGTTTTTTTTATTGCTGTGGTTTGGAGGTTAGGGGCTGATTTGGGAAATTTTTATAAAGACGCCTTATTAACCATTCCTGCGATCCGAATTGTACCGCCAAGATCATAACGATCAATGGCGAGAAAAAGATTGTCATATATGCTAAACAAGATATTGAACTAGGCGATGAGATTACTTATGGTGCGTTCTCCTTTGCTGCTTTTGAGATTCCAGAACTGACTTTTGTCGTGTGTATGTGTCTGTAGACTACCACTTCCCATTCGAACAAGACAAGATTCCTTGCCTATGCGGTTCTGCTAAATGTCGTGGGTTCTTGAATTAGAAAGCATTATAATCACACCTCTTCTCTTCTACTTTTGAGCTTGTGGGCAAAATCCCCCTCCTCTTCCCATTTTCACTTATTAGTTGAATTTTTTCTTTCATGTGTTTTTTTTTCGTCGTATATGTATTTTCGCGTTCGTCATTCGCTTCTGCTTCCCGGTGTTTTTTTTTTCCCTTTGTTTATCTATTTGTGAGTTATACCCCCCCCCCCCCCCACACTCTCATGATTTCCACACAAAGCTCCCTCTCTCAACCACAAACACCTTCTTGTTGTTGTCCCCCCCCCCCCCGTGTTTCCTCCCCTCTCTGCATTTGAACTCGTGCATCGAACTATATATATGTATTTTTCTCTTTCTCTCTTTTTGTTGAGGGTCTTATCACCAATAAATCTTACACGCAATCGATACCAGCTCAAAGTTTTGTGTAGCCAAAGGCTGATTATTAATGAAATAGTACTAAGCCGCTCCCGCTCCCCTCAAATTATTATATTTAGAGCAACGTCCAAATATCTAGATCACTGATACCTGATTAAGCTTGCTCAGCACACGCGTGCGCGATTGCTGACCTTCGCAAGTTCAAGCAAAACGTCAATCAAAACCTTCCGAGGTCTGGTTCCTGGATGTCAATGTAAGTTTGTCTAAAACCTCACTTTTGATAGGCTCCGAGTTGTCGCGCGGCTCCATGTAATATCATATGAAGCACTTTTCCCCTGATTGGAAATTTCCGAAAACCTATTCGTGATGCACCTATGCAACATACGCAATATCCTCGGAAAAACTGAAGAAGCACATCTTTCCGTATTACACCTTGTCCCTAGATTTGAAGGCCAGCTGAGTAGATCTGTTCTTCCGCCCTTGTTTTGATTTATGTGGTCCTGGTCACGATGACCACATAGTCACATGGTCACACCTGTTGGAGATGCGCTCTTATAACAGCCATAGCCCAACATAACGCACCCTCTAATGTCAGGACAGAGAACTTGGGGCCAAGGCGTCTAGTGGCACTACCTGGGAACAATCACCATAGCTCGGAGCTGATACCACGTTACCGAAATATTCGTTGCTTCCGAGGCTGGAGACCCCTGAATACATTCGGAATGCAACTTGCGGAGCTATTTCCTGGCTATGAGTGTCGTACCTCCTCAAGAACACCGCCACTCTGGAATTCATGTTAATACCCCTTACCTAACTAGGTCCCAATTGTTCAAGAGATGAGTTACTGGTGAAAAACAAAGTTGAGTGGAATGAAAGCGTGTCACCGTAATTAACTCACGAGACTCGCTATCAGAACCTATCACTATTGGAATAACCTCGAGTTTAACAGAATTTTACCTCTCGCTGCGTTCAAGTCGAATGGCTACCACCATTTTCATCCTACCGTGATACACTTTTGTTGCTCGGGATAAATTCGAGCATTTCTCGTTGAGTCTTGTTTACCCTCGCGCTGAAAATGAGAAGACTGCCCCACGCGTCGATTGAAACGGCCAGGCTCCAGGGACACAACTTGTACTGCCATCTGGAGCGAAACGGGTCGCTTGGGGGAAACCGCGACCAAGTTCGCGAAGGGTCTGAATTTCGGAGCTGGGACGACAACGATAGGATCGAATGTTGGGATCACAAACGCGAGGATCGAGAGCTTTCTTCTGCTTGCGTCTGTACATATTTTGCACCTAGCTGCGCTCCAGGGGTGGTCTATGCCCTTGTGGTCACCAGATGTCTAGGGGCATGGATACTGCGTTACTCACGCGTCTTCACGCTTGCCAGTGCCTGCTACATCAAATGGCGGTGCGGCTTCATGTAGAAGTGAGGACTGTGTCCCACTAGGCCACCCTCCACTGCATATAGCGCCTCATGGCACTAGCAACACCATTTTTGCGGTCTCGGGCCTACCTACCTTTGTGATATCCTAGACTGGAGCGCATATACTCACCTTGACACACCCCACAACCGCGGCACAAAAATCTCAGAAAGGGTGCCTGTCACGGTATCCTACCACCTTGAGTTGCAGTCCAGCATATCCGTTCCTCAGGAGCACCGACCACCACAAGACAGCTTACAAACGGCTGCGGGGTTCAGTATGTGGATCGTAGCCAGCACACGTCTCTTCTCGTGAAATCCTGCGCAATCAAACCTAGTTAGTCAACATTGCCGGTCACTGCAGGGGTCCAGCAAAAGAAGAATTACATGAACGCCCGCTCAACCAGGCTGTTAAAGTGCCATACCCACATCATAGTCCCAGGAGGGTGAGTTATCAGCGTCATGAACATCGAAGCGGACAACTGACCAAGTGGGTGAGGCACTCGACAAATGGTGAAAATTGAGGCAAATCAGGTGGAGTGGTGAAACCAGGTGGTGGGCGGGCGGGTCGACAATGGAAATATGGTAAGTGAATTCCCGGGCTGGGACAGGAAAGAAACGGTTGCGACTGGGGGGGCAGCTGGACGCTTCAGAGTCCCGGACACCCTTACGTGTGTTTGCATTGTTCCCGTGGCCTGATGGATACTCACTTTTAGTGTGTTTTGGACTGTGGTTCACTGTCTATGCCCCGGAGCGTCCCTGACTTGAGTATTCAGTGACACGAACAATGCCACGGGAAAATAGTGACGGCGGGCCAACGGTAGAGCCTTGTGCCGGCTCTGGATACCACTCGAACAGCGCCGCAATACGTGCGGAGGGTCTTACTGTGACTATACTCAATGCACAATCATCCATTCGATTACAAGTTCGCAAAGGAACAGGTGTAAATCATACGGGGGACCGGCGAGTCCCGGACATCGCGTTCGGTGGCCGTGGCCGTGATCAAGTTAGCCACCTCCCGATATTCAATCCACCCGACATTGTTTGGCTCTCTGAACCCTTCAGTTTGTACGCCTTGTACTTTTTCTCTGCCCATTATGGCGCCTCTATTTGGTTCCACTCTTGCACGTTTTTTGATTAATTTGGCCAGACCATCAATGCGCCACAGATAATCTTTTGACCTCAATGGGCTGAGGCCAAAAATTTGAATTCAATAATGGGGGTTCTCTGTACCCATTGTGCTCGGGCAGAACAATCGGTGTTCCACATGCTTAAAGTCACGCCCAAACATGACGATAAGGCTCACCAACAATCACTTCCCCGCCCCTACTCATCGCTGGCTATGCTTACTCTGACTATGACATCAGATTCAAATGAACTCCCTTCCTCGCCTTTCTACCCCGCCGCTTCTTCCCCTTCACAACCGGGACCCAGCAACACGCACAACCGCGCCTCTCTCTCCAGATATCCATCCCTTGAGTATCCCGACAACGAAGATGATTTCAAGTTAGTACAAGGCAGTCACCACGCGGCGCCTCCTACCGCAGAACATGGGGGACCTCCCGGTTCCAGGCCCCTCAGGTGTGTATCTACAGTATCACTTTCCTCGCCCTTAGGACGGCAACCCACTCCTTTCCCAGAACCGCCTCCCAGAATCACACCCCGCCTCGCCCTCAATGATCTCCTCAACGATACACCTCTCCCACCCTGGGCTCCCTCCCTCCCCCTGGCACCCTCCCCACTCCCGAACCCACTCCCGGCGCCTTCCCCACCACCCCCAGCACCTTCCCCGTCTCCGGCCAGAATTATACCTATGCAAGAGTTAGAAACGATGAGGTATCCATACCTCTGGAAGCTGGCGCGCGTAAGTCTTTTATAAATACATGTACTTTGAGAGGATGTGCTTATCTTCTGCTCAACAGACAAGGGGTGTCGTCACAAGATCAAAAAAGAAGACGGCGCTCCTCAACGCGTTCGCGAGGAGGTTTTCGGGGGCCGGAGTTCCGATATTCGAAGGTGAAGACCTCGAAGATACCCAACGAGGACGCTCAGGGAGCGGCAACGAAGCCGGGCAGGCACGAAGGGCAACAAGTGGGTAGTCTGCTCTTACTATACATATTCTCACTAACCCCTCACACCTTTCGCAGGTGGGGCACAACCACATGCCCTCCAGCCCCACCCTTATCGCCTGCAGCGGGAAGAACGACCCGAAAGGCGGCCTGGAACACTACGATCAGGAAAGCTATACAAACGGACCCAGTTCTAATTAGGAGGATCCAGTGCTGGCACTAGATCTGATTGTGATTCATAGATAGGTTATAAGCTTAAATTGCTAAAAACTATGTTCAAGTATTGTTTTATATGTAGCTTAGTATTCTGTTGATATTCCTGTATCATATTTCAATGTCATGAGTCCCAGCACAACGCCTTTATCTCACTCTCATCTCACTCTTCAAGTTACTGGCTCACTGGGACAAGTAATTCTCCATTTGCATTGATTTTGCAACTCCCCTTCACCTTCAAACATAAACATCAAATCCTGATTCCACCAGAAGATGACAACCACGGGCGAGGATCATGAACCCTTTGAATAGAAAACTTACCGGCATTCAATCGTAATAGCCGTAACCGAGGAACAAATAAAACAAACCTAACCAAAAGCAGTATTTCCTTCCATAATGACGCCGATCCAAGCTCAGCACTCTCTGCACCCTCTCGCAACAGTCTCTCATGCCCTGTGACTATTATCATATGCTTTCTCCCTTAAAATATGTACATATGCGGCCTCACCCTGCCCTTATCGCATAGTTCACCCTCTGGTAATCGTGCTGCTACGTATTCAGTCAGGGTAAAATATTCCGGTTTAGGTTTAGTATGTCACGCTCCTCGTAAGTGCCTGACAGCTAACTGTTCAATCCGGGATAAATAACTACCAGCACTCGGCTTGAAAGTTTTGACAGTGCGAGAGATATTAAGCGTGCTCTTTTAAGCGTACGATGAGTGAAAGCGCAACCTGAACTTGTGCCGGATGTTGCTTGTCGGACGTCGATAGAAACAAGCATAAACAAGCTCAGGAAACTCAACCAGCAGTCGTCGGCGACAACCGCCGGGACACAACAATGCTCCGGGTTTGGTTTTTCCTGCCTTATTCCAGTCTCGAACATACACCTGGCGCTCAAAAAAAAAACCCTTGCTAAGTTTTCCCTTCGTGCTGCTCAGTCGCTCCGAGCCCCGTTCGATCGACTCAAGCGACGCGAAGGCGGCACCCGCACCTGAATGCACCCGACCCGAGCTGCGCAATCCAATCTGCAACGGCAGATGTTCTCGTGAACACAGCTCAATCTTGCGAAAAGGGAACATATACGGGATGCAGTACCGTCACTAGTACTGGATTACGCCGTCCTGCCTTACTGTTTCAACAAATGGCTTTTACCGCTCCATTTGTATATGCTGCGGCAGGCTGGCCCAGAAGGCGGTTTCATCTGTTCGTAGGTTCTACCTAAGAACTCGCTACCAGAAGCGCGGAGAACGGGTCCTCAATCGCTATCAAGCTCCCTGCTAGCGCCCTCCATGATTAGAGGACGAAAGAGCCCCGTGCACGACAACTATCTTTTCTTTAGGGATACTACCCCAAAAATATCTCCTTACTATCATCGGTTGGACCGTAGCTGGGTGCTATTGCATCAGATTGGTCAGGGTTATCTTTGAAGGGTCCCGTTCTCATCTCTCCTGGCAGAATAAGTACTTGCCCCATACCAGCTTCAGATGGACGCGCCGCCGGACGCCAGGATCACGTCATGTCATGTCAGACCCTGCCTGAACACACCGAGTCATCAAAGCAAAGGCTGTTTCGCTCTTATCAGTCGTTCGTACGGAGAATCACCACCTTCACGGCGCTGAACTGGTTTATCTGGTAATGCCATGATGGAGAGTGTGGCCGGGGCTACACAGTCTCAGATAGACAGGATATTGCTCACGGTTTTCGATCGATTCCTCCACATATGCACAATTCAAGAGGTGGCCAACACCCTCAAGTCATCCAGAAGCCAATATAACTTGGAGAATATCGAGCACACTGCATTTAGCAATGTGCTGGAAGAGAAAATCACGGGAACCCACGTGCACAACAGCTAAGCGATTTCTCGTAGCTCAAACATCAAGTCAATCAGAGCTCTGGAGTTAAGGGTCCTCGAACCGAGAAAATCTGTTAGCTGCTCGTTCCAATTGACGATGGCAGTCGAGATGAACTTCATCAGCGGAGGCGTAGTTTTACTGTATCCCCAACACGGCTCCACGCTGTTTCAAGGGTACCCTTAGTTGAACATCCGGTATCCACAAAAGGTATCCACTACAATATCCGGCCAGCGTTTTTTAGACGAAGAACCCCTCCCTCGAGTTGAACTCCAGCTTCTAGCGATGGCTACCGAGCTATCTCCGTTTCGCTACACCGCTGCAATCAACCTCGATTGGCGATATTCCCTCATATCCAATGTGGGTATCTTCTTAATCGCTGTGGGTTGGAAGGAAGTTACATTCGTGGAGCCTGCCTTTCTCTAGAGTGCTCATGAACGACCCAGTCACCCTGGCTACTGCGGAGCATCTCGGTGGATATAACATCCGACGGGGGAAAGCTGTTGGGGTTTTGTCCTTCTATTTTATCTCATCTCTTTGGCAAGAGCGCTGCGTGGTTTACGGCCTATCCTGGCCATAGTAATTTTTGTCGAGAAAGGCCGTCATCACCGCTGCTTCTCTTAGGGTATATGTCACAAAGCTCAGACCAGTTCTCCATCTGGCCTCTCGCAATCTTACAGGACGATTTTTGGCCTGTTGGCTCCCACCTCGGTCACGTTCTGGGAATTTCTAAGCACCGCCCGGTCGTTTATTTATGCTCCTACTTGCCAGTGATCGACCTAGATTGAACCTTTCCGGGCAGGGATACAGGTTTTCAAAATCACGAGCAGGAATTGTCAACCCATTTCCAGTTTTCTTCCCAGATTTAGATTTCGGTCCATTTCTTGGTCATAACCGCCTGTTGCACTAGTAATCTGCCTTGATGGAACAGCTCACCAATTTGCCACAGGTATGGAAGGAACCCGCACACGCAACCGACACCTTCCCCCGTCCCAGGGTAAACCAAACTATGGAATCAAGGCACATCATCATTATTTGAAGTTCAATTTCCTCGTCAATATACATATTGTGTACCTGTATTGGTAAGAAATACAACAGAATTACAACCCTGGTGGGTCCATACTAAAGCCCCTCGAAACACCAATGTTAATAAAGAGGTTTAGGCCGGAGGTCATGCATCTTTCTATTTGGGGTGGACGTTTTTTTTTTATTCTCGCCCACGAAAGGAGGATCAAGTGTCAGCCATTTCATAATCCGTATACGCCATGTCCGCCCTTCCTGGGTGCGTTCGATCACCTCCCCAGTTTTAGTGTTGATACTGATTCGGCGTACATGACCATTCAGTCTTCTCTTTGATCGTCGGTTTTCTTTTTCCAGTTCGGCGGAAATGCCAACAGCTGCGGGAATAGGCTCTGATATAGGTGCTGCTGGTGCGGGTACTGGCTCGAGGACAGGTGGGTCGGTTTGAATTGAGGCTTCTTCCACTGAGGCCTCTATGGGAACTGGCGCTGGTAGCGGCTCTGGTAGTGATGGGGATTCCCTTGCGTACGAGTGTTCGAGAACCTGGGGTCCCGTGAAAGATTGGTGAGATTGTGGGACTAGGTGATAGCTGGGAGGTGGGGTTGTAGGTGGTGGGAACACTGGGAGGGGCGGAATATGAGACGTAGGAAGCGGGATTGGAATTGGAGCAGCAATGGGCATAGGTGCTTGGACCGGATAGTGATACTCATCGTGTACCGTGCTTTCACGTACGATGGGAAAGTATGTTGTGCCATTCACTTCAATAGGGTCGGGCTTGGGGATGACAGGAGGATAGACGAAGGGTTGTGATGACGGTGGTGGTGGGTAAAAAGGTTGTGCCGGTGGTGGTGGCGGTGGCGGAGCAGGCGGGGTTGTAGCCATGGATTCTGCCTCCTGCGGAGGGGGCGAGTGGGCTTCAGGATGCTTAAACGGACAGGTGCTCCGTCTATCACAGAGGGTCCACGCGGGACATGGTGTATACTTAACGTCTATGAAAGAATCAGTCCGGCTCGTGTGTTTGTCGGGATCGAGAATCGGTGAACTTACAAGGCTGAATGTCCGCAGGGTGAAAATATCGGCAGTTTCGTGCTCGGCAGTACCCTTGAACAAACGCCCAACAGTGGGAGGCCGCTTTCTGGTTCCCGTCAGGTTGGAAAGACGATTCAGCGGTTTGCCGGATGTTATCACTATTCCACATCGTGCTATAAACTAGATGCCAGTCGTGTATACTGTTTGGGTTGATTTAGCCGACCGCTTGCGGGATCAGGGTGTGGGGAAACTTGGGACGCACAAATTACACGCATCTCCGAGTGGGCACCATCCGTTGTTCTTGATGAAATGCTTGCAAGGCGTTGTCTTCCAAGCAATGATAGAACTTGTCTTTTTCGGATCCACAGGAGGCTGCGACGTGTTTTCAGGATCCGATGAGGGCACGAGTGTGCCGTTGCTCAGAAGACGAGTTGCGGTTGAGTATTGGTATTGAGACTGTTCCTGGTGCCCTTGATACTGTGTGGTTGAAAACCCCCCGAACGAGGTCCAAATTCCGCCGTTCTGAATTGAATGGATGGACAGGGAGAGTGGATTGGACGTCCGTTCCCCGGATGAAGGATGATCATATTTGCATTTGGTCCCGTAGCTGCAGTGTCCTTGAACATATTGGCGGCAAATCTCCTCTACGAGCTTGCTCTGAGCTATCCGTTCTTTATGAGATTGGCGCTCAGTGCACTCACTCCCTTTTGGGTATTGCCACAAGAGATCCGGATGAGCACCGCGGAGAGGTTGGTTCATTGAAAGAGGATAGGTATTCTGATACAGCAGAGGGTTGTTGTGGAATTTAGGACGTTAAAAAAGTGGCGGATGGGTCATATAGGCATTTTCAAAGGGTTGCGTTACTGGTACACGTGGGGTGCACGCGTACGAGGATATAATCCTCAGGAGGGTGGATGAAACGATGAGGATCACTCCGGGAGGCACTAGGAGCGAATTAAAAGCCCAAACGAAGTCAATGGTGCCCACTCGGCTACAGCATTGCCATTGAGGATACTATTGAGGACAGCGCTCTTATCACAGGTTATAGTGGCGCAACGGGCAGCATGCAAAGACATGTTGTTCCAATTAAAACCCCGAGAAAGGGTACCATTGTCACGAATCACGTATTAAAACGGAACACCACCTTTTGGCGCGTTTCTTTATATACGATACGCTAAGACTCGAAATTCCAGGCTGAACAACAAGGTGAGCAGCTAGCGCTGCCGAGGTGCCATCATGGCCACGCCCCCGTCGGTGACGTGCGGTGGCCTCATGTCCTACACGTGATATGTCGCAGCCAAATATCGGTGCTAAAGTAGGCTTTAGTAGCTTATTGTAACAGAACGGGGAATATGTAGTTTTGGTGTACTGGGATTTTCTCGCATGGATATCCATCGCCTCCCCCTGATGCGGCCAACAAGCTGCTAAAAATAGTACCAATCCACATTGAGTTTTCAAGCTTCAGGGGAGACTTCAAAAATACTTACTCTACACAGCCGCCTTCATCACTTGGAGCGGACATCAGAGTACGGACCCTGAGCGGTGAGTAAGGGGCCAAGCTGGGCCAAGTGTTGGACATTTCGCCAAATTGGGGAAAGGGGGCCATGTTTAACCTCATGTTCGGAGAGGGACCGGCGGATAACTCAGCTGTCAGCTTGGAATGCCGGGCGTGGTTCCAACCAGAAGCCACACTTCTATTGAAGTTGTATGTAGCAGATAATGCTATATTTCGGGCCGAACTCTTCAGCGCTAACGATAAGCTACATAAATTATTGCGCCCTTTCAAATATCAATGCTGAAATAAATCCCAGAAAACAGTCCAGAAACCGCAATAAGAATAAACACAAAGAACAAACAGGTAGATGTGAAGATACCAATACACTGCTATCATGCTATCATGCGAGCTCTGTGTCGTATCACTCGTAAAATAATATTATTCATACACGTCAGGACTGGAGCGTCATATTGGCGGTTGGCAAACCGGGATTACTCATAACGTCGAAGCCGGGTATCATGTGGTGCAAGCGTTTGCGTGGAGGTAGAGCTGTAAGGTCCTGATCTGTTCATAAATAAGAGAAGGTGATCCTCTGATCCAATCGACGTTACCTCACATGTATATTGTCCATCTGCCAGAGACAACTAAAGTGTCAACGATTTTGACAGAGAAGAGCGAATGAGTCATTGTCACCTGTGAGCTGGGGAGGGTGTTCCCATGTCCGTTTTCTAGATCGGCCAGAGGGGTCCTGCCATCAACGAGGGCATCACGACTATGTAAAGCTGCCGAAGTAATTCGCCGCACCTCTAGATGATTCGTCACTTCACCGGCATTATATATCCCTTGTGTTGTATCCTGCTCTGACCACTCCATAGACTTTTGTTGTACACGTGTGTCGATGAAATTAGACCGGTTGTCCTGGAACTATGGATTTAAACTCGAAAATAGAACCACGAGGAAAGAAGATACTTACTTCTGTATGATATCGGGATGGGCTTCCTCTTTCGTCTCCAGAGAGTGATGAATTTCTAGATCTGGAGTCTGTGGAGAAATCTGCGTGGCAAGCGAAGCCTATATTTAGCCTATGCACCGCCAGGGGAAGTCCGTGGAACAGACCTCCTGCAGGGGGCTGGCTCCTCGCCAAGAGAACAGCCACTAGGGTGCAGCTGGTAAGCCAGGGACAGGGGCGAAATGAACATTCGGTGAACGCACTGATATCGTCGCGACGTTTTTCCGCAGTGGTGACTGCTTGTCTAGCCTGTCCTTTCAACATCGAGGCAGGCAGTATATCGCATGAACGAGTCTTGTGTATCTTTCTGTGCTCGTAGTAGTGACATGCGAGCAGCCTGCAAGGCTTGTTCTGCAAAATGTGATGTCAAGAAGTAGTACTCCACTGTCGTGATGGAACCCACTTGATGACCCAGCCTCCTGAAGCAAGCGCTTCTGGATTCATCAAAGATGGCGATACTGACGACCGTGAGTGAGTGCCAAGGTGCAAGTTAGAATCATCAGACACACGGTCTGTGCACGCTAGAAGTCAGTGAGGTGCGCCACATAATTCGAGGGGTGGAGGGACATTACGGTTTCTCGAGTCCATAAAGCTCTGCTCAGATGGCTCCGGGGTCAACGATTCCGCCGAATGGTCCTGATGTGCGTACGTCCCATCTTGCATCGCGCTGCGTAGTCGAGGGTTATGAGGAATGCCTGATGCCTGCCGCTCAATAAATTTGCGGAGGAACGTGAGCTCGATATCGTCCGACATGGTGTATGGTGGCCCTTGTATATCTCCCTTCTGCATAAGCAGCTCCAAGTGCGACATAGTCTTATCCTTCAACTGTTGTAGCCACTCGTGCAACTCCATGTGGTCCTGATCGGCTCTAGCGTCATAATCCTGCCTTCTCCTCGCTTTCCGCCAATATGTCTTGGTGAGTTTGAGTGCCCGGTTGACTTCGTTATCTAAGATACGGTACCACTCGCTCGCTTGGCGGTTGAGCCTAACAGCTAGGACACCGGGTTGAACACGGAGCTGAAGAACACACCGACCCTCGCGATCGGGAGGTCCTAGGACTCCCTTCTGGCCCTGATTGCCTCTAGTTGCACCGCGAGAAACGTTCCCCAGTTCTGGCCATGGTAGGTCATCGGGAGTCGACATGTCGAGAAGCAGCAGAGCTTGAAAGATGGATGCAGAGCAGCTCGAAAGCTAGTGTAAGTATAGATGCAAAAAGCAGAAATATCTCAGACCTCAGGTCTTGCCCAATAAATGTCGGGGTGACTGGTGGGGGACCCTTACGGAGTTAGCAAGTGTACACGATTGTTAAAGATGTTGATGGTAAGCCCTGGTGAGCCCAAAGAACTTCCACATTGAAGCAAACCCACTTGATGAATCGAGCCATTGCCCCGGATAGACATTGCCATAATGTAGAATTCCTCTACATCGCTTACCTGATGGGAGTCGCTTCGCTTTTGTCGGCTTCCGAAGCGTGTCATGTTATCAAATATAGAGCTTGCTTATATATAAGCGCTTGGTTCGCGTGTACCGGCGCAAACCGAGTCGAATTAGTCCAATACAAAACTGGACTTCGAACCATAAGTATGTATTTCGATCAAAGCACCATCAGAATCATGTTCAGCCTAAGCAGAGAAGTTGACTCCTTGTGCTAACGGCGCCTGGTTTGAGAAGTTGACTGCGAATAATTGACTGAGCAGGAGGTCATTAGAAAGAACAAAGAACATACTGGTACACGCGCTCCATCGCACATACTGCTTCCACGCGTCCCCACCTGATTCACGTCCCCTGGGATGATTAAGTAAGTTTTTCATGGGAATTCAGTACAACATGATGAAGAATCACCATCCAGTGCTCTACATGTGATCACGCAATGAGATGAGCTGATGAAGATGGACGAGAATGCACAAAGCCGACCTTGTTTCCGCCAAAAGCTGCACCGATTTCTGCACCGCTAGTGCCCACATTGACCTGTAAAAGGTTTCACAGTTCGTCAAGGAAAGCGGTGAGTCTAGTAATTCCACCTACATTGACGATCCCAGTGTCGGAACCGCTTGGCCCAATCCATTTACCCACGTTGCGGACATCGCGAGTCCACAGACTACTCGAAAGTCCCTGCACAGCAACACGTTTACTTTAGTCCGGAGCGTTCAGATGAGAGATCGTACGAACTTGAGGCACAGCATTATTCCATTCAATCGCTTGATCTAGCTCATCAAAGATGCCCACGTTCAGAATAGGTGCGAACACCTCCGTTGTCCAAAGAGGGTCGGACATGTTAACCGATTTGGGAACAGAGATGGTAGGTTCTACAAAGTTACCGGCGCTGAAGGGTGCATGGTCGTATTTATTCCCTCCAACCAATATCTCCGAACCAATTGATTTGAGGTTTTGAATGGCGTTGTTATAGGTATCACAGGCGGCGCGGGTGTGCAATGGGCCCAACAGGGTCTTCTGTTCAAGTGGATCACCAGGTTTGACCGAACGGTACAGTTTCTCAAGCCGCTCCAAGAATTCAGGGGCAATGGAACGGTGCAGATACAATCGCCGAGTTGACGTGCACCTTTGACCGGCGGTACCTATCGCACCAAAGCCCACAGCTGGAACCGCAAGAGAAAGGTCTGCATCTGGCATGATAATAGAAGCTATCCAGAGGGTATCAGTGTTCCAGAATCCCACACTTTTGGAGCGACGAACCATTATTACCACCGAGCTCTAGAATCGACTTCCCAAATCTTGATATTACGGCTTGACCAACGATACGGCCAACGCGCTCGCTACCAGTGAACGATACTAAAAATAGTCAGTCACCCTCAACGACGGTGGAACTCAGGGGCCAGTACCTAACTCAACATTGGAATTATTAACTAATGCTTCCCCTGTGTCCGCACCGCCAGTCACGAGACTAGCAACGGCGCCTGGAATACCATTGGCTTCCAATACACGGGATATGATCTTTGTTACAGCAATGGAGCACAGAGGCGTGGTGTGTGATGGCTTCCAAATTGTCCCATTTCCGGAGGCCATAGAAAGGGCCAAATTCCTAGGTACACATGCTTTAGAGATACAATGTCAGGTACACCCGGAGACCACGTACCACCCATAAACGGCGACAGGGAAATTAAAGGCCGAGAGAACGGCCACAACGCCTAATGGGTTGGGTACTAGATTTAGAATGTCAGCAATGCGTTGTTGGTTAGTTAAGCACCCGATTTCGTACCTTCAAGGATCGAGTGTTCAGGTCGTTCCGACGCAATGAGCCGCCCATTCATCATTCTCGATAGGCCAACAGCATAATCACACTGATTGAAACTAGTTAGCGTTACTAAGCCCAGTAAGAAACCCTTTGGATTCAGACCCACGATGTCAATAAACTCTTGAACCTCACCAACACCTTCTGTTCGGATTTTACCCATTTCCAAAGTGACAAGCGCTCCAAGTTCGTCGCGCTGGTTAACGCACTCAGCCAAAGCGAAGGTGCCATGTGTCATGCTCCGGGAAACTTTACCTTGGCGGCGAGAGCTTCACGTATTTGCCTTACAATCTCCCCGCGTTTAGGTGCGGGAACATCTGTGGACGATAAATAACAGTATGTGGAGCATTACACCACAATAACTCACTGCGGAAGATAGTATAAGCCTCTCGCGTCCGTTCCAACGCTTCGTGCAAGTCTTCCTTGGACGTGGTTCTGATACGAGCTAGCTCCTCGCCTGTCGTTGGGCATGTCGACACCATGATCTCGCCGGAGCCACGCCATTGTCCGTCGTACACGCCATGCACCTCGGCTTCCGGATTGATTCCCAACGCGGTAAGCACACTAGAAGCGCGGGTAGAGAGAGCGCGAGCGGCGACAATACGCTTTGGAACCCGGATTATCTGTCTTGCGGTAGACAACATAGTACGAGAGGTGAGCTCAAGTGTAAGTAGAAGCTGAGGACGTTGGCTCCTTGCAACAACTACCACAGGCGCCCTCAAGATCCGTCTTGTAAATGGCACGTGCCGACCGGTAATTCCACCCAGAAGCGGGCCCCAGCTTTCTGCGCTCCTGCGTGCAATTCACACCAAATTTCCGGTTCAAGGGAGAGCATCAACTGTCATAGGTTACGCGAGTACAAAGCTACAAAGGCGACGGGGAGGACAACTCCTTGGTACTTGTTATGCCAGGGGTTTCCCATAAGAGCCTAATGACATGTGACTGACTGGGCTGCTCGGGCAATACGGAAGCGCCTGTGCCTCGATAGAGCTTCGAATCGAACCAGCGAACGGTTCACGAACTGGAATCTCTGTCGGACAAACGCAGCCCACATCCGGGGTAATTGTATTTAGCCCCTGACTGACCCACTCGAAAAGAAATCATCGCGTGTGTTTTGCACCCACCCATGATGGCTAATGGTTAGCAAGCATCGATGAGACAGGTAGAAGAAAATGAAGGACGATACGGATAATGAATCCGCTGTTATCCGAAGAAGCACACGGCTTCACTCTCTAGCGGGTATGCATTTCCCGGAATATTCATGGGCCAGCAGGTTCTGAAAAGAGCGTATTGTATCATCTACCCCGAGTAGATGCACAGTGATGATCTCATCAGCACTCTAATGTGTGATTTCATTCAAGGGAGAGAACATTTACGGCTGCGTGTTCGTGCGTGTGGGTATTCTGCCGCCACGCCATCGAGCAGTTTATGCAACTCCAGGGGACCGACCTCTGGAGAGCGTGGCAAGTGGCTTACCAGCCAGCCAGTGCTCTTCTCGAGGCACATGCTACACAACTGACTTTCGAAGGCAGCGACAATGGTTTGACAAGGAGACTGATCTTGACATGCCGGAAACCCGACATGTGCTCCGAGACATACATCCAACCGCTCAATGTCGACGTCGATGAGTATACCCCAAATATGTCCATATGACCTACAGCCCTATCTCGTCCAGCCGACGACCAGAGCATAATGACAAACTGCCAACTAGAGATCTCCAAAAAATGACATATCTTCCACCACCAATGCGTTCTTCTTCCCTTTCTTTTTTGTTGTTTCTACAGGGTCTCGTTCCTGGTTTCGTTTCCGCCTGATGGACGCTTGTACCCCACGTTGCCACTCCCCCTTCTTCCCGGATTCCCGAGCGGGAGCCTTTGGAGCCGATTTACCCTGGCTATGTGTGTCCGAACTGCCAGCCTCGACATCACTATCACGCTCGACAACCACAGCGCCCTCCATCTCATCGCTCTTGCCGTCATGGATAAATGCCATCAGGTCTGTCAGCCTCAAGCCCCCCTCATGTCCCACGCTCCCGACCCACCAATGCCCTCGAGAAGCGGAGTCATGATCATCCTCATCACTGGGGGAATCACCGGCAACATCGCCTGTCTGTCCTTTTGCCGTATTGATTCCCTGCCACTCGCCTTCTTCGTCATCATGTCCGTCTTCCATGCCGATACTTAGCTGCGCTTTCCCAGCACCCACAGCAATTCTCTCTACAGGCCAGTCCCGATGGTCAGCCACGATCCCCACCAGTTTTGTAGGTAGTATCTGCACTGCTCGCACATATCCGTCTGAGGACCCTGTCAAAATAGTGCTTGCAGTATCTATTTCAGGCAGATCTGACGGAAGGTTGCATAGGGTGTCAACTGATAAGGGATGCCTAGAATTTGCCCTCATTCTCAGCCCTACGGCCCACTATACAAGGGTTAGACTTACCCGGGGATTCTATCTACGCAGTCTTTCCACCCACTACTGCGGTTAAAAACTGAAAGCATTCCCAATTGTGTTCCTGTTACGATCTTAGATGCGCTAGATCGGATCTCAGTGATATTCTCATGATAGGCCAATGAGAACAAGTGATGCAGAACACCCATCTAAGGACGAGTGTCCCTAAACGTGATGCAGGCGACCTCAGGCATCGGGGGACTATGGTGGACTCGTTCGAGTTCATCCCTTGCGGATATGCCACTATACAGTCGCCCGGATGGTATGGGGGAGATAATGGAAGAAGCAGAATCGATGGAGCACACTCACCCCTTTATCGCGACAATGGAAAGAAGCTCGTCTTCTTGATCCTCGGATTGCGCAACAGGTGTGGGCTTTTTGGAGCGAATATCCATAACGGAAAGTGTGCCATCTGCGCTGTGATATTCAATTGAGTTGGATCAATTCGAATAAAGGGGACGCCCGCGCCGTGTGAGAATGCAAGTGATGCACCACTGAACAGCCAGCGCACAAGAATTACCAACCTAGTGGCTACGAGCTGCCTGCTGTCCAGCCACAAAAAGTCACTGATATAATCAAAATGATGCGTATAGGTCCGAATGGAATCCCTCTGCCGGGGATCCCACAACTGTTCAGCATGATGGTTGAGAATTCTTAGGAAGGTGTCGGCATATTGCTGTGTACCACAAACCTTGATTACGCCCTTCGTCATCACCAGTGGCTAATAGCCACGGCGCGAGATGCTTTACACGGTTTATGGCATATCTTTATGAGCTAATGATATTAGTTTGTGGTGAATGTCAGGAAATAACCCCTCCATGGAGAGGACTCACTCATGTGCACCGGCGCGAGTTTCGATTTGCTCGGTTAGCGTATCTATAGTGCTAGGGAGATGGTAGGCGGTATCACAGCATGAAGGAAGAAAGGATCACTCACTGCAGCGCCTTTGACTTGCCAACTGCATACAAGTGCGACCCATCCTCATTTATACTCAGTCCACGGCAAGATCGCCTGGAAGGTCGCAACGAAAAGACGTCCTTGTGATTGCCCTGTTCATTATAGGCAAACGCCTTAACGTATCCCGTCAAGAGTCCTGCATATACGGTTGAGAAAGTCGGATGAAAAACGATGTCGAATATCTGCGTGTCGACAGGGATTTCTGGCATAATTTTGCAAGTAAAGGCGCTTTCCAATGAAAAGAAAAGGGCATGTGACACTGTGCCATGCACGTGACTAAAGCCCAAAATGGAGTTGGCCACTGTCACAGTCTCGATGGATTCTCTCAGTGTGCGTTAGACGCCAGAATACCTACACGACATCTGACCATTTGTACAGCTAAACCTCATTCTGGAGAGCCACCATCTCTGGCACAAAGATGATGAATACCTAAGAATAGTTTCATGAACACCCCTCAGCTCAGTCACCGTTAACACTCAATCCCCCGTCAAACCCTCATCTAGACAGGCTTCTGGAAGTCGTTGGCGTTCGCGCAAAGCCATCAAACACCCATTTGCATCACCTCCCATCGTTAATCTTAGGCTAAAGCCAGAGCTCACCTCGGCCTTTAAAGCCACATCACGATCTGACTGGCATTCTATCCCCGACTTTTCTAAAGATGTCCGACCTGACATCGGAAGGAACCTCGTGGACATCACCATACTTACACTTCACCATCTGTGCTGCCACGTTGCCATCATCATTCTATTTGTTCATTTATTCTCTCTTCCGATCACTGGTATATGTATTCACCCAGCTCAGGTCCCCAGGATGAATGGTGGTATGTTTCTGGCCGAGCTACTCCCGTGCGACTGAAAACTATGCGTTGGACGGAGTCATTTGTGACCGCACCCCTGAAGCTGACCCACAGCTAGCTAACGATGTTAGACCTAGGAAAGGAACCCGATGATCGACAGTTACTAAGTTTTCGAAGAGAGCTGTACATGCGATCTCCTGGCTTGTCGGGCAGGATAATATGAGAGGTGCCGACACACAAGGTTGACGAAAATTAGCTTGGAACTGAACCAAACAAGGCCCGATAACATGGGAACAGCTGAAACGACGCGAAAGAAGGTCGTTCGTCCAAAAATATACAGGCTCAAGCCAAACCAGCCACAAGAAGTCAAAAGGAGCCGAGCTCATCACCCTACAAACGCATTGTCTATTATAAAAGCAAGATACTTACTTGGTGCGTCTGTATTACATTGTACTCCTGCCGGCTGCCTTATTGCAACCCGAGAAAGCGATTTCGATGCAAGCTACCCCACCTGGTCGGCCCACCGAGACCTCTCGCAACGTACCAGCCCTCGCTACGAAAATCGTGCGTTGTGTATTACTTGAGGCGCAACCTCCACCAGTGAGTGCGAGAATATTAACCTATAATTGACTCGTCCTACTCGTGTGGACGCAAGTTCAGATAGATACTGCGTTCGGAATCTGTGGAGCAGTGGCTTAGTTGGCCCTTTTTTAGTGAACCAGTCACAGGTGATTTTCAGCTGCACTGCCATATCTTTAAAACCCATACTCGCGATTGTCGAAGAATGACGTGGGGGATATCTCGTACCCATAAGAGACCCTAGATGCATCAACGGTGGGGATATCGGGGGACCACTCCGTATGATTTCGTTATCTATTCTTAAATAATGCCTATATTCCAGAAAATTTCTTCCACGTTGTATTGCTCCAAGCTATAGCGCACTGGACAGTGTCGTACTATCGGAGTCTCCATCAAAAGGCACTTTGTCATAGACTACCATCACACCCCCTACTCTTCCCAATTTGACCTAGCCTCACACCTTCTTCATGGGTGACCTCTCCGAAAACCTATCCTCCATCTTTCCGGCTTTGCCCCCCGAGATTATCGACTGTATTATCGAGCAGATTGCTCCTTCCCGTATCCGTACCCAAGGAGGAGAAAGACACTTTGAGAGCGTGCTCTCTTGTTTCATCTGCTTGGAGGGAACCTGCCGAACGACATCTCTTCTCTCGCTTCACTATCACCGCCTATTCCAAGCCGTGTGCTTTTGTATCCCTCGCAGTTAACTCTCCTCACATCTACAACCATCCACTCCGACGCATCAGATATTTGAAGCTCGGACAGCCGAGGCTGGCAGGCGTAAGCCATTATATCCTACAGCACCCAGAGTCAGGGAAGCCGCCCAGGGTCTCGATCTGGGCCCCTTGTTTCCACAATTTCTCAACCTGCTAGAAAATTTGTGGGAGATCTGCCTCAACCTACCTGACGTTGCTTGGGATGATTTGACGCACGACGAGTGCCAGTCCATCATCAGGATATTCCAGTTTTATTCTCTGAAGAGGACAATTCTGAATATGAAAGGGGGATTCCCGTTCGCCCTTACGGCTCTTTTCAGACCCAGCCTCCAGTGGATATGTGTAGCAGGTTGCGGGTTCACGTTCAAGGCCCCCCGAGAGCCAGGCTCAGAAGAGCTCTCCAAGTACGCGCCACTGGCATTATACAATTCGACTCCCGGGGCAATCAGATTCTTTGGATCTGGTCTTGCTATTATGTATTAATCGCTCAAGACCATGACACTAAACCTTTACTATCACAATCGGGCACGGCTTCAGCGTCCTCAGATCTTATCGTTGTCGGGTTATGCTTCTTTACATTTGACAATCCTCTTGGAACACTACCCCTTGTTCGAGTATCAATAGCACCGACCTCTCTATCTGGCACCCCGAAGGTCAGGTCCTTATGGGTCCCACCGAGTCCCTCCATGGTGATGGATCTGGAAAACAGAAATCATTTTCTGCAATTGAAGGAGAAGGCTGCTTTCAAAGAATTCAAGATCAACCAGTTTACACCTCACAAGAAGTATTTTTTGTAGCCTTGAGGTAACAATGAGATATGTCAAAGAACCAGTGAACACAGGTTTCTCTTATCCAACGCCCGCCCAGCTACCCGGCGTGAACAACATCACTAGCGGAAAATTCAAAAGGAGGGTAAACAATGTTCTGAGGACAGGATCCGCGAACAGTCAACTTTTTTGTAAGTACGGTACAAATACAACCCTAAGAGAGGTCAAGCATAAAGATAGCCATGCAACGGACGATAGGTAGTTATATATATATGTGAGTAGCTATGTATATATGCAGATGTGAGATTGTACTATGTCAAAGCAAGAAACGAAAGGAATCATATAAAGCACAATGTGAACGAATCACCCATAAAAAGCGAGGAGAAAAGATTAGCTAGAACAGATAATATCAGTACATGTCACCAAGCAAAACCATGCTCAAGTGTCCAGAGGGGTCTACGAATCCGGAAGCTCAAAATACGTCCTGAACATTGACTCGTTCTTCAGTCCCGTCTCGTGTATCACGTTGTGTACATGCAGAAACAAGTTCGGATACCGTCGCGTGAAATATGCCAGAAACCCTTCCGGCATCGGACCCAAGTGCCGTTTGACGTTGTCTGGTAGGTCCTGGTAATGGTGTTTCTGCAAAAGGCGTTGTGGTCACTACGGGCCCGTGCAGGGTAGCAAGAGAGAGGGACTAACCTTATTCCGCAAGGCTCTCAGCAAATCCTGCACCGATTTCCCATCATACTTCCGGAACTTGCCCAGATTCTCAATAAAAATTTTGTCCAGCCTCGAATGCCAAGCATTTCCGACGATGCTAAACGCATCTTTCTCGAGGTGTAGTAGATGTGGATCTTTAGGGTCACGACACATGATCTCAAACCGATCTGATGCGTCCTGTAGGAAGTTAAGTCTGCGGCCTGGATCCCAGAAGAACGGGTGCAGGAGACAAGACGTCGTATCAGGTCTACATGAGTGAGATTAATCAGAGGCTTTGAAAGGTGAAGGAAGAGCACACATACCGTTCCGGAGGTGAAGGATCCAACATCTTCGTAATCAAATTCGCTGCTTCAGTACCCTCCTCTCCAAACCTCTCCAACATGGCCAGATTCTTCGCGTTCTTCATAATATTCACTTCCCGCTCATACCGATCCCCGAATGGATGCCCCCCGCTCGTCAATGTATAATAGTACAAGCACCCCAGCGCGAATATGTCCACACTCTTCGTCAACCGCATTCCCCTTTTCTCCGTCGCACTCCCATTACTCGATGTCGACGCGTTTCCATTGATAGTCGCAACGGACCCTCTCGACGACATGCTCTGATCATCCGAAAGATCATCCAACTTGACCTCCCCACGCAAGATCTCCGGTGCTCGCCATCCAACGGTACCGGCAGCCATCGCCCCATGGGCCGTAGGCAAAAAACTTGTCTGGTCCACATCTAATTTTTTACATAGCCCAAAATCCGAAATCAACATCCTGTAATTGCCTTTCCCGCCACTCCCAGATTTCGCATTAGACACCAGGATATTCTGGGGCTTGATATCTCGGTGCACGAGCTTCAATGCGTGTAGGTGTTTCAACCCGTTTGTAACCTGTCTCAGCGCCTTTTTGGGGTCAAAAGAGACCGCAATGTCGCGCCATTGGTCCCTATCAGGCGTTTCTACGAGATCTGCGAGCGAGGCCGGGCACAGTTCTAGGGCAATGTAAAGGAAGCCCGCGTGGGCTTCTTGGTAGTAGTATCGGATGACATTGGGGTGATCGTCCGATTCTTGGAGGATGCTCACTTCGCGGGAGGCGAGAGTGACAAAATCGATTAGAAGACGTTTGACGGCCACGGCACGACCTTGAAGGGACCCTTGGAAGACTACAGTCCCATGGGACCCATAGCCTAAGATAAAAGTTCAATAGCAGTTTAGGAGGTTATAACGTAGGCACACACCTAGAACGGTATCTGATACGACTAACGACGGTCCGGTAGCGTTGGGCTTCGGCGTCGAAGCGACGATCAATGAAGGTTGCGGTACTGGTGTTTGTGGTTCTGATGCTTCGATTTCGATTTCCTTTCCCTTCCCGCCATCAATCTTTCCATTCACCTTTTCATTATCCTTGTTCCCACTTCCACTTCCACCTGAGGCACCTGAATTAGCTTCATCTCCATTGACGGCCAAATTCTTAGGCTTCTTCGCGCCACGCTTCCCTCGCCTAGTCCTCTTCTTGCTGGGCGTTGCTTCAATTTCTCCACTCTCTAACTCTGCTTCTTTATCAGTTTCATCTCCGGAATCCTTCATGGGAGGCGCATGCTGAGGCGTTGATGGCACAGGTGACGGTGGTGTTTCTTTCTCTGGTTCCAGCCCAACAGGTGGTGCATTCAACGGGATGAGTGGTGGTTCCAGGGTAGTCGGAAGTGCGGTATTGGCAACAGGTAGGGTCTCTGATTTCCCCGCAGATACAGCGGGATCCGCGATCATTGATGCCTCCGACCCTGGAGCGCTCGAACGCTTGGCGAAGAACCAGAAAGAGATCATGCCTAACACCAGTGTGATCCCAAAAGCTTCCCACAACCTGGAACCCGAAGTCGATTTGTGCGGTTGAATATCCAAGGGAGCATCTGTCGTCCGCGGGGTTGAACCTGTGGCCTCGCTTTCGTTATTCTTGACAACGTCAGTGCCAGCACTGACATAGGGCGTTCCAGCGACAGGCTCGGGAGGGCCATCTATTAACCTCCTTATCCTTGTCTCATGTCCGTCACTCTCCTCTAAAATCCTCTCGCCCACAAGACAGCGCCGATCATTCATGATCCGCTCATGGCATTCGAGTTCTTGCTGCGACTTGTTTGATTCCCTACGCTTCCGTATCTCCGTAATATCGTCCACTGACGTTGGCCCATCATCATCTTTGCCGGCATCGATCAAGCGACCCCTGGACTTCTTCTCAGAGTGGCCAAAAGCCACCAGGGGGTAGCGGCCCGGACTCATCGCGAATAAGCTGCCAGTCTCTTCCACGAGGCCAACATAGGCTTTGAGTGTGTTCTTCCTGACTGAGGCCGAAAGGTTTGGAATAAGATCTTGGATGGCGGGACGGGGTTGTAGGAGAACAAAAGGATGAGGTCCAAAGAGTCCATCAGACTTTCGCCGCAAGACATCGAATACAGCGACACTGCAAGGGGTGAATGAGCCGGTAGAGTGAGTGGCCACAAAGAAACATTCTTACACTGGTTCTCTAAACGTCTGACCCCAGAGCAAGTGAGAATTGGGTGTTTGAACACTGTTCATAGACGATTTGGCTTTGAAAGAGATGATCTCCCCATTGGAAGAACTTTGGATATATACGTTGTCCTTTGTGTGCCGGTATATTGACTGCATGTGGTTATCTTGTTTGTTAGGACCATAAACGGAGAAAGATAAATTTTGAACTTGTGGCCGAACAGAAGGAGGGCCTTGCTGGTTGGGGCGAATGAATATGGATACATGGTAGTCTGCAACCCGAGTTGAGAAAAGCCGAAGCGGGAAGGCCGATCCACACACCTGTGCGACCAATATACACTTCTGTTGGCGGAGCCTTTTGTGGTTTGCTTCCATCTAACTCATCCAGATCTAGCTCGGTATAGTCGTCCTTGAAATCCTCAAATTGGTCCCAAGGGCATTCAGAATTGAACGTTGCTTTAATCTTTCCCGTCTCCAACTCGACCACCAGCAAAGACGTCTCTTTCTTCCCTACAAACATCCGACGATCCTCGCCTCCCGGAAAACTAAAGGGAGACATGTCAACGAGCTCCTGCATCGAAAATGGGAAGCGCTGCAGCGGACTGGAGGGGTTGGCCATAACGTAGATATCGCCCGACTGTGGCTCAATGATGTACACTTCTTGGTGTACATTCTCGTCTGTGATCTCCGGATCGTAATCAATGTGGCTTGTCCTAACGAGTGGTGATAGTGCAGCTGGAGTGGCTGTGCTAGGAGTGGAATACGGAGCCATCGACCAGAGAGAGTGCCCGGAGGTGCGATTAAGGGCATGAAATTTTCCGTCTACGGAAGCAAGGAGGACAATGTCCAGAAGCTCTAGGTCTTCCAGCAGGTCTGCGTCGCCGTCCGGGAGCTGTGTTGGCGGTACGTGGTGATATTGTGGTTGCTGCGGGCGCGGATGTGGGTGTTGACGCTCAACGAGCGCATGGGGTGCTTGTTGGGTGGGGCGCAGAGTAACAATCTCTGCGGCTACTAGAGCAAGAAGCGATAGGATGAGATAGAGTAGAGGAGCCATCAGCGGACATTCCGTGGGCTCTGGTAGGAGGAAACAGCCTAGGCGGAGTCGTCCACCACACCAATCATTTGTTGTCTCTTGTTTGGTCTGCTACTTTTATTTCCTCCAAGTACAGTCTCTCACGCCCTGTCAGCTTGAATATTATCCATCCGGACATCGCCCACGCTCGCGTCTCGCAGGTGGGAACACACCATCAGTGTTTACCATCCTTGCCGCTCGTCGTTGCTACCCGACCAGTGCGTAGACGGATCCCCTGTGCGGGCGGACAAGAACCGCCTCCTCACCCCAGAACCCTGCGACAGTCTTCAACTCAATCTTTAACAGATCTGCACCAGGCTCGGATATTAAAAACCATCCCCTTACATGTGTGAAGCCGACCCACTTCAGACACGCACAATCCATGAGCCTCTCTCTTGTGTACAAAGTCTCGGAGACACCATGAGAAAACACGGCAATTGCACATCTGCGGGTGTATTAGACATACTTGACCATAGTGCTATGCGCACAAGCACCTAACCACCGCCAAACCATGGTTAATACCTCTTTCGCCCATAAAACTGGCCTAATTCCAATGCAATGCTAACTTGACGTAGGACCTGCTCTTGAGGGTCGTGTTGAGAATGGCACATGCTGCAACCTGAGTCTGGACTACGTTCAATGGGCTTGATATTTATCCTGCCAGTTCGTGTTTGTCGTGGCCTCCGCACCTGACAAGGGATCCCTGACAACGATTGACAACGCAGGGCGTTTTTCCGCTTGCGACTTTGGACCTGAATACATTGGATGGAAACTTTGAAGCTGACCTCACCAACTTGTAGACCCTAAAATAGCCAATTGACCATTCGCCAGGACTTTTATCAAATTCGCATAGATCTTTCCAGCAGTGAACATACAGAACCAAACCACAGAAGAGCGTGGGCACGGAGGGAGATGATATGGTAACCGCAAACCAATGGGCCTCCGGGCATTCATATGTGACGTTCCCACACGATCATCCTGGTTTCAGTCGTCAGTGAAGGATCCCAGACCACGCAGATCCGTGTGTTTCTTGGGAGTGCGCCTATATATGTAAGTGAGAAAATTAGGTTCGACTTCAATGTCTGTACAAATACTTGAACAGATCATGTCAAGGAGGACAGCACCTCTCAGGATCCAGGAATGGCAAAAAGAAAAGAATTGCACCACTGAGGCGCTTATTTTAATAACTCGGATATTGAAGACGCAGCTCATTGAAACTTTGGGCACCGAGATTGTTACAAGTATTGAATGACAAGAACAGAAATACGAACTTACAAGGATACCCACACACGACTCGAAGAAGAAAAAAATTGTGTAGGGCGAAGGCTGCTAAGCGGTATAAACCTAGTAAATCAAAGCAAGTATCCTAGGTACCCCGCCACATGAGAATGCATATAAGACATATCTATCACCATATAGCAGTCACTAGTGTCTGTTTTTATACGTAGATCTAGCCATTACGCTCACACAATATCTCGGGGGGCGAATAAAGGCCTAACGAAAAAATAATTGTTCTTAGGCAACGGTAAAGGTTATAGAAAGTGGCTCAAGAAAGTGACAACAAAAAAGAGGGAGTGAAGTGTATAAAAATAATGACAGATCAAGAGGAAGGAGCCTCGTTCCCGCGAGATACGTGAAGAGCGGCAACCAAGTGGAGAAGTATGCAGTAGGCTTTGTATGCCGCACTGACTGGCTCACATAGTGAGGACATGCGGGTCCTCGAAAAAAGCTTGGGGGGCATTGAGTAATTCTGGGAGGCGCCTTCCTTAGAAGGGATCTCCATTCTACTCAGGCCAATAGTGTCCCAAAATATCGAGTCCCAAGAGGAAGGTATGGGTGGTCTCCACCACAAAATAGCAACACTGGAAGGCGAAAGTCTCTTTGTCAGTCTCTTCTACGAAGCCAACATGGACTTTAAGTGTGTCTTTCCTGGCTGAGACCGGGGGGGTTAGTTTCGGATGGCGGGGTGAGTTGTAGAAAGACGAATGGATGAGGCTCTATGAGTCAGTCGGACTTTCTTATACTGATTCTTTAAACGTCTGACGCCAGAGTAAGTGAGAGTTAGGTGCTTGCACACTGCTCATGGACGATTTGGTTTCGAAGCAGATAATCTCTCCATTGGATAAGCTTTGGATATTCATATTATCCTTCATATGCCGGTTTATTGACTGCATGTGGTTATCTTGTTTGTAAGGACCATAACCGGAGAAAGATAATTTCTGAGCTTGTGGCCGAACAGGAGGGCCAGGCTTGTCGGGGTGGGTGAATATGGATACATAATAGTCTGCAACCCGAACTGAGAAAAGCCGAGACGGGAAATTTAATCTACATACCTGTGCGACTAATATACATTTCTATTGACGGTGCTTTTTGTGGTTTGTTTCCACCTAAATCGTCTAAATTTGGCTTGGTATAGTGATCCCCAAAATCCTCAAACCGATTCTAGGAGCGTTCAGAATTTGACGTTGATTTAATCTGACTGCTCTTTTTCCCTACAAATATTCGACGATCTTCACCTCCCGAGAAACCAACGGGGGACATTTCAACGAGCTCTTGCATCGAAAATGGGAAGCGCTGCAATGGACTGGAGGGGTTGGCCATGACATAGATATCGCCTGACCATGGTTCAACGCTATACATTTCTCGGGATACACTCTCGTCTGCGACCCCCGGATCGTGGCCAATGTGGTTCGTCCTACCGAATAGTGGCTGTGACGGGAGTGGAATATGGAGCCATCGACCAAGAGTGCCCGGAGGTGCGATTAAGGGCATGAAAATTTCTGTCTACAGAGGCAAGGAGGACGATATCCAGAAGCTCTAAGTCTTTCGGCAGGTCTGCGCTGCCGTCCGGGAGCTGTGTTGGCAGTATGTGCCAGTGGTATTGTGGCTGCTGCGGGCACGAATGTAGGTGTTGACGCTCAACGAGCACATGGGGTACTTTCTAGGTGGGGGGCAGAGCGACAGGACAAGACAGAATATAGGAGCCATTAGTGGACATTCTGTGGGCTCTGTCAGGAAACAGCCTTAGGCGGAGTCCACCACACCAATTATTTGTTTCCTCTTGGGTCTGCTACTTTATTTGCTTTGTGACCGAGACAGACGTGGCTCGGACGTGGCCTTCTGCTAGCACCCCTTAACTTCCTCGCACGCACTGTCACCTTGAATATTGTGCATCTGGATACCGCCCATGCCCGCGTTTCGCGGGTGAGAATACACATCGGCGTTTGCCAGCCTTGCTGCTCTTCGCTGTTACACTTAGCCACTGCGTAAATGGATCCCCTCTGCGGATAGGAACTGCCTCCCCACCCCAGAGCCCTGCGACAGTCGTCATCTCAGTCTTAACGGATCGACACTACCCTTACATGTGTAAAACTGACTCGTTTCAGACACGCACAATCCACGGGCCCCTCGCACACAACATCTCGGAGACACCATGGGGAAACGCGACAGCTGCACGTCTGCGGTGTATTAGACATACTTGGCCATGGCGTCATGCACACGAGCACTTAATCACCGCCAATATCATACCTGATACCTCCTTCACCCATTAAACTAGCCTAATTCCAACGCAGTACGAACTTGACACAGGATCTCCTTTTGAGGGACTACTACCGTCACTTGCGTGTTGAGAATGGTGCGCGCTGCAGTCTAGACTGCGTTCAACGGGCTCGATGTTCGCCCTGCTAGGTTATGTTCACCGTGGCCTCCGCACCTGACATAGGCCTCTGATAATGATCGACAACACAAATGTATTTCCGCTTGTGACCTCGGACCTGAATACATCGGATAGAAAATTTGAAGCTGACCTCATCACCCGCATTGCAGATCCTAAACAACCAATCGTTCGTTCACTAGGACCGTTATCAAGTCCGTATCGGCTTTACTAGCAGTAAGCATGCAGAGTCAAACCACAGAGGAGGTGGGCATGAAGGGAAATGACATGCCAGCAGCTGCGAATCAATGAGCCCCCGTGCAAGTTTCGGCTAGTAAACGAAGAAAAGAATTCCGAGCCATACAGATCCGTGTGTTTCTTGAGAGTGCACCTCGCCTAGCCCTTGTTACGAGCTGCTAATCAACTCGGTTATGCCATGCTGCAGAAGAGCCTGGTCGTACTCGCAAAGTAGACTATAGACATCGTGATAAGCACATCGCACATTTGCTGACCCCCTCTAGTGTGTGCAGACACCAGAGTTTTCTGGCCTTCCTAAAGCCATATGCCTATATATACAAGTGAGAAAATCAGGTTTGACTTAAGCGTTGACACAAGCGCTTGGTGGAATACGCCAAAGCGGACAGCACCTCTAGGAGACGAAAAAAAGGAGAGCCTGAAAGTTCGCATGCCTTACAGTGAGGACGATCCTTTGAATCCATCGATACGCATGAGAGGATTGATTGCACCGCTGAAACGGCCAATTAAAATGGATATCAAGAGATGGCACATTAAAAAATTGTGTACTAAGATCGCTATATCGAACGACAATAACACGAACACCGTATAGGATTCAAAAGGCCGCCAGCTTGAACGGTACAAGCGATATAAATGCAAGGGAAAAGCAAGCCTCCTGGATACCTTCCCGTCATATGGAAATGCGTGTAACACACACGTGCATGTCGCCACGTATCAATTATGGGGTTCCAGAATTTACCGCTACCGCTACCGCACCACCCGCTACGCTACCGTATGCTACCGATAACTGCCGCACCCTACCGATACACTGCCGCTACATTGCCACTTCATTAGGGTCACCTTTAAGGTGTCAAATTGAAGTCTAACGTGCCTCAATTAGTCTCATAGGTCTCTAAAATACAAATATGAACGACGTGTCTACATTTAATCAGACTTTGCACCCAATGACAAACCCAGTTGTACTTCAGTATTATAAAAGTCTTTCTCCCCTATTAGAAGCTCAGAGTGGTACATGATGAATCCTACTTCTGTTGCAATATTTGAGTTAGGATCAGGGAGGAAAATAATAGAAATCAACTTCTTCACCTTTGTGTAGCAGGGGTGTAGCAGGGGTGTAGCAGGGGTGTAGCGCCTGTGTGGCACCTGCGTAGCGGGTATGTACCGGCACGTAGTGGGCATGTAGTGGGCACGTAGCAGGTGTGTAGCGGGTATGTAGCGGGTGCGTACCGGGTACACAGTGGGTAGTGGTGGGCGCACAGTGGGTGCACAGTGAGTACACAGTGGGTATGTGGCGGCACTATAGTAGCACAGTAGCAGATACATGGCAGTAGTGTGGTGGGATCACAAATATGATTGAGGTTTGTGTTGTTCCGAACCAAATATTCAACTGAACCACTAATTAACTCAGAGCCGAGGCTCTATATTGATATTTGTAGGGTAACTAAGTGTTAAAAACAAACCTGATTGCTGCCTGCCGTTGGCCACTGCCGTAGTACCAGTACTAATGAGCAGGTTATTGAGAAAATACACAGATAGTGTATGATGAAGGTGTAGAATGGCCATGATAGCAGTTATGTAGCGACTGTGTAGCGATACTGTAGCGAGGATGTTTTGGTAAGGTGCGACACCGTAGCGCGAGGGTGCGGTAGCGGTAGCGGTAAATTATCGATACCCATCAATTATTAGTGCCCTTTTTTTATGCAGCTCTAGCCATATTATACTCACGCAACTGAACGGTCAAGATACCGAGGAGCAACACATCTACACAATATCCTAGGAATGAACAAAAGGTCGACGAAGGAAGAATCGTTCTCGGCCAGCCCAACGAAAGGTAATGATAGATATAGAGTACCCAGACTCTCAACCTTGGTAAGTGATTTTGTCCTGTTATCTCGGGTACCGCACCCCTAAACTCAGAGCCAAGCAAGCAGCAAGCCCGGGCCGAATCCGGGGCATAGGAAATGAAACGGGGAAGAGAAGCACCAAGCCTTCTGTGGCAAATGCCTTGAGGCAGCCAAAATTGACCCGGATCACAATTTTACTGGAGAAGACATAAAGGAGGCCCAGTTAGTATGTGAGTATGGAATAGCCTCGAGTTTAGCCCGTCCTTCTGAGACGGGCCGTATGTTTGCGATATTTCCAAAGCTGTCTTGTCTCTCCAGCACATTTGCGAATCACGGAGAATGAGAGAAGATCGGTATCACTCCGCGGAACTACTTTAAATTTAACCTGCATCGGTTCACCCAGGACATCGCCTCGAAGGACGTCGTCTTTCACATCATAGATCAATCATTCAAATACAGGGAATCCTCACTTGATCCATAGTAGTATCACTCTCAATTAGCGTATGGCAGAATGTATGAGCCGTGTCTCCGACCCACCGGAGCTCGACAGCATTCCACTTGGTGGGTATGCCGCTCCCGAGGTTTCGACCTGGGAAATTGGAGTAGCATAGGAGTCCATATTAAAGTATCCTGTCATCCTAACCCAATACACCCTGCCTAGTGTTCAATTCTGGAGCATCATCATGATGCGTAAACAAGGCATCATTTATTGGGGATATCTATTCTGCGTGGTATCATACTAGGTCGATTGGAAGCAATACATCACAATATTGAGTGCCTGATTGGGGGCCGGGGCTGAACATGCGGCATCGTCAGTTCCAAGCATCTCGTTTCCGGAGGCAACGGAAGAAGGATGACAATACTGCGGCCCATAAGAGTCTGATCATAAGCTGCTTACTTCACATCCGGGCAAGTCATTATTTTGAGGGAGAAACGGGGACGAGGCCCATAATTCTAAGTAGTTGAGTATGAATGGCACTATTCCCGAAATACATTATCCCTGATACTCCGAGAAGCTGGTGACGGATATTTGCAACCACATGATAGCTGCCCTACTGCACCCCATCAAACGACTATCTGCTTTTTACGTCACAATGCATGCGCAACAACTTAAGTTCGGCACGGGGATTCTTACTGTCTCCCGCCCTGATTAGGCCATACTTTGACCAGCTGTAGTTCTGGCCTGCACTCTCTGAGTTCAAGCTAGACCCCTGAAACGCTTGACTGCTTTGGATGTGTTTCCGCTGGGATGCTAGGCGTGGGGATGTTGAATGGGAGTTCAATTAGTATCATCTTCAACATTGCGCCTGCCTGTAAAAGTCAAATAGTCGCCCAACAAGGTCATCGTCGGGTTGGCATGATTTCTCTCCTGTAACATCGGGTAACACTTGAGGAGTGGCCTGTAGACGGACATCGGCACGTTAAAAAAACAGAGCGTGGTAGCTGCTAGTATGGGTGTATCAAGATATAATTATCCTGTGTTCTATCTGTATTCGTTGTGGTCTCGATCGTCAAGCAAAGGCTGTGGGTCTGTGCATTCTTTGCCATTACGTCCCCGTCTGAGACGCATCGCAAGCTGCTCATTTCATGTGACTTCGTAGAAACTTAGAAAAGGGTTAGAATGGTCAGTTTGGGGCTCCGAAAATGAAAGTGTGCGTTTATTCAATGTATGGAATAGCTACATCACACCTCCGGTGTACTACAGTGTACTACTCGGACAGTCACTCACTGCGTTCCCACCCAGCCATTCTCGACCTGATGCCATCAATGTTAATAGACGCTCTGACGCAACACGTCTTTGCGCTGGCCAAGGAGAAGTTGAAACTTCGATGCGTCCTCTTCGGCTGAGTGACAAAGGATGACACTGTCTTTTTCCACATCCACTCGATCTATTTGCTTCAAAGTGCCTAGAGATGCATGGAAATACGTGCAAATAGCTAATTACAAAAAATTATGGTAAACAAGCCAGCAAAAAATGAGATATCAATGTTTGTCCGACCTCCCAACAGGCCATAGGAGGGAAACAAGGACGTTCAGATACTCGAACACGATTTAGAGGGTATACACGTCAGAACATAAGCAAAGATTTTCTGGACAACTCAAGTGATATAAACTACAGACATGTGGAGCCAGTCGTTTTAAGGTATATCATTTGAAAGTGCAAGATAACATAGATAATCCATATCCGAGTCTACTGCGGCCCCATTTACAGCTGAGTGCTTTTATAGGCTTGTGAGATGAATCCTATGGAGCAGAGAGGTACCAGCAATTACGTTTTCCCCTGAAATTTCTATGGCGTACAAACTTCAGCCTGACATCTTTCCTCACCAGTTGTCCTTGGTTATGCGCTTAATATTCCTGGAGGGCCGAATAATTATTTCCTCTATCCGAAGCAGGGCCTGTCTCATATATATTTGGAGTTTCACATCACAACACTATCCAAATCTTATTTAATTCCACTCTCTCTTGATATTGGGTTTCAAATCTAATGTATGGAGTTATTCCGTCGTGCTTGAACACGAGAAAATTTGATGAGTGACCACCTATTGAGGTACAATTGGACGAGGAAGGGGCTGCTTGTCAATGTGGCCTCCAAGTGATAGCCAGAACCCTATCTCTGACCCGTCACCCTTTGGAATTATGAATAAGTCGGACGGTATGTCTATATTCAAAGAATTTGCGACTCACAACAAATGTACTTGGGAATCCAGGATCAAAGGGAAGTACACCTTCGAGATACTTGATTTGCTCATCTGAGAGTTTGATGCTCAGTGCCTCAATATTCGCCAATAGGTGCTCAACCTTGCGTCCACCGATGATAGGGAACACATGGGGCGTTTTATGCATCACATATGCGATGGCGACTACTTTTGTGTTAGTACATCTGTTGAAGACCCAGTTTGCGGAAATATACCGGAATTAATATTCTGCGTTCCAACTTCTTTAGCAACTTCCAGTAACGCGTGGGATATCTTCTTCTCATCTTCGGTTCTCTCCCATGACCCATCCAAACCCCGGCGACCATGTTCGCCCGTTTCCCGGCGTTTCGCTTCTTCTTCATCGGTTCTGAACTTTCCACCTCCAACAACACCCCAAGGAGATAGCGCCATACCTGATAATAACAGTGTGAAGACAACCCTTTTTGCTTGATGTGTTGAAATAGGACCTACCCTCGGCTCTTGCCATTGGTATAATATCACGTTCAAAGGAACGTTTCATGACATTCCATTCGCCTTGGTACACACTAAATGGCGTCAGGCCATGGTCTCTGGCATATTGATTCGCTTTGGCAACAATCCATGCAGGGGTGTCGGAAATACCCTAAGAGGTGAGCGATAGTTAAAAGCCGTGAGCGCCGGACAGATTGATTGGGGGGGTGCGTACCAAGTACAATACCTTGCCTTGTTGAACAAAAACGTTTAAGGCACGCATGATTTCTTCGATGCTGGTCTCCCAGTCCCACCAGTGAACATAGAGGAGGTCAATATAAGAAGTACGGAGTTTCTTCAAGGAGGCTGCGACGGATATATGCATCGACTTGGTGCTGTTTCCACTGTAGAATATCTTCTGCTGGATGGACGTGTCCCTCATTTTGAATGGATGTGTGTACTTTTGTTTAAGAGTCAGTAGTTAAGTCACTTTGTTAGGTAGTGCCTCACCTTTGTCGCAATGAAAAGTTGATCACGAATGCCTCTCTTTTCAGCCCATTCACCGATAACCATTTCCGACATCTCATCCTGGCTGCACCCTTTGATGAGTCCCGTTTCCTAATTGTGAGTCGGTGTGGCACGTACTAGCTACTAGCAGTATCAATAAAATTACCGCCGTTGTCAAAGTACGCATCGAGGAGTTTGAAACTGGCTTCTTTATCCATAGCGTTCATCAATTCCGTCCATTTATCTCCCAAGTTCATTGCGCCAAAGGCAAGCGGGGAGACGTGTACCCCAGCATTGGAAGAAAGAAGCCTGTAGCGGCCCAGGGCTGTTTTGGGAGGAGGGGGCAACTGGAACAGCGACATGGAGGTGGAGGAAATACCAAAAAATTGTCTGTAAAATATCTTTGTCTGTAGGACATCTTATATACTCAGAGAGGATTGTCATACAAAAAGCGGCCGTCCTCGTTACGCGTCCTGCGATGCCAAGCCCCGGCTGCAAAATCAATGCGAGGTGACTGAAAGAAGGGTGTAGAAGCCTTGGGGCCGTACTCGTTACGCGTCCTGAGTGTCGAGTCTCGGCTGTAGAATCGCTGCTAGACGGCTAAAAATAACTCAGGTGGGGATAGTCATGACTAACGCGTGTATTAGCACTATTGAATTACGGAGCAACTTTTGAAGCGGTCACATAGGGGAGTGAGCGAAGAAACCCTGAAATAAACATGAAGTCTTCATCCACATGGTGGGCATTAAAGCAATGGTACATGAAAAGAGTGTAGGGTTATTGCGTATTTTGGAGTTGGTTATAATCGTTAGAGGCTGGAAGGTGTCTGTGCTAGACTTGGGTAGTACCCATTCTTGTTAGTGCTAGAGGTAGAACACAGATTGAACACAGATTCAGCATCCCCCGGGTGAAAGATGTGTAAAATTAGTAGTTGGCATGAAGTAAGACCCGATAAGTCGGAGGGACGATATACTTCTCGAGGCGCGTCAGTGTGCGTATCACTTGTCACATTCAACGGTGACAGCTAATCGCCGGGCAGCTGCGCCGCTCAGAGTGGCAGTGTGCCTGATTCCTTACGTTCATAAGCATATATAGACGCCTACCCTTGTCACGCAGAACCACTCCTCTTACCGTCATTTTAATGTTTATCCCATAGGGATCGCTTCTCACTGTGTATATAAGACTATGGATGAGGACATTAGCTCAAACATCACTCAGCATTAGCGTATATAGTTGTTACAAGAGGCTCCTTAGTGGGGCACATATATCTGATAGGGTGACGAGCTGGCCTTTGGAATGGTAGGGCCGTCACAACAGGACGAGAAGTTTGAGCGGTTTCACAGACTTACAGTAGAATGGCATGCTTCGAACCCTTACTTACATGGGAGACGTGATCCATCGCCGCGAGTACACATGAGACGAAGTTGGTTAACACACTATGATGAGAGTTTCTCATGGTAACTCCAAAGGACCGAAAGGCGGGAGACTTTCAAGCAGGCATCTTACCAATTCAAGGACATGCTCTCACACTTGCGAAGAGGAAGGGAGAATATGGCACGTTGAAGCGAGATGAAACTGAATCTGGAGGCAAAAGCCTGATCACATCATGAACAAGTAGGTTGCCGAGAAGAACCAATGATAGATTGAGTCTTCCTTAATTCAACCCTATGCCTTGCGACAGTTGGGAAGGGTTAATCGGACCGCGATATTGTTGATAAGAGTAAATTCAATCTAAAGTGCCATTGCCGGTCATTTATGCGCTACCAACTTCAGGTAGTCTACCAGCTAATTCGACATCAGCTGATCTGCTATAAATTACCGTAATTTATAACAGATCACTGGTGTCGAATTAACTTCCACTTCTACCGCACATGCGTCTATCCAACTTCCTAGTCATTGCGATACGATTCAGCGGTAATCCCTCTGGTGTATGCTGACGCAAGCTTTCGCTTGCGTACCTTCCTACGATATAGAAGCGATTTAGGGCGACGGCTGGGTCGTGATATTTCCCTAACTAGCGGTGCTACTGTAGACGTTAGCGCCCTAGCTGTGTTGGATGCCAAAGGAGATACAGAGAAAATGAGATCATGAAGGTGTCCCGTAGAGGGATGCTGAAGAAAAAGGGTAGAGCCTAGCGCTCCAGAGAACCTAGTGAGTTACATCATCGTAACTCTCTGGTATTAAACACAATCAAATATGTCGACGCCGTGCACAGTCCGATCGCCACCAACAGCAGCGTATAGCAAAACGCATACCGACACCTCTGAACCCAGGGATCAAACATCCTCCTCCCTGACTCTGGACGTCCCCTCACCTCCTTCAACCTAACCCCGTATAATTGATCCAGCAACCGGTTTGGCTTCCCCAGGATATTCAATACCCTTCCGGTCAATCTCCCGAGCACCGACCTCCTGAAGGTCATCGTAGGCGGCCTTGCAATGAACGGATAACCAAATGAAATCCCCTTCAGCGTTCTCTTCGGGTCGTTCAATCTCGCCCTCCCATCATCCGTACTCTGTTTCTCTGCGACCCACCTCGGAAGAGGCGGATACATCTTCGCCGCCCGTATACTCTCTCCTTTATCCCTCTTCCGACCTCTCATACCTGTCGCGATATCTTTCCCCTTTCCCCTTGCATGGGTTATAAACGCCTTCCTCCTCGCTAGACAACAACAGCATATCTCCTTCCAAAAACCTGCATTAAAATAGAACTCCCAAACAGACATCTTCGGCGGCTGTTCCCCAAAGCTGGTAAAATGCCAACCACCTACAAGCCATAAGACAGGACAAACGAAACCCAGCCAAAATGCACAAAATCCCGGCGTCAAGTTCACAAAGGACTGTCGTTTTTTGGCCTTGAAGATCGTTACGCTCCGACGCATGCGCCCATTCGTAGGCAGCCCTGATATGTTCACCTGCTCCCATCTCCTCGTAATAAAGGACTCGGATGCAGAAGGCAGCTGCGAAGGATCGGAACCATCATACCCCTCCTCTCTACCGGCCTCAATATCTTCATCTACGTATTCCACGTCAATCACAATCCCTGCACGGTTTCCTGCGTTTGATGGCCCCGCGGCTGCGCTGTCGTCCATTTTATATCTCCCTCTAACCTCATCAGCATATCTCACCGTCTCTCTACCCTCCACGCCGCCTCTATCACTCGCGGTTACATAGCTCTCAGCGTGGAGCGAGAGCTGATCGTCCGTCATCCCACTTTCGTACATCATCATCTCCTCATCCACTACCTCACTCTCGCCCCCACCGCCGTCAATCTCAATCTCATCATAGTACCCCTCATGACTTCCCGGAATCTTGGGCATTATCTTCGGGCCCGCCTTCGCTTTATCTCTCTTGGGACGAAGTGGGGGTCCGGGACCAACATGACTAGGATGCGGTCCTGGGAAATGCGGTCGGAGATCTAAGGGCGGGATAGTAGGCGGTTCGGATGAATTTACAGATGTAGGAGTGGGTGTGGACAACTTCACTCCTGCTTGTCGACCGGTTGAGCTGGGGGCACCGCCAAGAGTAGGAGGCAATGTATTGGTGCTATTTGTAGTGTGCGTCCTAGACGAAGTCTGTGAGGCCGTTCGGTTGAGCGGGCGTGTGATAAATGGGGAGCTGTATACCAAGGAGGGACCTATATTTCATATCCATACCAAACTCAATACGCCTACCCAGCGAAGATGACGAAAATAAGTGCTCACGAGTTATTTCAGACCCGATCGACGCAGTTGCACCAGAATGCCCATGATGTGAGTGTGGCGTCCCAACCGATGCCGAGCCAAGGCTAACATCCGCATGGTGGCTAACCCCTCCAGCCGCAGCGGCCGGGCCAGTTAAACGGGGGGAATCCTCTGAGGTCGAAGGCCAGCTCGCCCTCCCAACAGCACCTGTACCCTCTGCTTCGCCGGTTCCAGTCCCTGTCCCCGTCCCAGGGGAGCTGCCAATAACCGTGCCCACATTCCCAGTCGTTGATCCTACCCCTGATCCTGAATCTGGCGATTCGTTCCGACTAATAGATTCCAAGATCGACCTGGCCTTCCTGAGCGAATCGGAAGGGGAAACATAATCCTGCTCGGCAATAGGCGAGAGTTGTTTGGCCATTGGATATCCATAAGCATTGGCGTAGACATCTGTGGAAAGAGCCGGTACACCCAACCCTGTACTCGTGCTAGCGGGCGGGTTATTGGGATTCGTGGGGAGGCGGAGTGAAGGGGCACTATGATTAAGTGTGCTGTTGGCGTATAGGACCACAGGCCCCTGAACAGCCCCCGGCCCGGGGGGAAGGACATTTGTTTGTAAACGGAGGGACCCTTTCTGACCAGCCCCTGACTGCGCCCCGTATGCTTGGCTTGAGGGCGGGAAATCATCGTCCTCGTGTTGCGGGGAACCGGAATCTAATCTGATGACTGCCGGAGCCAAATTTTCGTGCTGCCCCTGCTGTGGAGGCTGCGGCTGCGATTGAGAGTCATAAGGCTGCGTTGTAAGGATAGAACTAGACCCTGATCCGAATCGCCGCCTACTCAACCCCCCCACGAGTTTGTTATCCTCGACCTCGTTGGAGGAGCTTAGCCAAGACACATTGGGAGGTTTGTCCCTTACGGCGCCACCAACAGACGCTGGACTCCCAGAATTGGAGTGCGAAGTCCCAGTACTGCTACCGTAGAGACTCAGATGCTGCCAATAGGGTGCCTGAGGAGTCAACGTCCCCGATCCAAAGCCACCACCAATGCCAGGGCCGGCACTGGCACCACTACTCGATCCAAGGTGAACAGGTACATTCAAGTCGCGGCCAGGCGAGATGGTGTCGAAGCCAGACAGAGAGCCGGGTGAGGAGCGGGGAATGGGCTGGCTTATGGTAAGTTGAGCAACGTCAGCGCGGCGGTGTGCGTTAGAGGGCCATGTTTCGGCTTCACCATGAGGCGTAGCGGAAACTGTCGGCTGCGCGGAAAATGGGGAAAGGGAAGTCGCTTTTCGTTTCCAACGAGAGAGGGTATCAAGCATCGGATGGCCGGTGGTCACTCGACTTGTGCGAATTCAGCAGGGTTTAGTGTGGAGAGGGGGAGGTGGTGGTCGGATTATTCGATGATGCGATAGAAGTGTCGCTTAGAGGGTATGGGATGGTTATTGGCGGGAGGAAACACGACATGGGGTCGTGCGGGACATTTTATACGAAACACCCGGTAGGTAATTCCCATCGCCATCAGCATAGTTTATCATGCTCGATGTTCATGTAAAAACTCCTGCATGTGCCATGAGGCATGAACGCCCGCAAAGCCGGCGAATCGTGTATTATGCATTGCGTAGGATGGGGTATGTACCGTCTGATGGCGTTCCGGGGATGAGGCCTATCTTTGACTTCTTGGCGAGCCTGAGATTCTAGGAGGCTCAGAACGTTCCCCAAGAAGTTGTGTTTCCGAGTGAAGAGCAAGAATGGGATATGAAGAAACGTGGCATGGGTGCGGTGGCGGCGATCCCAGGATAAAACTCGTTACTCAGAGGCCCTTAAATGCATCTATCCCGGCCAGCTGAGTGCACCATTGCTGGGACGTATGCGGTAGTGAGACCCTATGAATCGAAACCCGAGCGGAGGTGATATTGACAAGAAGCAAGTGCTGACCGGGATCAACACGGCGAGCGTGACATTCCGTCACCTAGCGGGTGACCCAAAGATACATACCACATCACTAAAGGCTCATGCTTGTCCTCCACTCAAACCCCTCCTTTCTCTGGTCTCAGCTCCGGCACGGTCTTACAGCCCCATGACATTATTGCGAGCCTTTTGCTGACATTCGGCATATCCAGCTCGCAGCGAGGCCTAAGCCGAGAACCGATGAGGAACCGATGAAGCAGGCGCTGCCAGAGCGACACTGCTGCCACATGCCAAACAAAATTGAAGCGAGGTCGCCACGAGGCCTGTGACTCTCGGAGAGCCAACGTTAAGGAGACGAGTACATCGGAGCCAATTGCGGAGCATTTCTGCATTATCACTTCTGGATGCTTCATTGTTGACCATATAGTGAGCCTGCATACGATTCTGAGGTGAGTATTGCACACCGTCATATATCGCACATCTTGAAGTCTCTCGATCCTAATTGTTGGGCACGCCCTTGTCATGAGCACCTCGCATCTCTTGACTGGTACGATACCTAATGCTGTCGCCAACACATTGAACAGGAGACTACTTTCCACCCCGCCGAGTTCCCTACGAGAGAAAAAACTGGGTCGCTTATGGAGGAGAAGCAGCTCTTAGGGTTTTGGAAATGCTTTGTTGACTACAGCTCCTCACTACTTGCATGCTACACCGGTGTCTTTGGCGCGGAAAAAATACGAAATGTCGAAAGCCCATGATAATGGAAGACCTTTCTTCCTCCATTACTTTCTCTGTACCTATTGGTTTTTACTTCGCATAAATAAATGGTTTTGGTAAGAAAAAGCCTATTTGAGAATGCAGAGTGATCCAAGTCCTTAAGTCAGGATACTCGAGTATCAACTGAGCCCTAGACCCTACTAGTATCCCAGGATGTTCGGAGTCCCATTTCCTCTTGAAGGCCTAGTAGGGCCTAGTGCACCGCTTGACGCGAATCCCAGAGTAGAGCCTTTAGATGTAGGGCACAGAGTATCGAGACACCTATGGCCGTCGTCAGGTCCACCAACCCTACAATTGCTATACTTGTGTGCGTTCGCATATTACCGTTCCACTCAGCAGCCCGAACGTCACAATTCTGTCTGACGAATCTAGAATCTAAGACAAGGCGCGGCTATGATATGGTGGATATCACGATGCTATGCGAGTATGATCGCTTGCTTGTTTACTGAGGGTGGCGAGGACATGCGTGAAAAGATTTTCCCTAATACTGCTATATATCACCGGTCTTGAGGGAGTGATCATTCGACTAATGGAGACACCGCCTCGCAAATCATAGATTGGGGAATTTCTCGAGCTTGGAGCGGTGGAGGTAACACCCACTGTGCCACTGAACTAGCTCCCTTGATCCCGAGGACGAGGTAGCGCCTGAAGCGTCCCGCAACACGACCTTGACCTTGGCCAGCATGGCAGCATACGGACGGACACTTTGGCAAAGCCATTTAACCGGCGGCGTGCGACATGAGTATGACGGCAATAGTTGGCACCCGACGTCATCCCATCTGAATAATAACTTCCTCCTTATCCACCGGGTAGCTTAGGTTAGATCATTACTCTCCTGTGACTACCATCGTTCTACAGGATCACTCTACGACACCAGCTGACCAAGTCGAGCTCTGTCCGTCTACCTGGGTGGGACTCTGACTTGACAAGGTCTGCTCCCAATCGATATTAATAAGATCCAGCATTTGCACCCTGGCAACTTTCCGCGATATATCGGACGCTGAAAACGTACATTATATGCCCCTGGTCATCAGCGTGATGCAAGGGCCAATCTCGTTGAGTATTAAACGAGATTTGTGAGAACCATGGGCAGTAAGCCCTTCGTGAGAGATTGTGCGAAAACAAAAACAAAAAAAGAACACCTAAAACCTAGAACCTGGTCGCATCAGAGTGTATGGACTTGAGGGGCTCCGAATGGGTCATAAATACGTTTGCAGACAACTTTGTGATAGCTGGGTACCGCTAAATAGCGGCACCATGGTAACCGTAGCTTTTTGTCCTGCTGGTTAATGCAGCCAATAAACTCGATCGGGTATTTGAGTAAACAGAAATAGAATAAGTTGCTTCGGGTCCGCTGTGACCGGCTGACACTTGCTTGGAAGCTTCGGGAGGTACGATCACTTTCGTTTTACGTTCTGAGCCGAAATCAGGGGCAGCAAGGGGAACGGCTGTGCTTATGTATCTGTCAGCATAGGTCGGCATCCCTACTGACCAGTAACTATGGTTATTTTTGGATAATTAGAGCTTCATATTGAGTCCTGTACCAAGTCCATTCACCAGCTTCTGAGGCGGGCAACAAGGTTTTGTGTGAGACTTTTTGAATCTTGTCATTGAACGGCCAGATATTCTCGCGCGATATATATCTTTACTTTACACTTGCACTGATGGGTGAAACACAAGGTGTGAACTTTGAACCAGACATCCTTCCTAGTCAATCCGCCTCCCTTATTTGTTCCCCCGTATGGCTAGGGGTCAAGAAGGCAGTAAGGTACCCATATTTCGGTCATCGTCGAAATCAAATCAAATCCTTGGTAAGCGGTAGGGCAGCGGCCTAAGATGGTTCTTTTAAGAAGAGATAAGCAATGAGGTGCACCGCAACATTGTATCGGAACATACTTCAACTACAATTAAGGGTGGAATAACAAAGACAGACACCGCCCGCCGCTGTTAATTTTATTGATTGGATTTGGTCAAGAATATGCGAGGAAGTTGACCAGCGAATGTCTTACCCCCCTTGAATAAAATAGAACTTAGCTGACGGTACGAATTTGGCATTAAGTTCAAAGTGATGAACCGATCACGAAGACTATTTCCTGTGGGAGCGGTTTAGGACGTTCAAGAAGCAAAATTGCAATACAAACTCGGGCTCGTCACAGCCATATACATGGTCGGGGATCTGGGGGCTTCTACCGCCGACTACCTGATCGAAGATCACTATTTATGGCCTACAGGCAGATATATGTCCCAAGTGACTTGACCACTGATATGATATGACCAAGTTGAGTGAGGGTCCAACACGAAAGCTTATGAGAGTTCGTAATAGTATCAAGCATAGTAGTCGCAAGCCCAGAAGATCGGAGCTAGGGGCCGCAATAAATGCAAAATCAGAAGACCTGGTATAGGGATTACCTTGTGCCGATTCCAGGTTGAAGCTCCACTCAGTTGCGTCAATCCATCAACTGTCGGTGCTGAATCTGGCTCGAGCCCCGACATGATGCATGGTGACCGATGACCTTAAAAATGTCATCCTAATTAGGAGCATGAATCTCGGATCAACACGACTGTATGCTCGGATATTTTATCGTGGAACACTGCACAAGATATCGAGCACTTTACTCCAATAGTTTACTCGAAGTTCCTTGCAACCCGTTGCAAAGGTAAAGGAAGCGTTAACCCTCTATCACGAATTGACGGAGCCGAGCTGTCTCATGCTCCGGGTGCCCTGGAATGCGAGGTTCAAAATGTCTTGTGTCGACAACTCACAAAACTGGCGATGAATATGAGCAACTTTTGGGAGGCGCTGTGCCACATGCAGCGGGAGCCTTTTGTTTGCCAATTATGATTTGAGAGTTTTGGAAAGTGGGCAGACTAGAAAATAATTTGGCCCTGGCATGTTCCGTTGCTGTACATTGGGCCTGTCCATCTATCATGAAAGTTTATTTATATTCTTCTCTGATGCCAAGGCACCAGCGGAGCTGGTGAACGACAAACAGCGCGATTTCTTGTAAACAAAAGGGTATTGTAATCAGAGTATAGGTACTATATTTTCTTTTTTGTATGGCAATGTAGAATCCATAATGCTGACACTAGCAGCACTACCTAGACCCGCCGAATAATAGACCGTGGCCCTCATTTGTGCAGCCTAGGTTTAGTGTTTGCAAACAACAGTTAGTCACTAGTCCAGTCAACGTCACGCTGCTTCTATTCAAGTTGTGATTAAATCTGCTGACTCACCCTCGCCCTTAGCCTAAGAGGGGCGATGCACGCCTCGGAGCAAATTCGAGTGAGCAACCCGGCAATCGGCCGATCCGAAGGCAGTTTAAGAGAAAAGTCTAACACGGCAATCTCAATCCCACTCCAACTGTTCCATTACTTGCGTCAGGTGATATACTAAATTTATGGGGTATGCTTGGCGATTAGAAGGCTCAGGGAGATTCTGAAATACAAGTACTGGAACCCCCTCACCGTATTACATTCAATTTGAACCCCTATTTGATAAGATCGGGCTCTCATGGTCTACATCCTATCCGGTCTCCCCGTGGTGATCTGAATACTAGTGCCCTCAAGCTGCATGACAAAGGTTCCTAGTGGCTGCGCTATACTGACGACACGTAGTGATATCCAAGATAGTTACAGGAGTCAACGCGACTCATCCAAGAACGGACAGGCAGTATGATTCCTTCCTAATCTTACTAGATATCACCGATCCTGAGGGAATTGTCATTTGTCGGGCAAGTAACGCCGTCTCGCTACAGATAATCCCACAGGATATTCAAGCAGGGACCTTGACCCACGGTTAGGCCGGATACCTTAGTAATTTCAACAACATGACAATCCCCACTTAATTACCAGTCGGTATCCTAACGCTTGCGTATCAAGAATTTCATCGTCACTGAACGGATTATTCAGGAAGGCTCCTCTGAGTCGGCAACTGGAATCTTTTTTCATAAACAGTTGCATCTTGAACAAATAGAAGAGAGAATCGAAGTTTAGTGCTCTATTGAGAATTCTGTGCAGTGAGTAGACACTTGATAAATTTAGCTGCATGGCATTCCATCACTCCTATAATGTTCATTCGTCTAGTCGTGACACTATAGGCCACTGCCTCGAACTGATGCAGTTCAGCAGGACGTGCTACAGGTACCTTCAGAGGCTGGAATTTGTATCCTATACACACTGTGCACAGATGAACACGGAAATGATCTTGCAGAGTGAAGAACCCGGAAAAATTGGCGGTCTCGCGGATCATTCAAACAATGATAAGTTTATTCGCCCTCGATGCTTCTTGGGAAGTCCCGGTGTGCCGCTAAGTAAGGGCTGGAACTGGCATCATCTTCGCCTAGGTAACATTGGGTCTGTCGATCTATCATAGGGAATTTGTTCTATCATTCTCCGATGCCGGTGCTGGCATCGACAGGAGTACAGGCAGTGAGCTATGAATCCTGCAGCTCGAACAACTCTGTATACCGATATTTGAAACATATAAATGCTACTCTACTCATCCTCTGGGAAGCCTACAGCAAAATGATGCACTACAGCAGCCAGGGTACCACCAGCCAAAACATTTTCGCGACGGACGAGGAAGCTCTCGCTTGGGCTTACAGCTTGGCAGCTCAACAAACCCAAGGTGCTCCCAGCATGATGCCATTGCCATCCTCGTCCGCCCAGCAAGCCTACTACCGTGGCCCTACTCAGATTGTGATTGGGGCCACTGAACAAACGCATTATACATCAGGAGATGGAACTACAAATACCGAATATGATAAGTAGGTTTGGATCCCTTTGATTTACCAGTACTGTCTCGCTCATTCTTCTGTACTGTAGGATGGGTGCCTGCGAGCGCTGCAAGAAGCTCAAGGTAAAATGCGAGTACACAGTCGACCCCATCAACTGTGAAAGGTGCTTGAGGACAGGATACGATTGTGCCCCCAGGCAGCGCAAGGAGCGGAGGCATCAGCTCGCCGAATACGAGAGGGTCATGCACTTGGGGGCTTGATTGGGTCATAAATGATGTATTTATTGTAGAGGGCCACCCCAGCTTGTAATAGGGTGCAACTGTGAAGTGGTATACTTCTATAAATTTCCACTGCTTACTCATTTTTTGTTTCCGGTGGAGGCACCTTCATAAGGTATTAAAAATAGCAGCCGACCGTTCCCGGCCCGGTGAGGCCGAGCAACAACTTACCTCTTTGTCAGCAGGGCAGTGCTCCAGAACGACTCGGAGACAAGTGCAGCGCTTCCTTGGACGTGACGATTCGTCAGGAATATAGCCATGATTATAAAAACGATGCTTCCGGTGGCATCGAGTGGTCCATGGCAGCGCGGCCCCCTTGAAGGCGATGTGCTAGTAACGCTTTATGGACAAGTGGATCATGGAGCAGACAATTTCTGTCAAGGGCAAGACATCGGCTATATCTTCACCTGTGGTTCCTGCGCCCTCAATTGTACATTGAGGACCCCATACCTACGTGGTTAATATTTGATTACCAAAATGGGTGGGACAAGTCCCCATGAGTGCTATCACTACCTTGCTTCATTCGACTTGACCATCCGAGGAGATCGTTGTATTTGAAATTGGATTAACATCCAAAAGGCGGAATCTTCCGATGTGGAATCGAGAGTTGAAGGCTTACATCGCCGATTGCCGTCGATCCGCAGACTCCGTCGAGCTAAGCCAGGCTAAGCCCATAGCGAGTTGGACGGCAATTCCAATTTGCTTGGCACTGGCGACATTCATGTCATGGCGAGTACTCTAGTGGTCAGATCAATTATACAGGTTTTCCTTATCCCCGTATACTCTGATTATCCTAAGAGAGCAGATGCAGGCGGAATAGATTTCCCTATCACGGACACCTATCGTAAGAGAGCTCCTCGTCCTCTGTCGGTGCTATACTCATTCTCATCATATCCAACTTCATCACCTAGCAAGTACGCCCCGTTGTCTCAACGGCAGGCTCGCAGAGTCTCCCAAAGCACAGCCTGACAACGGTAGGTCTCTATACATTCAATCATAAAAACCCATTCACGGTACATGTCTATCTCGAATTGATATAATGATGAGGATGACTATGAAGCCAAGAATATAATATGGTTAAATATCATCGAGATCATTAGGGCGAACTTGGATGATCGATGTAAGGGGTCATTGGCTGAAATGACCTCGGTCGGGCTCCGTAGGTACCTATATTTGTGGGAGCATCGCTTATCTTCCGGTATTGCCAGAGGCAATCAATATTGGTGTATTTTATGGGATATGCTCAATAGCAGGTATGTGTACCAGTGCAAATCACGTAAATCTCCTCCATGACCAGATAGAGGGTGAACCTTCTCCTACCATCTTGCAGCTTCCAGGAACTCATCAAAGACTATCGGTAGCGTTGTGGTGTCTAGGCCAATCCCACCTGAGGCTGGTTTTGCCAATCACTTCTCCCGCGCACCTCTTCTCCGGATGAAGCTGGTTCTTCTGAAATGCGTTTGTCCCCATGGTAGGCGTTGAGCAATGGAACTATGGATCATATTGGAGAGCAAAGACTTAGCCGCCAGCAGGATGAATGTATACTAAGCGGTTTGTCCGGACATTTAAAACACCTTAGCACCCTACGTCACTCTGAGTCTTGTGGATTGGGGCGGCGGTACGCTGGCGGTATCTCGGGCTGAGCCGCTTCACAAAGGTCAAGTTTGCATGTGTCCTGGCTAATTTTTCTCGAGGAGTATAACATACCCGTGAGCATAAATCCGGCTAAGGTATTTGGCAGGGACGAGTGTCTTGGCTTCTGAGCATCATGGCTCGCTCAAATAGCTGACTAACTAGTAGTAAACATGCCACCACCCAACTCGCAGAGGCTAGCATGTAACAACCGTAGCCTTAGCGCTCTAGCAAGACCACCGGAGGGTACGCCCATTGAGATTACACGAAGGGTTGGAGCTAAGAGGGTGCTAGCGAGCACTCGGGGTACGCCTTCCTCCGAGAGAGTCAAGAAAAACCAGTCTCAAAATAGGGCATCGGAGCCATCAGGATCACCTCCATTGCAGCGGACATGCGATGCCCACTATGAGAGTACCTTGGGAATAATAAAACCATATAAAACTAAAAGACAGGCCCGAGGCACTGTGCCAAGAAAAGAATCAAAGGGTGTCAATACGAAGCGGCTGCAGGTATTTGTAGCTTCAAATTGATCCATCATCAGGCAACGCATTGAGCAAATTCTGTACCAAATATCAGCTTCGTTCTGAGACGACTCGGTGTAAGGAGTAATATATACTAAGGAGTTGCTCCAATAAACTTCTCAAATCCAGCTAATAACATGGTTGCGCTGACTACAGAGTAGCGCATATCAAGGCAATCTCATTCTTCGAGTCGCACAGTCGCAGCTTACCGGCAGCCGACCAAGACAGTGCTGAGATGACCTTAATAGCTGAGATGACCTGAATATGGCCCTCCGTTAATACCTCGGGTTTGAGGACAAGCAGTGTCACCTTTGGCCTCTCGATGTGGAGCCTGCAAAGAGATTGAGTATCTAGAGCCGGCAGGCTATTCGTCATACAGGTCCTCTCAGGCGCTAATCAAGTCAATTCATTCCTCGGGGCAGCACTGCCTGAACCTTTGACGGCCCTGTCCGCCGGCTGGTGGTACCTCGGAATTTAGGTACTACCCTGACTATCAACGGACCAAGAGGGATGTTTTGGGTCATATAGAGGCGGTCGCGCGGCCACTTTGCAGTGTGGTTCGTAATATTCATACATCGACTCTGTCCATCTATCATGGAGGATATGCTATGCTGTCTTTCGTCCTGTAATAAAGCTGGCATATCAAATGCCGAAGACAGTGGGCAGCGAAATCGCGGAATTCCATGTGAAGTACTAATGGCTAGGACGTATAAATGCTGCACTCCTCATCCTTTGGGAGCATCGCAGCACAATGGCATACTACAGCCCCAGCAGCAACTTCTACTCCCCTTATTCTGCCATCGAGCAGGAAGCCCTCGCTTGGGCCTATAGCTCAGGAGCTCAACCCACTCGAAATACTTTCAACACAGTACCGCTGCAGTCGTACTCGACTCAGCAAGCCACAATATCCCGGTCCTATGCAGATCGTGATCGAAGCGGCCGACCAAGCGCATACCCAAGAGGGTGATCAAGGCGACGTGAACATCGACCGAGAGCGGTACGTGGTCGTTCCACCTGCAAAATTCTGTTCGCTAATGCCGCCATATTTTGAATCCAAGGATGATCGCAGTGGGTGCATGTGAACGCTGCAAGAAACTCAAGGCAAAATGCGAGTACACGAAAAATGAGGCCAGCTGTAGGAGATGCTCGAGGTCGGGACACGATTGTGCTCCCAGACAGCGGAAAGAAAGGGAACGGACGGGTCCCGGTGTCGGAGTATGAGAATGTGGTGAAATTTGGGGCTTGAGATGGTCAGGGATAGATAATAATTTGGGCGTAATGACGTGTCACGGCGTCTTGATATCACTGAACCAAGGTGGTCAGTGAGCTATAGAACAGCATACTTGTTATTTTAGGTACTACCTTAATTAATATTTCCTAAAGAACGTCGTTGGGCTCTCCTGTTGCTTCACTTGCTATGTCCTATTATTGACCGGGAACTCGGGTAGTAGGGGAATATAGTGTCCTCATCGTACATGTCCAAACGCGAGTGGGGCGCACATTTATGCCAGAGAGTATGGTCGTTTTCTCCGGCCGGCGAATGCCAGAAAATGACTGATGGGCTCTGGTCGGCAACAATAAGTACCCAGGACCACGCCGATGGGTAGGTTGTGCCCCTTGGAGTAAACCTAGTTCTGCGTTCCTTCAGAGCCAAAGTTCTATCGAGATCGAGTTTTACACCAACTCGAAGGCTGGTATGTTGCAAAAGATGTAGTTCAATGTATTTTTAGCCGAGATGGGGCGGATCATTAGTCGGATCGAAGAATGGGATCTCCACAGTCTACAGCACTTCTTTTGAGTGACTTTATCGCTGACTTGAAAAGTTGGATTTGTTAGCAATTCCTCTATGTTGATCTATAATGTTTCCCCGAGGCTTCTCCTAGTAGCAGGAGTTACTAAACAATTGGCAGACCCGCTTGACGCCGCAGCGACACGAGGGATGATATTAATATCATTTCCCAAGTGGCCGCGGGAAACCGACCAAATATGTTAATCTTGGGGTGAAGCGCGGGTCGACTTTCATTTGCGGGGCTCCTCGAGGCCTCCAGCATCACATTCGCGGGATGGCTCATGGAGTTGTGGCAGTGAAGATCCATGCGTAGCGGAGGAACCGAAAAGGATGGACTTCCAGTGCGTCGGAACCCGCGATGACACAAGAAATTTTTCAGTGTGCTCCGGGGGCAGACAAGAATCGAAAATGTCAGCTTTCCTCATGGCCCCGGGACAGGAGCGTACGGCTGTGCAACCAGAACGAGTGTGTGTACTAGGGTGCAGGATATTATAAGCAAGTTTGCGCACTGTTCGGAGTCAGCGTTGATATAGATACGATTAAAGCATATTCGCCGAGATTCGATGCAAAGAGAGAATTTTCAAGGTAGACATATTGGTTCACAGTGCGCCTAATCGACAATGTATGTACTTATCTATTGCAACAACCGGTTTCTTCTGGGTATGTACTGTACCTCCATCCCAGGGGTACTCGAAAAACCACAGGCGTAGGAAGCCAGGCACCGGAGAGCCACAGATTTCTTAGCTGTCCATGTCGACCCTAGACCCAGTAGTACATAGCATCAAAAAGCCTCGGAGCGCGCTTGTAATTCCAACATTTCCGATATATTCTATTGCTGCCGTAACTATCAATGTGTATTTCCCCTCGAGGCTCGGTCCTTGGTATTTCTGGTTCCGACTTCCAGATGATAGCTTGTGCTTCCATGCACCATCCAGATATGATGTTAGGCCCTGGCAGCATTACGCTGCCATGTGCGATACAGCAAAATACCGAATACAGATAACCATTACACGTGTCGTAACAAAGTCGTCATAAGCGCATTAAGGGGGTCGTCAATAATCATGAAAGAATCCCAATAAGTGAAAGAAAAAAAAAAAGAGTCCCATACCAACCAAGCCGAGCCGAAGCGTTAATAAGTATCACCCTAATCACAAAACCAAACTCCCAACACCCAAACCCACAAACATCACCACCACCCCAACCACCTGGGCCTGCACCCTTCTCACAGCCTCACTCGCCGACGGTTTCGGCGGAGGAGGTGCGCCAGGTGTCGTCTCCCCATCCGCAGCTGACACATTCCCCAACAACGAACTTTCAAGCCCGCAAATCTTCCTCATGCCATCCACGACAGCAGGCAAGTTGGGTGTGTTGAGGATGTTTTCTTGACCGGTCTTGATGAAGCAGTCGACGCATTGGGGAAAGGCGGATTTGAATGTGTCGGTGCATGCGCATTGAATGACGTCGACGAATGCACCGGGGTTGAAGATGATCTATGGGTTTGTTGAGGGTTAGTGCTATTGATGGATGTGGAGGGGACGTAGGCGAACATTGGTAAAGTTTTGCAAAACAGGAGCGGCTTGTGCACAAGTATTGATATTCGGGTAGTCCTACGGCAATCCCATGATCAGCGATTCTCGTTGCACAAAGCGGAACAGACGGGGTCAGGGGCTCCGGGCTGTAGATAAGCGCCGGGCGCTCGATGACGAAATGGCGCCCTTGAATGGTGCCCTTGGCTAGTTAGCCACTGCATCCCGCTCACCTGAGCACAAATAGGACATGAAGGCGGTTGGTCGGGGAAGAAAGGGGTTGTACGTGTCTGCAGCTCGCTTCCACTCTCGCTTGCTGCAGGCGTAGGAACCGCGATCACAGAGAGAACGAAAAGGAAAAGAAGGACGAGATAGCTGAACGCTAATTGGGATTTCATAATGGGGTCCGTTGATGATCAGAAAGACAGCACGACGGCGTAGGCAGGGTATTGCAGTGAGGAACGTCCGAGGGTGTCTCTGGGACCCGCTGAGGGGAGCTGAGAGGATGGGAAGAGAAGCCTCAGCGGGTACATCCATCTTCGGGTGTTTCCGATAGACGCCAGTCAGCGTCTTAGATTATTATACCAGCTACCACAACAAACCGGAGAGGCCCCGCCCGCAATGCGCGGCCTCTACAGTTGCACATAGAATATAAGGAATAATAATGGAGATATTAACGAGAGAAAAGAAAGAAATAGGGGAAGCAAGGGAGGAAGAGGAGAGGAAAATCCGGGAGGCAGAATCCGTGCACCCTAAAGCACATGTGATACTAGGTGTGTAGTAAGTACTACGTAGCTCGAAATATAAGAAATTGAGTAGTAAAAAAAAAGAAAGCCAGCAGCTCTCTGGTCCAACTTCAAGCAGAAAAAGTTTACCATTCTAGCCACTCCCCATACATATTCGGTCTCTCCCCCCGCAAATACTGCCTCGAACGTTCTCTTCAGCACCGCGGACCAATCCAAATCTCGCTTATCACTCTCCAGCTCACTCCCGCCCGCCGCCGCCTCTGCAGGCGTCAGTTTCCCTTCTTTCACTAGTGTAAATTTCGCTGTCTCTTCTCCTGATTTGAATCTGGGACCAAGGTCTGGCCAGTTACGTTTGGTATCGAATGGCTTCCACCTATGACGTGCCGAGTTAGCGCGAGCGGGAGCGAATAGGAAGGAAATAACGAACCAAAAGTTATGGAAATGGTATGAATATGCTCCACGGAAGAACCCACGGAAACCAAGCGCTTGAGGTGCAGCACTATTCGTCGCAGGTGTATCAAAGAAATCAGCAAACCTACACCCAGCTGTCCGTCAATAACCATTCCTCTATTACAGCAGTAACGGCTTACTCAGTAAAATAGGGCTGAGGTGGCCTATCTCTCTGGAAGTCTTCCGTGTTCAACCACGCAGAATCAAATAGCGCGTCCGGAAGCCTTAGCAGCAATCCCTCCAAGTGCGCATCCGCCGTATACTTCGAGACCGTCATTGGATGGAAATCTAGCCCATTCTTCAGTGCCGTCCTGAACAAAAACGTTCCCAACGCAGACCCCTTGTGCATCCTCAGCACCTGCAGTATTGTACTTTGGTAACCTCGACCACCGATACGCGAACGCTCCCTTCCAGCCCCATAGTTCCTCCCAATCCCGGAGGAAAATCGTATCCGCATCGAGATAGACCCCGCCGAACCGATGGCAGAGCACGAAACGCGCCATATCGGAAAGAATAACCGACAGACGGTCATACGACGAACTTGATTTGGACCCCGTACGGTTCAAAAGATCATCTTCATCACCATTCGACTGAGCCGCCGGTGCTGTGGCACCCGCAGCAAGTTCAGCAGTCCCATTAGCCGCTCCTTTCACTCCGTCCCCTCCCGCAGCACTGAACCGTCGTTGCTGGCGCCTTCTTCTTTTGTGGCACACTGATAACATGGCCACCCTGAATTAAACAAACTATCCTGTAACGCTCTCCATTCATCCTTGATCTCGGGCACACCATCTAGTTGCTCCGTCGTGTTCCACATCTTGAACCGAATAACATCTTTGAACCTTGGATGCAAAAACGGCGATGCCCAAGGATTTGACTTGAGCTGCTCAAACATATCATCCACCGCATTCCGGTTCGGCACAGCTGCCGCGGGTCCAGGGTTAATCCAAAGCCAAAATTCCGGCCGGCAGACCTTGGCATCCGATGGCCACTGAGCCAGGTGTATTCCAGTGTTTTGGGTGAAGAGGAATGACAGGATCGCGAGGTAGGGTTTATCAGTGAACGGACCCGTCCAGAACATATGGAACACACGCGGATTCTCGGGGTCGCATGGGTGAGGTAACGTTGACGCAGGACGATGTTTGAGCGTTGGCCCAAGGGCGACTTGCCGCTCCCATTCCGTATCTTGTTTCTTTACCAATCCCGCATCAGGATCATCGCGCCCAGCGGCAGGAGGTTTGGGCATAGCCGTCAGAGGTGAGTCATCGAGTTCGTCAAGGTGAGTCGTGTCGGTTGAGTTATCGGGTTGTTCTACGTAGATATACCTCCAGTCGTCCAATTTCGCGCGGCGTAGGCGCTCGCCATTATCGAGACCTCCCCCAATGCGGAGAACCTCCAAACAATCACGGACGTACTGCGGAGTTTTCGGTAAGCAGGGGCAGGGAGGGATTTACCGCGGATTAGAAGGGGAGGGATCCTTGCCTTTTTTTGGGCAAAATCACAGTGCCTCATAATTTCATCCATATCCGCTACACTCCCAGGGACCGGCCTCGGGGGATAAGCAACCTGGGGCGGTTTGCTCTGAATGTCCAAATAAACACGCTTTGGGCCTGCGCCGGTCGTATCTGTGATTACATCACGCAACCGAGGGGGTCGGTATCGGGTTGGCTTGACAATGGCTAGTTTGAGGGGTATCGCAGGGTTTACGGGAGGCTTTTTGAGGCCGATCTGCAGGGGTACTGCGCAACAAAAACCAAGTCATATCACCAGCGTTCAGAGAGAAACGAGCAAAAGAAGAAGAAAATGACACACTATTGGCATGACTGGGATAGTGCCCACTCTCAATCTCCCACTCCCAAATTTTCTGCAGGTCCTTCCGCCGAAAGACGAGGGTAGGAGACTCGCTGTCTCCTTCCTCGGACCAGGACTGGGAGCCACGGTTCCGCAGGAGGGTGACAAAAGTAAGAAGGACGGCGAATGCGGTGAATGCGACGAGTAGAGGAGCGCGTCTGCGTTTAACCAGCATGATTCGTGAGGCACCTGCACCAAAAAAGGAGGGAGCAGTGCTATTGGCGCCAATGATGATGCCGCCGCGGGAGGAGGATGAAGATAGTGATGGAGGGAAGAGGAAGGAAAGATTAGGGACGAGGATTCGAAGACGGCGTGAGCGTACGCCAGGGATGGGTAGGTAGAGAGGTCTTGTCCAGCCCGCGTGGAGGTGGTTTCCGTGCGACTTTTGCAGTAGCTTTTCCTCGACTGCCGACGAGGACCTGGGCAGGTCGCTCATGCCATTCATTATGCTTTATGGAGGGTTCAGCTGCCTCCCGTGCTGCGAGTGGGATATGTCGGAAATAAAAAAAAAGTTGAGTGAGGGTTACAAACAAGATCTTCTTTGAGTGGCTGTGCTGGACGTGGCATCACAGCCTAATTAAAAAGACACAACTACATATTCTACGCCTGCTTCTTCTGCAGTCCCTTGGGCAGCTCCTTGACCCACGGCAAGAACTCTCGCCCACCCATGTAAGGGCCGGAGCGGCTCTGGAATAATGAGCCCCTGAGAGTCACTTGTCAGCCCCAGGCAGCTTCGCAAAACAGGCAACAACATACGTCGGGTGTTTGGTAGTTCTCTGCCAAGCAACACAGAGCCCGCTCTGTCGCACACAGGGTTCCGTTGAGCATGTGCACGTACACTTTTCTTGTCTGGTCCTTGGCCTTGAGCCCGCATCTCACTTCCAGACGTCTGCTTTCTGTGCCAGTTCAGCTCCGCCATGGTCCACGCCGGCGCTGATCGTCACTTACGGTAATCCGTGCAGTTCGAACATGACACAAGCTCTTTGTACCCTCGTTGGAATGGGAACCACGCCTCCAGGTCATACTTTTGCGCAGCAGCCAAGTTCAACGCTCCAGACACGATCGCTACCAGTCGGTACCGCAGCCCAAGGCTCTGATAAAACGCCTCGCTGTTCCCTACCATCGTGTCGAACATCTCCCAGCTCTTCTCCGGATCTGTAATCACAAACTGCTCCACCTTTTCGAATTGGTGCACGCGGAAGATGCCCCACATGTCGCGTCCGGCGGAGCCGGCCTCTTTGCGGAAACAGGTCGAATACCCGGCGTATTTGATGGGAAGCTGGGTATCAGGGCTTTCGAACCATTCGTCCGAGTGGTAACCCGAGATGGGTTGTTCCGAAGGTTGCAATGAGATATTTCTCGTCTTCCGAGGCAATGACCTAGTGATATTGTGAGTATTGGTTTCTATGTGCGTTGTTATGGATACGGTACTGGCCTTGTATAATTCCTCGTCAAATTGCTCAAGTTGAGCTGTTTTTCCCATTTGCTCTTTGTTCATGAAGAACGGCGGTTGGATTTTTTTGTAACCGCGTTTCCTGAGGAAATCGAGTCCGTATGAAATAAGGGCTTGGTTGAGGTCTACACCATCGTTGATCAGATAATATCCCCGATGGCCGGCAATCTTGGCTCCTAGGCTAAACGTCAACAATGTGTTGTTCTCTTACCCGCTCCGCACCCACCTCGATCCAGATCCATGGCGTCGAGTCGGAGCAGGACTTCATGGATGAGGCATAATGCCCTCACGCACTCCAGGTTCGTCCTGGACACCTTGGGGGTCCCAGATTTTGAGGGTAACGTTGTCATCCTACCATAATGTTCGCGTTTCACGATTTACTGAGAAAATGGCTGTAATGAATACCTCTGTCACGCTAACAGGAACACTTTTTCCAACAATGTTCCCAACAGTAGCCGCCTTTGCGCGCATCGTGGTTTCAAAGTCTTTGGCCTCTTTCTTCTTGGCTTCGACCTCTGCATCTATTCTCTTCTTCTCTGCGACAAGATCGTCTGCTGGTTGTTTTGCCTACCGCAGAAACGCATCAATGGGGGGGGGTACTTATATATATAGACTTGATAACTGCTCACCTTCTTCTTAGCTGAAATCTCTTTCTGGATCTCATTAACTTTCTTCCTCATGATATTCATATCATAATCCACTACGCATTCCAATTAATACTGAACTCATAAACCACAAGTGAAGTCACGTACTTTTGACCCAATCCGCGTACATCTGGATAATCTCGTCCACCAACTCGACCGATCCGCCGCGCTTTCGCTGTGACTCGCGGATTTCCTCAGCATTACCGCCCTTGTTGTCGATGAAGTGAAGAATGTCTAGCGTCATTTGTGTGGTGAGTTGGAAAAGATAAAGCAGCTCTTTTGACTCGATCGATTGGGTTATTACATAATAGAGATAAGATATGTATGCGTGGGAAAGTTTGCCACGTCGATTCGGATCAGGTACACGGGCCCGCAATCTCCTCAGTGCTCTTTCCCCAGACACCCTCATGTTCGGCCTCATCAGACGTATCTCTTACTCCGTTATTCCGCGCCCTGACCGTCCCTGGGAAGATGATCGTAAGCCCACAGCTCTCTTCACCCTCCACTGTTACTCATTCACGCGTCTTTACCCCACATTAAATTACAGCAACCTCAAATGCACCCAACACCAGACGCAAACGCCGCCTGAGCTCCCCAGAGCGGGTGAGTGATGTCGACGATGAACAGGCGAGGAAGAAAAAACTTCGCGGGGAGAGTGATGAGGCCGATTTGGGCAGTGGGGACACCACTGCTGCTGCCGAGGGTGCAGGACAGGAGGATGGGGAAGAGCTGGTCACGGTGCGGAGGGAGGGAAGTTTGGAGGTTAAGGATGTTACGAAGGGCGTAAAGGAAGTCGAACTCGAGGACAAGGATAGTGGTGCGGCCGTCGACGCGCCTACGGAACTCACCAACACAGAGGATGATAAGGAAGCTGTGGAAGGAAATGAACCTGGACATGATGCCGTTACGAAACCGGAGAGCATACCTCTCCCTGAAGAGGAGGCCGGCGAACTCGATGAGCCTCGTTCCTCTTCGCCTCTACAAGCCGACCCCGAACCCCAGCCCCAGCTTGATTCACCTCCCGCAGATTCTAACCAGCCCGCAGATCTCGCCCATAGTCATAGCGCTGAGACCACAAGATCAAGTGCTAGTGACCATGGCGAAAATGATTATGCCGCTTCACCTGATAGGCCTGGGAGAGCGTCGACCAGAAAAACGAGATCATCGCCAAAGAAGGTCGCTAAGACTAAGGCTTAGTCGCTGGTCCCTCTCGGCCTCAGTGGTGACCGTGTGAGTACCCCGCCCTCCTCGTACAGGTCAAGAAGTTTATGTTTATACAAGCGGACCAGCGGGCCGTGGCTGGCTGTATATCTTCTTTGCTTATCTTATACCCGCGATGATGGAAGATGTCTCTCACTATTAATCCCTCTCCTTCCCCATTCTTGTTGGTGACCTTACCCACTGTTTGTACCACTCACTCGCTCGATATACCTATTTCTCCACACATTCTGTCCTTTTTTTGTTTTACGGTGTACCCCTATCTAAATCCCTTGGCTTTCATAATTTGATCTTCCTTCCTTTACCCGCTCTCTTGCATATCTGCCCTGCATTCGCATTTTGTGTCTTGCTTTCGAAGTCCTCGCTATCTTGTTGTGGTTTGTCGTGCACACATTGATTCTTTGCATATGTATGCGGTGTGTTGTCATACAGCAGATTTACTTTGTTCGGCTGATGGCATGTAAGTCAGCTACCAGATTGTACTTGCGACAGCACACGTGTACTTATTGTGCATGGCCCTATAGGAATATCTCGTCCTTATACCCTCGATGCTACCGTCGCCCCTTCCGATAGGGGTCATTCCTCGAACGAGTGTCTAGTGCATTGGAATACTTTCAAGACAGCGGTCGAAAGGTCGTGTGGGGGAAGGCCTAAGTGCATCCCCATGATCAAACAGATCGGCGCCAATACCCCTATGCCAAGCTATACCAACGAACGCTCTGATATATGTATATCTAACTTCTTCCTCCTGTCACATCGTGCTGCCCTTCGACCACCACGCGTTTGAGACCAGGTGTATGCTCGAACTTTGTAGGCCACTCTTTCATGAGCTGATCAACTTTCATGCCGACCTATAGAATTATCTCAGGTGTCGCAGATCACCAGTTTTTCTGGTGCCCGCAGCAATACGTCCGACAACCCGAACATCACAGTGCAAGCTCAACCAAATATCTGAGTGTAGCAGTACAGGTGAGTCTCCGGCCTCTCCTATAAAAATCTCCCCATGTGTTGAATTGGTGGCTGTAGTGACCCAACTAGCAAGGAGTCCAGAAGAAGGATCGGACTATGACCTGGATCACCGACCCCCCATCGCAATTGTAATCATGCTCTGGGCCGTAGGTCCCGCAGGGGTTGGAAACTCAGCATTCGCTCAAACTATTGCGGAGTACTACCGAGATACGAGTCGTCGTGGCACTACTACTTGCTTTGTTTTCTCTCAAGACTAAACAACTTCTTCAATGTCGTATAGAGATCTTGCTTCAAAATCATGGTGAAGGTCTTTCTGCGGAAGGGACTCCTAGAAGGCTTTTCCCCTAGTCACATGGTACCAAAGCTTGTCTCGTGTTGCTACATGATTGGTTTATGGCAAGATGTGCAATCAGTGCCCCCCCACCTCTGAAGTTGTAATTGTTTACGAGCACACCGGAATCACCTGCCATTGCATCCCTTACGACTATTCTCAGCCAGATGTCGCTACCAGCGGTTTCTCCCATAGCTCCAGCTCCGATTTTGTCAGTGTTTCAACCCCATAGGTACCAAGCTGGTGAACAGTGTTTTCTTTTTAGATATCAAGTTTTCAGTGAAAGCGTCCCCCAGCAATACAACCACTCAATTTGAGCGTTCCCTCGCAGGATCGTGATTCCATATTTGACTCGAAGCTGCTATCATTTACGCGGAAGGCCATCGGAAATCCTTGCATGCGTTTCATATGTGTACCCACACCAAATGTTTAGAAAATAGATAGTCAATTAGATGGTGCCGGCTTGCGAGTGCCGGTGAGAAAGGCAGAGGGAGGAGGAGCTGTCCTGTCACTGAGGTTGGCGCCCTTCAAAATCGAATCCTGTACCCGAAAAGAATCAGACATTCAATTACGCAGTTCGTCGAGATATGCCCAGGAGCTCTTGAACAGGGACTCGTACGGGATTAAACTATCGAAGCCACTGGCTGGAGGTTCTCTCTCTATTATGCCCTTGAATATGCTGACGTCGAGAAATCTCGTGGAGATCCTAATAGGTCGAGGCCGGAGAATGAAGCCCGGGCACAGATTAAAAGCAACTTTCGTTCAACATCTGAGGCACTGATCTTCAAAGTCCATGAAAAAGCGGATTAACGAAGTTGATAGTATTGCCTAGAACCCGTAGTACCGGCCAGGCATTGTTGGGGATGGCTGAGACTGACGAAAATGCCATTCATGGCGTAAACGGTGGTAGCGAACTTGGGCTCCTAGGCCAGACTGCTCCCCTTGGATTGACTGTGCGAGGGGGAAAAGATACAACCAAGTATCGTATAAGTGAATTTAAAAAAGGGAACTGAGGGGAAGAGGTAGGTGCGACGGTCCTTTGACTGCTGAGAGCGCTGAATCCCTGGCTCATAGAGACCCTGATACGGGTGATAGCGGTGGTGTGCGTCTGAACACGGACTCAGCCTTCAATCAATGGATCGGATCTCGGTCTTTAAACTGTCGATCACATCCTTCCTGACTTCGTCATCTACCAAAGCAAACCGTATTTCTTCCGGATCGACCAAAATTGTCTTGAGCGCCACCTTACAAGCCACGGCGAGGTGCTCTCGGAGCTCCTTAGAACTGCCAAGTGTGTAATTCTCAGTGTTTCGGCTCCCACCAACTTATCATATGTTCAGAAGCCGCTCTGACTGAAATAGGTCTCGGGGTGCATCTGATGCCCTCTCCTGGTTCTCTAGCAAAGTGACGGGGTTGGATCCGAGGATTGGCCTCAGCAACTCCACGAATACGGCGGGAGAAATTTGGCCGTTTGATTCCTTTCGCCTCTTGCGTTGCCAGGTTCAAGAAGTTGGCGGATGGTTGGTTGAAAACGTGACAGTATTCAAGAGAGTCGGCGAAGGATGATTTTCATCTGTCCCAAGCAGCGCTATATAAGTGAACACCTATCTCTTTCCCACTAGCTTCGCGAAGCTCTGGACGTCCCCGTACCTATCTATGTGCGGACATACGAAGGTTCTCACTTGCGTTCTTTACAAGTGCCTGGTCAGCAGGACACCACCACCACGCGGCTTAGAAGCCTCTACCAGCCATTCTCCTCACACTCATCAACTCTCTGTGCAATTTAGTGACCGTATCAATCCGTCGCTTCCGCGACTGCCAAACCAAAAGCCTGATATTTTTGTCCTACTAACATAGCGGTCACAAGGATGTCGAGTACTAACCGCCGGCCCGCCAGCAAGTTGCACGATGTATTTAAACCTCAGTGGGTGTTTTTCATGGATCCGACCACATTATCCATTGTAGTGGTGTAACACCTCATCGCTGATGTTTTTATCTGTGTTACGCTTGTTGGCCTTGTCGGGGACGTGGCTCTTGGTGGAAGGACAGACCACTGGACGTCAGTCATCTTCTCACTCCCGATGTCTATGACGTTGACTTAATGTGATGCTAATAGTTGCTCCGAAAAAGTTCTTGACTCTGCCTCTTGGCCAGGTTAGACCCGCGGGATGGTTGACGGACCAGGTAAGAAGTTGATGCCTCTTACTTACAAGATGATTTCTGATCTCTTGTAATATGCAGCTTAACTTGCAAATGAGCGGCCTTGCGGGCCATGAGCACGAGTTCTATAATTAGTGAGCGGTCTTCAATATGTGTATGATTATGAACTAACCTAGAACAATAGCGTTGCAAAGACCGATTGGGTTGGTGGCACCTCGGCGTACTCCAGTTTGGAAGAAGGTGGGCAACCAATTTTTCCTATAGGTGATCGGTCACTCAAGAGCGAATAACAGCCGGGAGCTACTGGTTTGTCCGTAGACCGACCCTGCGTCGTTTGATGTCATATTGACGAAAAGACTTCCTAGAATGCGATGGTGCCGGGTGGTGTCCTAACTAACCACACCGTCATCAACCAGAAAACCGCTGCTTTCCTCGACTTTGTATTAACGAATCAAGATTCCACTGGTTGGCTGGGACCTGAAGTCGGTACATCCAAGCCGCGTTACCTCTGGGGAAGGTCAGTGTTTATCCTTCAAGCACTCTTCTTCATGATGCTAGAAGACATTAGATATCCTTTCTTCTTTGGAGCGATCGGAATGACTGAGGTTAACCCCGCGTTGACCGATCGGGTCGTCACCTGCACTTCACAAATTCGTTGCCCTGGCCAACACCATGCTCAAGAACAATGGCCAAGGTGTAGAAGCATGGACTCAAACTCGTTGGGAGGACTTTGTCATGACACTACAATGGTAATTAATGTTCCTTGTGTCTGCAAGGATAATCAGCTGGAGCATTTGGTCTAGGCTCTACGACTTCCACCCGAATGGGAATGAAGCCCTCTTGATTGATACTATGCAGCGATTGAAGTTTACTGGTGTCCCTTGGGAACAAGTCTTCTCTACACAGGTAATGAGACAGTTTTTTGGGCTTCTATGGACCGTCCTGATGCGTAATTTCGTTTAGTTCTTCCCGACCACGGCAGGTGAGGTGTCCTTTGATGTTTTTACAATATTCCTTACTAACCACCCCACCAGTCGAACATTTACGAGTAAGACGTCTCCTAATAGAAAAGAACCTGTTAATGACACCTTTGTCGTAGAACCCATTCAATCTTCCGTTGACTGTAAGTAACGCATCATATCATTAGCCGAGGCTCTTGGCTCATAAATTGCGCCAGTGGCACGGTGTGAACATGGCAGAGGGCCTCAAGGCACTTCCTGCTACTTACCGTTTCACTCATAACCAATCCGGTAAGGTTCTGCGCCTCCCTCGTTAAAGTCCAAATCCTCACACAACGAGGATAGATCTTGATACTGCGAGCAAGGGCTGGGATTTGCTGTTCCAGTACCATGGTAGACCCTCGGGTATCTACGCCGCAGATGAGTACTTGGCTGGTTTGGAAGCAGCTCGAGGGTAGGGGTTTTTTATATCACCGAGTCTTGACACAATTTCTAACATCTTATCCAGGACTGAGTTCTGTCTTGTTGTGGTACGTCCAATCATTTTGTATATAGCACCTTTGTAAACCTATGGTTTCGATCAGGAAACGATGTTCTCGTGCGTTTTTGATATCGCTATTTATCACTCGAGCGGTGACTAAGAAATCCAGTGGATCATACCTCTATCAGGTGATCGGAGATCCCAAGTTTGCTGACAGGGTAGGTTTTGGGCATCTTTCTGTCAGACGACTCGCTCTGACGCGATCTGATAGGTGGAAAGGATAGCCTACAATGCCTTCTTTGCTACCATTACTGGAGGTAATGTCAAGTATTCGTGCTAACGGCCGCATTATGAACTTGCATATATAGATATGTGGAGTCGGCAATATTTGCAACAACAGAATCAAATCGGCTCAAAGAACATGAATCCGTAAGTGGAGCATTCGTTACTTACGATGGCGCCCGACGGTTAGTTAAATATGCTTTTTAATTAGAAACCCATTCCCGAACGACGGGTAAGTGACGAATAGGTGATAACAAGGAAAAAGTTGAATGTGTCCATCATTAGCCCTTACTCGAACGTCTTTGGACTGGAGCCAAATTACCCGTAGGTAGTTCGATCGTCTCGATGCCCGCATCTGCTGATGTTACTTCCTAGGTGTTGCACAGTCAACTTCCCTCAAGGGCTGCCCAAATTCATCGCAAATGCATTCTTAACTACCCCTGACCAGAAGTCACTGGTGCACCTGTATCTTGGTCCCTTCTCAACCACGACAACCCTTGCAGGCAGTGAGCTTGTCGCTATTGATCTATCAATTTCGTCAGATTCTTAACGCCGAACACTCAAGGTAATCATGTCACCGTCAATGTCAACACGGTTTATCCGTTCAGTGACACCCTTACGACTACCATTACCGCAACCAGCGCTTTCACCTACCTTGTTCGAATTCCAAGTTGGGTCGTTGGAGGCACGATCGCTATTAACGGCGGTCAAGCTACTGCAGTCCGTCCGACCAACGGTTTGCACTCTGTCTCCGTCCCTGCGGGAACAACCAAGTTTGTCCTTAATCTGCCGGCACCCATTACTACTGGTACGTGAACCCATATCAAGGAGCAGGTCCACAAGCCCATTCTCTAATAGAAAGTCGACCTCATGGATCGATCGCGGTTCATCGTGGACCATTTAACTTTGCCTTCGACAGTAAGCCGAAATGAAATTAAGCTCTCCCCCAAAAAAGCTGAAACGCGCAAAAAATTACAGTTCCAAGAAGCCAGAAGGTTCTCACGAAGAATGCACAACAGCCTCTCGCAGTTGACCTCGAATTTGATGCCACCGCGGCTTGGCAATTCGCCATTGATCCCAAGACGCTTCAATTCCATTCGACCTCACCTACTTCGCTCCCTAGCCCAGTCTTCGATTCTGGCAAGTCACCTGTTAGTATGACCGTTACGGCGTGCCCGATCAACTGGGCCACTGCCGGTGATACATTTGCTGCACCTCCTCCGACGAACCCTGCTTGCATTGGGCAAAACACGACTTTGACGCTTACCCCTTACGGCGTGAGTAACCCAGCGCTTCTAATGGTTGGCTTGCCGTAATCGGCTGATGTATATATTTTTTTCTCCATCAGAGCACGAAGCTCAGGATAAGCGAATTCCCCATTATGTAGGAGTCATGATGTTGGGGTCGAGATGGAGTGCGATTTTACACCGGACAAATAAATCTACGCAAGATAGTTAAACTCGTAAACCCAGAAAGGAAACGTAACAGATGAGCAGAAGTCCAATAAATGCAGTCGTACATGGGTCGTAACAGTATTGTCTTTAACAAACGGGCTCAAAGGTCCGAAGTTATCAGGCATGACTATCATTTGGCCTGAGCTCGATGTCTTCTCTATAATCTTCTTTGTAATCCTCTGCGATTGTTCGATCCAGCACCCTCTGCACTTCAGTTTTCTGGTCCTGGTTCCAGTAGTTCTGTATCAAGAACCAAGGCCATCCAAGGCGTTGGTAGAACGGCTTGTCTGGTAACAGATATCGACTTTGGAATGCGATGATAATCCAGATGGTGAGTATGGTGAGAGGGATGGCGAAGGCGACATAGTAAGGGATAGTAGCTGTCGTGTCGGGTTGGATTTCACGGACGTTCATTCCAAATAAACCCTAAAGCGCAGCACATCAAGATGAGGGGAAGGAATGTGCAGCCGATATTATTGGCTTACAGCAACGAAGGATGCCGGGAGGAAGATCATAGTAAGGTAGGCGATTTGCTTCATCTATTGGTGGGTCAGTGGGACAACGTAATATCCATAGGGAATGGGAGCATACGGCAGCGCTGTCCTTCATAGCCGCCTCTGTCATACTCCTCATCAACTTGCTATCGGAAATATTGACGCTGCTAAAGACCTGTGAACAAGTGAGTAATTCCCCTGGAACTCGTGAAGGGAATAAGCCGACGTACCAAGTTCATGACGTTCTTTAGCCGCCTCTCCTGCATTGCCAAGTCTTTGGTCAATCTTTCGATTTCGAGGCTCAGGTTTTCGCATTCTCTCTTCAGGAACTTTTTGCTGAGCTGTCTGTCGTCCTCCTCAATCCTAGGGCTTGACATGGCTGGATTCTCTGTTTTCCGGATAAAGTCGACGCTCTTCTTGAAGTCACCTAGGAGGGACGTGTAGAAGAGTTGGTGTGCACGGATGATATGCAAGTCTTGTGTGAGCTTCCATTTCCCCGTGTCAATGACTTTAGATTCCTGTGAAAAATAACAATGAGGATGGATGGCCATCAAGCTAAGGTGTGGCACAAACTAATTGGCAGATATGCTTGTACAAGTGCTCCAAAGCTTGATCCCATGAGTACATCGCGTGCCAGAGGAATGTCAGTAGGAGAAGAGTAGGGTCGCTAGACTCTTGAAACATCTTTTGCCAGTAGACACTTTGTCCTGCGCGGAAAAAATATTAAGGTCATGAGCGCGGCTCTGCTATCGTCTCAACGCACCCGCAAAGCGGATCCTGTCGTGGAGTTCTTTTGCACCTGTTGTCGGTAAATCCAAGCTGGGGTGGTAAGATATGATGGTATTTCCATCAATGTTCCGTATCAGATGAACGGAGAGTAGGTCCAAGCAGAGGTATCGGTCATCTATTTAGAAGTGTTCATGGTTGAGTTTCGGTGCGACAGAAGGGGATATAGCGTAAGCATACTATATCGAAGCTTCAAAGGCGCCTTGGTATCAATTGACTCCTCGACTAATATTTTTCAGATGCCACGGACAAGCTCAGGATTGTCAACCACTCACAAAGTGTAGATTCGGGAGATTTTCCACCTCTGATGGTAGAGACGGATTCGTTCGATATATTCATGCGGCCTGAGTAAGGCCGAGTGGCTGCCTTGTAGTCAGGCATTTTTTGAGTTGTGACTGAACGTAGGAACGTGAGCGTAATCGTGATATCTATGGCAGAGGTTGGTGGCCGGGTAAAGCGTATTTCAGGGAGGCATCAGCTTACGGTCTCCAACCCCGGGTTGCATATCCTCTTGGAATCGTGATGGTATCCAATTCAACGACGAAGAAAAGAAAAAGGGTTCGATGTTGTATCTAAAAAACCACGAGGTAAGTAAGATGCGAACATGAGGACATCGGATCACATTAAGTATCTCGTACTTGGTTCCAAGCATTTGCAACACCGGGCCAGATAAATTTTCAATAAACATAGCTCTGGTCCTAGACCAGGAAGGACGCTGTGGGAGAAGTCCGCCGTGCAATTTCTCGGGTATACAGCCAAACACTGACCTGGACAGCCAAGATGGTTCTCCACATTTCAACATCCTTGTTCGCTTCAGCAATCAGTTTATCCGATTCCCTGAACAGTCCATCCACATCCACATCAACGTGATGACAAATGCACGGTCCATCCTGCGCGCGCTTAATAGCGTCCGTGATTTTACTCTTTTTCACCTGGGCGGACGTCCAGTTGGGGAACCTCGACTCGGGATATTGTCGCCAGCAATTGTCGCACACTCTGTGGTCGCAGAGCTCAGGGATGGGCGGGGCACCTCCATCCATGAGTTTCTTCTGCTCTTCGTTGATCTCTGCTTCCGATGTCAGAAACAGAGGCATGTGGGTTCTCGTACACGCCTTCACACCGGTAGGCCCTGCTCACCATCGTCAATATCAACCCAGGGCCAAGGCGCCGACGGCGCCGCGTGACGGAAGGACGGAGAAGGCAAACTCTTCTTGACTCCTCCCACAACCTCGGCCGCTTGTAGGGTCGTTGCCGAGTCCATTTCTCCTTTCTGCTTTTTGGCCTGACGCTCTGAGAAAGGCAGCCGGAAGATGGGGGGCATTGTCGCGAAGAAAAAAGGTACCAGCCTGGCTCATGTTTGATGGGGACCTTTTTATATGGTAACATAAGCGCCGCCCACTGAACCCATTTGGGGTGTGCGATTGTCGAACCGGAGGACTTTATGGTCCATTGTTGATTGACGCTGAAAGCAAGGGGAACGGGATCTTTGTATTCCTCATGTCATCGGACGAACCACGAGTGCTTGATCGCAGCAATAGGCCAATTTTGGACGCTCGTTCTTCCAATGGCAATGTGTATTATATGGCTCATGGAGGTAATTTGTATATTCGAGGGGGGCAGTCCGGGTGGTATAACAGACACAACAGGCTCTCTGATACTTGCGGCGTCTACAAGGGAGTAAGGGTGCTCTGAGGATCTAAGCCGAAGAGGACAATTCACTGGCCGGTTTAGTTGATAGGGGCAGGCAAGGCTGTCGGGCGTTGGGCTATAAGCAGCGGTTTACTCAATAGAGATTCCCTATTCGAGTACACTCATAGACGGTGATCTCAACAGGGTTCGTGGAGGCAAAAGGGTGATGGGCACGCCCAGGGTTGATGCACGCGGCATCGGATAGGCCAGGATAGGCCCAACCCCAGGTTGAGTGTCTACAGTGGAACATAAGTCCCACCATCGTTCGCCTGTACTACTTCCTTACCTCCACAGTCCCTAGTACGCCTTTCATCCCCCTGACAAAACATATTTCAGTATGGGCGTCAATATATTAACCTTCGACATCGGTGAGTAGAGAAGAACGACGTTTGATAACCGCAAAGGAGTAAGTCGCCCAATATATTTATGCAGAGCGACCGAAAGAGGTTGTGGCAACAGGGATGATAAGCCTATCCTGGTCACCAGTTCCCACTACGAGCTCCACGCTTGACCCGTGCTGTCCGCGTACCCCCATGCAAACAGTTGGCAGCAGGGCGTGAAGAGCTCAGCAGAGCAATCGAACATCGGCCGGCCTTCTGATTGCACTGGCCACAGAATAGCACTGGAACTCGAGTTCAGCACAAACATTAGACGCAAGATATGCTACCGTCTCTAAGTAAAACATTATAATGGAATATCGTATAGGTATAGTTATATAAATAATGTCAATTAGAGATGATTAAAAGTCCTCCATCCGTGCAATTGTCAGAGGCTCCACCACCGAGAATCCCCCGTTCCATCCAATGACATCAATGTTGTCCATTCGTTCACTGTTCATTTCCGCTTTCCGCCATCCAAAAATACCTCTCCAAGAAGGAGAATAATGAAAATGCCTCCGTGAGTGAGCCAACCATTGAAGCCCAAGCCGGAGACGGCCGCGGTCAGCTGCCACCCTGACAAAGGCGCCCTAGGTTGGCCTGGGAAGCGCATTGACCTGGTCCCCGGATCGATGTATCGGAGAACGGCCGTCCCCGGCCTTTTCCCCCGTGCCCACATTTGTGATGGGGGAAGGATGGGGGTGATGAGGGTGATGATCATTGATGATGCGTTATGTAAGGATTATGTTCAACGTTCAGTCCGTATAGGGTTGAAGCCGTCGATTGGACATTCTTGTCTCATGTTTTATTTTTGCCCACTCAATCAATATTGGTATATAAGACCTATCTACTTGTTTGTAAAAGGCAGGCTTACTCTGGAGTTTGAATACAAGTGTACTAAACTGTCATTCAGTTGAAGTGGGACTTCTCGTGTGACTCGACATCGACTAGGTCGATCTCGACGTCACTCGTTGGCCCTATAGTACCCCTTCATTACGGCTATCAGTATGTTTTTCTGTGCTGCTGCCATCCGTGCTAAAATGGTCATCACCCTTACCCCGCTCTAACCACTTCATAGTGAGCAGTATAGGCCACCCGAGACGCATAAGGAAGGTGTAGTTGTCTGGGAGAACACTCTGTGACTGGAATGCCACAATGATCCAAATTGTGGCCAGTTCCATGGCAGCGGCTGCTCCAACGTAATGCGGAAGTGTACCGTGCGTTTCTGGCACGATCTCCCTTACATTCATACCGAAAACGCCCTATGAGGGGTAGTAATGTTTAGCATCATGACTAGGAAGCATAGATGTAAGAATAAAGGTAGCATACGGCAACGAAGGAAGCAGGCAGAAACACCATTGTAAGGTAAGAAATTTGCTTCATCTGTAAGATAAATCAAGTGTTGGTGCTGTGATCTCCAGCATCAAAGGCTAGCTCACAGCTTAAGTAGCATTAATATATGATCAGATAGAAGTAAAGAGCTAGGAGATACCTGCGCTATCACGAACAGCAGCTTCTGTCATCTTTTGCATACGTTTACTATCCGAGATGTTAACACTGCTGAATGCCTATACGGATATTAATCAGGGCATAGATACATGGGAAGGACACATACAAGGTTCATGACATTCTTCAACCTTCTATCCTGCATCTTTCTACTCATCTCTAGTCTCTCGATTGCATTCGACAACATTCGACACTCCCTTTGTAACATATTTTTTGCAGACTCCTGCTCCCCAGCCCCTAGGCCAGTGTTGGGCGTTTCTGCGATAAATTGCACAGTCTTCCGGAAATCTTCCAAAAGGGAGGAATAATGTAAATGATGTGCGCGAATACTGTGCAACTCGGTCGTCAGTTTGGATTCGTTCGTGTCAATGACCTTAGCTTCCTATACAAAGACTATTAGAACGCTGTTGTTCTATGATTTTGGAATCATACTATAGTGCATATATGATCATATAAGCTTTCTAGTGCTTCGTCCCAAGCATACAGCGCATGCCATAAAAATGTCAGTAATACAAACGTCGGATCTGCTGATTGTTTAAACATCGTTTGCCAATAGACGCTTTGACCTGATCATCAAGGTATCGCATCAAGTCGATGTTAGTAGCAGTGGCCATTGAGGGAGCGCACCTGCAAACCGAATTCGTCCATGTAGCTGTTTAGCCGTTGTCGTCGGCAATGGCAGGCTTGGGTGATACGAGATAATAGTACTGCCTTTCGTACTGCGGATCAGATGTACGGAGAGAAGGTCCAACACAAGTAGTTGATTGTCTGTTTAACATATGGTATTAGAAATGCTTATTATGAAGAAGCTCCACTGCAGGACACTCACTTGAGGATAGAGGCAACGGAGTTTGGGTATCGATCATCTGTTGACCTAGGAGACAATTACTTGTCAACATCCGAAGGAGACGCTCCAAGGAGCAAGTACCCGTTGTGGCAGGCTTCCCAGAAGCTGTAGAATCGAATGATTTTAGGGTGCTAGCATCCATTCGCAGTGCGTCAGTGCCCTTTGGCATGGATCGCAGAAACCTCAGACATATGGTAATGTCTGGGAAGTGATGTTGAGTGCGATTAATTTTCTTTCCTCCATGGTAGTTGAAATGCTCACGGTCGCCCACGCCATCATTAGGTTCTTCTTGGTAACGCGAGGGAATCCAGTTAAGTGAGGAGGACCAGAAAAACGGTTCTATGTTGAACCTGGTGAACGTAACCAAAGTATCAGCAATCTAGTCCGAAGAAGTCGCCGAGAAGCAGTAAATAATGTAATCGGGCTGGGGAGGGCTGTGACAGGAGGCGCTATGAGCTTACTTTGCTCCAAGCATCTGCAGCACAGGTCCAGAAAGGTTCTCCACGAAAATGCATCTTACCCGGAGATTCGAAGGGCGCTGTACGGGGGTAGATGAGTCAGGAAGGGACGAGTGTGTTCAAACACACCTCGTTGTCTACAAAGAATTTCCAGGTCTCTTCATGATTGCCCTGCTTTACAATGGTTTCTTCAGGGCTGTGGAATCTCCCTTCAACGTCTACATCAACGTAATATAGTTTGCAGATCTGCGTGCGGTCATATTCCTCGATTGCTTTGAGGATCTTGCTCTTCTTAACCTGTGATTCCGTCCAGTTAGGGAATCGAGATTCTGGGTATTTCTTCCAGCATTCCCCGTGACATCCGCTATGGTCACATGGAGGGGGCACCGGGGGCAGGACCGAACATAATTGCTGTGGATCAATATCTATCGGATTTATGTTACTATGGAACAAGCGACTAAGCATTGAATATCCGGCTGACCGTCTGACAGGTCTACCCATGGCCAAGGCGCTGAGGGCGCTGCGTGGCGGTGATATGGATTCGGGACGCGGGCCCTACCCTCTTTTCTGGAGAGCAGGACTGTGTCTGTGCTGGTATGGGCCATAGTTGCGTCGTAGGAATTGAAATGGGGATCAGAAGGACAACCCCGCAATTGGAGACCGCTTAAATCTGATGAACAGACGCTGAGAAGGCTATAGAAGCCCCCTCGAGTGGGCGCCGTGGGTGCTGGATTCGTTAAGCGCGCATAGGGGTACCTGTAGGTCTCTGTAGTACCTAGGTATTCGCATGTGTGATGTGAGGAGAAACTCCGGATATGGCAGTGGTGATGGTGTGTGGCCCTGACTGTATAGAAGAGTCAACAGTGGCGCTGCCAGCTCTTAACCCTCTCTTACCCCCTGCATTAGTTATGTAGGTAAGGGGTCAGACAATTGGTGTTAAATCCGCATGCCATATAAACCTCATAATTGCAAAATTCTTCATCTCGTCCTGTCAATCCACCAATAGTGACGCTCGTATTCCTCGTTCTATCAATAATCTTCGTCATCCAACCCATCTACATTCCAATAAGATTCCCATGCACTAGCCACAGAACAGCACCGAAACTCGGGGTCAGCATAAATATTAAGGTGCAGGATATGTTGCCGTGCCCTAAACATTATAGTAGGATATCATATCGGTGTAATTGTATAAATAATATCGATTAAGAATGATTCAAGACCCGACATCCGCGAAATTGCCAAGGACTCCGCTGCCGGGAATCCCCCGTCCCACCCAGCTCCATCAATATAGCCATTCGTTCACTGTTCATTTCCGCTATTCCGCCATCCAAAAATACCCCTCCAAGAAGAAGAATAATGAAAAAGCCTCGCGGGTGAATCAACCATAGAACTCAAGCCGAAGACGGCCGCGGTCAGCTGCCACTTCTGACAAAGGCGCCCTATGTTAGCTTGGGAAGGGCATTGACCTGATCATAGTTGTCCCGGATCGATGCAGTGGAGAACAGCCGTTCTCGGTTATTTTCCCCGTGCCCACGTTTGTGATGGGGGTGATGATGAAGATGATGGCGATGATGATGCATTGGCCCTATCCCTTCATCACGGCCATCAATATCCTTTTCTGGGCCGCTGCCGTCCGTGAAATGGTTGTTATCATCCTTAACCCACCCTAGCCACTTCAGAGTGAGCAGTACGGGCCATCCAAGACGCATGGGGAAGGTGTAGTTGTCCGGGAGGACGTTCCGCGACTGGAATGCCACAATGATCCAAATTGTGGCCAGTGTCATGGCCATGGCTGCTCCCACGTAATGTGGAAGTGTACCGTGTGTTTCTGGCACCATTTCCCTTACATTCATACCAAAAACGCCCTATAAGAGGTAGCAACGGCCAACGCCACGGTCAGGAGGTGTATGCACAAAGGTGAAGGGAGCGTACGGCAACAAAAGAGGCAGGGAGAAACACCATCGTAAGGTAGGAAATTTGCTTCATCTACAAGAACAATCAAGTGTTGGTGCTGTTTTCTCCAGCGTTCAAGGCTAACTCACAGCTTAAATAAAATTAGTAAATGATCTGATAGAAATAAACAGCTAGAAGAATACCTGCGCTATCCCGAACAGCAGCTTCTGTCATCTTTTGCATACGTTTACTATCCAAGATGTTAACGCTGCTGAATACCTATACAGATATTAATCAGGACCCAAATACATAGTGAGACGCATACGAGGTTCATGACATTCTTCAGCCTCCTATCCTGCATCTTTCTACTCATCTCCAATCTCCGGATTTCGCTTAACAACATCCGGCACTCCCTCTGCAACATGGCCTCTGCGGACTTCTGCTCATCTGCCCCTAACCCAGGATTAGGTGTTTCCGCAATAAAATGCACAGTCTTCCTGAAATCTTCCAAAAGGGAGGAATAATGTAAATGATGTGCACGAATGATATGCAGCTCAGTCGTCAGTTTCAATTCGTTCGTCTCAATAACTTTAGCTTCCTGCACAAAAGAAGACCATCAGAACGTTTTTGTTCCGTTATTTGGGAATAAAGAACATACAATAGTGCATATATGATCATACAGGTTTTCCAGCGCTTCATCCCAAGCATATAACGCATGCCATAAGAATGTCAATAATACAAATGTCGGATCCGCTGATAGTTGAAACATCTTTTGCCAATAGACGCTTTGACCTGGTCGTCAAGGCATCGCATCAGGTCGTACGTCAGTAGCAGTGGTCGTTGAGGGGCGTACCTGCAAACCGAATTCGTTCGTGTAGCTGCTGAGCCGTTGTCGTCGGCAACGGCAGATCCGGGTGATACGAGATAATAGTGCTACCTTCGGTACTGCGGATCAGATGCACGGAGAGAAGGTCCAACACAAGTAGTTGGCCGCCTGTTTAAAAATATGGATATCAGATATGTTTATTATTAAGATACTCCACTGCAGGACCCTCACTGGAGGATAGAGGCAACGGAGCCTGAGTATCGATCATTTGTTGACCTGTGGAGACAATTACTTGTCAGCATCCGAAGGAGACGCTCCAGGGAGCAAGTACCCATTGTGGAGGGCTTCGCAGAAGCTGTAGAATTGAACGATGTTAGGGCGCCAGCGTCCATTCGTAGCGCATCAGTATTCTCTGGCATGGATCGCAGGAATGTTAGACATATAGTAATGTCTGGGAAGTGATGTTGAGTGGGATTAATTTTCTTTCCTCCATGGAGTTAAAATGTGAAATGCTCACGGTCGCCCACGCCAGCATGAGGGTCTTCTTGGTAACGCGAGGGGATCCAATTGAGTGAAGAAGACCAAAAAAAAGGTTCTATGTTGAACCTGGTGAACGTAACCAAAGTATTAGCAATCTATTCCGAAGAAGTCGCTGAGAAGTGGTGAATAGTGTATGTTAGGTCATAGTTGCGCTGGGGAGGGCTGTGAGACGGGAGGCGTTATGAGCTTACTTTGCTCCAAGCATCTGCAGCACAGGTCCAGAAAGGTTCTCCACGAATAGGCCTCTTACCCGGAGGTTCGAAGGACGCTGTACAAGGGTAAATGGGTCAGGAAGGGACAGGTGTATTCAAGCACACCTTGTTATCTACAAAGAATTTCCAGGCCCCTTCAAGATTGCCCTGCTTTACAATGGCTTCCTCAGGGCTGTGGAATCTCCCTTCAACGTCTACATCAACGTAATATAGTTTGCAGATCTGCGTGCGGTCATATTCCTCGACTGCTTTGAGGATCTTGCTCTTCTTGACCTGTGGTCTTGTCCAATTAGGGAACCGGGATTCCGGGTAGTTTTTCCAGCATTCCCCGTGACATCCGCTATGGTCGCATGGGAGGGGCACCGGAGGCGAGTCCGAATGCAACTGCTGTGGGTCAACACCTATTGTGGGTGTTGAAATTTATGTTACTATGAAACGAGTGACTGAGCACTGAATATCCGGCTGACCGTCCGACAGGTCTACCCACGGCCAAGGCGCTGAGGGCGCTGCGTGACGGTGAGATGGGTTTGGGACACGGGCGGCATCCTCTTTTCTGGGGAGCAGTATTATGTCTGTGCCTGTATGGGTCATAGAGTCGGAAATGGGGGGTTCAGGAAGGGCGGCTCCGCAGTCGGGAGGCTACTTAAATCTGGTGAACAGGCGCTGGGGAGCCCGTAGGAGCCCCCCCAAGTGGACACCGTGAGTGTCAAATATGTTGAGCGCCTATGGAGAGAGGGGATATATTGTGACGTGGGGATAAACCTCGGGTGTGACGGCAGCTGTGGCTCGTGGGGATTATATGGAGCCGACAGCGGTGCACGCCCACACCTGGCTCTTACCCTTACCCCTGGTACGATTTCCTGTGTTTTTTTTATCGAGCGTCCAGCTGTCTGTATGTCGCAGATCGCATTAGTGACTCTACGAGCTTATCTTACAGCATTGGTGCACAGGTAGGGGTCCGACATTGGTTTTAAATCCGCATGTCACATAGACCTCACAATCGCACGATTTTTCCTCATCTCGTCCTGTCAATCCACCAATCGTCCTCCCGCGTCCTTTTTGGCCATCTATTTACGACCCTCTCATGGCAAATATCGACCGGTTCTCAATAGTGACGCTTGTATTCTTCTTTCTATCAACAATCTTCGTCATCCAACCGGTATACCTTCCAATAAAATTTCCAATCATTGGACGCCGCCGGGTTCCGATCAACCTCAACACGGCGCCTATACTTGCCATCGCTATTCTTTGGGCTTCTCAATGTCTAGGACCAAAACAGATTCGCGATGGAATCGTCGGCACTGGTGAGGGCTGTCGCCGCTATGCCTTCATCACCCCACTCACACGCATTTGGCATGTGTACAGATGGCGTTAAACCCTACAATATCCTTATTCTCTTTATCTCTCTGGCCTACATGGCGATCACCCTCGATGTCACCGGTATCCTTCAAGCTGCTGCTTTCTGGGTCAGCAACCGTGGAGGAAGCAACGGTCGCAAACTCTATCTCTACTTCTACATTATGCTGACTCTCATCAGCATGGTCATCGGAAATGACCCCGTCATTCTCTCCGGGACTGTGTTCCTCGTGTATTACACCGCTGCTACGCAATTGCAGCCCTTGGCATGGTTGATATCCGAGTTCGCTGCTGCTAACACGGCTAGCATGGTTCTCTTTGTCGGAAATCCAACTAATGTTGTCATATGCGAGGGGTTCTCCATCAATAATGCTGCATTTACTGCGTACACTATCTTGCCCTTCGTAGCATGCAACATTTTCTGTTTCGTGGCACTGGCCGTCCAGTTCAGAGATGCAAAGTATGTCCCGAGGAAGCTCAACATCTCCGGTGATCTTAACGTCCGCGAGGTCCTGCACGACCCGGTTGGCGCTCTCGTGGGGAGCATCATCCTCTGTAGCTGCCTAGTCGTGGCATTGGTGGTGAGCTTCCTCCATGTCGACGTATGGAAAATTATGCTTCCGTTCGCGGTCGCCAAATTTATTTTCGATATCTGTTGGGACCATTATCGATCTGTCACCGGTCGTCTCGCGGATCTGGATGCCAAGGCCGAGGAAGATGCGATGCGAAGTGCACTCAAACGGGCAACCACGATGCCCGATGGCATTGAGCGGGATATGACATTCCTTTCTGACTCTACGGATACCCGGGGACCGGACCACATGAGCAGCAGCTTCACTCAGAAAATACCTTCTCCCCCGATGCACAGTAGTTCGTCTTCTACGCTAGAGCGCAACCAGCCTCCAGCTGAAATCCAAATCAGGACGAACCCCGAGTTCAGCTCTTCCTCAAACAACGGATGTATCTCTCGGCGAAATACCACCAACTTGCCGACTCACTTTCCCACGTTCTTCACGGCACTTCCTCGGCTTCCGTTTGGTCTAATACCCTTCGCCTTTTCCCAATTCATCCTTATCGAAGCACTTACGCGCCAAGGTTGGATTAGCGTCTTTGGACGCTGGCTAGCAATCGCAACCGCAGGCAAAATGTTCCCTGCAATCTGGATCGTCGGCGTTATGGGCGTCATTCTTTGTAACATCTCGGGCACCAACATCGGTGCTACCATCCTATTAACAAAGGTTATCCATCAGGCAAATTTGTCCCCGTCGGCTCAGAGAGGCGCAGCCATCGCGCTTGCGGTAGCAAGCAATATTGGTGCTGTCAGTTTTACGTTTTCCGCGAGTCTTGCTGGGCTGCTCTGGAAGGTGATCCTGGAGCAGAAGGGAATCAAGGTGAAGCAGTGGGAGTTTGCGAAATGGAATTCGTTACCGTTGCTTGTGATGACAGGAGTGGGGTTGGCGATCGTATGTGCGGAGATGGCGGTACTATACTGAAGTCGCAGAGTGAGGAAAATATAATACAAGGACGTCGAGGAAAATAAAACACAAAGGCGTCGATGAACCTGGAAGCTGGAGACCAATAGACGGTTTTTATTTTGAATAGTATACGATTTCATCGATCGTCATTTATGTAGCTATGCAGTAATGTTTGGCTCAGGCAATCGGTAGGCGCCGGTGGCTGTGCCAAACATAACTCTCACTCTGCGCTTCGAGACCACAGCACACGGAGAGGTAAGAGCACCCTGTATCCCGTGGACCTGTACTTAGTGTACATCACTACATAGATGTCGACCGCTAGAGATGACCCGCGAGACCCTTCCCTCGAGGTGGCCCTCACATTCCCCAAGACATGGTACCAGGAGTCCGGTGCGTCCTTTCTCCCACTGAGCAGCAAGTCCGCCCAGAACTCACAGCCCTATGTTTATGCGCAGAGAGCCTCCACACGTCCGGCATGTTCCTCTCAGGTCTCATCATGGTGACACGCAACCGGTATGCTTGTCCAGCTCATCCCTCGTCACCCATACCAATCCCTTGTCTCCAGGTTCCTTGCATGGCCGGCCGTGCTCTTCTCCCTTAATACATTGTTCAACCAGCATCCTGCATCGGCAGAAAGGAAGGTGCTGGAGGTGGATGGTCGAATCTCCTGTCAGTATTCGCGTCCTTCCCCCCCTCTCTTGGTCCGCCGCTGAACATTGTTATGTTCTAAAGGTTGTGCCTCTCTGCTCTGGTCGCGTCGTATATTCCGCTTCTTGTTATTACTAGATCTCCGATGGTTGCACCAACAGCTTGAGTGCCACTGGCTGTGCTTATATATATCACCTTGCCGCCCTTGCGAGGATTGCCAAACTTTCGACATGATGTTATTGGGATAGCCTACCTTCAAATCCTATACCCACAGCCTCTTATTCATTTGCTCATTGTTATCTAGGAGCATAACAAACACAGCTCCGACTAGCTGTGTACAACCTACCTGCAAGGATGTCACCATACACATCATTTCTATGCCACGATTACCTGCTTCTCGCTCTTACCCGCTTTGTTGTGCGCGAACGTCAACTAGCAAGCTTTATTATTCAGCCAGTTTAATTATTGGAAGGCCGGGATTTCATTATATACAGCCCAGTGCAAGTATAACCCTTCTGACGCGCGCGTCAGTTTTGAACATGTTACAAGTTACACTTCGTCCTCCAAAGAACGCTCTTCTCACTGATTGTTGCCTCCGTATCTTGACCCTTCACATTGGCTGGCCTACTCGCTCGCCACCAGATTTGATACCATTCTGCTTCCCTTGAAACGAGCAAATTGGAAAGGGGACGTCAATTTCCCTATGATGCACGCCTGCCAAAGCACCGGGTCTGGTGTTCACTTAGCGAGCTGTGAGTGCATAGCCAGGCAACACAGCTGTTCTTTCGTGCATCTTTCTAAAAGTCAAAATATTCGTGGGATATATCAGATAGTTGTCGCTGTTGTGGAAACCAGCGGCTAAGGTGTAGAACCTCCCTACTATTGTTGGAGATATTTGACGGGTATATATCAATGAGTACTAGTGTCACGATAGCTATTATACACACCAAGCTGAGGTAGATGTATACAAAACATATACAGCAAAGCAAACTATAAAGATAACGTTCAATCATACAGGAATACACTCTTCGCACTTCACACAGATTACAGCAATCATGAACTGACTTTAGACAAACACTGAGGCATCCAGCCCAGCAGTAAAATCAAACACACAGACCCTGTGATCGTGAGAGGAACTATAACATCATTAAACGAACGTTAGAACGTCAGACTCTTCTTCCCAAGACCAATTATATACCGACCTGATAAGCTTTCCAACGTCAAACTTGACATCATAGATATAGCCCGCGTGTACATGCTTGAATTGCCGGATGAGTTTACCTGCAATCCATTTTTCATCCGGTAAGTCACTGAAGAAATATATTCAGGGACTACGACTCACCAGGTACGCAAGTCCCATAGCTTAATCACCCTGTCATAGCTGGCACTAACCAGCCGCCCAGTTCTCGGGTCAAACGAGAGTGCACGAACAAGTGCATTATGTCCCGAGATAGTTCTCAAGCATTCGCCAGTCCAAGCATCCCATAGTCTAATTTGACATTCATTTGAGCCGGAGACAATCAAATTATCCTGTAAGTTCTAGTGAGCGACTAAAGGGCAGCCAGCTAGCCCAGCAAAACAATACCTTGAACTCAATACAGGTCAACCCACGATCACGGCCCTCCAACGTCCTCAGCCTTTTTCCACTCTCTATGTCCCAAAGGATCATCCTCCCATCTCCGCTCGCGCTTACCTAGCGGGAAAAGAGAGTGAGCCGAAGTCCAATGAGACGAAGAAGCCAATATACGTACTACTTTCCCATCCTGCAAGCCGATCGCATTCACGGGTGCTTCGTGACCCCTCAACATCCTGTGGAGCTTTCAACGACTTTCGATCCCACACACGAACGACAGTATCCTTCGAGCTGTCTCGAATTATTAACAACTAGGAAGTGTAACGGGAGGGAGCAAGGATAATCACCTGCTGACGATCCACTTCTGGTCGATCCTCAGATCGAGCACACCCCCAGTGTGCCCTTTCAAAATTGCAACTCGCTTCGCCTTGACTTCTCTCTCTCCATCCTCGATCCTTCCCATCCCATCATCGCCACTTCCTTCTCCGCCCAATACATTCCCATTCTCCAATTTCCAAACGCATATTGTGCAATCACTGCTTCCGCTGACCATAAACCCAGATGTCTTCTTTGAGCGTAGCCCTCCATCCAAACCATATTCCATATCCGAGTTTGAGCCCGAATTAAAATCCAAGTCCGCAGATAGAGATGTAGATGTGTTACCACTCCTGCCTTTGCCGATCGTCGGCGAAAGGCAAACAGGGGAGAAATCCCAGTCCTTCTCAAATTTCAAACATAGTACGCTTCCCCTGTGAGCCCCTGGGAACGAGCCCAGAAGCTTTCCGGTTCTCAGGCTCCAAACCATGATCGACCGATCTCGCGATCCCGTAATAATCCGTTTCGAGTCAAACTCAACGCAATATACACTTCAAAGCCAGGACAATGAGGATTAGCTCAATGAAGTTCTCTAGAATCCATGGCTAAGATACACACCTATCCATATGTCCCTTTCAACTCCATCATATCTGGTTCCCACTTCTTCTCTCGGTATAGAAGGGCGCCTAGGCCTACAGGCTCCGTCCGTGAACTTGGTATTGTTCCCAAGTTGGGCACCACGTTCTCCAAGCCTGAGAGCGCTGCTGGCTGATCTAAGCCTGAACTGGTCGGAGAGGTGTTCAGAACCGCAGGACCAGAAGACGAAGACGTGGGTCCGAGCAATCTAGCGGGCGAGAGAGACCTAGACCTTGGCGCTCCACGGCTAGTCATGCATCTACCAGTCTCGCGAGGCGCTTCTAAAGGTGGTGTCGGTAAACAGGTGTAAGCAGTTCCCCTCCATCGTCTCTCCAACTCGAGTCTCTCCATATACATTTTCTTCCAATCAAACCACAGCGGGAAGCTCTCATCTGGCTGAGAAACCGGCCGCACTCTGTGAATAGGGGCACTAACGGGTGACGAAAGCGCGTGTGAGGGATCAGTACTAGCTCCTAAAGAGACGCCAGATTTTAACGCCTGAGCTTTGTGCTTGAAATTCCATTTATGCCTCCTTTGCTGGTGACGAGGTGGCGTCCCAACAAAACGTACTACCGATCCAACTTTGCGCATATGGGACAGATCGGCCCTTCTGAGATCAATATCCCACCTTGCTAAGAACAGCGTACGCCACACAGAGTTATCGTCGGCTAAACGCCGCCACTTTCGCGAGACAGAGAGGCAGGACAGGATAGCATGTAAAGCAGCCTTGGACGATTCCTCAGCTTCATTGGACAAGACGCCCGATCTGGTTGTATGAGGATCACGGGAAAGCGGAGGAGGACAGACGAGGTGAAGGACGTAAAGAGCTAGCTCTGGTGGTAGTAGTGCCAGGATATCAATGCCTGTGATAGCTATTACGTCAACAAAGCATGCTTCGTCAACCAACTCGCCCTCTTCGCCATCCAACGGGGAGAGTTCACTAGAGTCAGAATCTTCTGCGGATTCCGAGTTTGGGAGCGAGTCGTGAGAGGGTTGAGCTTTCCCTTTCCCTTTGTTGTTATTACTTTTCGGAGGATTACCCCATAAAAAGGGCGACTGACGGCCAGAGAGAGGTTGGGCGCCCAATAATGTAGTTGGTAAGGAAATCGAGTGAGGAAAAGGTTACAGGCGAGCCAACGGTGGAGGGATTACTGGAAGTTGGTGAGGGAATGGAGGATGAAGATTTGTTATTCCCCGAGATAATTGCCCGGCCCGGAAATGAGAGCGCATCCCAAAAACGCGGTAGAAACGTCCTGAGAGGACTCGAGGGGTGGAGGACATTAGACATCGACATTGATCCCGTTGGGTGATTGAAACTCGCGAAGGGAGGCCCAGGACCTGGATTAACGTAATATGAGCGACCCCTCTGGTTTGACCGGGTTGAGTTGGAGTGGAGACCCAAACCCGCAAAAGACGAAGACATCGAGCGCTGGTGGCCATAAGGATAACTACCCGGAATATGGAGAACTGGCAGACTGTCTACATCCACGTCCTCTACGTCGATAATAGAGTAGTCTGCGGTGGGAGTCGGGGAAGGAGGGCGTAGTTGACATGGATCGCGTTCTTCCACCTCATGACCGTCCAGATTGAAATGTGAGGGTGCTTGAGAAGTATCCGCCGTTGTCAGAAACGGTGACCCGAGAACCGTATTCAATAGGTGAGAGAAATGAGGGGTGGCAGAGGGCTCCTGGTGAATCTGTTGACTTTGGACAGTACTTTGTCTGGCAAAGTGCGTCTGCACGGTGAGGGCTGATGTGGAGGATGTTCGGTGATGGGATAGGACCATTCGATGTGAGGGAGGATTATAAGCCACCTGTGAGCGCCTATTAGATGGACTTTGCCTTGCAGATGATGGCGTCGAGAGCTCTGGATCGTTTGGATACATGGTCATGGACCGGAGCCGGGCAAGTCACAAAGTACTCCTGAGCGGAAGGACGGTCCCGTGATATGACCGTGATCACACAAGGCCCAAACACACGCACATAACACGCCACACAAATGCGCGACCCGTCACCCTCAGTGACTTCGAGCAGCTCGTCTCGCTCCATCTCTACAGCCTCACACCATAATAAACGAAGGCACAAGCAGCCAACTGATAGCGAGACAGTAGGACAGCGCACGCACCCATTCAGCAGCCCAAGATCGTCTAAAAGCGCTTCTCAATATGATGGATCCGACTATCATTATCTCCATGTGGACTTTGGTCTTGAACGCATGGAGACACCCGCCAATGAACCCGACTTACGGCATATAGTTTACAGAGGAACTACAATCTAATCAGTGGCCTTGAATATCATCTCAGCACTAGAGAAACGTCTAACAAACTCGAAAAGAGAATCGCTGGTTAAATCCGATAAGTTAGGCGATTGAACTCATCTACCCGGTCATGGTAACAAGGTGACTAGCTACAGTCAGGGTCGTCCCTCGCCCACTGTCTAGACTCTACGCGCAAACCATCCAAGAAGCCCCTGTGGCCTATCCCTGTGCACAATACGCGATGTATTTGGCTGCTTCTTGGCCGATGTGCGTGAAATGAAGTCCGCTGTAGCGGCTCAGCTGAATTAACAACATAAAATCTTTGGGTCCCACCAAAGAGAAGACGAACTCTATGTATCGTCTCAAACTGCTCAAGGGAGATCTGAAAATACCTTGTTCGTCCACCATCGAACACCCATAATCATGTTTGAGGTGAAAAAGGAACTTGGGGTCTGACGGTGATGTTTGGTTCAACTGCCACACGGGTATGATATCCTTGGAAGGAAACTGAAGGATGAAAAATCATTTATGCAACGCGCAGGGTACCAACATTTTTAATCAATGTTTATGTTGAGTATGTCGATAGAAAATCCTGACCTGCACACACGACAAGGTTCGCCTTATTGGTCATGTGCAGGCCTGCAACTTCAATATTTGGCGCTTCTTTCGATGGAGTAAAAATAATGGTAGAGCTGTTGGTGGTGAATATGTATGTGTATACACGCATGCATGGAAGTGATCAGATTCTTTATGAACGACGATGTTCATTTTGTGCGAAGATAAGGCTCAGCTTGTCCTTAAGGGTGCGGTGATTGCTGCCTGTGTAGTTTGGGACCCGAATTTCAGACCTCTGGTGAGAGAATTCGCAGTTCCATCATAGCTAGATATGATTTTAATTGGTCGCACCCCCTCATCTTTGTAACCAACCCGGGAGCCGTTGCGGTCGTAACTGTGTATTAGTCCTTCGTGATCATTGCTACTCTCCACCTGAATACCTGAGCGTTTCAACGCACCCAGCTCAACCTCGCTCAGCTTTTCAAATCTATCCGGCTCCGATTGATCGCCCTTAGCTTTATAAATTTCTCAGCCTGACAGGTCCTTCTAGCAATCTTCTGAACAAATGTTACTCTAAAACAAGTCGTATACGAACAATACATTGCGAGGGCAGGCTTTGACAGACAATCTACTACTTATTCAACCTCTAAGGGTAGCTCCTATACCACGGAACGGTCGGCGACCTGGGGAGTCTGTCACAACGTTCCCGTGCGGGGCCATGGATCCTTGAGTCCTTGTATGATCGGTTTCGTGATTCCATTGCAGGGTTGTAAGTTCACGTTCCGTGTTTCGATCCCACGCCCTTTTGGAGAGTACTCTGTACAGAATAAGGAAATAAGCAATCATCTAAATGAAAGTTGTTAATTATTTGTTAGTTACCGCCAGTAAGTGGTTTCTCGTACGTACATCCATGTGAGTACCTATCGCATCGAATACATAACTAGCTGGTCTCTGAAAGTCAAATACCGCAAATGAGATGATAACACCCAATGCAACAACTGCTGAAAGAGCATAAGACTCGATAAGCATTGTCATGATGCTCGCATATTCATTGGATGGCTGAGACAGGGTTCCATCTGACATTTTTAACAGTGCGATTAAAGGGTGCACATGCAGTTGGATAATCCTACTTACGCATCAACCGGGCAACTCGTCGACGGATAAGAAGTATGCGACCCGCAATTAGAGAAAAAGCTAGGAGAGAGATGGCTGTAGCGAATGTAATCAATATGATTCCTAGGGTGGTTCTTGTTGAATCGGTGAGTGAAGCCTCAGCACGCCATAGGTAGGCATCGAGTGCTATATCTCACACATCAGTGTGACATGATCAAGAATAAGAGCAGAAAAAATTGTGGCAGACCGATATGGGCAAAATGGAGGGAAATAAAAAACGAGATGATGTAGTTAACATAGGGAGACGTTGACCAGATGACCCAGATACGCCAGACCTGCAAGAACCACCGCCAAATATCTGGTTAGTAGTGGGCTCATCTATTTTAAATAACATGACTTACCTCGGTAGCAACAACCAGGGTACCAGTCACTATGCCAGCAATGAAATCCACGACTACAACCGCTGTATTTTGTTTGAAGATGGTGGCCTCGTATACAAAAGGACCCCCTAATGTATCATTATGATCAAGATATGCCGGGATACTAATCTGGTTGTTTGCGCCAAGGACCATAGATGAAAACAACATGAGGAAAAAGGAGTGGCAAAACAAAATGACCGTCTGTTTTGGCCGATCCCCTTTCCAGAAATTCTTGCATAGTATTCGCAGACACAGACAATATAGTGCAAAGCCGATTCCGTAAAAGGCGCCCTGTATGGTTGTTGAACTGACAAGATCAATAGCTTCAGTCTGGTGGATCGCTGCGATTAATTCAGCCGGATCCATTTGTAGTTGTGTCAAGAGGGGTGGAGGAACGAATGGTAAACAGTTTTCAGACAGCATAGCACGATTTAAGAGGTTGTTGAAACTGACGACCGTACTCTAAGCCACCATCACATTCCCATCAAGGTGCCCAAACACAGTACAGGTACTTACAATAGAATGCCGCTCAGCAGAAAATAGGATGCAGTGTTTTCGATGATACTACTTTATACTAAACAAAATCACTTGAGGGAGATTTCAGTATCCCTGAGAAAGGCAAGCCTGGGCTAATGCATGAAGATGTTGTTAACCCAGGCTGGTATATTGCTGTCTATCAGAACAAGTCTCAAGGCCTAAGTGCTTTGCTTTGCGAGAAGACCGCTCCGCATACAACCTAAAGGAGGAGCCTTACAACCAACACCTGACAATGGCAAATTTAGGACTGAATCTATTTAGTCTTGGCATCAGAAGTTTGGTACTAGTAGTGTGATGCCGCACGCAAGTGTTGGGCCGGTGCATATTTGAGTCCAACAGTCTGAACAACTCAGGAGAGTACCATGGGCGAGTTAGAATGGCATGGAAAACCTTATGAGTTCGTTTAGTTAAATACTAATGAGCTGATAGTACTAAACATGGCCTTGTACAGTACAGGTAAGTAGCTACATTAGAAAGAATTGCGCCATATTTGCTGAGGGGCTCAATGGGCAACTAGCGTATTGCCGACTGCAGTGTGCTTGATACTCTTCCAGTGAAAGTTCCTGAACGAATCAAGGGTGTTTGGCCGCCTTCTTGAACCGTGAATATGTACGAGGAACAATCGAAAAACCATGGGCGATTTCCCAGTTATCCGGGACAGCAGTAGCATAGCCCCAGCCGCACTCTCCATGACGTTACCAGGTAAACCAATCCAGCGCCATGGAAATGATGACTCTCTGTACAAATGACCAATACGAATGGAACAGATTTTTGGTTAGCCTGAGGCTCATCTTATTTGCTCCACCATTAGGTTATGATTGAGTGCTATTAAGGTGTCCTGGGTTCCATTCAAAAGGTTCACAACCCTCACCCAAGGTTTTCATCTTCTGGTAGAGTCAGGATTTGATGTTCAAAGGTAAAAGAGAGTTGCAAAAAGAATAGAAAAGGAGCACTATTTGTCCCAGTGAGCAATAGCTTGAAAAGTGAGATAAGGATGTTGTGCTAGGACTCATAATATTACAATTATTAGAAATATGATACAGGAATATCAATAGAATACTAAGATACATATAAAACAATACTTGAACATAGTCTATAGCAATTTAGCTTACAATCTATCTATGGGTCACAGTCAGGTGGCCCAGGGTGGGGGAGGCATATGGTTGAGGAGATTATTGAGGGCGAGGTGGGTGTGGCCCTGGGGAGTGGTTCTGGGAAAGGAGAGGGTTGGCATCCTAAAGTTTGTTCAACATGGTGAGGGAAGTGATATTGTAGATACACACCTGAGGGGCCCGGAATTGGGAGGTCCCCTGTGTTCTGCAGTGGGGATCCCGCGTGGTGACCACCTTGTGTTAACTCCCAATTCGTATATTCGTCATCGTTGTCAGGATACTCGAGAGATGAGCGTCCGGAAAGAGAGGTGTTGTCATACAAGTTGCTGGGTCCTGTATGCCCGGAGGTGCCACCCATAAACCTGCCGCCAGAGTATTGGTTTTCGTGTAGGCTTGACCATGAAGAGAAAGAAGTGCAGATATAGAAATGGCTCGTAAGAGCAGGGAGGCGTGTGGGGGGAGATGCTTCAGCTGAATTTGGTGTCACAATCGGAGGGAACATAGCTAACGATAAGTAGAAGCGGGAAGGTAATTTTCGGTGAGCCTTGTCGTCGTGTTTGGGCATGGCTTTAAGGACATGGAAGATTAATTGTTCTGCTTGAGTACAATGGACACAAAGAACTCTCATTATTGAACCCGAATATTGGGTCTCAGCCCATTGAGGACAAAAGATTGTCTGCAGCGCATTAATGACCTGGCCAAATCAATCAAATAACATGTGAGAGTGGGGAATCAGACAAAGGCACTATAATGAAAAGAGAAAACGTACAAGGCGTACAAACTACAGAGTTCAGAGAGCCAATAAGATCAGGCAGATTGAATATTGGGAGGTGGCTGGCTCGGTCACGGCCACCGTGAACGCGATATCTGGGACTTGCTGGCTCTTCATATGATTCATGCCTGCCCCCCTGCAAACCTATAATGGAATGGACAACTGTGCACTCAGTACAATCACCATGAGCCCTCCCCCCACGCGTGGATTGCGTCGCTGTACGAGTGCTATCCAGAGTCGGCACAAGGCTTTACTGTTGGTCCGCTACCACCATTTTCCTATGGCATTGTTTGTATCACTGAATACTCAAGTCAGGGACGTCCTCGGCATGGACAGTGTGACCACAGTTCAAAACACACTAAAAGTGAGTACTAGTGAGTATCCATCAGACCACGGGAACAATGCAAGCACACGTAAAAGTGTCTGGGACTCTGAAGCGTCCAAGGACCAACCCCCCCACCCGCAACCGTTTCTTTCCTGTCCCAGTCCGGTAGTAACTGTGCGACCGTATACCCATCGTCGACTTGCTCACTCCTTGCCTAGCTTCACCGCCCCACCTGCTCAGCCTCAACTTTCGCCACCTGTCGAGTGCCTCATCCACTTGGTTAATTCTCCGCCTCGATCTCCGTGATACTAATGACCTACCCTCCTGGGGCTGTGGCATGGGTGTAGGGCTTCAATAACCTGGTTGAGCGGACTGTTCGTATAATTCTTCTTCCACCGGACACCCCCAGTGGCCAGCACTATCGATTAACTAGGTGTTTTTTTTTATAGGACTCCCGCAAGAAGAGGTGCATGCTGACTATGATCCACAAACTGGACTGCACGGTCATTTATAGCTGCCTTGTGTCGGCCAGGGTACCTGAAGAATGGATATGGTAAACTGAGACTCAAGTTAGTAGGGTGCTGTGGCTAGCACCCTGTCCGAGCATTTATGCCACAATTGTGAGCATGTCAAGGTGAGTATATGCAGTCTAATTTGGGATATCGCAAAGGTAGGACAGGCCAGAGACCGCAAAGGCTGTGTTACTAGTACCATAGAGTGTTGGATGTAGCGGAGGGTGGCCTAGTGGGACACCGTCCTCACCTCCACATGAGGCCGCACCGCCCTCTGATATTACAGGCATCACCAAGAGTGAAGACACATAAGAAGCGTGGCGCCCGTGCCCCTGGACATCCGGCGATCGTAACGGTATGGACCACCTCGCGGAGCGCAGCCAGGTAGTGCAAAATGTGTATAGACGCGAGCAGAAGAAAGTTCTCGACCCTCGTGCCTGTGATCCCGAAGTTTGATCCTATCGTTGTCGTTTCAACTCCGGTTTTAGGTGGTTCTTCAAGCAATGCATTTCGTCCCAGGCGGTAGTGCATGTTGCGTCTCTGGAACCTGGTCATTTTCAATTGGCACGTAGAACAGCCATGTTAGATTCTTCAACACGAGTACAAGCTTGATAATCTTATTCTTTTCTAGATGATATCCCTCTAGGAAGCTGCGCGCATTGCAAGGGTTGCAAAGGCCTTAAAAACCTCGACGCGCAGTCCTTGAATTAGCCCCAAGTAACAGGAATGTATCGCAGTAGGGTGAACATTGTCAATGCATCTGGGAATCATGGTACCCGCTCGGGCTGGATATAGCAGGCGGTGGGTTCCGTCAAACTTGAGGTTATCTCAACGACAGGTTCTGATAGTGAGTCTTATGAGTCAATTATGATGATACGTTCTCATTCCATTCAACTTGGCTTTTCATCGGTAACTCGTCTCTCGATGAGTTGGCTTCAGACATTTGAGGGCCCGTTAATTAGTGGTGTTAGGAAGAAGTCCATAGTGGCGGCTGAAGTGTTCTTGGGGGGGGGGGGCACGACACTCGTAGCCAGCGAATGGCTTCGCAGGCTGGATTTAGCAAGTGTTCAGGGGTCTGCAGCATCAGAGGCAATGAAGTTCCCAGTCCTGACATACAGAGGGTGTGCGCATGGTTGGTGTAGCTGTAAGTAGTCCCGCGCGCGCTTCTCCAGTGACAGAGGCCTGATGTGACATACAGTGCCTAATAGGGTAATGTGACACCCAAGGGTTTGCCTCTTCCTAGCAATGCTGTGAGATAGATATCTCCCAAATTATGTATGGATTTGGTGTACTATGATATAATCTATATAATGATGAAGTTTCATAATTTTCGTGTGTGATCTGAGGGTGTAGTGAATATTCTAAAACAACAAGTCAAAGATTGGGTCCCGTGACTTTGTGACAGGGAAACGAGACAGTCTGTGGGTCAGGGGTTAGGGTTTGCCAAGCTTGGCTGTTTGCTCGCAAGTCGTCGACTCTGACGACGAACAGGCTCCAGAGTCACCACACAGTCACCATCCACCAAGCTAGCAGCTTCCTCTCCCCCCATTTCAGTTCCCATTCCATGTGTTTCAGCCTGGATGGGCTGCTGGGGTGCTAGGAGATGGATGTCAGCTTGATTGAGTGGATGATGATCTTCGAAGGACCTACTGCTGAGGTCAAGAATGTCCAAAAGAAGTGAGTCATCCTCCTCCAAAATGTCATCTAATACTAATTCCTTTTGCTTTTTTGGCCTCCGCCTTTGCAGAGGTTTCCTAGCGCCCTTCTCTGCTGCCTGTAACCGCTTTATCTCATTCTCGAAAACCTTCTTCAGCCTCCTCTCCTCAGCTTTCTGCAGCCGTTTTTCCTCAGCCTCAGCCTCCTTCTTCTGTTTCCGCTCCTTAGCTTCCTCTGCTCTCTTTAGCTTTTTAGCCTCTGCCTCTCGCCGTTTCTCCGCCTCTTTGGCTACTCTCTGTATAGCTCTTTCTGCTGCTTTTTTGGCTGCCCGTGCTGCTCGCTCAATACGATTATGTTCATCCCTCAGTGCTCTTTCATGGGCCTTGATTTTTTCCTTCTGTTCTTTAAACTTCACTGATGCCTCTTTATAGACTTCTTCCATCCGATCACTGAAATCCCTTCGTGCCAAAGCCATCATTGTCTCCTCACTCGTCATGTGGCGTGCACCTCCATCCGTCCGACCGTCGCGAGGGGCACGAGTCTTTTTCATGAACAGTTGCTCTCGTATGTGACCATTTTCTTGATCCATCAGCACTTTGAGAGCATGATCACGTAAGATTTGATCCCTTGCTTTCTCTGCCCATGCTCTCATCTCCTGGTCTTTCCTCAAGAAATCGGCACGACGTGAGGTACGCTTGAGTGGAGAAGGGAAGTTGGCGAGAACATATTTGCTGGATGACACTGAGGTCTCAAGCGATGATGATGTGCTTGCTGGAGGAGATCCAGGTATTATTTCATGTTCGTTTTCAGTTCGTAATAATGGATTGAGCTCGTTTTCAGCGTTAGGGTATGACCGGTGTATGTTATCTGCTTGTATGAGGGTTGTAGGAAGTGTCACAGGAATAGGCTGTGCAGACTGAGTTGTGGTGTTTAGCGATGGAGCGAATGCTTCGTCTTCAATGACCGACGGGTCATATGGCCAAATCCCAGTCTTTCGAAAGGCGGAAACAATTGTACTGGGTGTGAACGCACGCTCACGTGCCTGGGCGTACAGTGCGAGGAAGTTGTGCTTTCCAATATAGAAGTTATTTCGCGAGTTCTCGTTTACGACGGCCTTCCAACACGATGCCAATGGTCCAAAAACTCCAACATCACAAGGCTGAAGTCGGTGCGTTGTGTGTGATGGTAGACATATAAGCGCAATACGATTCTTTTCACAGAATTCAACAAAGGAATATGTGCAGTGTGAATTATGGCCATCGAGTATGAGGAGCCGCCACCCGTTGGATAGATTACGTGCCTTGGTTGTAGGCTCAAAGTCTCGCATCAACCATTTTAGTCCCAATTCCATATCAGTCCACCCATTTTCTGACACAGAAATACTACAAGAACAATCATTGGTTCAAACTATTTTAAAAAGGTAAATCCAAACATACCTTGCATTACATGGATTATTTCGTCCCCATTCTAAATTCCGGCGTTTTCCTTTGAAAATTACGGATGGAGGAAGTGAGTGGCCATCTGCTGATACTGTTTCAATTACAGTAACCAGCTCTCGATCACCGGTCTCCACCTGATAGACTGTCTTCTGATCCCGATCAATAAGCGCCAGCATATGCTTTCCAACACCTAACTGGACACCCTTCTCATCCATATTGTAGATATTGCTGGGAATAATGCCATATCTCTCAATAACCTCCTTTAAGACATCAAAGAATTTGGACACCTGTGAGCGGTTCAAGGATTTTGCTCGACAACACTCCAATCCTGTTGTCCACTTCACCTTCAGATCTGGGTGTTGCGTGCGGAAATTAACAGCCCATGTCTTGCCAAGTGATTTTCCCGCAATAATCGATGCATAATCCGTTAAGGAAGATGGTGAAAGTGGAATTCCACGCTGCCCGAGTGATTTGATCCACGTCTTCAAGACTTCTTCCTGGGCTTGAGGGACAGCTTGCTGGTGAGAATGAGAGTCCTGTCGTGTCTGACGTCCATTATAACGTGCATTCAGAGTTTGGTGACATAGCCCATGTTGTCGTGCAGCCTCACAAATTGACAGATTGGGATGACCGTGGGAATTCAATCCTGAGGCTCGAATTTTGGCAAGTACTGCCTGAATTTGGGTTTCTTTGTCGGAGATGGTAGACATAGTATGTTGGTGTGCAGGAAGTACAGAGCTGGCAAAAAGATGAGCAAAGAGTGGTTCAAGTTGTAGTTGGCAGCCGGGACTTGATAAACTCAATTGACTCAGCATTCAATAAATGATCCCTGATTTCGTTGGTCCATAACTCCTCTCCATTTTAGCCAAAATTCTTCAAACCTTTGGAGAGCGTACTTATCATTTCATTGTACTACTTTGAAGTATAGTTTTGCATTATGTGCAAGAATGACACTCACTGATTAACGTTCAAAAGAGTGTGTCTAAATAATAGATGCCAAACTATTAGTTAAATACTGTCCTTATTCTATGCAAAATAAATCAGTAAAAAATATTACTATTAATTGATACTGCATGTAAATCTCCATACGAATTTTCATGGCATTTGGTTGTGATTTGACCGTTCAGTGGATGATTGATCAATCTCTTCTCGATCAATCAGGGACTTTATGTACAACCATTTGGCAGCCCCACTGCACAACACAGAAACCACAAATCTTCATGATACTAGTACCATTTTATAGAGAATCTTTCTGGCTTTCTAGCAATACAAATTTTATGTATTTATCTGCTGCACATCATGAGATATCTTTTTTCGAAGATACATATCTTAGCATAACGTCACAAACTCATCAATATGATGAAAACTCAAGTGCTCGCAACACTCTACTGTCTCATTCTGTGCATATAATCACTTAAAATTTTGGATATATTATAATATAAGCTATGTCTATGCACATGCGAAGTTTGAAGTTGAGGGGATTACTGGTTCATCCAGAATCCTGCCTGTGTAACGTTTCCCGGTGTGTCACGTAAGGGGCGCCTGCACTGTAGTGACATGGGCCTATCGTGACCAGGATCGACCAGAGCCGCCACACAATCCAAAATAGATAAGGACTTGAAAGAACAGTGACCGCAAAAGAACGTAGGTAAATCCATCTGCACCCGGTCTTGATGAATAGTGAAGCCGACGCAAAATTCCCGCGGCGGTGAACTGAGGTGTAACCAATTGACAAGCCCCCTTTCCTGTAGATGATACGCCCTCCCCTTTAACATATGCCTCTCACTGATGTTAAATCAGAGAAGTTCCCCTAACGCACGCTAAGTCTGTTCAATCCGGCTTGAAATATCCTCGAGTTGCCAACCCCTAGATGATTCTCATGACCTGATTTCGAACGTAGGGGATCTGAGGGAAAAATATTTTATTATTTCCTTGGGGGAGACAAGGAGTAGTCCGGTGAAACATGAACAACAGGAGATCATAGCTATCAATCAGGATGGACATAGACCGGTTTCCAAGATGACCAGATGCCACATGGCCTACAATCCTATTCCTGAAAGTTGTCCTGTGCGGCATCTCGGAAGATTTGAGGGTAGTTATAACTTGCTCCGGTCAGAATCCACAACACCGTATCTCCATTCTCCAAAATTGTATCGGCGACCTCCTTGGTGTCAGCTTAGAAGGCATAGCAGTGTTTATTTGTATCTGCAGGAGAATTGTAGCCTACCGTAGCCCGAAGCCAGAGAGGTCTACCAGCTCTTAGGTCCCTATTCCAGCCGGCACGGGCTCAATCTCGCCGTGCTGTCATAAGTAAATTAGGACGTGCTATCTATATAGTGGTACTCAAGAACGCTCACGATCATTGGTTCGGCTCCAAAAGAAATGCAGTGCCTCACGCGACCCACATATGTTTCCTCAACAGCAGCTTATTTAAGTCGGCTTCCACTTCATCCACAACCCTTGCTCTCACTCTTAGCTACCGCTACATACTGTCATGGGCCGGTGGACACAGTATGATGAGGTAGGCACTTCTCTGTCCCGGTTACCACCTTGAACTCATCTAAGATTACCTCGTCTTTGATCGTGTGCCGCAACACAATAGGACTCAGCTCGCCTTCCTGAGGGAATGAAACGTGTCGGCTACGATGCCGACACTCGCCGCTACACTTTTGAAGACGGGAAAGGAGTGCTGTACCAGTCGGAGCCAGGGAATTCATACGGGATCCTCACCCCGGCTCACCAAATGGAAGATACAAGGATTCAAAGGGCAAGGCCAAATGCCTTCGAGTCATCCAGTGAGCACCGTATTTCATAAGTGGCTGGGCTCTGGGTGCTTGGGACATGTGCTGACTGAGCTCCCCCCTTTCCTCGGTTTTCATACGTAATATCTCACGCTTACCACATGTCCTCCAACTGCGGCCCTGCGGTCTCTTCCAACCTGACTTCTCCGACTCGTGCAGCTCCTGGAAAACAGCAGAAAGCAACGAGGCTTGACTCCAACGTCAATTCATTCGAAGACTTCCTTCCCTCCGATGCTATCACCTCTCCGTCTTCCCCTAACCCCAAGAGCCCCCTACACGCTTCCTCTAGCATTCGTCGCCTACCGGATGTCCTCAACAAGGTCAGAGCTATGCGGACGGCAGTGTCTCAAATGCAGAACTCTGGATCAGACGCTACTCAGCATCGCAGAGACTCTTCACCTTCTCCCTCGCCATCACCCCCCTCCATCTCGAACTTCACCGCGATTGACGCACAGGCGCAGAGGCTACTCGCAGCTTCCGGAAGTGAATGACGTGAGCCGAGTAGGAGAGAAGGCCAAAGGTCTACTTCGCTCACTGACTGTTTCCACCCGGTCGAGCGTACGATCTTCAAGTCGGAGCTCCCCACAGCCCCGCCCAAGTAGGTCATCATCGCGAGCGTCGGCCGTCTCTAAGACCTCAACCATCACACCGATGAAAACGAGTTGAATCAACATCTGCCCATCATATTGATCAACATCACGTCATTAAAGATTGATTTCTCCTATCAAGAGCGTAGTCATTTCTTCGCTGTACCCTATGTCCATCAAACTTATGTGCAGGCAAGCAAATATAATTGGAGTCCCATAAAACCCCGCGGACAGCCCAGACAAGATGATTTTCAAATTGACACTTCAATGACGGTTTATCATATGAGTTAGAAGCATGTCATAAGGCGCTTGGACCGCCTGCAAATATGCAGGAGGGACAAAAAAGACCATCTGAGCTCTAAAAGCTGAAGCGCGTCTACGTCCGTGCAACATGCCTCGTCTCCGAGGGGGACACAACAAGCTTGACAGCTGTCGAAATTCACGAAAGCCCCCACTCTCGAAGTAGGCTGCATGCAACCATTGCCAAGTGGCTCAAGGGGAAAGATACTGGTCGTCTACCGTTTATTCAACACATCATAAAACCCGACTTACCCGGCCCAATAACACACTACTACGCATCAACTAAGGCGAAAATGATCATCGACATGAATGAAAAACAAAATGCTGATCGGTCAATCACAGAATAAGATGAGTGATATGAAAGACGATCTCCTCATTTGAGGTGCCTAAGAAGAGACATCGTACAGGCTATAAGATCAAGAAGTAAAAGAAGTCGCAGTCATGTTTGACACTAACATATCCCAAGATATCCCAAGAGAAAAAGACTATAAATACCAGAACATCGAAATTTATAGGTCCCCGATAGTAGGAGACAAGAATATCAATCAAAGATGCAACTAATGGGTATGTACAACCAAAAAAGGCCTGGTTTACAGCTCCCAGCCTCCCACAAGAAACATGTTTGAATATACGCCCGCCGCCCCTCCTGCGGCCGACTATCGTCGGTAGCAGTGCTCCCCCCAATACATCCCCCTTTGTGTGTGTTCTCACCGTTATCCCAATCGTTGTGGACACGAAGCCTATTGCACCTGAATATCAGTGTGCGACACATCAAATCACAGCCACAGACGATGGTGTAGGAGCGCGGGCAATACAATTGACTGGGTGTGCATGCCTGTTAATGCAAATCATTTTACAAGAAATTAGTGGCCAAGGAATGTGGGACAAATAGCTAGCTGGCCCTAAAGGACAGAAAACATCCCTCTGTTACACGATTCTAGGGCACTCATGGATACAGGACTGGAGCTGTCACTACATCCATTCAGTATAGCTTGAACTGCCCTTTAGTTGCCAAATATTGCCTAGATGAACGTTGTTAAATTTTATGTACCAATTTGGGCAATCCCAGAAATGCCCAAGATTCGTTCTCAATGATCTATTGTTCTACTGCAATATAAATTACAGTAGTTTACAATGTGTATCCCTTGTTGTTTTGCCCCCACCAATACACCCATTATATCGTCCTCTCACAAACGTCACGGACTGGATTTTGTACGTAGGAGAAGGTGGAGAGTGGCTTCCAGGCAGTGAGACGCAAACGATAGGGGGAATCGGGGATCATGGCCACCAACCAGGGGTAGCCATAGACTGGTTGTCAATGGCACCAGCGGCGGTGCCTCTTGATCTCTCCTTATGTCCGACAACACTTGCATTAGTGGTTTCAGTGATATACTGGGTGGCAACCTCAATAATGTGACTCTGAGTGACCTCTAGTCCGGCATTCTTCAAGACGGCTACTTAGCAAATGGTTACGAGCCCTTGCTATTCTAGTACCATTCTACACAGATCTTTAATCCCGACAACAACCAGAACGCATGATCTCATGTGTCCGTTCTCCAAAGTTATACTGGTGATCTTTTGTGTTTGCCACTCAGGGGTGGAGATGTCCAATGTCTATGCTATGCATACACGAAGCCAGAGCTCACTGTGAGAATAGTATTCTGCATGTGCTCAACCTCCCGATACCTCCGAGCTTGCAAATTTCTCCGAAGTCTCAACGCTCTTGACCTCAGGTTCTGGCGGGAGCCTGACCTCGCCGTAACCAGGGCGAATATTTAAATAGTCCAGTGCTCAAAGGGGCATCTATGATCATTGGTTCAGTGCCGAAAGAAATGCTGTGCTCCAGTGACTTGTGTATGTTTCCTCAAAGCTATTTAAGCCGACCCTTGTTATCCACCGCTCTCACACTCACAAGCTTAACTTTCGTTGCACATAACCTTACTGCCATGGGTCGGTGGACACAGTATGACGAAGTATGTCACCCTCTGTTATAGTCACCGCTTTGGATTTGTCTCAAGTCGTACTTTTCTTCGTTCTGGCACCACTATCCACCTTTTCTCAACTGCCACGGGTTAATAGGATTCATATCGTCTTCCTGAGGGAATGAGGCGTATCGGCTACGATGCTGACACTGGCCGCTATATATTCGAAGACCGGAGGGGAGCATCATACCAGTCCGCGCCCGGAAGTGAGTATGGGATTCTCACTCCTAACCACCGAGCAGCAGATACTAGGGCTCGAAGTGAAACGTCAAACACTGTCGTGCCAGCTTGTAAGTGAAATATATGATAAATTGCTAGCCTCTCAGTTTCACGTTATATTTGATTAAACTCCCTTTTCCCCGGTTCCCAATATCCTTACGCGCTCACCTCATGTCTTGGCGTTGGCGTTGTGATACATTCCGACCCAACTCCTCCGACTTATAGCTGTTGAAGAGCAGGAAGAAGTAGAGGATGGATCTATCATTAATAGCAAGATTTCCTCTGGTCTCCGTCGCCTTCCCGGTACCGTCAGCAAAATTATGGCCATGCGGACTTTAACAGTGTCTCGAATGCGGAACCCTAGATCAGACAGGACTCTACATCGCACCAAGTCTTTACCTCCTCTTCCACCACCATCACCTTCTTCGTCTCAAACTCAAACTACACAAATTCCGCCATGGCTGACACACAGACGCGGAAACTATTCGCAGGCCCCAGAGACAATTCAAGTGGGGCCAAAGGCTAAAAGCCTATTTCACTCTTTGACTGTCTTCGCTCAGTCGAGCATAAGATTTTCGAATCAACGTTCCTCACAGCCCCGCCCAAGTGGATCACCATCGCAGGCGTTAATGCCTCCCACAAACTCAATGATCACCTCAAAAGAAAAACAAGCTGAATTGACGTCTCCCATCGCCCCTAACTCTGCAGAGCAAGAGGAGGTTTCTATCGAGCTCGAACGGACGCCATCACTGCTTGAGGCCATCGAGGAGTGGAAGAAACTACATAATTCTATATAGAGGTTCTAGTAGCTGTTCTAAAAACCTTCTCCAAACCTGCCTATTGTGACGCGAACGAGTATAAGCGCCATCTATTTGTGCCGCATTTATTTGATTAGTACCCATGTAAACTCGTTGCACCTTTCCTCCCTTCCTGTATATGTTATCCACATAAAGTTAGCGTCGCCAACAGCCCATGTTGTACAACTCATTTGGAGATCCCATTTGAAAACATGCGGTCTTCATTAGCCACCTGCCCCACCCGGGTTTTTGTAAAAATAACAAACACAATGAAGGCCTTACGTGACTTTCTCAGCTGTAAATAACTTGAGCAGGGTGGATAACCCATCTACATAGAGGGGTTTGTTGGAATTGGATAGAAACCCAGTCTAGTGATTGGCACGAGCCACAGAAAAGAGTGACTGGCCAATAACATTGGACAAATACCGACACTAAACAAAAAACCTAAATCAAGGGGCAATTGTGAAAGCAGAAGGGCTCATTTGGGTCCTGTATTATTATAATTATTTTGAAAGTGATACTGTGAGTTTTAGGGATGTATAATTGGTGAGGGTGGGGGGATGCAAAGTGCATATAACGAGGACAGTAATAACGATCATAACAAGTCCTCAAGTCAAGGTAAACACCACTCCACTTTCATACCTCCAACCAATAACGCAGTTTAATTAAAAAACCAAAAGGCAGGGCCTCGTTGCATCAGTGGCGTAACAAATAAAACCAAAACTCCCACTCCAAACCAAAACAAAACGCCCAATTCATTTGATAGCAATCAAGGGACTGAAGTGACGTAGAGGAGAACCCTTTATATACCATTTACATCCTAGCTTCTTTTCACCTGCAAAAACAAGAACCAAACGACAACGATCAACCCCCGCCAAAAGGGTCAATGATTATAATTATCTGCCACCCTGGGTTCCCCTCGGTACCTCCGTGAAGGGGCTTCAGGAACTTTCCACCCCCTGCATGACCGACCACCTATGTCAAACATAACGTTACACATTGTCCAACGAATTTCCTTTCCTTTCCTTCCAAATATATTTGCATACAAACTAGACAACACAACATTTTCAAAAAAAGGGCAAAAAAAAAAAAACAAAGAAAAAGAGCGGGGAGGGGAGGGGGATTATCTACCATTTATTTAAAGACAAAACATCCTGAAATCTGCGGGAGGAAGGAATTCCAACAACCAAAAACACACTGCACAAAAAAAAAGCAATTAACAATATCGAAAGATGTATAATAGAACATAATGAGGGAGGGGAAAGCAATGCCATCGCAAGTCAACAAACAAACAAAAAACAAGCAGCGGTATATGTAGATATATAAATGGCACCAACAAATCCCAAGAGAAAACGAATGGATAAATACCAAAACATTCGAAAAAAAAAAAAGCGTCCCAAGTACTCAGCGAACAAGGAATCAGTCGAAAAACGGCTTCGGCGAAGCAACCTAGGAAAAAAAAAAGCTCGCGTTCAATTCACACTTTCCACAAGGCCAAAAAAAAAAGGACAACGCACATTATACATATACGTCTGCCACGTCTCCTGCAACCGACTATCATCAGCAGCAATCCCTCTCAACACTCCCGTCGGCGTATACTGTTGTTGTTGTTGTTGCTGCTGAACTCCCGCTTGTGACTGTTGTTGATACTGAGGATACTGCGCCTGCTGGTGTGATGATGGTAGTGCTTGCTGCTGTTCCGAAACACTCGGCGCAGCCGCCCAATACTGCGAATACGCCCCTCCTCCCCCTTGCGAGTACCCCTGCTGCTGATGCTGCGAATACGGCTGACTATACGGCGCCTGAACATCATACGGCGTCACAGGCGTCTGCTGCGACGACATCGAGGAACTCGCAGTCGCAGACGAAGGCGTCGTCGCAAGCCCCATATCCACCGCCCCCGCACTCTCCCCCCTAGCAGAAACATACTGTGGCGGTACAACATGCAACTGCTGATGTTGTGGATGTGCCGCCGCCGCTCCTGCCCCAGGGTGCCGATGAGCAGCCGTCTGATATTGCGGAGGAAGCGATGGCAACGGCGGTGGAGCAACAGGCGAATGACTCTGAGGCATCTGGCCTTGTCCCTGCGCATAAGCCTGCCTCAGATTCGGATGCGACTGCGACTGCGAAAGCTGTTGATGCTGAGGTTGTTGTTGTTGCTGATGATGCTGGTGATGATGATGCGGAGGCACCGGTATCCTCTGCTGATGTGTCGTCGTGCGTCCTTCATCAACATGACTCTGCTGCGGTTGAAGATAATACCCATTATACTGCGCGTGTTGTTGCTGAGACTGCGAATACGGATGCATACCCGGCTGAGACGCAGCCGCCGTCTGCGCCTGATACGCAGGCGGAAGCGTCGGGGGAACAGGCGACGGCCCAGTCTGATAATGTTCATACTGTTGTTGCGACGGCGCATCATACTCCCTCTTCACGCTCTTCAAACCCTCCCTCTCCTTCCCCATATTCACTCGCTTCCTCTCCCTCGCCACCATCTCCTCACTCCTCTGCTGCTGTTGCTGCTGCTCATACCTCCTTCGTCTTTCAGCCTCTATCTGCATTTGCCGCTGCTGCTCCATCTCCATCTGTTGTTGCTGTTGCTGTTGTTGCTGTTGCTGATACTCCATCTCCATATCCTGCTGCTGAAACTCAACCCCAACCATCCCATTCCCACCCACCACCTCTTCCACTTCCACCTCCCTCTCACCTACTCCCCACCATTATTACTCTGCTCCAAATAAGCCTGCCGAATCTGCGCCTCAATCCTTCCCCCAAACCCATGCAATTCATTCACCAAACTCGGGTGAACACCCTCAAACGACGGATACTGCGTCACCAACTGTCGTTGCTGATGTAACGGCAACGTCGGTGTTGTCGTTGTCGTCGTTGTCGTCGAAGTCGTTGCCGTCTGCTGCTGCTGTGTCGGCACTTGCACCTGTTGCGAAGGAGCCTGAACATGCACACGAGGCACAACCTGCGGACTCCCAGAACTCTCCCTCGACGAAGACGACATATTCCCATTCGACCGCCCATTCCCCCCACCCAAAGGCGTCTTCGTAGCCACAATATGCGTCTTCCCACCAAATATCTCCATCTCATTCTTCTCCTCATCCGTCCGCGAAGGCTTCAAAATATCATTGGGTATACTCGCAGGAACTCCATTTTGATTATCTTCAAACGACTTTTGAGCTTTGGATTGTAAGCGTTGGAGAATCGGCTTGTAAAAAAAAAAAAAAAACAAGTGTTGTATTTTAGGATATGCTAAAAAAAAAAGAGCGCGGAATAACACGCACCAAGAATTTGACAGCCCTCCCACCATGTTTCGCCGCATGCTCAAACAACTCACACGCCGATTTGAGTTCGATAAACGCCGCATGTGCCACCTGAGATTGTTTCGATACATGCGTCGCGACCGAAGACAGCATCACCTGTTTTTTTTTTTTTGCAAAAAGATGGGTGAGTCACACATACTCTAAACTGTTTTTTTTAGATCAAAAAAACTCACAGTAGCACTAAACGCATGCGTCCACAACACCCAAAACCTCGCAATCTGTCTCGGGAACAACAAAAACTGTTGTCCTCAACGATTGAATAATCGTGGACGCGCTTCTATATCCCGCCAAGAAACTAGGCGCGTACTGTGATTTGATCGGATCGTTTGGGTGCGTCGATATCGCATGGGCAAAGAAACATCGATGAATGTACAACAACGCTTTCCGGGCACAGCACGCGTCAGTCGTGTCATCACCCAAGGGGGGGGGGAAGAAACACACTCACTCAATTCCCGATAATTAATTGGCATAAACCGACTCATTGTCTCCCCAAGTCCCCTCTCCGTCCCGGCCCCATTCTGACCGGTAGTCACCTGCTGCACATACGACGGCAGCTCCATATCCCGCACCTTGCGATCCAAATCTAAAATAATACTATACTTGGGCGCGCGCGAGGTGAGAGTGCCTTGGGCAACTGCCGATACACATTCTGCACCGAAACGGGCTTTCCAGTAAGGGACTGTCAATGATGGGACAAATGTATATAAATGGGGAAAACGGCATCAGGAAGAAAGAAGATTACACACAACTAGGCTGGAAACTGCCATCCTCGGCTATCGTCTGATCCGGATCCATTGGTAGCTCGCAATCGACAAATGGAAGCGAAAACGTGGACAATCTGCCCGTGGCCAGACTCTGGAAAAACCCCCACGATCAGCGATAGGCCCCACTAGTGCGCGCTCCACTCAAACAGAGTTGACATTACCTGCCAGCAATCAGTGATAAACAACTCCCAGAACAACGCTCTCCGTTTTTGCACTTCTGCAGGCGATAATTTCCATCTCGCACAATCCCGGTCTGATGTTGGAAAAGGGGCAACCATCAGCGCTCCAAACGAAACAAGAGAGAGAGAGCCTTGGAAAAATGCAAAAGAAGGGGGTTTTTTACTCACGCAAGCCAATCTTAAACCCGAACGCCACAAGATTAATAACCACCCAAAAGCCGGCAGAGAGAACAAAAAAGACTCACGCTCTGGGCCAGTTTGACGGCGATCCCAAATAGTGACCACGTTCGTTCAATGGAGCCATCTCTTGAGCAAATTCCCTCGTAGATAGCCATCAATGAGAGTGTTTGCACTGTAGCCACGCTCGGGGGTCTCTCCAGCACCGGTTCGAGCACCAATGCAGCCTTTGTGAGCTGGTAATACTCTTCGGCCATGGTGTTATCAGGCGCTGGGGGAAGGTTAATATCTGTTAGTGCTCCAAAACAGAAGATCATCAAGAGAAGTGCGAGATCATGGGCGGTGCGGGTTATCTGGGGTGAGCCCGGGGCAGACGAGGGTGGCCGTCGGCCATGGGTGGTAGCTGTTGAGGATGCGGAGGACGAGGTGGAGTATGATCCCGGAGAGGCAGCATTGTTGAGCTGCTGCTGTGGGTGATGACTCTCGACGGGACTTAATGGGGTTAGCGGTGTGGCCCCGCTATTACCATTATTACCACCCCCTCCTGGCATTGGACTTGTGGGAACCAGACCCCTCGCCTCGTAGTACCACATGGGGAGCATCTCCTCTGACAGCTGTCTTTTTGTGACTGCGCCAAAGAACCACGGAGATTGTTCGAGATAGAGCTGGGACAGACGCCACGCCTCTTCCCATTTTGGAAGAAAGTTGACGAGAAGGTAATCAAGGTCGATGTGGACGCTCTGGAAAGCGTTGGCGCTAAGGGGGAAAGAGGCACCGAGGGAGGCGATGGATGCTTGCGGGGATTGGCTGAGGGTGGCGTCAGTGCGGGCGTGTTGCGCGTGGAGGTGGTGGTGGACGAGGGCGGCGGTTGTGGGAGGTTGTTGAAGCTGGTGGTGGAGGGGTTGGGGTTGGTGTAATCTATGGGATTGGTCTTCGGAGATTGGGGTTGTCGGCTCTCCCTGCAGAAATGATCAATGAGCTGTTTTCGCCGGCGCGTTGGACACTCACAATCAATAAACTCTGCGAGAGAGAGAAAGGAGTTATGTCAACACAAAAAAAAAAAAAAACACAAGATGTTAAACGACAGGTACACACGCACCTCTGAACCAGCCGAGCGGCCATAGAATGTAGCGGCGCCATCATCTCTGATGGCAAGCGTGCCAAAGGCGTCAATGACAGACTCGTCCTCGGGTTCCTGCTTGGTCGACTGGGTAGCGACGTCGTCGTCGACGGCGGCATGGAGTTCGATGCTTGATTTTATTTTGAGGAGGTCGCGGGCGAGTAGGGGGTGGGGCTCGCTGCTAAGAGTGGACTGAAGGATTGCGACGGCAGTCTTCGAGCTGGCGGATCCTGTCGCTCATCTGGGCGATCTTCTGGTGGAGCTTTTTCCGTGTCTGCGAGGACGAAGCTGGAATGTGTGCCAAATGAGCAAGGGACAAGCGATTGGAGAGGGGGTGACGAACCGAGTGCCCTGGCCGGTGATGAGGCTTCCGTTTGGACAAATGGCCGAACATCCTCTGCGTTTGCAACTAGTAAAAAGAATGAGAAGGGGATGCAGCGCGAGAGAGAAAGGCAGACAGACCTGGAGCAAGGGACAGTCTTGTCGCACTTGAGTTTTAGGCTGCAGAAAAAGGACAAATTCCAGGGTGTGAGGGGCGCGGAGTGGAGATTAGAATACACACCGCCTGCACTCGGCACAGGAGAGAGCGCCTGAAAGGGGGTTGGGGGGTAAGTGATGTGTGCCATGGCTTGTTCGGTTGAAGGGACGGACCTCTGGCTCGCTTTGTCTCCTTGTCCTGGGCCTTGAGGGACTGGGATGCGTCCTTGCGAGAGGAGGCGGACTGGGGCATGTGGGGTCTTGGGGAGCGGGAAAGGAGGTTCAGCCGTGGGGAGAGCAGCAGGAGAAGCGCATTTTGAGAGAGAAGAAGAAGACGTCAATTGCCATATATGGGTGTAACACACTGTCACAACTAATCGACTACTACCATCCTTCTACATCGCTCGGTGCCTCGACCTCTTCAAACTTGCCGCTACTCCCTCCGCTCCCTGACCGATCCCGTCTATGCCCCACATTTCTCCGCACTGCAGCACTGTCAGGTGTCTGCCGTGCCACTCCCTCATCCGTCGCTGCTGCTGGTGGTGGTGTCGTTGTTGCCCTCTTAAATCCCGAAGACGACGACGAGGCCGCACCCTGCCTCATCAGCGCCATTCCACCCGCTAATATCCCCGGCCCATAACTCGCCCACAAATTCGACACCAACTGCGCAGGCCCAGCAGCCACCGACGACGACCCCCCTCGAGTTTCCTCCTCCTCCTTCCTCCTCCTCCTCTACCTCGGCTCTCTGCGGCTGACCCATCGCAACCGCAGCCTGATCCCACACCATCCTCGCCCGCTGCTGCACAAACGCATACACTTTCGCCTTCAGCTTGGCCAATGCCGTGTCAATCTGCGCTTCATGGCTCCGCAAAAACGGTTGGAGGTGGTGTGTGTACAGGTAAGATGAGCCTCGTGTTTGTGGTAGAGCGAGGTAGAGCAGAAAGAGCGTTTTGAGTGTGTTGTAGAATGGTATCCTTTCTCATTTTTTTTTAGATAAAAAAAATACACATATTGTTGCTTGCTCTGCTTACCACGAGATGGTCCATTCAGCAACGTATTCAACACCGACGACACACCCCAGGACAGACCAATACATGAGCCATCGTTCGAGATCTTCTTCCGACGCCGGGCGTTGGCTCAGCGTCTTGTAGGATGCATAGCCCGGGTACAAAAACGCCACTAGGGAACTACACCAACGCATCAATAAACATCATTTCCCAAGACATATAAAAACACCCAGACCTGATAATTCTAGAGGTAAGGAAGAAGAGCATATGGACGGTTGCAAACGGACAAAGAGAGTGAATGGTGTCCACACCCCCCGAGCCGTGGCGATGACGTAAGCTACACTTGGTCCCTTTCCTCCAAAATGCCCCGTCCCAAGTCCCGCAAACGCAAACTCAACCATGCCGCGCAGAATTCTCCAGACGATCCCGTTGTGCCCAACTACGGAACGCTGGAACAAAATGAACACCTATGGCCGTTTCTCAAGTGAAATCTTTGCCCCACTTGCTTTTGTCTTTCATCAAACACGCCACTCATGTTGGAACTTTAGTCGATGATGCGGATGGAAACAAGTACGCTTTTTGCAGGGGTGAAATGTAAATGCGCCGCTTTCCCCCCCTCAATAAAAACGTCGCGTTTTCTCAATCCAATTCTCTAGAGCCACTATACTTCCAGCGGACAAGAACCCAGGAGATCCGATTGAGCCACACGAATACTGGGTCGGCAAAATACTCGAAATAAGAGCAAATGCAGGCAACGAGGATTCTGAAGAAGTACGAGCGATCCAAAAACACACACCTTCCCCCCTCACAAAGGCTCATTGAAAAATCATTCAGATATGGACAAAAGTCAGGTGGTTCTATTCTGCTCAAGACGTAGCGCAACTCTTCAAGTCCTTGTCAGCTGTTGTTGTTGTTTTTCGCACTCCTTCCATACGCTAACGGATTTTTTTCAGTGATGTTTCGGCTATCGGTAAATTCGAGCGCATCGTCTCTAATCATTGGGATCTCGTTCTTCCCCAGACATTCAACGAAATCATCGCCATGCCTCGACTCCTCCCATTTCGCCAATCCAAAAAGTCATCCACACTCACCACCACCAACAAATCAAAACCAAAGGCCAAGGGCAAGGGCAAGGGCAAAGGCGAATCCAAATCCAAATCCCTCGTCGATCCCGAGTCAGACGCCGACACAGACAATCAAGGTCCCGAATCACAAGAACCCATAGGCCCACAGTCGTTCTATTGGAGATACGAGCTCATGCTGGATCGACAAAAAATATACGTACGTGTTATTTCTACTCTTCTTTCTTGCTATTCTGGCCTTTCCCCTCCTTTCTTTACTCTCTAACCCAAGCCTCGCCCCCTTCCCTGCGCGCCCCTCCTTCCTTCCATCCGCACACACAAACACAAAAACAGCCAACACCAGGATCCCGAATTTGCCTCTGTTCAACACCCTACAGACCAGACGACTCCTCTCCTCTCACAGGACCCATGCACTTTTGCCCTCGCCCTTCTTGTCGAACGGCTTACCATGTCAAATGCCTCAAAGACGCCAATTCAATCTGGATCGATACGGAGGTCGTCGTGCCACGGACCAAAACATCCACAACAAACGCGAAACAGACAACGCAGGGGAAAGGAAAGGGAAAGGGAAAGGGCAAAGGCAAGGGTAAGGGAGGGAACGGAGAAAGTCTTGCTACCGCTGCTGCTGCTGCTGTTGCTACCACAGACGTGACGGCAAACGATGAAGGAGGCTTTTTCACGAAACGCGCGATTAGGCTGTTGTGTTCATCGCCTGATATGGAAGAAGACGTGGATCTGCTCAGTTTGGTTAGAAGAGGAAGCGGCGGGGCAAGCGGTGACGAGATCTTGAAACTTCTTCAGCGGGTTCAGCACCAGCACCAGCAGATTTCACCGCTAACTCAAGAACTGTCAATATCAGCACAAGACGAACCCCCGACTAATCGGAGGCGTATTGTGTCGGGAACACGAACAGGAAGCGGTAAATGGTCAGCGGCGAGTGTAGCGGAAGTGGAGGATCTACTTGTCGAGGATCTTAGCGCGACTCGCGCGAATGACTTGAACACCTCGAAGAAGAATCAAAAACGCGACATGGACAGTATCTCCCAGGCTATCCCTCGCATGCAGGCCCAGAAAAACAAGAAATCACACCGTTATGCTTCGGCTCACTACTTACCCCCCGAGAAACTCCTCTCTATCCTCTTCCTTTCTTCTCCCTCCACTTCACCTACCGACACACCCGCTCCTGCCGTTCCTCCAGAACATCAAGACCCTCCGACCGACCATCAAAGCACTAACCAAAGGCCAGAACCAACCATCACGGTCGCAGACCCATACCCGGACCCAACTACAACCATAATCACAACTCACCCAGAACCCTTGGCGAACTCCCAGTTTCATTCCTACCATCTTCTTCTCGCACTTGCTTCCCAACCCCTCATCCGGTGCGGCGGAGGCGACGGCAGGAATAACAGTAACAATACCGACAACGGTGGTACCGATCACCGTCCGGACCACGAAAACAACAACAACACTAATAACAGTAATGATAACCATCCACCCTGCTTTCACCTTGGTCCCACAGGCAACGTCAACATCGTCCTACGTGCTCGCAGAATCGTATGGGATGCTCTCAAAGCCGTTGGTGATATGACTTTACCCTCATCGCAACCCAGTGGCAGTGGTGACACTGACTCTGACCCTGAGAGCGATATGAAAACGTTTCGGAAGATCAGAGAGCGTGTGGATGCCGTGTTGGGAGATTGGCGGGCCAAGGTGACTGCGTCGGGTGTTCCGGCGAGGGGAGGCGTGGAGCTGGCGGATGCGGTGGTGGTTGGGCGGGAGGTCTTGGGGTTGGGTGGGAGAGCCACGACTGTTACTGCTACGACGATGGCTGGAGGTGATAATAATGCTCCAGGTGACGATGCTCCAGTCGGTGATGGAAATAATGATGATGGGAACGGCGAGGAAGTGCAACAGGAACCGGAACAAGAAAGCGGTCGGGTCGGACGGAAAAGAAAACGACGTTCTGTTGGGAGAATGACGAACGCTACCACGGGGAAGAATGGTGCGAAAATGACGGGGAAGAAGAGGAATGTGAAGCTCAAGGTTGAGGAGGATGTGTGGAAAGTGGATTGGGCTTGTCCTGGATGTGGTGCGTCGATTTGAGGGGTTTGTCGTCGAGTTGAGTATTGGCATTTGTTGTGTGTTTTTGTGTTTTTATGCTTGCTTGCTTTTTGAATTTGCAATGATTTTGTTGTAGTGTTGTATGTACAATGGACTTGTTCATGATCTGTATTTGATGAATTGATGCCGTTGTTATTGCTGTGACAAACGCATGGTGCTAGGCCTGTAAACAGGATCTCACTTCAAGTCCCTTCTCCTAAACATAAGCAGAGGCGCAGCCTACGCATCAATTCAGTACTAATAGGCTCTAGCGCTCAGAACATCGTACAGTACATACATACATATATTACACTAGAACAACAGTTACACAAACGACGAATCGTGGGGTGATCGATATACAGAGTTGTTGTCTCCGAACACAGCGAGAAAAATAAATGGCGAAACAAACCAGATATCAGTGGTACACTATTTTGACAAATAATCTACAGTTTCTTTGACCTATTCATGGATAGCCTCTATGCGATTGAATGACCGATAGGTAAGGGGCCTATCACGATGCTCCCGCGCAGGATGGTGGATGTCTGAGTTCCCGTACAATTGGTGTCATGATTCCATCGCAAGGTCGTAAGTTCACGCTCGGTGTTTCGGTCCCACGCCCGATTGGAGAGCACTCGGTACAGAAGAAGAAAGTAGGCAACCAACTATATTATAATATTGTTAGTTACTGACCAGTTAGTGGTTTCTCGTACGCACATTAATGTGAGTTTTCACTGCCGTGAACACAAAGGCAGCCGGTCTCTGAGCGTTCCAAACCCCAACTGAGATGATAACACACAACGAGGCCACTGCCGAAAGAGCATAGGACTCAACAAGCATCGTCATGATGCTCCCATAGTCATCTGATGGATTAGACATCGCCCCATCTGAAATTTCAACAATGTGATTAGCGGGGTGTGCGTGCAGTTCGATGAGCATACTTACTCATCAACCGGGCAACTCGTCGACGAGTATAAAGTATGCGACCCGCAATAAGAGAGAAAGCTAGGAGAGGTATGGATGTACCAAAGACAAGTAACGTGATTCCTAGGACCGTCTTTGTTGAAACGGCGAGCGAGGGCACAGTAACCATGCAGTAAATATCAAGTGCTATATCTCGCATGTGAGTGTGATATGGCCAAGGACAAAAGTAGAGCAATTGCAGCTAACCGATATGCACAAAATGGAGGAACGTAAATAGCGAGATGATATGGATAACATAGGCACATGTTGACCAGATGACCCATATACGCCACACCTGTGGGCACCGCCAAGTCGTGGAGTTAGCAATAGGTTTATTAACCTTGAAATTGCATGACTTACTTCCGTGGCAGTGATCAGGGTATTGGCCATTTTGCCGGTGATGATAAACACTAATTGATTTGCTGTATGTTGTTTGATGAGACTGTCCTTGTAAACGAAGGGACCCCCCGGTCCGTCATTATGGTCAAGATATGCCTCAACAGTATTCCGATTGTCGCTGCCAAGGGTCATAGATGAAACCAGCATGAGGAAAAAGGAGTGGCAAAACAAGATGATCGTCTGTTTTGGTCGATTCCCTTTCCTGAAATCTCTGTATAGCATTGGAAGGCACAGGCAATATAGTGCGAAAGCGATCCCATAAAAGGTACCCTGTATGGTTGTTGAGCTGACAAGATAGATAGCTTCAGACAAGTGGATCGCTGTGATTAATTCGGCTCGATTCATTGTGGTTGAGGTTAAGAGGGGTGGAGGGAAGGATTGTAAATGTATTCTGACGGAGCACCGAACACGATTTTAAAAAGCCCAACCTCACACCAAAACTGGAAACCAGCGACCGTATTCCCAGGTCACCATGATATTCTGCTCAAGACGCCAGAACATGTTGCAAGGTACTTCCAATAGAATTGCTGCCTAGTGAAAAATGGGACGGAGACTATCACCAACGCAGTCTTTATAACGGAATCACTGATCGTGCATGAACCTTGACGACGCTATCCTTACAATCAACTGATCATCGGCGAGGTAAAGACACACTGCAACTCAGAAGGGACCGCCAAACCTGGAGATAGTTCAACTGTCCTGGTGCTTAAGAAATCTTATTGTGAGGTGTTGTTTGGGAGAGACATGGGCATCTCGAGGGACAGGCAGGCGTTCCATGCATGACGGTACTATTACTCCAGATCGACTCCTAATATATTGTTCTGTAAGAAGACCGTATCGTATATAACATAAGGGAGGTACCTTAGGGTACCTTACAACCAACACCTGGCAACGGCGGGTCTTATGACAAACCTGTTTAATTTCATTATTGTCGATTAGGTGATTGTCAAAGATTGGCGACGAAACATCCGATCCGAACTCCTATCCACGACCGTTGAATTTGTAGTGACGTAGCACTACGTATGTGTTTTCCTCAGTCTTGTTTTCTCCTTTTCTTTCTCCTCTTTCTTCTCCTTTCTTTTCTCCTAATTGCAGCCCATAAAATACAATATTTGTGTTCCCTGAAGTCTAGCCTTGCTTCGCGGACTTCAGCCGCACTCTGATATATTCGCTATCTATATCTATTCGTCTAAACCCTGCGCACCTTCCTCGTTAGTGATGTGATGTTGGTTTGCATAGTGCAATCATTGAGTACTGGTAGAAAGGCTGAGGGGGACGTATAGAAAGAGGATTGGGCTTGTCCTGGATGTGGTGCGTCCCGGCCAACCACTTATCCCCCTCTCTACCCCTCTCTACCCTCTTCCTATCTTCTCTCTCCACTTCACCTACCGACGCCCCTGAAGAGAAGGAGGAGAATTGAAGCGCGAGAGAGTTGAGAATGCAAAGCTGTAGTCAGCACGAAGTCCCGCGCGCGCCAAGGAGAAGGAGAAGGGGTCCGCTCCTCCAGAACAGAACGTCAAGACCCCCCGACCCATCATCAAAATACTAACCAAGGGCCAGAACCAACCATTACGGTCGTAGACCTAGACTCGGATGCAACTACAACCGCAACCAGAACTCACCCAGAACACTCGACGAATCCTCACTCCCATCCTACCGCCCCCTCCCGCACTTGCTTCCCAACTCCTCATCCGTTGTGACGGAAGCGACGACAGGAATAGCAACAACGTACCGATCACCGTCCAGACAATGAAAACAACGCACCCTACTTTCACCTCGGTCCCATGGGTAACGTCAACACCGTCCTGCGTGCCCGCGGAATTGTATGGGACGCTTTCAAAGCCGTTGGTGATGTGAGTTTATCCTCATCGTAACTCAGTGGCAGTAGTGACTCTGGCTCTGGCTCAGAGTGATTTGGACCATCAGAGAGTGTGCGGATGCCGTGTTGGGAGATTGGCAGGCCAAGGTGGCTCCGTCGGGTGTTCCGCCGAGGGGAGGTGGAGCTGGCGGATGCGGTGGTGGTTGGACAGGAGGTTTTAGAGTTGGATGAGCGAACTCCTACTGCTGCTGCTACTGCTGTGACAATAGCTAGTGGTGATACTAATGCCCTAAGGTGATGATGCTTGAATAGATGATAAAAAGGATGACGATGGGAATGGCGGGGAAGTGCAAGAAGAATCGGAACAAGGAGGGGAACGGGTAGGACGGAAAAGAAAACAACGCATTGATGTGGGAGCGCCGAGGGCTGGCATAGGGAAGAATGGTGTGAAAGTGACGGCAAGAGCGTGAAACTCAAGGTCGAGGAGGATACAGCGCTTCCTGCAAACAGGATCTCACTACAAGTCCCTTCTCGTAAACATAAGCATAGGCGGGCCTATGCATAAATTCAGTCCAATAGACTCTAGCGCCATATTTGGCACCAGGCTCGGAACATTGTACAGTGCATATATACACATATTATACTAGAAAACCATTTACACGATAACGAACCCTAGGGTGATTGATATACAGAGTTGTCTCCGAACGCACCAAGAAAATAAATAACAAAACAAAGTAGACATCAAAGATACACTTTTTAACCTCTTAGGGGTACTAGTAGCCTCTATGCGATTGAATGATTAGCAGGTAAAGAGCCTGTCACGAGGCTTCTGTGCGGGGCTGTGGACGTCTGGGTTCTTGTATGATTGGTTTCGTGATTCCATCGCAAAGTTGTAAGTTCACGTTCCGTGTTTCGGTCCCATGCCCGATTGGAGAGCACTCGGTACAGAAGAAGGAAATAAGCGACCGACTATATTGCAACTATGTTAGTTACCGACCAGTTCGTGGGTTTCTTATACGCACACCAATGTGAGATTTCATTGCCGAGAACACAAACGCAGCCGGTCTCTGAACGGTGTACGCCGCAACTGAGATGATAACACACAAGGAGACCACTGCCGAAAGAGCATAGGACTCAATAAGCATCGTCACAATATTCCCATAATCATCCGATGGATGAGACAGAGCTCCATCTGAAATTTCGACAATGTGGTTAGCAGGTGTGCATGTAGTCGGATGAGTACACTTACTCATCAACCGGGCAACACGTCGACGAATAAAAAGTATGCGACCCGCAATGAGAGAAAAAGCTAGGAGAGGGAGAGCTGTAGCGAAAGCAAGTAATGTGACTTCTAGGGTTGCCTTTGTTGAAACGGCGAGCGAGGGCAAAACAACCATGTTATAAATATCGAGTGCTATATTTTACATGTGAGTGTGATATAACCAGGGACAAGAGTAGAGCAATCGCGGCTAACCGATGTGCACAAAATGGAGGAACGTGAATAACGAGATGATATGGATAACATAGGGATATGTTGACCAGATGACCCATATACGCCACACCTGTAAGCATCGACAGGTCTTGGGGTTAACAATGGTTTATTAACCTTGAAATTGCATGACTTACTTCCGTGGCAGCGATCAGGGTATTGGCCACTTTGCTGGTGATGATAAACACCAATTGATTTGCTGTATGTTGTTTGATGAGAGTGTCCTTGTACAAGAAAGGACCCGCCAGTCTGTCATTATGGTCGAGATATGCTTCAACAGTGCTCCGATTGTCACTGCCAAGGATCATGGATGAAACTAGCATGAGGAAAAAGGAGTGACAAAACAAGATGATCGTCTGTTTTGGTCGATCCCCTTTCCTGAAATCCCTATATAGCATTGGCAGGCATAGACAATATAGTGCAAAAGCGATCCCATAAAAGGTACCCTGTATGGTTGTTGAACTGACAAGATCAAGAGCTTCAGACAAGTGGATCGCTGCGATTAATTCGACTTGATTCATTGTGGTTGAGCCTGTTGTGGTCAAGAGGGGTGGAGGAAAGGATTGTAAATGTATTCTGGCGGGGCACTGAACCGGATTTTAAGTCCAACCTCACGCCGAAACTGGCGACCGCATTCCCAGGCCACCATCATATTCTGATCAAGATGCCAGAATGTGTTGCAAAGTACTTCCGATAGCATTACTGCCTAACAGAAACTGGGATGGATACTTTCATCAACACAGCCTTTATAACGGAATCACTGATCGTGCGCGGACCCTGACGACGCTATCCCTACAATCAGTCGATCTGAAGATACACTGTGCAGCTCAGACGAGACCGCCAAACCTGGAGATAGCTGAGTCTCCTGGTGCTTAAGGATTGTTATTGTGAGCAATATACAGAGTTGTCCCCAAGCACACTGAGAAAATAAATAGCGAAGCAAACCAGATATCAAAGGTATACTGTTTTGACAAATAATCTACATTCTTCGACCTCTCAGGGGTACTAGTAGCTTCTATGCGATTGAATGACTAGCCAGGTAAGGAGCCCGTCACGATGCTCCTGCGTGGGGCTGTGGATGTTTGAGTTCTTGTATGGTTGGTGTCGTGATTCCATCGCAACGTTGTAAGTTCACGTTCCGTGTTTCGATCCCACGCCCAGTTGGAGAGTACTCGGTACAGAAGAAGAAAATAAGCAATTACCTGTATCATATGAAGGTTGCAATATTTGTCAGCTATTGACCAGTGAGTGTTTTCCCATACGCACGCTGATGTGAGTTTCCATTGCCTCAAACACATAAACAGCTGGTCTCTGGATAGTATACACCACAACCGAGATGATAACACACAAAAAGACCACTGCTGAAAGAGCATAAGACTCAATAAGCATTGTCACGATACTCGCATAGTCATCTGACGGATGAGACAGAGCTCCATCTGACGTTTCGGCAGTGTAATCAGTAGGTATGCATGTCAGTGTAGTCAGATGAGTCCACTTACGCATCAGCCGGGCAACACGCCGACGAACAAAAAGTATGCGACCCGCAACTAAAGAAAAAGCTATGATGGGGATGGCTGTGGCGAAGACAACTAATGCGACTCCTAGGGTGGCCTTTGTTGAAGGGGCGATTGAGGGCAAAGCATACCAGAAGTAAATATCGAGTGCTATATCTCACATGTGAGTGTGACATGATCAAGGACAAAAGTAAAGCAAATTGCAGCTCACTGATATGTACAAAATGGAAGAATATGAATAACGAGATAATATGGATAACATATGCATATGTTGACCAGATGACCCATACACGCCAGACCTACGGGCACCATCAAGTTTGGAGTCAAAAACGGGTTTGTCGACCTTGAAATAACATGACTTACTTCTGTGGCAGCAATCAGGGTATTGGCGATTTTGCTGGTAATGAGATTAGTTACTTTAACTGCCGTGTGTTGAGTGATGACAGTGCCCTCATATACCAAAGGCCCCCAGTTTGTTATTATGATCAAGATATGCCGAAATCGTGACCTGATTATTGGTGCCGAGGATTATAGATGACAACAGCATAAGGAAAAAGGAGTGGCAAAACAAAATGACCGTCTGTTTTGGTCGGTTCCCTTTCCGGAAATCCCTGTATAACATCGGTAGGCACAGGCAATACAGTGCAAAGCTAATCCCGTAAAAGGCGCCCTGTATAGTTGTCTCACTGATGAGTTCAAGAGCTTCAGACAAGTGGATCGCTGCAATGAGTTTGGCTTGATTCATTGTGGTTGAGGTCAAGAGGGGTGGAGGGAAGGATTGTAAATGTATTCTGACAAAGCACTTTAAAAATGGGCTCTTTCATCTTGAAACAGTAGGATTTACCTCCATGGTAACAATCAGGGTATCAGTCACTAAGTTGGCAGTGAAATTCACTACTATAATTGTATTTTGTTTGAGGACTGTGGCCTCGTATACATTGTGCTGTCGTGATCAAGATATGCCAAAATATTAATCTAATGATTAGTGCCGGGGATTATTGATGAAGACAGCGTAAGGAGAAAGGAATGGCAAAGCAAAATGATTGTCTTTTTCAGTTGGACCCTACTCCGGAAATTCTTGTATAACAGCTGTAGGCACGAGCAGGATAATGTGAAGCCGATCCTGTAAAAAGCGCCCTGTACGGTCGTCGCAGTGGCAAAATGACAGCATTGGACCAGCAGATTGCTGTGATTCCTCCAGGTGAATTCATTGTGGTTGAGTCAAGGGAGGGGAGGAAAGAATGGTGGATATGTTCAAATGGAACAAGACATCACTTTAAGAGCATTAGCCAGACGTTAAAATTGATGAGTGTATTGTGATTTGTAGGGCGATCGTGTTATAACTAAGATATCATGACGCAGATGTCATACAGTGAACAGTAACAGTATTTTAGTATACCACCCAGTGGGGTACTTTCACTGACACTGCCTTTGTAACAAAATCACTGATTGCATATACTAAACCCATGGTGCTATCGCAATAATGGCCTCCACTTGCCCAGTACTGTACTCAGTGGGGTGATCCATTTGGAAGAAACTGCCAACCCAGAGGATAACCAATTTTCCTAATGCCTAAGAATTGCTATTGTAGAAAATCTTCTGCGAGAGACCTGGGTATCTTGGGAGCAAGGTGGGCATCTGATATATGGAGGTGTTATTGGTCGGGCGGTATTGCTGTCTCTCAGAACGTGTGGACTTCTAAATGCACCGCTTGGCAAGGAGGAAACCCAACGACCAAGGCCCGACTGCAGCGGACATCTGGACTGAATCTGTTTAATCTTGTTGTAATGAATATTTGACTGTAACTTGGCGCATGTTCAAGTATTTGTGGGCCTTGCGGAAATTTGATGGGACCAACCCTGACCAGGGCCGGTCGAACATGGTCGCATGATGATGTCACTTGCCGATACCGGGCATGGCAGCATCCCAGTAAGCGCTTAGGCACCCAAGCTCAGTGTTCAGGGTTGGTCTCATCAATTTTCCACAGCAATGCGATAGGCTGTGGCCCTGCACAAGTGCTGGATAGGCTCCTTACCCATTGGCTAGTATAGTAAATTGTTTGCAAATGTGGGGGGGGGGGGGCATGTACTTACAACTCCATGTGATTCTGTTGCAAATGGAGCGCCACGCATGATATTCGCACAGGTAGAACAAATCACAAAGTGAGATTGCGGCAAGTACAGTACCTGTACATAAGTTTTGCAAAAATTGATGGCAAACAAATAGGGTTTAAAATAAAATAATATTCATAGTCCTGTATTCACACATTTTCCTGCTTAACAATATAGGAATGATTTATACTATACCTTATCCTCTACAACATTCCCTCAGAGATCAGAGTGATTGGAAGAGAATGTGAGCCTGGAGGATTTTATTGAAAAACTCACCCAAAAACAGCCTGTTTTCAAATTCATACCTTAAATGAAACTTGAGCCTTCAATAAAAATCAGATATGGATAGCCTTGGTAATTCTAAGATACTTTTATGCTGACACCAAAATAATCTGTGTTGTGGTTCATGAGCAAAAAAAATCACAAAGTGAGGTGTTTTGGTCATTTTGACACAAACAAATACCCAAAAAAGCCAAAACAGCCAAATGGCCTACCTTGTGATTTTTTTTGCTCATGAACCACAGCACAGATTATTTTGGTGTCAGTACAAAAGTGTCTTATAATTTTAAAGGCTACAATTATCTGATTTTTATTGAGGGGTAAATTTGCACCCAGGGTATGATTTTGAAAATAGGCCATTTCTGGGTCAAAAATCCCCAGCCTGAATTTCTCTTTTAATCCTCTTGCTCTCTGAGGGGATGTTGTAGAGACTGGAATATAAAATGCGGTTTCCTTATATTATTAAACATGAAAATGTGTTGCTGAAGTGCTATGAATATTTTCTTTGTTTGGAAACCATCAATTTTCGCAAAACTTATTTACAGGTACTGTACAAAACCTTACTGCAAAGATTGAAGCCTGAAATTGAAAGCCTGACCAACTGAACATGGTCTGTTGACAGTTGTTAATTATTCTCCTGCTGTCATTTCATTGAACATTATTCTTTCACATCGTACTGAAAATCACAAAAATCAAGACCCTTTTCTCTTCAACCTCCAGGAACTTCCCTGAAATTGAATCGGCACATGTCCTCCATCCGCAATACCCAACACCTCCGAATCTCTTAACGCACCACGTCCATCTTCCATCACTGTTGTTGCAGATAATTAGGCTCCATCCTGCAAGCCTCAAACATTCATCCCAACCACACTCACACCCGGAACTACTGAAAGCCTACCACCACCAATGGCAGGTATTGGTTACTTCTCTACACAAACTGGGATGCGACGGAGTCGTGAGGTGTTGAAGGTGCATGCACCTTCATACATGGCTGCCCTGCACAGGAATCAGCATGATCCTCCTGGAGGTCAGAGGCCTTCATGATATGCCCTGGTGGAGTGTATTGCCATGAAATGCAAAAGAGGAAGAGGCTCATGAGCTTGAATATGGGAGACTACCCTGGTGCACTTTTTCTTTAGTAATTTGCATTAGTTGGTGCAGCTAATCCGTTTGCTTGTCCAAATTAATGTCATTCTTTCTCCAACTCAACCCACATCTTCACACTCAAACTCCTCCCTATAAGAGATACAATAATAAGATTCAATATCTCAGGACAAGAACTAGTATATTATACCTATAAAGATACAATAATAAGACTACAACGGTTATTAGTATGTGTATAAATGAATAAAAGATAGTATAATACTCACTTTAGTATCTGGGGATGAGAACTGAAGTGCTGGCTACTGAGTATATAGAATATATACTAATTACACATGCTATCGAGAGCAATAGCTACGAAGTACACATGGGATAGAGTATTTGGATGATATCATAAACTACAGCATGACCACGGAGGTACGCAACTACTACATAGCGAGGCACATGTGGGTGCAAGCAAATAGACAAGGTACATACTAAGTTATTGTTGGTGACAGACATGGGAACAGAGAGCGGGGACCTCAAAGCTCGGGAGCGCAGGGACTCGGTGCGAGCTTGCGTCACAACACTCCCATGTCCCTCCATCATGACCAAACTTGGTAAATCTCCCATCGGATACCTCACTCTCTGGGCCACTAGATTTTAGTGTGATCCTAAGCATGGTCAAGCGTGATCAAGCATGATGAGGGGCAATCAAGCATGATCAAGCATGATCAAGCGTGAGTGCTAAAAATCAAGTGTGAGGCAAGCGTGAGTCCAGTGTGGCCAAGCATGAGTCCAGCATGGCCAAGTGTGAACTTTTCAGGGTTGAGCATGCTAAGCATGAATACAGATTTACGAACATGAAAGCATGATGAAGCGTGGCAAAGCATGATGAAGTGTGATACAAGCGTGAAGTCAAGTGAAACCTGCCAGTTGTCAGTGGCAGTGCAATATCTCTGAAATATACCCCCCACCAAGATCGGTATGTTTGTACTATAGTTTGTACTGATCTTGAATGTAGGTATTGGATGATTGATTCAATCATGTAGGTACAAAAATTTTACAGTCAACTACTGGCTAGATTATGCTATTGAGGCATTGGTATGCTAATTAGATTACTGTAAGGCTTATCATCCTAAGCGTGAAATGGGCTGTCAAGCGTGAGTGGACCCTTCACGCTAGCCACACTAGTGTGAGGGTATCATGCTAGCCACACTAGCATGAGGGTATCACGCTAGCCACACTAGCATGAGGGTATCACACTAGCCACACTAGCATGAGGGTATCACGCTAAAAACACATCGCCCCTCACTCTCTTCCTCACAGGCCCCATCCAGCCTCCCAATGCCATTCCAGAGCCCACAATCCCAGGAGGAACCAGCCTTTCCCAACTCTCACTCTGAATCTAGTTACGGCTGTGATCATGAACTTGAGGAATTTGGCTTGAGTTATTTGAATAAGCAGAGCATGGCATAATTGGTATAGACCATGTGGTCATTCCAACTGTTGTTGAAATTTATCGGATGCCTCAATTTCACAGACATCGACAAAGGCAACAACTCGGTCTCCCAGTAACCCAAGTCATCATCATCAACCGGATCAATAGGCTCTGCATTAACAAACCGAGGAGCCCCAAAGGCCTTTGTAATTGTGGTTGCAGCACAGGTGGAAGCAGTATCGAAGGTGCTTGCTTTGCCTTTGTCTTGATGTCAGACAAAATACACCTCTGCAAGGTCCCCATGTCCGTGCTCTCAGTATTTTGTCTAACCGAGCTCCCATCCTCCCTTAATCAAATTATGCTCCTACTCCAACTTCCCTCTACCACAGTAACCAAGTTTGGTATACAGATCCCATCCAATGTCCACCACAACCGCTCCTGCAGGCAGTCCAGGGAGCTGTCTTACGAGTTCTCGAATGGCTTGGAGATTTCCAAGTACACTTCATACACCACACCCTGTGAATGGTTTTGTAGACCTATCTTGGGATTTTCTGGGATCAAAGTCTGGCTCTTGTTCAATAGAAGGTGCAATAGCAACAATAGTAATCACATTCCATCTATCATTGATAATCGACTGACAAGCAAAGGAATCTTGCTGTTCTGGTTATGGTGATTGTGGCCATACTTGTACCAGTGGTAGAGATAGTCATTGAGATGAAGGTAGCGAGGGGCATTGGGCACTAGGCAGACCAGGATATCCAACCATTCAGGGTGAAAATGGTAAGCTTGTATTACTGGAACTCTGTCAATGGTGAGCACGTTTTAGCACGGAGGCTATCTGCATCAATATAATGGCAACCTTATTTGAAGGGGTTGGATACACCATCGCCCTCACCAACCCAGATTTCTACTTAAGCTTGACCTTCAAAACTCCTTCAGCGGATTCACTAGCAGTAGCTATTGTCGCCAACTCAAGAGCCATAGCATCAGCGTAAGACAAACCTGTTACCCGGGTTAGGGGTCCGCTCTTGAGTCGCAAGGTTGGGATCACAAGGATGTCTATACAGACTTGGTCCAAGTGTCTTACTACTTGACTTAGAGGCAGGCTGGATAAATCTCTGAAGCCCTTTCAGGCGAACTGGGGATTTAAGCAGAACAGTGTATAACACTAAGCTAAAGGTACAGGTGGTTGTAGCTAGGTTTATATACATATTGGTTGTCTGCTATTTATAAGTACCCTGGGTAAGTACTTGTCAAGGCGAGTCATAAGAAGGTGGACCCAGGTAAAAGAAGGCTTCCTGTGTGAAATAGAAGTTGTGTGTGAGAGAAAGGAAGCGTGAGTGTGAGAGTGTCAGTATTAAAGGAGAAAAAGAAGTATACTACTGTCCATCAGGAAGGTGGCTAAGACCTATGTATAGTCCTTCTTAGGGTTCTGATAACAAGCGTAAGACAAACCTCTAACCAAGAGGTGTATGTGTCAGGAGCAGGAGAGAGTGGTGGAAGTAAAGGATCCACCTGTTGATGGCTTTAACACCCCGAAGAAGAATCAAAATCCTGACATGAGTGACATCTCCCAGCTTGTCCCTCATGTACACACCCAGAAAGATGGGAGATTACACAAACATGCTTTGGCTCTCCCTTCCATATTCCTCAAGATACTCCTCTTTACCTCTTTCTTCCCTCTCCATTTCCCTTATTGGCCCTCCTGCTCTCGCACCACCTGCTCTCGCCCCAAGCCAGAACATTAAGACCTTTTGACCGACCACCGCGATGCTAACCAAGAGCCAGAGCCAATCATCACGGATGCAAACCCAAACTCAGATCCATCAGCCACAACTGAAGTCACAACCGTAGCCCATTGAGAATCTTCAGTTCATGCTCCCCCATATGTGTCCACTCCTCATAAGCAGTATGATCCTCCTGGGGCCTTATCAGCTCTTGATATGCCCCAGTGCAGGTTTTCATCAGTGATTTGCACTAGCTGGTGCAGTTGATCTGGGAGCTTGTCCAAGTCAAGTTCTTGCAGTAATGTCCTTCTCTAACTTGACTCATGTCTTTGCACCCAAACTCCTTCTATTACTCACTCCGCCACCACCATCAGGCTCAGCAAATCTCCCACCAGATGCCCCACTCCCTTCCCCACAGGTCTCATCCCTGGCTTCAGCCTTCCAACACTATCCAAAAAGCCACAATCCCAGGAGACACCTACCTTTCCTGACTCTGACTCTTGTTACAGCTGTGCCTACGACATAACACCAATGCTTGATGAAGAACCTTGGTCTGGGTCAATATCGACAAAGGCAACAACTCCCCCAATAACTTGTGTCATTGTCATCAAAGGGGTCAGTGTATTCCACATTCACAAACTGAGGAACTCCCAGTTCATCTTGATGTCAGCCAGAATACACCTCCGCAAGATCTCCATATCTATGCTCTCAGTAGTACATCTGACCAAGCTCCCTTTCCCCAATGGACTTCCACTCTTACTTCTGCTTGCCTCAATCCACCAAAACCAAACAAACCTGCACATACATATAAATATCTTCTAACATCAAGCAATTCAAACCAACAATCTACCAATGAATCTGTTTCTCCTTCAGTCCCTTTGCACTGTAAGAGCTTAGTTTTGCAATGGGGGGTTTATACTCGCAGTCCCAATTTGTGGCTTGCTCTACCTCTGCGTAAGATATCCAGCATGCCTCCCCATATTGGGATGGGGGTCGTAAATGCATGCTCCCCCCTATGTTTGCAGATAATTTACTATGCTATGGAATGGCCACTGGGCAAGAAGTGTATAACAATGCCCTTGTGTGGGGCCACAGATCCTTGAATTCTTGTATGATCTGTTTTGTGATCCCATGCCCGTTTGGAGAGCACGTGATACAGAAGAAGAAAACGAGCAATCAACTGTGTGAAGGTTGTAGCTATTTGTCAGTTCCTAGCCAGCAAGTATTTTCAACTTGTACGCACATTAATGTGACTGCCGGTTGCAAAGGTGAACACATAATTAGCTGATCTCTGAAATTTATGCACTGCTAATGATACAATAGGGCCCAACGAGGCAGTTGCTGAAAGAGCATAAGAATCAATAAGCATTGTCACAATACTTGCATGTCCATTAGATGGCTGAGACAAAGCTCCATCTGGAAATTTGATAATGTGATGATAGAGTGTGCATGTAGCTAAATGGTTTTCACTTACGCATCAGCTGAGCAACATGTTGATGAATCAGAATTATGTGACCTGCAGTGAGGAAAAAAGCTAGGGGAAGGATAGCTGTGGTGAATATAGCCATCGTAATTCCTAGGACGACTTGTGTTGAATGAGTGAGTGAGAACATAGCATGCCGTGTGTAAATGTGGAGTGCTATATCTCAAATGTGAGCCTGATGTGATTGAGGACAAGACATGATCGGATGTTAGCTAAGATATAGTAGGAAGTGAATAATGAGATGGCATGGACGACATAGGGAGATGTTGACTAAACAACCCATATATGCCAGACCTGCAAGCACCCACCAGGTCTTTGGAATTAATGATGGGTTTGTCCATCTTGAAACTTACTTCCATGGCAAAAATCAGGGTAATGGTTGTTCAGCTGGCAATGATACCCACTACTATTATTTTATTTTGTTTGAGGACAGTGGTCTTGTATAAGAAAGGACCCCCCACTGTGTCATCATGATCAATATATACTGAAGCATTAATCTGATGATTAGTGCCGAGGATTATAGATGAACACAACACAAGGAAAAAGGAGAGGTAAAGTAAAATGATTGTCTGTTTCAGTCGAACCCCACTCTGGATATCCTTGTATAACAGCTGTAGGCATGAGCCGTAGAGTGTGAAGCCAATTCCGTAAAAGGTGCCCCATATGGTTGTCAAACTGGCAAAGTTAACAGTGTTGGACTGGTGGATTGCTGTGGTAACTTCAGCTAGATTCATTATGGTTGAGTGAAGGGAAGTGGAGGAAAGAATGGCAAATGTATTCAAATGGAAGATGACATGATTTTCAAGAGCTTTAGCCTGACGTTGACCTGTGAGAGAGTTGAGTATCTTTGTTACCCGGGTTAGGGGTCCACTCTTGAGTCGCAAGGTTGGGATCACAAGGATGTCTATACAGACTTGGTCCTTGAGTCTTACTACTTGACTTGGAGATGGGCTGGATAAGTCTCTGATACCCTTTCAGGCGAACAAGAGGTTTAAGCAGAACAGTGTATAACACTAAGCTAAGGATACAGGTGACTGTAGCTAGGTTTATATACATATTGGCTATCTGCTATTTATAAGTACCCTGGGTAAGTACTTGTCAAGGCGAGTCATTGGAAGGTGGACCCAGGTAAAGAGAAGGCTTCCTGTGAGAAATAGAAGTTGAGTATGGGAGAAAGGAAGCGTAGGTGTGGGAGTATCAGTATTAAAGATAGGAAAAAAGAAGTATTCTACTGTCCATCAGGAAGGTGGCTAAGACCTAATTATAGTCCTTTCTGAGGGTTCTGATAACATTACCCCGTTTTTATGATCATACTCCGTTATGATCTTGTGGTTCGTCGTCGCTTGGGTAGGCAGCTAAGAAGTCGACATCTTCGATGTATATTGCTGCCGGTATAACCGGGGAAAATGGCAGAGTTGGGGTTCGATGGATATTGAGTTCGAGTGCGGTTTGGGGGGATGGTGGATCTGGAAAGAAGGCATTCCAGAATCGTCTGTTTTGTTCAGGGCTAAAGGTAGTTGGGTCCGGCAGGTTCACCGGTATTGTTGGCGTCGGCGGCATTGTCGATATAGTCGTCATAGTAGGTTCCCATGTTTGGTGTATGGGGTTCGGGGAACTGGTAGTTGGGGACGGGTGTATGTGGTTTGGTAACCCGAGGTTTGGGTTGATTCTTGGTAAAGTAGGCCGTGATATTCTTGGTAGGTTTGGTGCCTCGTTTGGGGCAGGCCTGTTGTGGGTGTTTGGGTTCCCAGTTCTTGCAGTATGGGCATCGATATTTGATGCAATTATAGGAGTAATGTCCGGGAGCGTATAGTTTGCATCCCATACATTGAAAATTGGGGCAGTCGGATGCCCAGTGTCCATGTCGTTTGCATTCAGGACAGACGTACTTGGGGTTGGCTGGTTTGGTGGGGTTGGAGTCGGTTCGTGAGTGAATGGTTCTGGTGGGGTAAGGTTTGGGTCGACCCAAAGGGCCGGGTTTAGTGTTGTGAGCCAAGGGCTTGGCCATGTGTCGTTTAGATTGCTCCTCGTCGAGGGCCTTGAAGGCGGCCATGGCAGAGTTACTGGCGAAGGGGTTTCAGCTCTTAGGGCCGGGGGTAGGATTGGGATTGGGTCTGGCGGACTTGGTGGAGGACTGGGGTTGGATGACGGAGTCATCGATGGTGATGGGGTCCTGAAGGTTTGAGCCCGGGGGACCGTAGGATAGGTGCGCATGCAGCGCGGACATGAGAGCCGGTCGATCTCGGCATGAGATCTCGAGTGATTCCGTCCACTTTCGTTGTTGTTCGAACGCTCTATTGAGAGCCTGAGTTTGTCGAACCATGTCGGCATAGTGGTTCCAGAAAGCTCTGTCGGAGCTTTGAATT